>ML663566.1:7720459-8241865 GCA_007570785.1 Antilocapra americana | reverse complement strand
ATATACACAATGGAATATTACTCAGCATTAAAAAAAAATTCATTTGAAGCAATTCTACTCAGATGGACGAAACTGGAGCCCATTATCCAGAGTGAAGTAAGCCAGAAGCAAAAACAACAATACAGTATATTAACACATATATATGGAATTTAGAAAGACAGTAATGAGAACCCAACATGGGAGACAACAAAAGGAACGCAGATGTATAGAATAGACTTGTGGACTTTGTGGATGAGGGTAAGGGTGGGATGATATGGGAGAAGGGCATTGAAGCATGTTAATTGTCATGTGTCTAATCAATCGCCAGCCCAGGATTGATGCTCGGGACTGGTGCAGCGAGATTTCCTGGGGGGAAGGGAGGAGGGAGGGGGGTTCCGGAGGGGAAGCATATGTAAACCCATGGTGATATCATGACAATGTATGGCAAAAACAATAATAAAAAAAAAAAACAATATATCTAACTCTTTTAAAATAAGCTATGAGAGTATGTATATTCCTCTCTTTATATCAAGGACCGATATAGTAATGAGAGCTGAGAACTATGTATATTTCTCTGACATTCAGAGAACTTTGTAGATCAAAGGGCTTCCTAGATGTCAGTTACCTAACTGCATACTGGCATTGCTATGGCTACAGCTACCTGAATCAGAGAATGTAGGACAGTCAGCGATGTGCTAAGCAATGGCTTAGGTGTGATCACAGAGAACTCTTCCTAACAGCATTCTTTGACCTGACCCTGGCTGGAATGCACTTTGATCCTTCTTATTGGCTTGAGGCAAGGGTAGAGAAGAAAACAGGAGTTGAAAGAAGGAGACTCAAGCTGTCGAACACACAAACAAAGAATATCGAGCAGAGGCTATGTCAAAGGAAGCACAAGCAGTTATGTGGAGAGATATTTATGGTATTAGCAGGAATGATCACAGTTAGAAGCTGAGACAAAGGATCTCTGAGTCACCATCACAGCATAAGCAAGGTTACTGGAGCAGGGAGCAGTGTGCTCTGCCTGCTGGAGAAATGTGAGGATGCCCAGCTTCTCCAGCTGGGCACTGGAGATGTTCCGGGTCCTGTGCAAAATTCCTGACTTTCTTCAAGTTTCAGCATTAGCGGCTGAAAGGATGACCTATTTTTCTTTATTAATCTTCATAAAAATTTCTTAACAACTGAGACAGCCTTTATTTCAATCAGATTCTTGGAAGCCTGAAAGAGCCTACCTAACACAGTCAATATTTAATTCTTTATTTTCCACACACTTCCTCAAATGACAGAATGAAATTTGAAACTAAGAAACTGTAAATTTTAAAACTGTTAAAGTAGAAATATCAAAATTCAAGATATGGAGGAACACAGTTTTTCCAATTTAAGGGCTAAATAATTTTTTAAGTTTAAACATTATTTTGAAGTATACATTTCTTGTGATCAGAACAAAAAACAGACATATGATTTGGTAGGAATGTCTATATAATTCTTATTATCTCATGAAAGAAGCAACACATGCTGTCCAAAGAAAGACATTATTTTTGCTCATAGTGACTTTTCAAGTCCAAAGTGACTATAGACAAGAAGTTTTAAATCATAAGTTATAAGTGATATCTTTAACAGAAAGTTTATAGTGAATCCAGAACTTCTTTTATAAGACTCTCTTCCTATGATCACTTGGGATAAAAGACAAGGAAATAGTATTGAAACCACATAGTCTGTTTTCAATTTACTTTATATTTTTATCTCCAATCTTACTGTCTTTGAAACATATTTTTGAGCTATCTTTTCTTTCCATATTTAAATGTTTAACAATGCTATTCCTCAAATTTCTATAGCTTCATTTCCTACTTGTAACTATAAGTTAACAGTTTGCCTAACAAACAACTTACATGTTTATTCTTGTGCCTAAACTTGAGTTGTCTACTCTAGAACATTTTCTCCAACTTAAACATTACGCACTGCACATTTTTAATATGTAGATTTAGTTAGTTCCCACAGAGAGGGATTTTCAAAAAGATATAGTACTTCAAACTGTGCAATTTAAACTGTCCAATATTTCAAAAATGAAATAGCACAGCTAAAAGGATGATATAAAAATAAATCAATGAAAATATTAAGGACAATGCAAACATTCTGACAGCTCATACAAATTATCCATTGCTGATGTTTATCTGAGTTTTATCTCTAAAAGTTTACTGTGTATTTCTAAAGGTATTGCATAAAACTTTCTATTTAAATTTTAAAAATCTCTTTAATCAAATGACAATCAATCATATTTCTTTGTGCTTTTATGCAGCCATAAAAGGTGCCAAAGTCTAAAAAAATGTCACAATTAGAAGTGAAATACCATGCTTTTAGTTTAGCTATGTGCATACAAATCCTTTTCCTATCTAATGTTGGGTGCTAATATCTAATTTAGAATTCAGTCTTTTTGAAGGCTTTGGGTTTGAACTGAGATCTAGTGATAGGGGCCTTGAGTATTATTATTTATCCAGGCTGCTGTAAATCTATCTGGGAAAGAAAATCATGATGTGGTGTTCTAGGAAATGAGACAGGCTGGAACCTGGGACCTTTTCCTACAGTGTTTGTACCTGAACAAACCTCTCCTCCAGCAACAAAATAAAAATAAACTATATGGGACATGCACAGAACATCTAAACCACACCTCTAGTTGACCCCTTGATATACTCTTACCCTCAACCGCTATGAGGAACAAGCTCGCCGATACCATAGGGAGCCATCGAACAAGGGAGCTAGCTGTTTGTTTCCACTCCCTGTCTGCTGCAGCCGGGGCTGCAATAAAGCCTTTCCTGAATTTCGTGTCTGGCGTCTGGTCAATTTCTATTGATTGGGGAAGGCCAAGAACTCTGTTCATTATCAAAAAAAAATAAATTAAAATTCTGGATAGACCATCCTAAAGGTAGTCAACCTGAAAGAGACAGCAAAGATGGAAGTCTAGTTTTAACATTTATGGTATAGTTTTTAGGAAAGCTTGGAGGTGGGGAAAGGGAAACAGAGCACAGAGTAATAATTGTTTTTTTAGGGTGGAGAGACTAAGGAGAAATTTGAAAGAAATTCCTTGATCTTGAGGAGGAAGCAGTTAAAAGTACACAGGCTTACTATAAACCAAAAGGATATGGGAAGAGTCCTTGATTTTGAAACAAAAAGAGTAAATAGCAAT
Organism: Antilocapra americana; assembly: GCA_007570785.1. Taxonomy (NCBI): domain Eukaryota; kingdom Metazoa; phylum Chordata; class Mammalia; order Artiodactyla; family Antilocapridae; genus Antilocapra; species Antilocapra americana. Next base: position 8,238,705 of record ML663566.1, on the reverse strand, counting down.
AGGCTCTCAAAACTCACCTGGAAATATGGACTATTTCCCATTTCAGGGCTGCGAATTTCTAGTTTTATCTTCAAATCAGAATGTGCCTACTTGGTTTGGCAGGCATCGGTCTTTTCATGAAAAGAGCATAATTATGTTTCAATGGTAGCTTATTTAATTCAACATTATAGGCTGGGCAGCACACAGCTGTACAATATGATACAATTAAAAGGTTTAAAACTTTTCATTTTTTTACAAAGTCTACGATAAAATAGCTTTTCATTGCTACCATCCTCTAATATGAAGATTCCATGCTCAGTTTGAAATAAAAAAAAAGAGAGACTACTCAAAGGATAAATAAGAACAGAATGTAGTAAGCATACCCTATATACAAAATAGTTCCAATTAACGATTCGTATTTTTCTTTAAATTTTTCTGTCAGTCTTTTGCTGCAGTTGACATTTTATTGACTTCATATATTTTGATATTACAACAACTATTCTTTTTTTGTAAGTTCTCTTCCCCTTTTTTCTTTTCTAGGAAATATCTGTTGACAAATGAGTTTACTTATACAGAGGTTCTTAGAATAGCCTCAGGGTATCACCTAGCTAGGTTTCCAGGCAAATGACATCTCACCCACCCAAGCTCAATGATATAAACATCCAATTAAAACAAACTGTAGCCACTACTTCCCTTATTCAGAAATAGTGTCTCAGATTGCCTGCATCATCATTCTAATGGATCTCACATTCATCGGTGTTGTAGAGTCTCCCCTCCTGACTAGTTCTGCCCTTTAGATCTTCGACTTTTTGGCTGATCTTTGTTACAAAGTGACCAAGTAAATTTGGACACGCAACTATTCAAATTTTATTTTTTTTCAGTTTTTATGTTGGCATCAATGTCACAGGTAGCAAGAGGAACATGTCTCCTCTGTCACAACTTTAATATTGATATCATGTGTGATATCACATCATACAAAAAGGCCGCTATAAATAGTCACACTGATTAAACATCCCTAGTACGAAGACAAACCTCCTTTCCTATGGTCTCAGTGAAGTTTCAACTCTCAGTGTATTTTAGGCTCAGGGTCTCTGACACCATCTAAAAACAAACTTTGAGATATACCAGAGGAAGCATTTAGGTAACCACACATTCAGCACCAGACAATCAAAATTCCACATGTACGTTGATTATCATGGGGTCATTTCATTAAAGACTGAAAATCAATGGCTTGCTACTTTTTCAAGGCTATTTCATGAAAAGGTAGAGACTCTCCCTAGAATATTTGTCCAATCTTCTTAATTTGGTTTCTTGTTATTTTATCAATGAAAACACATTTCTAACAAATGTTATGCCTCGAGTGTTGGTCAGAGAAAAAAGATATCTGAAGACAATCTCTAAAATATCGACTTTTGACTAAGATTCTCAATATATGTGTCACTGATTTGTACTACTGTCTCCCCTAGAAGTATAAATCAAACCCTCACACATGTGCATTTTTAGCATAGTCTGTACTGGAATATTTTCTAATAAACTATGGGTTACTTAGTAGTCTCCCAGATATCAGGCCAGTCTCTCTCTGGAGTGCAGCTTCCTGAGTATTCTTGTCAACATTGACATAGACAGGAATCTAGTCTATGATGTTCCGCTTAATACTCCTGCCTAGGTGGAGGAATAATATGACAGAGAGCATGGACAAGATAGATGATGCTTCTGATAGTTGATTATTCCCTTCATCCCAAGAACGTGGACATACTTTCCAGCCTCTCTTGCAGTTAGGTTATATCCAGTGACAAATTCCAACCAAGGAGCTGAATATAACTTATAGGTGACTACGGATCAGACAGCATAAATTTCCTCCTTCCCTCTTACTCTGCTTATTGTGAGGTACTTTTTGAGATGGTTATATCACAAGTCACTGAAGCCTTGTCTCTGTGAAATACATGGAGAAGAACTCCCCTTTTGTCCTCATTGGAAATATGGTGTGAACCAAAACTGAAATGTTCATGTATTGAACCACTGAGATTTCAAGGTTAATTTGCTTTTATAGCATAACTTGCCTATCCTGATTTACATATAGATAGATTAAAATATGTAAAATTAATAGGCCATGTTAGTTTATCTTTTAATTAAATAAAATTTTGGAGAAATGATGTACATGCAATTTTGAATTTCACTGCGTATATCATCTGTTGCACAATGAACTACCCCGTGGCTTTGCATGCCATAAATTTACATATAAAAATGAAAGCCTGATGTATTTTACTTGTCTGCCACTAATCACCATTTTAAAAACTAAGAAATCAATTGAAAAGCATACACACACAAAATAAAAGTATGTATATTTGTAGTTTTATAATCATTGCTAATGTATTGTATTCAGACCACTACAGAGAGATGAACATTCTATGAAAAACAAAGCAAAATGAAGCACAGTCCTCTGGTGCATTGATTCATAGTGCAGATCTTGAGAAAGAGTATGGGCTTTAACCAGATGGATAAAATTTTTCATTTTTAAATTAATCCAATCCTTGGCTGACCCATTTCAGTGGAGAAGTTATGTCCCTTTGGAGATATTTATATAGCACTGATTCACCCTTCAAAGAGCACACTGCTGAGACTTACTGGCACAAGAAATAACTGACGCCTGCTACAAATTTTACAAGAATTCCCTGTTCCCTATGCATTAGAGTCAGGGCACATACTCATAAACTAATCTGCTTCCCTAAGACTCATTCCTGAGTGAGTAGCATCCTGACAAAGGGGTTCTGAGGGACCCCTGTGCTTTTTGCTTCCTCTTTCTCCAGAGCTACCTCAAGTCATTCCAGGTCTCACATTTTTTTGTTGTTGTTGTTGCTTCTCTAGAATATTCAATTAATTCTTCTTTGGTATGTGTCATGAACTGGCCATTTTCTGTTGTTTGAAATGCAAATATCAGATCTGATATAGCCAGATTCATTTTCTCCTCTGTAAGAGAGACTTAACACTGACCTCCAGGCTGATGAAAGAGCTGAGAGAAAACCTGAACATAGCTGCGTGGTACCTAATTTCCATTCAAACCGTAGTCAGTCTTCTAGCTCCTGATTTGTATATTTTTTAATCTGTCTATAATGAAGTAATTTTAGCAGACCACATTAATATTTGTCTCCAACAGGTGTTGGATAAAGATCTTATAATTTCATTTCATTCTCACTTTGAATTATGTTTGATAGGAACAGTTCATGCTGCTGCTGTTTAGCCACTAAATCCTGTCTGACTCTTTGAGACCCCATGGACCGTAGCCTGCCAGACTCCTCTGTACATGAAATTTCCAATGCAAAAATACTGGAGTAGGTGGTCATTTCCTCCTCCAGAGGATCTTCCAACCCAGGGATCGAACTTGCATTTCCTGAGTCTCCTGCTTGGCAGCCGGAATCTTTTACCACTGGACCACCAGGAAACCCAAGTGTTTGCAAAGGCAGATGTAAATGGTTAAAACTGAGGAAACAGTTGCACACTATCATATTTTTTAAGCATATAATATGTGCTAAATACAAAACAATATATGCAGAATAAACATGAATTACAATAAAATAAATAACATTATACAGTCCTACAGTTTAAGAAAGAAAATATTATAAGCAAAGGATAATTATTGATTCGGAATTGTGCATAAAAATGTGTAAGGAGAACCAAGATAAACTGATGCAGGGCCTATGCCCTCAAATTTTAAGCAAGGTGATACATTAACTGCTGTTAAAGTGGATCTGAGTTAGACAATATGAACATTCCTTATTAGGCTAAGACTATTAAATGTTTCAGTTTGATTTCCCTTCCAGCAGGAATAAAATTAGTAAGTACAAACATTAACTGAACTAGGTTTAAGATTGCAAATACTTTTAATTAAAAACGATTAAAAGCTCCCCCCCCCACCACCAAATTAATGGGAACTAACATCCTGACTTCCCTGGTGGCTCAGACGGTAAAGTGTCTGCCTACAATGAGGGAAACCCAGGTTCAATCCCTGAGTCAGGAAGATCTCCTGGAGTAGGAAATGGAAACCCGCTCCAGGATTCTTACCAGGAAAATCCCAGGGATGGAAGAGCCTGGTAGACTACAGGCTATAGGATCAGAAAGAATCGGACACGACTAGGCAACTTCACACATTCCTGCTCACTTTGAAAGTCGTTCAGTCGTGTCCAACTCTTTGCAACCCCACAGGCTGTAAAGTCTTTGGAATTCTCTAGGCCATAATACTGGAGTGGGTAGCCATTCCCTCCTCTAGCAGATCTTCCCAACCCAGGGATCGAATTAAGGATCGAACCCAGGTCTCCCACATTATAGGTGAATTCTTTACCAGCTGAGCCACAAGGGAAGCTATCACAGCAGCAATAATGAGTTCTGAAAGAGAGATTAAAGAGTACTGGGAGGTAGTTTCATTTCTGTATTTAATGCTATGAAGAGTTGTATTAATAGTTATAACTTCACAGATGCACAAAAAAAGTGAAATCAGAATTGTTACCATCATCAGTGCCAATATCGTCATAGAAACAAAGACAGAGTCAGATACGGAGTGGAGAGAGAATACTAGTCCTCAGTGGTAAGTAAGTTATTGCTTTTAAAAGCGCATTTAAGCTACATGCTTTTCACAGTGAACTATAGGAATACATTATAGAAAGTAAAGACAATTAAAATTCTCGTTGCCATTGAAACATAAAGAAGAAAAAGTGAAGATGCACTGGAGTTCAGTTCAGTCGCTCAGTCGTGTCCGACTCTTTGCGACCCTCCCTGTCCATCACCAACTCCTGGAGTCCACCCAAATCCATGTCCATCGAGTCCGTGATGCAATCCAGCCATCTCATCCTCTGTCTTCCCCTTCTCCTCCTGCCCCCAATCCTTCCCAGCATCAGGGTCTTTTCCAATGAGTCAACTCTTCGCATGAGGTGGCCAAAGTATTGGAGTTTCAGCTTCAAAATTAGTCCTTCCAATGAACACTCAGGACTGATCTCCTTTAGGATGGACTGGTTGGATCTTCTTGCTGTCCGAGGGACTCTCAAGAATCTTCTCCAACACCACAGTTCAAAAGTATCACTTCTTCAGCCCTCAGCTTTCTTTATAGTCCAACTCTGACATCCATACATGACTACTGGAAGAACCATGGCCTTGACTAGATGGACCTTTGTTGGCAAAGTAATGTCTCTGCTTTTCAATATGCTATCTAGGTTGGTCATAACTTTCCTTTCAAGGAGTAAGCGTCTTTTAATTTCATGGTTGCAATCACCATCTGCAGTGATTTTGGAGCCCCCAAAATAAAATCTGACACTGTTTCCACTGTTTCCCACGAAGTGATGGCAAATAGTCAAGTTTCTTCAAACTAACTTTCAACCATTCATGGTTTCCCCAGCCTCCAATTTATTTTTCCCCTACTTTTACAATTAAAACAGGCTGGCTAAAAGTGCCATGGTAAGATCTATATATCTTATCTATCTATCTATCTATCTATAAAGTCACTCAGTCATGTCAGACTCTCTGTGACCCCACAGACTACACAGTCCATGGAATTCTCCAGGCCAGAACACTAGAGTGGGTATCCATTCCCTTCTCCAGGGGATCTTCCCAAACCAGGGATCAAACCCAAGTTTCCTGCATGACAGACAGATTCTTTACCAACTGAGCCACAAGGGAAGCTCAAGATACAATATAGATTATAGGTTGTATGTATTAATCACAAAATTATTCATTAGTATTTTTATTTTACTGGTTGTCCTAGTTTTGAAATGGAAAATCATGTCAGTTTGAAACCAAAAAAAGTGATATTCATTTCAAGATAGAATTTTTAGGGAGTTTAAATTACACTGAGATTCTGCCTCTCTCCTATTTCAAAATCACTTATTTGAGAGGTGAGGAAAGTCAAGAAATGTGTTTTGTTAATTTAAAGATAGTCAGTTCAAAAAAGAGAGAAAAACTTAGTTTTTATTTTATTAAGTAAAGAAATATTTTTTTTTTAACTGAAAGTTTTCAGGATCAAATAAAGCAGCATTTTTTTTAACTAACTCTCAAGTCTCAGAAAATGAAATTTCAGTAGGTATAATTGATATATATGCATAAGCATAGCTAGTAAATATATCTTTATTGCAAAAGATTGATTACACTGTTTTGCATCATCAATTAATGTCTATAGATGCTTAGTGTGCTTGTTTTATTATATCCCTGGTAATACAGGGAACATTGCAATCCAAGTCTCTACCCCACTGTGGGTTATAATATTTTATTATCAGGGAAAGAACAAACATTTGCAGTATTTCTTTATTCTGACTTCTGACACTGCAATTTCTGTTAAATTTTTTTCTACTCAGTAATATACTTATATTGGAATTAATATAAAAACCTGTCTTTCAAGTCATTAATACTCAGTAAAGCAGTGTTTAAGACTTTACAAATCCCTGTATTTATAGGAGTGCTATCTTCATGTAAAGTATATAATACATATTGTAAGTAGTAATTTCATCTATATTTTATATATTAATATTTAATACATTGGTTCAAGTTGTCTGTAAAGAAAGGAAAATATCTGAGCACCAATGTGGAAGTTTAAAACTATTTTTACTCACTTTCTGAGAACCATCTCTCTATATGACTCATTTCAAAAAAAATTTAAACTATATTTTTTAAATTTTTATTTTATATGGAGTATAGTGGATTAACAATGTAGTGATAATCTCAGGTGTATGACAAAGTATTCAGTTGTACATATACATGTATATGCTCTTTCTCAAATTCCTTTCCATTTAGGTTATCATAGAGTATTGAGCAGAGTTCCCTGTACTATATAGTAGGTCCTTATTGGTTATCTGTTTTAAATATAGCAGTGTGTAAATGTCAATCCCGAATTCTCAGTCTCTTCACCCCCCTCTTTCTCCTGGTAACCATAAATTTATTCTCTAAATCTGAATCTGTTTCTGCTTTGTAAGTAAGCTCATTTGTATCTTTGTTTAAGATTCCACATGTAAGTGGTATCATATGATATTTTCTTTCTCTGTCTGAATTTACTTCACTAAGTATGATAACTTCCATCCAGGTCCAGCCATGTTGATACAAATGATACTATGTCATTCTTTTTAATGGCTGAGTATCCAGAGAAAAACAGCTTGAAAAGATACATGCACCCTAATGTTGCTGCAGCACTATTTAGAGTAGGGGGGACATTGAATTTTATTTATGCAACGTAAATATCCACTGACTGATGAATGGATACAGAAGATGTGGCAGACTGATATGTAATGGAATATTATTCAGCTATTTCGAAAAGTATTATAACAAAACCCTGTTGGTTTGTACTTAAAAAAAATTAACCCTTAATATCAACTTCTGTTTCACCACCCATTCTGCAAAAAGCTGGTTTGTTTTTCTTCTCCAGTATCCTGAAACAGGAACAATTTCATTGACACAATATGTAACTTAAGATATTAATAACTGTTTTCCTGGTGACTCAGATGGGAAAGAATTTGCCTGCAATGCAGGAGACCCAGGTTTAATCCCTGGTTGGGAAGATCCCCTGGAGAAGGAAATCGCAACCCACTCCAGTACTCTTGCCTGCAGCGTTCCAGGAATAGAGGAGCCTGGTGGGCTACAGTCCATGGGGTTGCAAAGAGTCAGACACGACTGAGCAAGTAACACACATGTTAATGACTGTATAATGACAATTAGCTGACTCTCTAATATAAAAAAAGATTACAGGTTGCCTCAGGTGCTGAAAAAATAATATGGTACGGAATCTGTGAGTCTACTCAGCTAAATTCTCAGCTATTCTGTTTACCATGCTTTTCCTAAGGCAGTTTTACATCTGTATAATAGTTATAATAAAAGATCAGGCACATATATTTATTTTATTTTATATCCTAAGCTTTACATACATTATAGTTTTAAATACCATACAATTTTATTCTTAATACTTTTATTTATTTAAATTAAATATTTTTAAATAGTTCATATTTCTACAAGGAATGAGATGAGTCAAAGATATCTATATAAAATCAAAATACCTGAAAGAAATACTATCTCAGAAAATATTCACTGGACACCAAATGTGTGTACAAATCTGAGACTACTTCTTTGTTCAAGGATTTGTTAAGTCTTGCTCTAGAATTACATCGTGCTAATGCAGGCTAAATCATTTCAGTTGTGTCTGACTCTGCGACCCTATGAACTGTAGTCCACCAGGCTCCTCTGTTCATGGGATTCTCCAGGCAAGAATATTGGAGTGGGTTGCCAAGCCCTCCTCCAGGGCATCTTCCCCACCCAGGGATCAAACAAGCATCTCTTATGTCTCCTGCATTGGCAGGCAAGTTGTTTACCACTAGAGCCACCTGGGAAGCCTCCTAGAATTTTATTATGGAGGCAAAAATGCAATCTCAAATGCTTACAGACTTAATCACATGCTCATGATTACAAGGCATTTGAGTATGGGGTGCAGGTCAAACTAGAATAAGTTCTTAGGCAAGTCATTGATTTGGGAACCAGAACACTTGAGAAGAACCAGGCAAAAAATAAAAACTCATGCTTTTGACACTTGTATTTTTCATATTGTTCCAATATTAGAATAATAGCTTTGATTTCATATTTTTCAAAATTTTGAGACCAATGACTCATCCTTTCTAATTTTTCAGGTAGTTAAAAGTATTATTCCAGATTCTTTGTACATTATTTGCCTCCTTCCCCTGACCCAAGATATTTTGAGATTTTTCTTTATTTTCAGTGACCTGCAGCCACTTTTGTACATATTGCTAGACATTCAGTAGATGTTCTGAAACCTATTTCTTTCAGTTGGGAGAAGTTTTTGCTTCCCTCCTTTACATTTGTTCTTTCTGAAATTAATATCATTTGGACTTTATATTGAAAATTTGAAGTTTTCTTCATTTCTCCTTTCCCTTTTTTGTTTTTGGGCTCTTCTCTCATGAGTACTTCTTTAATTTCAACCAAGTTTGACATTTCACTCTCTGCATTGATTCTGTTTTCCATAAATTTCTTTTTAAAGCTTGTTTTCATATTTTTTTTTTGCAGGCTTTTCTTAAATAATTGATGGCCATTAGCTGTATGTTACTATGCAGGAGCATTCAAATGTTGATATAAACTCTTTATGTCTTTGTAGAGCTGTTGATTATTGGGTTTCTTTAAAGGATTAATGGGCAGGCACAATGATATTCCTGTGAGGGATCTGCAAATATTCATATATGTAGATCATCATTTTGGGTGATCTAATGGCTTGAGGTAAAATATGCTCAAAGATATGTCTGGACTCTTTTAAAGACTTAACACCAGTTATTGAGGTTGGTCACAGTCTCCTTTCCTTCATGTGTGACAGGTCATGTGTCTCCAGTTACTGGAATTTTTGAGGAGAGGTTCTGAAACAGAAGTGATTTACCTCTTGTTAACTTCTTTTACCCCACGTTTAGATTTCAGCTTTATCTTAGGTTAATTTCAGTAGCCCATACTATTTTATAAAAAACAAAACTGTTTATTTTCTTATTGGCAGGACAAAGGTAAATATTTGTGATCATTATACCCTGTTTCCCATGCCCTGTTGCATTTATTAATTAATGCATTTTTGAGACAAATTTTAAGGCATGTGCATTTCTAATGTTATCTCCAGATCTGCTTCTTGGTCTTGTGCTATGGTATTAAATCACAGCTTGCAAAGGTCTCTAGAGTGGATTTGCTTTTATCTTTACTATTTCAATGATCTTATTTTTTGGTTTCATAGGTCACACACAGTTGAATATTATTTTATTCTTTCAGTAAATTTGATTTGCTGTAGGCATAAAAATGCAATATATATCTTTGGAAACATTTGAAATGATTAAATTCAAAACTAAATCCTTTAAGATTATTTTAATAATTTCATTTTTGTTGTTTACTCACTAAGTCCTGTCTGACTGTTTTGAAACCTTACGGACTGCAACCCACCAAGATCCTCTGTCCATGGGATTTTCCCAGCAAGAATACTAGAGGGGTTGCCATTTCCTTTTGCCAGGGGATCTACCTGACCCAGGAATTGAACTCACTGTTCCTGCCATGTCTCCTGCAGTGCAGTGGATCCTTTACATCTGAGCCATTAGATATCTTAAAAATGTGTTCACTTAATTTTAATTCTTTCCCAGACTCTTTGTTGAGCCACACAAGATTTCATTGAATTCTTAAAGCTGTTAGAAGCTAATTGAATCTTTGAAAAGACTCATCCTATTCTCAAGTTCCAACTGAAATAGCCACACCAACCATGTCTAATGCACAGATGTTAACAAAGTCACTATGTCTGATGCAAGGCAATTTCATAATTAAACAGTTCTAACTGCTGAAATACATGTTTATTCATTATTTATATCATTTATTAAATATCTTTTTATTAGTGTGTCCAAACACACCAAGGTTAACAAAGTCATTTTGTTTATTGGAAGTCCATTGCATAGTTAAAACAGCCCTAGCTGATGAAATACTTTTTAATTTATTTTATAAATTAAGTCTGGAGGCAGAAAAGTCAGTAATATTGGTATTATTGCATTGTCTAATAAAAGTTGATAAGGTCTAGAACAGGGATTTGCAATCTATATGCCATGGGTCATATCCTGCTTTTGTAAAGAGTGTTTTATTGGAACATGCCCAAGCTTGTTTGTTTTGTTATATGAATCATATAGGTTTTATGACTTTTTAATAATTATCAAAGTATAATTTTCAAGGAATGCTAACAGTAATTATTTTCTTAAGCCTGCCAAGGGCAAGCATTCAATCTCTGGTGGGGGAACACAGATCCTGGAAGCATTGTGGCCAATAAAATTTCATGTGGAAAGAGAAAAATATAATGGTTAAAAGAAAATTGTTAATGTTTGCCTACATTATGGGTGATGTAATTCCACTATCTAAATTCATGCTATATGTTATGCAATATTTTAAGGATTGATGCTTTCTTGTAAATTTATACATTATGATGTTAAAGACTATCAGGATGGAAAATACAAACAGACATTGGTTTTATTGCAATAGTGTTTCCAACACTAGGGGAGAAAGCATAGACCAAGTCTGGTTTCTTAACTCTGTGAGACATTTGTGTTTGCTAATTGACTTCCCCCAAAGGAAAAGTAAATTCTTTCCTATCTTCATGACAGGGGATAACTGTACATCTTGGAGCACTGAACTCAAGGAAGTTGGGCTTTTACTCCTCCTACAGATATTGGAAGATGGGGAGCTATCTTCCCTGATAATTTCACTCATGGATCCCATATGCACAGAGGAAAATAGAGTAGAGTTCATTAAAGTGGATAAAAGTAGTAAAATCCATCACTATTGGCAGATGAGTCAGTCCCTGTGGAAAAACTATAGAGGATAATTAATGAGTCATGCTATTTGAGTGCAGAAGCAAGTCCCTGTATTTGTAGCATCTGTGACCCTTGGAAAGGGAAATGATTCGTCTTGCTCACAGCTTCCTTATCTGTGAAATGTGAATGCTTCAGTGCATCCACATCATACAAAAACTCATTTAATCTATACAATCACCCGGAGAAATGGTATACATATTATCCCTATTTTATAGATAAGAAAATGGAGACCTATAGAAGTTAAGTAACACATGAAAACGCATTGAGTCTGTCTCAAAGCTGTGTTGTCCAATATGTGGACACTAGGACATGTGATTATATAAATTTAAATAAATAAAAATTAAATATTCAATATATTAATCAAAGTATCCACACTTCAAGCGCTCCTCAGTAGCTCATGAGGCTAGTCATTGCTGCAGTTACAAACTTTCTGATTTTTTTTTTTTCCCTCTGAAAATTGTAGTGAACAGCACTACCAGAGCCTATAACCATAGCAAAATTCTGTCTCCACAAGGAAAATAGTCAAGTGTCCAACACATAGCAACTGTTCAGTAAAGATTTATCTCCTTTTGTTCTTCAGGGACAAATGAATCATTCATCAATGAAATCCTTCAAAAAAATAGGTATATACTTCCTCAAACCCCGGAATTTCATTGGGAAAGAAAACACAAGTTTCTGTAAAATTAAGTTTACAAAACTTTCCTCAGAAGGCAAAACTACAATTTATTTGCTTGAACGATAGTCAACCACTAATAAGAAGCAGTGACCTTTAATCCCATCTACTTACCCTGGCTGCCAGAATGAGATGAGTTTGTGTTAAGTATTTCATTCAAAGGTACTATAACTTCATCAAGCAACATCTGCCAAACATTGCTCTCTCTACTATTATTACAACTTGTAGAAAATGAAATCCCTACTATCTGTCTCATCTTATTTAATTTTTGGATTTCGAGAAATTGTGTTTGTTCAGCTATTTGGCATCAGAGCTCAATACAAGTTTGCTGGAAAACTGATTAACTGAATAGTTCCTTCCCCTCGCCCCCTGCTGAGTATGGAATTCTGACCTATAAGAGGCAAATGAGAAATATTTTAGGTCAACTTCTAGTGCAGAGCTGAGGTCTATTCCTCCAGGTTCAGCAGTTTCTTACCAAAGGCAATAAATTCAAATTTTCAGAACATTGGCATCATTTCTCCTTATACCTACATTTTTTCATTCTTTCCAAATTTTTGACTGCCATTACTCTAATTTTTAAGCTGGGATGATTTCCTAAAATATCAATTGTGAGATAAAACGTGGACCATCAATAAAACTGATAGTATATTACATAATTTTAACATAATTGGACCTTCAATTAGGCAAGTAAATTTCAATCAGTCAGTTCAGTCGCTATGACTTTCACAGAAAAGAGTGAGAAGAGAGCATCTGTTCTGCCAAGATATTGGATAGAAGATAAAATATATGTAGTTTTTGTGACTTTTAATATGGAGAATGTAAACCATGGAAATTATGCAGTTTTTTAATGGGACATTGAAGAAAGTCCCAGTTACACTGAAAGAAATTGTCTAGAGTGAGTGTCCCGTCAGAATTATAGGACTATGAAAGCATCAATTAGTAGGGAATACAGCACAAAGGAGAAATGGAATATAAGGAAGCTTGATATGAACCACCCAAAAGACTGAGAAGATTTAAATCAGAGGAAGAAGATGGCCAGTAGTAGTCAACTTTCAGAGACCATTGGTGACAGTTCCTTTATTATTTTTCAGCCTTTTGATTCACTAAAAATAAACAAGAAAAGTTATAAATTTTTCTTGAATGTAAATGCCTAGATTATTAGTAAAATAGTGTGTTTCTTTCTAGTATCATGAGCACTGGTAGTTTTACCTGAAGAAAATGATTTATTTCTCTTTAAAATAGCATCACTTTTTAAAAATAGAACTTCCAATACACAAAGAATATATATTCACACAATACTGTTGGGTAATCCTTATATGTCTTCTCTCTGAAATCAATGAATATTTTCCCCTAGATTTTTGAACCTTGGATACATCATTATACTATGTTTAAAGATATTTTATTTTCAATGCCATTTCAAAAAGTTTAGCTGTACTCAAAAGAAGATTTAACTATATAAAATTAACAATTTGGCTATTGTATGTTAAACATACACACTCAAAATTTATGACAAATTAATTTGAACATACATTTAACTTTCAAAAAAATTTATTATTTTGAATATAGGAGCTTTGTAAAATAATCATCTTTGACTTCTAATTGTTAACAAGATTATCTGTAGGAGTTCAGTATTTTAATCAATTTACTACCTTTTCTGTTTTTTTAAAAAGAACTTTAATCAAAATGCCTATAGTCAGTGTTTTAACCATGCTTCTTTTTCCAAATAAAAAAGCTACAATGCATACTCAGGGTAAAACTTAATATGGAAGAGAAAAATAGAAAAGCAATATATATTTTGTAACATTTCCACAGCTGAAGAACATTTTTGTTTCTGGCATTCTGGTATATTTATTTTCAGCGATAGATTAAAAAAAAGGGTAAACGAACTATAATTTTTAAGTATTTCTCCTTTACTGAAGAATATAATATAGGGTTTGGAGAATTTTGAGCATTGCTTTGCTAGCATGTGAGATGAGTACAATTGCATGGTAGTTTGAACATTCACTGGGACTGGAATAAAAACTGACCTTTTCCAGTCCTGTGGCCACTGCTGAGTTTTCGAAATTTGCTGGCATATTGAGTGCAGCACTTTCATAGCATCATCTTTTAAAATTTGAAATAGCCCAACTGGAATTCCATCACCTCCTCTAGCTGTGTTTGTAGTGATGCTTCCTAAGGCCCACTTGACTTCACATTCCAGGATGTCTGGCTCTAGGTGAGTAATCACACCATCGTGGTTATCTGGGTCATTGAAGATCTTTTTTGTATAGTTCATCTTTGTATTCTTAATATCTTAATATTATCTTATCTTAATATCTTAATAATATCTTAACCACTTAATATCTTCTGCTTCTGTTAGGTCCATACCATTTCTGTCCTTCATTGTGTACATGTTTGCATGAAATGTTCCTTTGGTATGTCTAATTTTCTTGAAGAGATCTCTAGTCTTTCCCATCCTAGTGTTTTCCTCTATTTCTTTGGTCTGATCACTGAGGAAGCCTTTCTTATCTGTGTCATTCTATGTTCTTAGTAACTCTGTTTTAGTCAAACTGGTTTTAAAAGATTTATAGATTTTTCGAGTCTCTATACAAAATACAGAGATTATTTTAATAAATCTAATGCACTCATTACTCAGCTTCAGCAGTTATCAGATACATGACTAAGCTTATTTCTGCTATATCTCTACCCACTCACCTGTCATAATTATTTTGAAGTTAGTTTCAGACCTCATATCATTAGATTTTTATTTTTTATGGCTGCTAAGTAATCTATTTATTCTACTTACCACAATTTCTTTACCACTGCTTTGTACTGGATATTTTAGGCAATGTCAATATCTATCATATTTAGATATTACTATTTTAAAATGCTTTTGGAGTTTAAAGATGGAAAAGTAAAAGTTTCTAGTGATAAGTGCACATATCGGAATGAGACTAATATCAATTTAAATATTAAATATTAATACTGAGACACTGGGAAGTTCACCTCTGTAAGCCTCAATTCCTTATCTATGAAATGGTAATTATCTCTCTCTTTTTTTGGCTTATATGCTTTTCCTTTATTTTTAAAATTAAAATATTTATTTTAACTGGAGGATAATTACTTTACAATATTATAATGATATTTGCTATGCATCATTGTGCATCAGCCATGGGTGAATATGTGTCCCCCCATCCTGAATTCAATCCCATGCCCTCCCCACCCCTTCCCTCTGGCTTGCTCCAGAGCACAGGCTCCTAGTGCACTGCTTCACGCATCAGGTTTGCACTGGGCATCTCTTTTACCTATGGTAATCTACATATTTCAATGCTTTTCTCTCAAATCACCCCGCCCTCGCCTTCTCTCACAGAGTCTGTAAGCCTGGCTTTTATATCTTTGTCTCTTTTGCAGCTTTGCATGTGGGATCATTATTACTGTCTTTCTAAATTCCATATATGTGTTAATACACTGTATTGGTGTTTCTCTTTCTCACTTACTTCACTCTGTATAATAGGCTCCAGTTTCATTCACCTCATTAGAACTGCCACAAATGCAGTCTTTTTTTTTTATAGCTGAGTAATAATACATTGTATATATGTACCATGACTTCCTTATCGATCCAACTACAGATGGACATCTAGGGTGCTTCCATATCCTAACTATTGTAAGTAGTGCTGCAATGAACATTGGGGTACATGTGTCTCTTTCAAATCTGATTTTCTCAGTTTGTATGCCCAGCAGTGGGATTGCTGGGTTGTATGGCAGTTCTGTTTCCAATTTTAAGAAATCTCCATACTGTTCTCCATAGTGGCTGTACTAGTTTGCATTCCCAACAACAGTGTAAGAGGTTCCCTTTTCTCCACAGCCTCTCCAGCATTAACTGTTTGTAGACCTTTTGATGGCGTCCATTCTGACCAGCGTGAGATGATACATGTATCATTGCAGTTTTGATTTGCATTTCTCTAATAATGAGTGATGTTGAGGATCTTTTCATGTGTTTAATAGCCATCTGTATATCGTCTTTGGAAAAATGTCTGTTTAATTCTTTGGTGACATTGCCTATTGAATAATTCTATCTTAGATTCTCTGGCCATATTTGTGGAAGAAAACAGTTAATCTGATATGAAGACCTTTATTACTCAGGCTTAAAAAAAATGAAATAACATCTTATCATTACATCTATGATTTTACAAAGAAAATAAACAGAAATAAAGTTATATTTATTTAAACACTTTTGAAATATTTTTGGTGTCCAAATTTAGTTTTAAAAGTTGTTGTTCAGTTGCTCATATGTGTCCAACTCTTTGTGACCCCGTGGACTGCAGTACCACATGATTTCCTGTCCTTCACCGTCTCCCAAAGCTTGCTCAAACTCATGTCCATTGAGTCAGTGATACCATCCAAATATCTCAACTTCTATCATCCCCTTCTCCTCCTGCCTTATCTTTCCCAGCATCAGGGTCTTTTCTGTTGAGTCAGTTCTTCCCATCAGGTGGCCAAAGTATTGGAGCTTCAGCGTCAGTCCTTCCAATGAATATTCAAGGTTGATTTTCTTTAGGATTGTCTAGTTTGCTCTCCTTGCAGTCCAAGGGGCTCTCAAGAGTCTTCTCCAACACAACGATTTGAAACCATCAATTCTTTGCCACTCAACTTTAATGATAAATAACTGCAAATGATGTTTTGTAAAGTAGTAAATATATATCCTGGTTATATGCAAGTCCATGCAGTATACTTGATAGAATATTTAGCAATTTATATTTTTATTCGATATTATTGGAGAATAAATGCAAACTAGGACTCATTGCTTTAAATTATTTTGAATTTCATTTCAGTCTATTATCAAAATTCTTAAATTCAGGGAAAATGTTGCTCTAGTTATTTCAGTAAAAATATTTTATGACATATGAAATTGTCATTTGGAGGTTTTACAACTTGTAAAATAGACTTTTATGTGTGGAAACAGTCTCTAATTTGATAGAATTGGTGATTTGGAGAGTTCTTTGTTATACATGTAAGTGTGCCAATGATTCTTTTCTTAACAGTAATAAAATGAATTTTTGGTAAATTAACTTGCAGCAGCACATCTAAAGGAACAAAGACTAATATTACTGAACTCAGTTGCCAAATTTTCATTTTTTCCATTGAAGAATGTCTTGTTATAATAGCTTATAAGTAATTTAACATATTTATATCCTAGAGAAAATGACTAAAATACATTTAGATATGGTGGATGTATCAAGTGAGTCCCATTGGCTGTAGACTAGAATGTTGGTTCAACCCAGACTAATAGCAAGCCTGTAAATAAATCATTTAAACTCTCTCACTGTCATTTTTCTATAAAAGAACTAAGTCCTTCAAATGCTTTTTTAAATTCTTTCAGTTATAAAAATTGAAAAGTTTTAGACGTTTCTTTTTCAGACCTAACCCATTCTGTTACAGATTTTCCATGAAATATGTATCTTATAGAACATCAATAGACATGATTTTTAAAAGTCTCAAGATAAGGGAAAATGACTCAGATGATTCCTATTAATAGTATTGATAGCTAAACTAAAATCGGTTTATAATTCATGCTATGTCTACCAAAATAACCCCCAGATCTTCCCTTCCATAATCTTTTGTGTCTTAGAAGGCAGTCCCTGGCTTGTGGCCAAAGATACCTCTATGAGGTCAAGGTCAAACATCCTTGACCCAGTCCCCATGCTGGGAATTAAAGAACATGCTGTGGGAACACGTGGATGGAAAGTAAATTCATCTCTGCCCCCAGGATTACCTCTGGTTAGACTGTGATTTAGTGTGCCTTCTTTTGGTAGATGTATCTCTGTTACTGTAGAACTAAATAAGGTCATTAATGACCCAGAAAGGAAGATGCTTGAAGACAACTTTGTCTCCATCTAGACCCTGTTCTGCTTAATGGAAGATGGCTATTAATCTATTTACATTTGTGTCTCTATTCCTCTGAGATAAAATATCAAGAAAGACTGGCTTATACATTCCCAATTCAGACACTGATTACATATTTGTGTAAAGAAAGTGTCTTGGGCCATCTTTTCCAAATCAGAGAAAGGTCCAAGATATCAAAACAATATTAAACATAAAGACAAGCAGAGTTCCATAAATCATGCCAAACAATAGAAAAACAAGACTTTCTGTTCAGTTTAAAAGCTGAACTTAGAGTGTTGTTAAGGGGAGTGTTGTTATAGAATTACCAGACAGTAGGATCTTCCACTTAAGAAGTGTAAGTCAAAAGGTAAATTATTTCAAAGCAGTTTAAGTTCCTGTAATGTGTCCAAGGGGACTGGTCACCATCAAACAGGAAAAATAATGTCAAAGGGCTCTGATGAAGTGGTCACATTTGTGCAGGGTTTATCCTGTCCAGGCTCAACTCAATTATGTCTCCCAAAGGATCCAGGAGGGAATTTGGTAGCAGTCAGTCTGTACATAGCTTTGCAATTCAAAACAAAACAGGGTGACAATTTTGATTAGGTGTTAATGTTAGTACTAAATATTATGCCAAGCCATTGTTACTGTTTATGCTGTTTGTGCAGAGAACATCTATGAAGGTCTGCTTTATGACAGTTTAATCTTATGTAATACAATTCTTTTCTGTAGGGTTAGCTATACAGGCAACTGAAATAAAAGGGCAAGGCAAGTTAGGGGCATACAAATGATTTAAACACTAAGTCAGAAGTAGTGAGCTCAGAAACATATCATTATGAGTATTAATTTATTCTTAAAGATTTTATGTTACTTTCCTTGATTCAGACAATTATATTGTGTCAACTCTGAGCATCTTCATGTGTGTAGACAAGACAGATAGGTTGTTTACTACAAAAAGTTTTGGCAGAACTAAAAGTGAAAACACTTAAAAATGCACTATGTGATATTAGCTTATAAAAATAATTTATAAAAGTATTACTATAACTTTATGCTTCTTATAATATAGTTTATAGTTCTTACAAATATTACTATAGTAAATGTGATGTTAGCCTATGATGTAATTCCTAGAAATACTGCGTTAGGGAATTGCCTAATTTAAAAATACCAGACTCAAGTTTCCCAAGGTATTTTAGAAGAGGAATAGAAAAAAGATTGTATTTTTTTAATTCAGTAAAATGAATTTTTCAGTAGAAAAGCAAAGGAACTGTATTTTTTAAATTCACTAAAAGGGAGCCTAAAAGCCATAGAAATGCAACTAGAATGGGAAAGGGACCGTACTATTTAAATTCAGTAAAAGGGAGTCATAGGCCATAGAAATGCAAGTAAATGCACACTTACAAATTATATACTTCACATTCTGTGAGCTGCAAAAGCAAAAATTAAAACTCTGCCAGGGGCTGTGATGGTGTGCCTTAAAACCTTATGTAGAAAAGCTACAAAGAATATTTCTGTTTGGTTTACTATGTTTCTGGCCCAGTATTTACCTGTTAATCATAGTTGCAAGAATCAGATTCCCAAGAAAGATGTGTGGATGGATACACAGGAGTTTATGTTGTTTATGTCAATATGACTATACATGCGTGCATGCTGAGTTGCTCAGGGGTATCTGACTTTTTGTGACCCCATGAACTGTAGCCTGCCAGGCCCCTCTGTTCATAGAATTTTTCAGGAAAGAATATTGGAGCAGGTTGCCATTTCCTCTTCCAGGGAATCTTCCCTACCCAGAAACTGAACTCATATCTCAGGCATCTTCGGCATTGCAGGTAGATTCTTTATCTGCTGAGCAATCACTATGTGTGAGACTGTTATCTCATTATTATCAATTATGTGTTCTCTTATATTGTCAGAGGTACAAATCAGCTTTTAGTTGCAGAGAATAAGATATACTCTAGCTAGTTTTATGATAAAGGGATTTAATAATTATTATAAAACATGTGTACAATACTCCCACATTGTTTGGAGAGCTGAAGACAGAGATGTTAGCTTGGACTTCCTGAAATGATTCTCAGTGTCTCAGAATCAACCAGGATGCCAAAGAAGCTGTTCCTCCTGCTAAAAAGAAAAAAAAAAAATTTGCAAAGACTCAAGAAGTTGCTTCTTCAGCATTTAACACTAGAATCTTGCCTTTCTTTCTTGGCTGACCAGAATAATGAATATATCTATCTCATCCCATCTCTCACCTAAACAAACTCAGTTTTAATTCAAGTTTCTACTACTGAAGAATTGCTTTGTTAAAATTTAAATTAGATAGAAATTTCAAGGCCCTCTTAGAATTTAGTACTTTAGTGTTGCAATTGCTGCACTATAGAAATGCAAGCAGGAAGGAGTTTTAAATAGGATTGTCTTTGAACAAAACTGTCCATGTATCTTCCATAGTAACATAACCTAAATTAACTATTAGGCTGGTATAGAAGTAATAGTGGTTTCGTACCCTGAGTTTAACATCATTATAACTAGGCTCAATCACATCTTTATTAATAAAATTAGGAACCATTACAATCAACAAATAAAGTTGCTTATTCATATAGCATAAAAATACATGCTTCAGAATTCAGCAAACACTTGGAAAGAATTTTCTGTGTCTGGCTACTTGTGGAAGCATTTTCCCTGCAAAAAGTTGTTGAGATGGTTAAATAAGTGGTAGTCAGTTGGAGAGAAGTCAGGTGAATGTGGCAGATGAGGGAAAACTTCACAGCCCAGTTCATTCAATTTTTGAAGTGTTCGTTGTGTGATGCACAGCTGGGCATGGTTGCAGAGAAGAATTGGGCCCTTTCTGTTGACTAATGCTGGCTGAAGGTATTGCGATTTTTGGTACATCTCATCATTTTGCTGAGCAGATTTCTCAGATGCAGTGGTTTCATTGGAATTCAGAAAGCTGTAGTGGATCAGATCAGCAACAGACCACCAAACAGTACTATGATCCCCCCACTTTTTTTTTTTTTTTGGTGCAAGTTTGGCTTTGGGAAGTGCTTTGGACAAGTTTGGCTTTGGGAAGTGCTTTGGAACTTCTTCTTGGGCCAAGCACTGAGCTAGTCATTCAGTGTTGCCATATAAAATCCACTTTTTGTTCCACATCACAATCCGATTGAGAAATGATTCATTGTTGTATAGAATAGGAATAGATGACACTTCAAAATGACACATTTTTCAATTTGTGGTCATCTCTAAGGCACCCATTTATTGAGCTTTTTCACCTTTCCTATTTGCTTCAAATCCCAAACAACCATAGAATGGTCAATGCTGAGTTCTTGGGCAACTTCTCAGGTGGTTGTAAGAGTGTCACCTTTGATGATACTCTCAGCTGGTCATTGTCAACTTCCGATGGCTGGGCGCTATGCTTCTCATTTTCAAGGCTCTTGTTTCCTTTGCAAAACTTCTTGAATCACCACTGCACTTTATGTTTGTTAACAGTTTCTAGGCCAAATGCATAGTTGATGTTGCAAGTTGTCTCCACTGCTTTATAACCCATTTTGAACTCAAGTAAGAAAATCACTCAAATGTGCTTTTTGTCTAACATCATTTCGGTAGCCTAAAATACATATAAAATAAACAGAAAATAATAATTCATTAGCAAAAAAACACAAAGCAAGAGATGTGCATTAAAATAATGCATAACCTAACCACATTTATTTAAAAATATATTCCAATATCAAATGGCAAAGTTCAACAATGTAAAACCGCAATTACTTTTTCACCAACCTAATATATGATTGGAAGAATCATTTCACCTCTATATACAAATCTAGACTACATCTTAAGTCAGTCCCCAAATTCCTACTGAGTTGATGTAGAAGATTAATATAGACTAATTTTTTTAAATAACAAAGGAAAAATCATATTTTCCCAGAGATAAAAAAAAACATGTCAAAGATACCCACCATTTAGTACCCCCATGATTTTTGATGCTGGTTTTGTTTTAGGAGATATGTCAAGCATAGGATTAACTTCCCAAATGAAAGTCCCTCTTAATCCATATTATTGCATGGGCAATTAAGCATAGAGTGATCCAACCTAGGAAAGATTGAAGAACAAGAATAGAAAGATGCTGCCTTGATCTATAAAGAGAGCTACTAATCTGCTTATATTTTTTAAGTCACTCACTTGTTTTCCTAGGGATTCCATACTCCTGGATAATGACATTTGCCACATACCCACAGAGTATAACTCATCTTCTAGGGAGTTAGGTTTAAACCTTCCATATAGATTAGAATGCTTAACAAGCATGAGAATCAGTAAAGGGAAAAGCAACATGGAATTAATTATATTTTATTACATAAATATTAGATAATATAGAAAAATGATTAATGTATCAGATAAATTTCAAGTATCAAACATTACTTTAGAGTCACATTACATTCTACAAAATTATGGTAGTTACCTTGTCATTTGTTTATTAACTATCTATTGATCTTTATGTAGCAGTCTCTATGCACACATAAAACACATGGAACTTACAATCTAGCTAAGAAGGCAGACTTGCAAATTATTAAACATGAAAAATGTACATGCATTAAAATGAAAGTCATATAGAATCACAGAGGCATAACTGATCATTTAAAATACCACTTAAAAATCTCCTATCATGTGCCTGCTATATAATAGGGGTAAATAATTCAATGAAAAATAGAAAATGTACAACTAGAATTTATTAATATATACTATAAAGTAACATCTAGAAACGTCTAAAGCATAACAAAATAAGTATTAAATCATTACATATATATTTGTAAGATAAGTGCACACGGCAAGATGTGGAGAATTCAGTTGTGTAGCTTTGCAAACAGGGTGGTGCTATAATAGAGGAGGGAAAGATAAATTTCTAGAACCTGGATAACTACCATAGATATGAAACAACTTAGATGTTTCTGTAATACACAGAAATTGAAGAATATTTGAGTTGCAGTGTGAAAGTATTCTAGATCTATCCACTCTTTATAAACTTCAGTATTTTTCATCCTAAGGAGCCTCTTGGAAATTTGCCACATCTGGACAACTGAAAACGGTTAGAATTTCTGTTAGTTAGCTGAGTCCATTGTCTCTGTAAGCCTCTATTCACATTATAAAAGGTTTCACCAAAATGTCCATGAAACTGTATGGTTTCTTTTTTCTTTTCTTTTTCTTTTCTCTTTTTCTTCAGGATTCCCATCTGTCCCATGGAGTTCTCTGTTACATCTTTAGGTAATCTGGGAACCAACCTATTTTCCAAAACAAAGGCTACGACTCATTCACTATTATTACGCAAAACTCTGATGTGTAATTTAAGCCTTTTCTTGTGAATCCCCTGAGGTAATTTCTCACCATTCTTACTGAGGTGACTTGTTCTGTGTCCAGTTTATTGAAATTCCCCAGACCCAGATGGGTTGATAGCCTGATATTTTAGAATTTTGCCCTTATTTACTTTCATTAAGTATAGCTAGTGTTTTTGTCTCCCATCTCTTTTACAGAAATCATGAGTGTTAAACTGTGGCCATGACTGCTTAGTGTATAGAATACCTTAGAGAAATAGCATTTTAACAATTCTTGTTAACACTGTGAAGTTTAGTAAACTGTAATGTTGGGGAAGAAAAGGACTCCAGAAATTGTTTGTCCCTTTGTATGCCTTCCATTAATTAGAAGGAATCATTGAAACTCACAGTAAAAATTTAAAAGCATACGCCCGCAAATCAAAGGTCATGGCTGCTTTACACCAATATGCATCTGTTTAAAGTATGGACTATTTCAGTATTATGTGTAAATAGTAGGGGATACTGCTACAGTATCCTATTAATTCAGTACTAATAGCTGTACTGAATTTCATACCATGATTTCTTTCTCTCAAAACTAGGCAAAAATTTTCCTCTCTCAACCTCAAAATTATTCCATCATCAATCTCTGTGCTTTCTTTATCAAAAGAAGAATAAATAGAAAAAGGGACTGAAATCAATCCTGCCCCAGTAGGTTTTTTAATTGATGTTAAAGCCCATTATTTATATTTAATTTTATGGAATCTATGATTAATTTATAATTGATTATATTATAATTATAAAATCATTATTAAGTGTAAATCCTATTGAATAATTAGCAACTCAGTGAATAATAACACGATATAAATATATTTGTGAAGACATTTACATAAAAGTTTAATTAATTAAAACATATTGCCTTAAAGAAAACCTCTCCTTGTGAGAACATGTTTTAATAAATTAGTGAAAAGGTTTTGTATTTTGCTTTGTGACTTTGAACTCATTTTCTCATTTGTTTATCATCTCTAAAGTGGGTGTTATAAGAAAGTTCATATCCCAGTTTGCTATAATGAATTAAATTCAATGTTAAGATCTTATACTTTAAACATGTACACATAATTTACTCAATAATTGTTAGATGTTATAAAGATTTTATTACTAAGTTCTTCTAGGTTCATTGTTTACTGTTAATGTCGTAGGGAGTCTGTCTCCAGTGATTACAACTTAACTTATTTTGAAGGAAAGAGACAACAGTCATGTATCACTTTCAAGTTACATATAGCTTCTATTGGCTTAGCCCACCTGGGCATCTCCTTTACAGTCATGGTCGTACTTTTGTATGTTATCAGTGGATAGACTCAGTAGTTCATAGAATCTAAAGTAAAATATTTATAGACAAGTCACAAGACAAAATCAAAAAATTTTTAAATTTCTGTCAGAATCTGAAGTACTCACTCCAGTTCAGTTGAGTCGCTCAGTCGTGTCAGATTCTTTGTGAACCCATGGACTGCAGAATGCAAGGCTTCCCTGCTTCATCACCAACTCCCATCACCAACTCCCAGAGCTTACTAAAATTCATGCCCATCGAGTCAATGATGCCATCCAACCATCTCATCCTCTGTCTTCCCCTTCTCCTCCTGCCTTCCTCTTTCCTAGCATCAGAATCTTTTCCAAAGAGCCAGAAGGTGGCCAAGGTATTGGAGTCTCAGCTTCAGCATCAGTCCTTCCAATGAATTTTCAGGATAGATTCCTTTAGGATGGACTGGTTGGCTCTCCTTGCAGGCCAATGGTCTCTCAAGAGTCTTCTCCAACACCACAGTTCAAAAGCATCAATTCTTTGGCTCTCAGCTTTCTTTAGGTCCAACTCTCACATCCATACATGACTACTGGAAAAACCATAGCTCTGACTAGACAGACATTTGTTGGCAAAGTAATGTCTCTGCTTCTTAATATGCTGTCTAGATTGGTCATAGCTTTTCGTCCAAGGAGGAAGCATCTTTTAATTTCATGGCTGCAGTCACCATCTGCAGTGATTTTGGAGCCCCCCAGAATAAAATCTGTAACTGTTTCCATTGCTTCCCCATCTATTTGCCATGAAGTGTTGGGACCGGATGCCATGATCTTAGTTTTCTGAATCTTGAGCTTTAAGCCAACTTTTTCACTCTTCTCCTCTTTCACTTTCTTCAAGAGGCTCTTTAGTTTTTGTCCACTTTCTGCCATAAGGATAGTGTCATCTGCATATCTGAAGTTATTGATATTTCTCCCAGCAATCTTGATTCCAGCTTGTGCTTCATCCAGCCCAGCATTTTACATGATATACTCTGCATGTAAGTCAAATAAGCAGGGTGACAATAAACAGCCTTGATGTATTCCTTTCCTGATTTGGAACCAGTCTGTTGTTCCATGTCCAGTTCTAACTGGTACTTCTTGTTCTGCATACAGATTTATCAGGAGGCAGGTAAGGTAGTCTGGTATTTCCATCTCTTGAAGAGTTTTCCACTGTTTGTTTTGATCCACACAGTCAAAGGCTTTGGTGTAGTCAATAAACCAGAAGTAGATGTTTTAATGGAACTCTCTTGTTTTTTAGATGATCCAGAGGATGTCGGCAATTTGATCTCTGGTTCTCCTGCCTTTTATAAATCCTGCTTGAACATCTGGAAGTTCACAGTTCATGTACTGTTGAAGCCTGTCTTGGAGAATTTTGAGCATTATTTTCTTAGTGTGTGAGATGAGTGCAATAGTAGGAAATCTGAACATTTTTTGGCATTGCCTTTCTTTGGGATTGGAATGAAAACTGACCTTTTCCAGTCCTATGATCGATGCTGAGTTTTCCATATTTGCTGGCATATTGAGTGCAGCACTTTCACAACATCCTCTTTTAGGATTTGAAATAACTCAACTGGAATTCAGTCACCTCCACTAGCTTTGTTCATACAGATGCTTCCTAATGTCCACTTGACATTGGGTTCCAGGATGTCTGGCTCTAGGTGAGTGATTACACCATTTTGGTTATCTGAGTCATGAAGATCTTATTTGTATAATTCTATGTATACTTGCCACCTCTTCTTAATATCTTCTACTTCTGTTAGGTCCATACCATTTCTGTATTTTATTGTGTTCATCTTTGCATGAAATGTTCCATTGTTATCTCTAATTTTCTTGAAGAGATCTCTAGCCTTTCCCATTCTATTGTTTTCCCTATTTTTTTGAATTAATCACTGAGGAAAGCTTTCTTCTCTTCTTGCTATTCTTTGGAATTCTGCATTCAAATAGATAGATCATTCCTTTTCTCCTTTACTTTTCACTTCTCTTCTTTTCACAGCTATTTGTAAGGACTCCTCAGACAACCATTTTGCCTTTTTGCATTTCTTTTCCTTGGATGGTCTTGATCCCTGCCTCCTGTACAATGTCATGAGCCTCCGTCCATAGTTCTTCAGGCACTCTGTCTATCAGATCTAATCCATTGAATCTTTGTCACTTCCACTGTATTATCGTAAGAGATTTTATTTAAGTCATATTTGAATGGTCTAGTGGTTTTCCCTACTTTCTTCTATTTATGTCTGAGTTTTACAATAAGAACCTCATGATCTGAACCACAGTTAGCTCCCAGCTTTGTTTTTGCTGACTGTATAGAACTTCTCCATCTTTGGCTGCAAAGAATATAATCAATCTGATTTTGATATTGACCATCTTGTGATTTCCTTGTGTAGAATCTCTTTTGTTGTTGACCTGTGAGTTCTCTTCACAAAACTCTATTAGCCTTTGCCCTGCTTCATTCTGTACTCCAAGGCCAAATTTGCCTGTTACTCCAGGTGTTTCTTGACTTCCTACTTTTCCATTTCAGTCCCCTATAATGAAAAGGGCATCCTTTTTGGGTGTTAGTTCTAGAAGGTCTTGTAGGTCTTCATAGAACCATTCAAATTCAGCTTCTTCAGCATTACTGGTTGGAGCATAGACTTGCATTACTGTGATATTAATGGTTTGCCTTGGAAATGAACAGAGATCATTCCGTCATTTTTGAGATTGCATCCAGGTACTGCATTTCAGACTCTTGTTGACTATGATAGCTACTCCATTTCTTCTAAGGTATTCTTGCCCACAGTAGTAGATGTAATGTTTATCTGAGTTAGATTCACCCATTCCAGTCCATTTTAGTTTGCTGATTCCTAAAATGTTGACGTTCATTCTGGCCGTCTCCTGTTTGACCACATCCAATGTACTTGACTCATGGACCTAACATTCCAACTTCCTATGCAATATTGTTCTTTATTTTATTTATATTTATTATAGCATCAGACTTTACTTACATCACTAGTCACATCCACAACTGGATGTTGTTTTTGCTTTGGCTCCGTTCCTTCATTCTTTCTGGAGTTACTTCTCCACTGATCTCCAGTAGCATATTGGGCACCTACTGACCTGGGGAGTTCATCTTTCAGTGTCCTATCTTTTTTCCTTTAATACTGTTCATGGTAACTGGTGTGCTTCAAAACTGGATATCAGTCCAGTGTGCCTCAAATAATGACTGGTATGCTTCAAAACTGGTTATCAGTCCACCCTTATTAAAATCAGTGTGAGTCTGTACACTCAGATTCCATTCTCCTCTTTCTAACTTACATGTACTGGGATGTCCAGTGCTTATTTCCAGGCTTTTCCCACCAGAAAGCACATGTGCCATAATTTCCTTTTCACCTGAACAAAGTACATTGAGTACTGGGTCTTTATCAGTTGTCTTCTATGGATTCTTTGTTTGCCTCCAATTTCCTTTACAAAATTCTGGCTGGCCGCCTTCCTTTTGAAACATGTTTGAGATAGCTTACTTCTTCTAATGCAACAGCTCTTTGTGAAAATATGCTGGACCTGTAAATCATGTTCTCTTGATTGCAGTCAGTTTTCCTGTTTCTCTGTGCTAAGTCTTCTAGATAAAGTGGCACTTTTTAACCAAAATGGTAATGGTTTGAAGTGAAAAAAGGAGTCTTCCAACCCATGCCATTTAACATACAATCTGAATGAATCTCTATGTACTTCTACTCCTAAATTAGCTATATTTATTTATTTATTTATTACTGTTTAATCACTTTACAGGTCTTCCCTGGCAGCAAAGGAGGCAAAGGATCTCCCTGTAATGCCGGAGACTTGGATTCAATCCCTGGGTCAGGAAAATCCCCTCGAGAAAGAAATGGCAATCCCATATTCTCGCTTGGAGAATTCTGTGGACAGAGGAGCCTGGCAGGCTACAGTCCACAGGGTGATAGAGTTGGACATGACTGAGTGACTAACACAACATACACACCCAATCACTTTACAACCAAAATTGCAAGGTTACTCCCTGATGGCTCAGATGGTAAATCGTCTGCCTACAATTCAGGAGACCTGGATTCAATTCCTGGGTTGGGAAGATCTCCTGGAGAAGGAAATGGCAACCCACTCCAGTATTCTTGCCTGGAGAGTCCCAGGGACGGAGGAACCTGGTAGGCTATAGTCCATGGGATCTCAAAGAGTCAGACACGACTGAGAGACTTCACTTTCACTTTCACTCATACATTAATTTAATTTCCTTTCGCCAGGCTTTGAAACCAGCTACCTCTCTGACTTTTCTGCCGTTGTTAATAATATGATCAGGGCTGTTCTTCCTCAGTGGAATTTAAATATCTGAGACAGCTTTAGGGTTTCTGATAGCTTTGAAGCAGTATCTTTGAATTTCACAAAATTGAGGAGACTTTTTTTGATATCCATACCGTAATCTCCACTGACACAGAACCACCTTAGCTCAGGCCTTTGAAATCTTGTGTTCTGTGCCTGTGTCCCTCATGAGTGTTATAGCCTCCTAATGAGTTTCTGCATCAACAATCTTTCTTGTATTGTGGCATCACATTACTTTTTCTAAAATATTATTCTAATATGGGTTTTAGCATCAGGCTTTACATGCAGTTTTATAATGTTTAGATAGTCAATGCTTCAAGAAGGTCTTTGAAAAAATCGCATTTTTCAAAAGATAAAATTTAAGAAAGCACTCATTGATTTTTTTGTCCTTTTGTAATGTTAACCTTTCTGTGCCAAATGATTTTTGATTAAATATCCCACTTACCTTAAAAATGCAATATTTTCTCCTTAAAATTAAGCTATTGATGGCTGTCTCTATGACTCAAGTATATTGTTTGTTTATCATCAGCTTATCATCAGATATTCATTATACATCATTTTGCCAAATTTTATTAAAGTAAATGAATAAGTCAGCCAGTTAGCATATTAATGTCTATTCCACATATTTTTTTCCATTATAGCAATAGAAAAGGGAAAAATTTTCAAAGTAGTATGTATAAATCAGAGCTTTTTTTCATAAGAAAATATTGTCTTATCTTCAGATTTAAATGCACAGCTAGCATCATTCATTAAATATCTTGAGATAACAAATAGATTAATAGTAGAGTACAAGAAGAAATACTAAGCAAATATAAATTAAAAAAAAAGAAAGAAAGCTGTTACTTACAGATTATGGAGCTGTCTCATTTTAGGATACTCCTTCAAAATGTACAGTTATTCTTGGTCAGATATGAAGAGCAAAAATAGTCCAGAAGGATTTTCAGAGTACCTTTTTGTCTTTATGGCTTCAATATATATTTAGAGCTAAGAATAAGCTGTTGCTGTTGTTTAGTTGCTCAGTCTTGCCTGAATCTTTCGAGATCCCATGGACTGTAGACCACAAGCCTCCTCTGCCTATGGGATTTCCCAGGCAATAATACTGGAGTGGGTTGCCATTCCCTTCTCCAGGGGATCTTTCTGACCCAGGGATCGAATCTGCATCTCTTATATATCCTGCATTGGCAGGCGGGTTCTTTACCACTGTGCCACCTGAGAAGTCCAATAATAGTGTAGTGTAATAATTGATAAATAAATAGTTATTCAGTTAATTATTAGTTAAAAATGTGATATTGGCCAAATAAATATATCAATACAAAAGTCCATTGTTATGTCATTACAAAGTAATTTTTCTTTTACTATTATTTGCTTCTTGACCTCTTTGTATTTTATATCTCAGGGATTTTCCCTACCAGTCTGGGATACCTTGAACCAGAGCCTGAGAAAAAGTCTGCTGTACAGGTGACTTACATGGAAATGTGATTCCAAGAATCACTCAGAAAGGGGATTTTGGGGACAAGGTTGTCAAAACAATTCAGCATACAAGGATCTTTATCCAACTGGCCCCTGATTCAAGTGCCTGGAATATCACACAAAACTTACGATACTTTAAGAAATGTACCAGGGTACTGTTCACCTGGGGAAGGAAAGGCTGAAGCCATTTTTTCATCAACATTTTTTCTTCACTTCTGTCTTTCCCGCAAGTAAGAATACATTGCATATAAAGTTGTCCTCAATTCCAAGTTCCCCAAGTGTGAGTACCAAGTAGATTTATAAGGGTTGCCACATTTCTGTGTTACATTAACCTGAGAGCACAAAGAGTAGCTGAGAGGTTGTTAGTTTGCACCTATAAAGAGCTGACTGATGTATGCTTATGAGTCAGATGTAGGATGGAGAACATTTGAAATGATGCTCTAGGGAAGAGAGACCCCATCCCTATAGCACTTCATCTACATATTCAGTCATTAAATTCTCCATCCATTACAAGTGGTGGCTTTCTCAGTCTCTAAAAAGACTAAATGGACAAGCTAAAGACCCCTGCTGCCTGCAGCTTGTCATGAGGCCTTGATTGAGAGCAGCCATCTCAAGTCTTCACCAGCCAATGAAATCTCTTTTTCCTCAACTTGCTCTTTGGGTAATGAAGGTTTCCTGCCTTTCTGGGGGACCAAGACCTTCACCTACAAAATATCTCTTTTAATGAAAGTATAGTTGATTTGAAAGAGTGTGTCAATTTCAGGTGTACAACAAAGTGGTTTAGTTATATATATATATTTTTTTTCAGATTATTTTCCACCATAGGTTATTATAAGATATTGATTATAGATCCCTGTGCTAATCATTGTTGTATATGTAATTTATGTAGTCTTTAATCTGTTAACCCATACTTCTAATTTATCCTCCCTACTCCCTGTTCCCTTTGGTGACCGTGTTTGTTTTTTTATATCTGTAAGTCTGTTTCTGTTTTATAGATAGATTTATCTGCATTATTTTTTAGATTCTACATATAGATAATAGTGTATTTGTTTTCCTCTATCTGACTTACTTCATTTAGTATGATATTATCTATCATGTTGCTGAAAATGGCAATATTTCATTTTTTATATGGCTGAGTAATATTCCAGGGTGTGTGTGTGCGAGCGTGTGTGTGTAACATCTTCTTATACCAGTTCTCTGTTGATGGGCATTAGATGTGTTTCCATGCCTTGGCTATTGTAAACTGTGCTGTTCTGAAAGTTGGGGTTCATGTACCTTTCTGAATTAGTTGTTTTCATTTTTTCCATATATACCCACAAGTGGATTTGCTGGACCATATGGTAGTTCTACTTTTAACTTTTTTAAGGAACCCTTGCATAGTGGCTGCATCCATTTATATTCCCACCAACAGTATACAAGTCATTACCAAAATATCTTAAACCTTCATTTCCCTATCTGGGTGTCAGGCTTGGGTCACTGTAATTTCTTTTCACACCTACCATTTTTCATGGAAAAATGAAAAATATGCTCTAGTGAATCTCACTGATTTCAGGCATGCCACAACCTTCTCTTATCGTATGAACCAACTCTAAAATGTTGTTGAAATTAGCATTACTTTTGCCATCACTGTAGTAACTCATGTATTTACCTACTAGTCTATGGGCTCCCTTAGTAGCTCAGTTGGCAAAGAATCCACCTGAAGTGCAGGAGACCCCTGTTAGATAACTGGGTCAGGAAGATCTACTGGAGAAGGGATAGGCTACAAACTCAAGTATTCTTGGGCTTCCCTTGTGGCTCAGCTGGTAAAGAATCCACCTGTAATACGGGAGACCTAGGTTCAATCCCTGGGTTGGGACTATCCCCTGGAGAAGGGAAAGGCTACCCACTCCAGTATTCTGGCCTAGAGAATTCCATGGACTCTGTAGTCCATGGGGTCACAAAGAGTCAGACACAACTGAGAGACTTTCAC
This sequence comes from Antilocapra americana, assembly GCA_007570785.1. Lineage (NCBI taxonomy): Eukaryota > Metazoa > Chordata > Mammalia > Artiodactyla > Antilocapridae > Antilocapra > Antilocapra americana. The sequence continues at coordinate 8,206,485 of ML663566.1, read as the reverse complement.
TTTCACTTTTCACTACAGGAAGAAGACCAAAGTGATACGACAGTGATTCTTTCTTCCAGTTCAGTGGAGCCCTTAATATTTCCCCTTGGAAGTGTTTTTCTTGAAAAACAACACCTCTGATATGAGCTGCTCAGGCTGGACAGATAGGGTGCATATATTGTTCAGTGAGTCTCAGAGAGTGATCAGGAGAGGTGCTAACCCTACCTAAAACTTCTGTCCTCTGAATAAGGCCCTTTATGTCAGTAGCTGATTCAGCATATCCTTCCACTTGGAGAACAATGCTCAAGACACACAGGGTGGCACAGGTGCCATCATAATAAGTGGCAGTATATTCCCAGCTAGCACTGACAACACATTGCTCAACCCTTTCTGTGAACCAGGTTTGACATTTTCTTCCTGATCAAGTGGTCAAAGGTATTTCCACATAATCCATATGTTTGAACTGAAAGAGGGGTATTTGTCCAACAGGAATATTTGTCAAGACATCCGTGCCAATGTTCATGTAATCTGTTTGTGCTTTTCAGAACTGATTGTGCCTGATCCCCCTTTTGACATTTCCGTCATACAGTGGATTACTGCTGCACCTGGCTAACTTAAGCTTTAGTGGGTTTTGTGTTCATCAGCTCATGGTAGGAAGGTCTGATTGCAGTCACTTGGTGTCCACAGGCCACTGTCATTATCTTCCAAAGACTGCTTTTAGGCCAGGGATTCATTTCAAACTGAGACTAGTTCTCTACTCCAAAAGGCACAAACATGCTTTTATACCTTAAGGATTTACACAGAAATTTTCTTATTGAGGGCTTCACAGATACATCACACAACACATTCATCCAACCACAGATACCTCAGACTTCACTAGATCAAGAGAAAGTCTCTCTATCCCAGACCTGTTGCAGAGCAGCTCTCCCTATATGTTTGATGCTGTTGTTTATTATTTGCAATACCTTCTAGGGTACTGTACATCTTCTGTTGCACAACACTGACTAGTGCCAAGAAATTATCCACTGGGAAATTCCCTCCATAATGGGTTTTAGTCCACAGGTCAGGAGACCAATAAAAGGGTGTGGGCAACTACTGAGCATGTCAACCCTGGTTAGACACTAAGGGGAAAAATAACCCCCAAGTTGAGCCCAAAACATCTTTCAGACTCAGTGTGAGATGTATCTAAAATAGATCTCTACTTTGTATATCTAGCCTTCATAAATCCTGTCTCTAATTGCAGACAATAATATTTTATAGACGTCCTCTTATAAATGTCTGTTAAGACACCATCTCCATTAGTCCTCAAATTTTCTGATTGTTCCCCTTTGCCTAATGCACATTAACGTGGTAGATGGCTACAACATTTTTTTTAGGAGACGATCAGAAGAATGTACACACACATATGGTAGGATTGCCTGGTCCTTTTCAAAGAGTTCCAATGCCTGCTCAAATTTCTATGCCACTGACTGATATCAGACTCTATCTTAAAAGATATTGATTTTTTATTACATACTCATAAAAATATTTTACACGAGTCAAGTAACATTCTGGTCACTGTCCATCTTTTTCACCCCTTAAAACTACATTATTGTTAGTTGTAACTGATATATTGAGGAATCTTCAATTCACTGAAACTGTTAATGGGCTTTTTTATGTAAAGGATAGACTCCTTAAAATACCTTAGTGTGTAATTTTTAATGGATCACATTGTTGATTGATCATGACATTTCTGACTATAAACTATAGGTACTCATGGGGACCTTCTTAGATAAGACAAAAATCATAATCATCAAGCATTGAAAGCACAACATTGACTATTTCTACCTTTAACTCTCTCCTATTGGCCAATGGCCTGAATCTACTCTAAGTAGGCACATGGATTTTATTATTTACCTCATGTTAATCATAATTTTACCTGTAAAATAAATAGTGACTTTAAATCATCCATTTACTTTTCATGCAATTACCCTTTTAGGTTTAGTTCCTGTTATTTTAAAATATTCTTTTTTTGAAGTCTGTGCTTCAAGGAGCTAAAAGTTCATGCAGTCTGTACCTTTGTTTCTCTGGATAATATTAGGCTAAGTGGAATAATATTGACTTATGGTTACATTTGTCATGAGTTGTTTATGCCTTTAGGAAGTACATGTGTTATAAACATCCTGCAGCCTTTTTTTAACCAGACATCATTCATCTTGTTTTAAAATTATCTAAATTCACAAAAATGTTTATAAAAACTGATTCAAATTTTACATCTCCAAATGCATATACTCGATTACATAGTACACTTTATTTCAAGACAGTTTTTTAAAAAGTAACTACTCTAGTTTCTTCTTTATACACTGGGTCATGTAACCTACTCACACAAAGTGAATAATTCACAATGTAGAGAAGAGTGCACTTCTATTTTTCTCCACCAGATTTAGAAAATTGCTTCTGACTCTGAAAATAACATTATGACATGGTTTCGTTGAAGATGATATACAACTGTTTTACTGTATATCCTTTGGTGAACTGTAGTTAGATTTTAAAACCCATTACTCATATTGGTTTTGAAATTCCAAATGGGAAATTTATAATTAAATTTCTAAAAATATGCTTGTCTGTATTGTTTAATATTTACTTAAAATATGAAATATTAACATTAAATAAATTATCTGATTGATTTAATAGTAAATGAAATAGTTCATGTAAATTTTGAAAATATTCAATAGGAAAGCTGAAGATACAAACTGATGACAGTTTGTAACTATATAGAACTGACCTGAACTGAACTGATGACTAACTGATGTCATTCTGAGATAATATGAATGAAATTGACTCTAGGAACATGTTTCATTACAATGGAAAATGCTTTTGGTATTCCTACTTATTTCATCAAATATTAACTATTTCTTTACTTTTCCTTACAACTTTGTTTAATATGTTAAATAAGCACTCTTTTAGATTTAAATGTCCTTAGTTAATAGAAATTGGAAATGATGATTGCATTTTTCTTAGAAATTAATATGATGTTTTTTAAAAAAATCAATAAATTATAATGGGTAATATCAATTACTTTGTTTTTATAAAATGATGATTATTTTTATTTAGATAATAAAAGTGTGTTGAAAAATATGACTTCTTTTGGTATCATTGATAAAGCAATTTGACCACTAAATATCAAACTGTCAATATGATCTATGTATTGAGAAATGGAGATTAACATAGATGGGTAATTTAGCATAGGGACTAAATTTATAATTTAGCATAGGGTCTGTTTGTGTGTTATTCAAATAATATCATATATGGCAGCATATCAATTATTCAGTACATTTAAAGATTTAGATAATGAATAATATTGAAGTACAAGGCAATGAAAAATCATAGACTAAAAAAAATCAACTCTGAATATACATGAATCATCACTAGTGATTTACTACATGCACATGTATGTACAGATATCTATGTATGTATGGGCTTCCCTGGTGGCTCAGATGGTAAAGCATCTGCCTGCAATGCGGAAGACCCAGGTTCAATCCCTGGGTCAGGAAGATCCCCTGGAGAAGGAAATGGCAACCCACTCCAGTATTCTTGCCTGGAAAATCCCATGGACAGAGGAGCCTGGCAGGCTACAGTCCATAGGGTTGCAAAGAGTAGGACACGGCTGAGTGACTAACACCAGCTGAAGTACTTTTAAATACTCAAAATTATTGAAAAGTTTTGTGAGCAACTTTACTTTTACATGTATGTTAGCAGTTAAGAGGTTTTTTTACAGATTATCTACAGATTAATGCATGACAGGGCATGGCAACCCACTCCAGTATTCTTGCCTAGAGAATCCCCATGGAGAGTGGAGCCTAGGGGCCTATAGTCTGCAGGGTGCCACAAAGTTGGACACAACTGAAGCAATTTAGAAGGTATGCACATAACATAATCAGGGTGACATTTTTGATACATAAGGTTTTTTTTTTTTTTAAACAAATATCTCACTGGATTGAGGGTACTTATCTCTTTAACTAAGTGCTCAGTGCTCAGTCACATCAGACTCTGTGACCCCATGGACTGTGGCCTGCCAGACTCCTCTGTCCATGGGATTTCTGAGGCAAGAATACTGCAGTGACTTGCCATTACCTCCTCCAGGGAATCTTCCTGACCCAGGGATCTGAACTCTCTTCTCCCATATCTCCTGAATTGTTAGGCAGATTCTTTACCACTGAGCCACCTGGGAAGCCTCAACCTCTTTTAACTTCTCTCTATTGACATAATATCTTTAACTTAAATGAATGGCAACTCAGAATACATTTTAATGAAGGTCATTCTCAAATCTAACATCCTATTAAAATGTGCAAATATATCAACTCACAGCAAGAGAAGTAGCCAGAGTATCATCTTTTCAGCTGATCTCCAAATCCCAGTTCCCACAAGGCAACATAAAAGGAACAGATAACTGCCATCTACAGCGAGCTGAATTACAGGAGAAGAACCTTGAGCTTATGGAAGCTGAACATTTTACAGTGGACTGTATCCAAGCCTTCCCTCTACTTAGAAGAAGACATTATCTCTGACTCCCAAAACTATTTGCTATAAAAATATTGTTGAATAGAGCTTCTGGAACAAATGACAATCAGTTCCTCCTTAGCAAAATGCAAGAGACCAATGGAGATTTGCCATACAACAACTGGCAAATAAACTTCAGAGAATTCTCTACTAATCTGAAGTTAGTTTGCCATGTAGTCTTCAAAAGCTCAGAGTCCTAAAATCTAGGGGTTTACAAATGACAAGGCAAAAGACAACTATAAAAATATGTGTGCTAAGTCACTTCAGTTGGGTTCAACCATGGAGAAATTAACACATAAACCCACCCACTCATTTTATAGATCAGAATGAATTAGTCTGTTTTAACTGAACTCATCTAAGAAACTTTGTCTTACTAGTTAAAACTGTCTTTAAAGAGGAGGTTCTCAAATCCAGGTGGCTTATATGAAATGAGGTTTTAATAACACCTCATTAAAGGCTGAAAAATTTTATACAAAGTTTAAGCTGAGCAAAGCACTAGCACAGCAATCATCAAAAGGGACTTTCTTCAGCAAACTGGGACATATGTTAACTTTATGATTGGCTTATAATTGATAGTAGCCACAGACAGTTAATATTCATTATCATACTTATCATTAGTGATTTTTTCACTTATATTACCTTAATTTGCATTATGATCATATTTTATATGTGCATTTTCCTTTCTGTATTTCATCTTGTTTCTACTTCTCATACAATACATTCAATATGCTTCCCAAATTCCAAACATCCATGAGTCACCACCATTATCACTTAACTTTTAGTGCTTGGCTCATTCACCAGGCCTAGAAAAATGTTACTCTAAATGAACTACAGTTTCCCAATAAAGTGAATATAGAAAATTGAGCAGTTATCAGAAATATTAGTGTATAAAAATGTGATTTGGGTGAGAGAAGAAATGATGATTTAGGAGATATTATGTAACAACAGGTGATTAAGAAATCAGGAAACTATCTGTCTTCTGAACTCTATTCATATCTAATCAAAGTCTAATTTGCTTTTTACAAACTTACTGAATGTCTTATAAGAGGTATTTCAGATGAAGAAATAGATTTGCTTTTAAATTTCAGTTCTGGTATTGACTAACTTTTCCCCTACAAATATTAATTCATTTATTTATAAAATGAGATTGCTGATGCCTGCTACATAAAATTGCTTAGAGAATAAATCAGATGAAGTATGTAACCCATTAAATTCAGTCCTTGGCTATTATTAAAATGTAAAACTTTTATTAAAACTTTAATCATCATTTTCCATAATTATATAATTGTGTAGTTAACTGACTTACATATACTTTCATAAATACACATGAAAGTATACTTATGTATACTTTCTAGATTATTGGAATAAAAGTACACAGTATTATTTATCCCTTTTTATTGCTACTATCATTGAACCAATTCAATTTTTCATCATATTTTGCCTAGGTTTTTGCTATAACCTTCAGCTGGATTTTTCTGCTTTGCTTTCTCACTGAGTTATACTTCAGTTTTCTGGCAGCTACCTCTCAGATTATGCAGATAATATCATTTAACTCATACCATCAATCCTAATGATTCTTTATTACTTTTAGCAGTAAATTAAACATCAAAAAATATCCTCTATGAGACTTTAAAGGGCCACTTACATAGTTATTTATTCATGCTGACATTGATTTTAGATGGAATGAGTACTCTGTATGTGTCAGACTGTGTTTTACAGATTAGGTCTGGAAGATCCACTAGAGTAGGAAATGGCAACCCACTCCAGTACTTTTGCCTGGAAATACTGGAGAATCCCACGGACAGAGGAGCCTGGTGGGCTACAGTCCGTGGGGTCACAGGAGTCTGACATGACTTAGCGACTAAACCACCATCACCACTAGAAAAGTCAGTAAGAAAATCCACTCATTGAGTTACCTAATGAAAGCATGATGATGAGACTGTGGGGTATCAGGAAAGAATAAATCACACTTTATGGAAAAAGTGGTATTTAATTCTATCCCTGAGAAAGGGATTTTATTTACTGGACGGTAAAATATGTGAAGAAGAAACCAGTTAAAGAAGATCAAACCAGTCAGTTGTAAAGGAAATCAGTCCTGAAGCTCCAGTTCCTTGGCCACCTGATGTGACGAGCGGACTCATCAGAAAAGACCCTGATGCTGGGAAAGATTGAAGGCGGGAGGAGAAGGGGATGGCAGAGGATGAGATGGTTGGATCGCATCACCAACTCAATGGTCATGAGTTTGAGCAAGCTTAGGTCTGGTGATGGGCTGGGAAGCCTGGTGTGCTGCAGTCCATGGGGTCACAAAGAATCGGACATGACTGAACAACCGAACTGAACTGAAACATGTGAAAAACCTAGAAAAAATAAAATGTAAACCTAGTCGAGTACAGTGTGATTGGAAATAGTAGAAAATTATAAAAAATTAGTTGCAAACACATATGATGACAGGTACTTTTGACAATTTTATTATGCAATCTCTTGGCAGAAAAGAAGAATTGAAGCCGAGGGTGATGTTAAACAAATTATGAAGTGTGGGAAAGGCCACTACAACCAAGCATTATGAGGTTCAAAAATATCTAATACTAAGGTTGATAAACCTTGAAGTATAGAAAATGTAACAGAGGTACTGAGGCAATGATTTTTCCTGTTCCCATCCTCTTCCTGTTTGATGTCCAGTAACTAGGGAATAGGAGAGAGTCTATTCCAAAACCTCTTTGACTTGCTATATCTTTAACAACTTGTCAGATATCATTAGGCTTGTAGTTATCGATCGTACAATAGTGACTGGGCTTCCCTAGTGGCTCAATGGTAAGCAATCTGCCTACAATGCAGGAAATTTAGGTTCAATCCCTGGGTTGGGAAGATTCCTAGAGGAGGGCATGACAACCTACTCCACTATTTTTGCCTGGAGAAGCCCATGGAAAGAGGAGCCTGGCAGATTATAGTCCATAGGGTCACAAAGAGTCAGATACAATTGAAGTGACTTAGCAGGCACGTACATACAGTAGTGACTAATTGGCTGCATGCCCCAAAATGCTAATGCTGCAATTAGAACACTGGAATAACTTGTGACTTGCCTTACTATGCCAAACTGTTTAAGAAAACATTAATTATTTTGATGATTATTATGACGACCTGAAATGAGTTCTGTTACTCAATCTATCCCTAAAACTTGCATCTCAGCATTTAAAAGTATATAATTTTATTGTTATTTCCAAATGATTCTTTCTAAAATATTTTTTTTTCTACCCTGAAAGGAGATCTGTAGCTTCAGCTCTGGGTTTCATCTGGGTGGGGTGGGGGGGATAATAATAATAATAAATTGATCCAGCTATGTGATTCATCCCACAGAGATTTTGAAAAGAAATTTTCCTTTTTTCCTGTCTTTTTATTTATTTTCTTCTTTAATTGTCTATTGATGAAGTATCAAAGGCAATTAAAAAAGTGTTTACTCTCAAGAAGGAGCAATTGATTGTATGCATACTAGAAGCCAGGGAACAGAAATGCTCTGCAATCAGCAAGTTAGTAAACTCATCAATAATTTAGATGCAGCCTAAAGCCTATGGACAGATACTTGTTATGAACTGCTGATTTGAAAAATAAATGTATTCTATTCTGAAATGCTTGCAAGATTTCAGCTTTCAAGTCAGGGCCTGTTGCTAAGAGACGGAAGCAGCTATCGCAGTGTCCACACCAATCTCCTTCCCCTTCTGTACCAGGAAGCACCTCAGGCTTCCACACTTGATGGAAGCTTTTCTTTTACCTTTAGTTTTAAGATTTCAGTCTTTTGTTTTTTTCATTTCTCAAAAAAAAAAACAGGACAAAACAGAAAACCCCTCGAACTTGCCATGTGCTTGGTGGCCCTAAAGGTAAGAGAAGGTAATCATGGTGAGGTGATCAAGGTTATACCATGTTTGATTTCAAAGTTCTAAATGTTGAATGACAGTTATATAGAAAAGTTACATTTGAGGCATTTTTAGACCATTATCTCCTATAGCAGGATTTAAATAGTAAATCTACATCTTTTTATTTTTTTGTCTCCAAGATCACTTCTACAAAGGCTAAATATGTTGAAAATTATGCACAAATACTGTAATTTTTTAAAATTCAATATTAGACAATTATGATAAAAAACATTCTTCCAAAGCTATGACAGCCAATATTCCATCCCTCAGATTTGTATAGCTATTAATAGAAGAGGCTACTACATTGGAGATACAACACAGATTGTATGTAAGGACTATGAGCTGCAATCCTTATCTCTTGAACCTCAACATATAATATGTTGAGGTTTACTTTTAAGAAAACATAAACAAGTTAAAATTTATGAAAATAAGCAGCATTAATGTTAAATTTCATCCAGTAAAATATAAGGAATGCAACATAAGTAATTGAACTCATTATTTTTGAGTAGGACCAGTTTTAGAAAATTGTATGTAGGTCAAGAAGCAACAGTTAGAAATGGACATGGAACAATAGACAGTTTCAAAATTGGGAAAGAGTGCATCAAGGCTGTATATTGTCACCCTGCTTATTTAACTTATATGCAGAGAACATCATGTGAAATGCTGGTGCATGAATCCCAAGCTGGAATAAATATTGCCAGGAGAAATATCAATAACCTCAGATATACAAATGGCACCACCCTTCTGGAAGGAAGCAAAGAGGAACTAAAGAGCCTCTTGATGAAAGTGAAAGAGGAGAGTGAAAAAGCTGTCTTAAAACTCAACATTCAATAAAACCAAGATGGTGGCATCCAGTCCCAACACTTCATGGCATATAGATGGGGAAGCAATGGAAACAGTGAAAGACTTTATTTTCTTGGTTTCCAAAATCACTGTGAATGGTGACTGCAGTCTTGAAATTAAAACATGCTGGCTCCTTGGAAGAAAAGCAATGACAAACCTAGATGACATATTAAAAAGCAGAGACATTACTTTGCCAACAAAGATCCATATAGACAAAACTATGGTTTTTCCAGTAGTCATGTATGCATGTGAGAGTTGAACCATAAAATAGGCTGAATGCTGAAGTACAGTTGCTTTCAAACTGCAGTGTTGGAGAAGACTCTTGAGAGTCCCTTGGACCGCAAGGAGATCAAGCTAGTCAATTCAAAAGGAAATCAGTCCTGAATTATTCGTTGGAAGGACTGATACTGAAACTGAAGCTCAGATACTTTGGCCACCTGATGTGAAGAGCCTACCTATTGGAAAAGACCCTGATTCTGGGAAAGATACAAGGCAGAAGGAGAAAAGGATGACAGAGGATGAGAAGACTGGATGGCATCACCGACTCCACGGACATCAGTTTGAGCAAACTCCAGGAGATGGTGGAGGACGGGGAAGCCTGGCACACTACAGTCCATGGGGTCGCAGTAGTCAAACACAACTGAGTGACTGAATAACAGCAAGGATCACTTTATTGCCAAACCATACTGTAGTAGACTAGGATGTGTGATTTGTTATCAACCATTTCAGAAGAGCAGTTTTCTTTATATGTCAATCTTTAGTAATCCAGCCAACTGGAGATCTCTGTTCATACACATAGATACACACATATGTGTGTGTGTGTCTAAATGCATGTATATATATGTATTTTGGCTGCATTGGGTCTTAGTTGCAGCACACGAGATCTTTCATTTAGCTCACGGACTCTCTAGTTGAGGCCTGAGGACTCAGTAGTTTCAGTTCATGGTCTTAGTTGCCCTCCAGCATGTGGGATCTTAGTTCCCAAACCAGGGATCGAATTCACCTTGCAGTGAATCTCTTGCATTGCAAGGCAGATTCTTAATCACTGGACGACCAGGCAAGTCCCTCTCTGTCCTTTAAGGTAAAAATAAGACTACAGATTCTGCTCCAACCTGGACCAGACAGGACAAATTATCATAAATTGACTCTTATTAATTCACTTTCATTGGAACCTTGCTATGTGGAGATATGTTCCTGGAGTAGCAAACATTTATGAGCCAATAATTGGAAAGGTATAAACAACATTGTGTATTAGTAAATTTTCATTCTTTATAAATAAATCTCTTAAAAATATCAAAAAAAATTTCAGAAAATAATTGGATTCTGAAAGTACACTGGCATTCTTACTATTTGGATGGTTCTTAGATAAGTTAACAATTTGAAAACAAGAGAGACCTACTTAAATATATTGGCCTTTGAACTTTTTTCATGTTTGTACACTTTTGTTGGGTAGATAATGACTCTAATAACTAGAAAAATGATGTGTGGGGAGTGGTTGTGCATCTTTGGAAAGAAGGAATTTAAACTATTAGTTTGTTCCAGATATTATCACAGAATGCAAAAGGCTTAGTGGCTCATGCACAACTAAAATTTATTTCTCACAGTTCTGAAGACTGGGGAATCCAAGATCAAGGCACTAGCATATTGGCATCTGGTGAGATGCCAGTTTTCTGGTTTATAGACTGTTGTCCTCATGTGGCCTGTGTGCATGCTAAGTCGCTTCAGTTGTATCTGACTCTGTGACTTTATGGACTGTGGCCCTTCCCAGGCTCCTCTGTCCATGGGATTCTCCAGGCAAGAATACTGGAGTGGGTTTCCATGCCCTTCTCCAGGGGATCTTCCTGACCCAGGGATCGAACTCATGTTTCTTATGTATCCTACATTAGCAGGTGGGTTCTTTACCACTAGTGCCACCTGTGAAGCTGGGAGTAAGGAGCAAAAGAGCTTTCTGGAATCCCTTGTGAAGGCACTGATCCCACACATCAGGGCTTTGTGTTCTGGAGCTTCCAAAGGCCCCACCTCCAATTTTAAAGTGTAAAAGAAAAAGATATTTTTCTGCCCTTCCGAATTCACAGAGGAGTCAAAATCAGAAAATTGGGGAGGAACAAGAGAAAGAAAAACAACTGTGGGTTTTATTTATTTATTTATTAATTTTTCTCATCAGCATGAACTTTAAAATGAAAGAGACATTTGTTTTCTTTTTTCCCTCACCTTCATTTAAATCTGGGCTTCCCTTGTGGCTCAGTTGGTAAAGAATGCTCCTGCAATAAGGGAGACCTGAGTTCAATCCTTGGGCTGGGTAGATCCCCTAAAGAAGGGAAAGGCTACCCACTCCAGTATCCTGCCTGGATAATTTCATGGACTATATAGTCCATGAGGTTGCAGAGTCAGACAAGACTGAGCGACTTTCACTTTCACTTTCATTTAAATCTAAATAAGTGACAGGGAAACCTCATGCTTCATGTATCCTTTCAGATCCCTGGAAGCTTAATATTCGTTATAAGTAAATTAAATGACTAATTTTATGTGGTGGTTTTGGGAACAGAGGAATCTCAAAAATTAATCTCTCCCATCTTTGAAATATGGTAGAGAGAGTGTCTTACTGTCTTTACTCTGTTGGAAAAGACACTTTAAGTGTGGAGGGATGGGGAGTTTTCCACAGCTACAGTATCACCCTGTGCAAGTGAGCATCAGCACACCCCCATCTAGAAACTTGGGTTCTATGTCCATCTAGAAACTCGGGTTCGATCCCTGGATTAGGAAGTTCCCTTGGAGTAAGAAACAGCCTCCCACTCCAGTATTCTTGCCTGGAAAAATGCCATGGACAGAGGAGCCTGGTGAGCTGCAGTCCATAGGGTTGCAAAGAGTCAGATACAACTGAGCATGCACTCAACACAAGGGTGTTCCCAGGTTGTAAAGAATCTGCCTGCCAGTGCAGGAGACACAGGAGACTCGGGTTTCATCCCTTGGTCTGGAAGAGGAAATGGCAAGGGGAGGAAATGGCAACTCACTCAATTATTCTTGCCTGGGAAATCCCATGACAGAGGAGCTTGGCGGGCCAGAGTCCATGGGACCAAAAGAACTGAACACAACTGAGCAACTGAGCATGAACACATACTTTTCTCTAAGAATCTTGATAGTTGTAAAGCTGATATATAAAGTTGTGAGAGTGTAATGGGTTTTCTTTGCAACTTAATTTGTGATAAGAAAAACTATTTCAAATATATTTTCATAATCATATGTAGTACAAAATAATTAGTTTAAGATGAAAGCTAATTATGAATGCTCAGAATAAAACAGGTTTGTGGATTTACTGGATCAATTTCCAATTGTATTATTAGTTTTGCAAATGTACAGCATCATACCAGAGTGACAGGTAGAACCTGTATTTAAACATCTAAATATTTAACTCAAGTACAGACTATCAACCACCATAGTGTATTGCTCTTACAAACAATTTAATTATTGTTACAAATCATTGCTTTATATGCATACTTGTATGAGTTATAAAACTACATTTAACAAATCCTTGCAGATTTTTAGCCAGGATTCTTCCATAGTTGGTTTTGAATCTAGATGCATAGTATTTTATTCTCCTGTCCATAAAAAAAAATATAAAGTTACAACTAATTGCTCAATATTGAAGCATTATGCTATTGCATTTTCTGTACCTTATTTTATTTTTAGTTGACAGTGTGTTGAAACACATAAGCTTTTAATTTCTTCCTACAATTTGTAAATAAAGACCTAAAATTCTTTTGCTACTTTTTCTTTAAATGTTAGGAATTCTGATGGATCTGTTTCCAGGAAAGTTGATATACAAAAACTAATGATTCCATATAGTAAAATAAGTAAGATAGTAGACTATTTCTCTCCAAAATTTTTGTTATTGTTGTTAACTCCTGTTGTTGGTGTTTTGGTTTGATTAATTTTCCCTTCAGATAAATTGACCTACCTCTACTATGAAGTTTCCTGGATATCTCAGCTTATACTGGAATTATATAAATGTATGGCACAAAGAAATGTCCAAGAATCTGTGAACCTTCTGTCTTTGCCAAAAAGCCTTCAGGGAAAGAATTTAGCATGTTTAGGACTCCATCTTTATAGAAATAGGCCTGGGTCTGTATCCTGGCTCTTCCTGCAAGCCAGGGAAAGTTTCATTTTCCAGATTCTTGGTTGGCTATCTACTCTGTCATTGAGAATTATGATCTCTGGTAATGGTAGACCTATTAAATGGCAAAAGAAAGAGAAAGTCCTTAGCACAGTGCCTCAAGCACTCAATAAAAACTTGAATTATGTCCCTAACATCTGGGTTTCAGATTGCTGGTTCCTCTGAACAGACTTCCAGTATTAGGATTCTCTTGGCTATTTATTTAGATTTAGTCTTTGTACCATATCTTTTAGGTTTCCCTGAAGGCTCAGTGGTAAAGAATCTACCTGCAGTGGAGGAGACCTGTGTTCGCTCTCTGGGTCAGGAAGATCCTCTGTAGAATGGAATGGCTGTCCACTCCAGTATTCATGCCCAGAGATTCCATGAATGGAGGAGTCTGGTGGGCTACAGTCTATGGAGTCACAAAGAGTCAGGCATGACTGAGTTACTAACACACTATCTCTTTTAATTGTTTTTCTTGATTTCTCATATATTGTTCAATGTAACAGTGATTTAGAATTCTGACATTTGGACGTAAATTGATGTTTCTCTGACAAACACTGATAGTTAAGAAATGCTTTGGATCAGTAGTCATCTTTCACAATTGTTGATGCATTTTCATTTATCACTAAACCTGTTTGTTTACCATGAAATGTCCTTGGTTGTAATAAAATTGGTGTGTCTTTTGAAACATTAAAATGTTAATGTTGTTGGAGTCAACTTAATCAAGACCTGACTTCTGTAACCAATCAAAGCTTAGTTTAATAATAAATAAATATTACATATATATATATAGAGAGAGAGAGAGAGACAGAGAGAGAAAGACTTCATTTCTACAGGTTACCCTTCCTTATAGTCTGATATATATTTGCTATTTTCCAGGTACTTTTCGTGATTCTTTTTTTCAATTAATATATTTTCAAACACTGTGCATCCAAATGTGACATGCAACATTTATTTACTTGTTTATATTAAAGTATAGTTAATTGTCACTCTGTTCATTTAACTTATATGAAGTATTTCATGAGAAACTCTTGGCTGGATGAAGCACAGGCTGGAATCAAGATGGCCTGGAGAAATATCAATAAGCTCAGATTTGCAGATGATACCCCTTATGGCAAAAGTGAAAAAGAACTAAAGAGCCTCTTGATGAAAGTGAAAGAGCAGAGTGAAAAAAGTTGGCTTAAAACTCCACATTCAGAAAACTAAGATCATGGCGTATGGTCCCATCACTTCATGGCAAAGAGATGGAAAAACAGTGAAAACAGTGGCAGACTTTATTTTTGGGGGCTCCAAAATAACTGCAGATGGTGACTGAAGTGATGAAATTAAAAGATGTTTACTCCTTGGAAGAAAAGCTATGACCAACTTAGACAGCATATTAAAAAGCAGAGATATACTTTGCAAACAAAGGTCCGTCTAGTCAAAGCAGTGGTTTTTCCAGTAGTCATGTATGGATGTGAGAATTTATAAAGAAAGCTGAGCATTGAAGAATTCATGCTTTTGAACTGTGGTGTTGGAGAAGACTCTTGAGAGTCCCTTGGACTGCAAGGAGATCCAACCAGTCCATCCTAAAGGAAATCAGTCCTGGGTGTTCATTGGAAGAACTGATGCTGAATCTGAAACTCCAATACTTTGTCCACCTGATGCAAAGAACTGACTTATAGGAAAAGATCCTGATACTGGGAAAAATTGAAGGCAGGAGGAGAAGGAGTCAACAGAGATGAGATGGTTGGATGGCATCACCGACTTAATGGACATGATTTTGACTAAAGTCTGGAAGTTGGTGATGGGCATGAGGCCTGGCGCACTGCAGTCCATGGGGTCACAAAGAGTCAGACACAGCTGTGCAACTTGAATGAACTGAACTGAACTGATAGTTAATTTACAATGTGTCAGTTTCAAGCATACAGCAAAGTGATTTCATTACACACACACACACACACACACACACACACTTATATTTCTTTTTCATATTTGTTTTCATTATAGATCATTACAAGATATTGATTATAGTTCTCTGTGCTATACAGTAGGTCCTTGTTTATCTATTTCACCTATAATTGTGTGTATATGTTAAGGCTTCCCAGGTGGCTCAGTGGTAAAAAATCTGCCTGTCAATGCAGATGACATGGGTTCGATTCCTGTGTTGGGAATATTTCCTGGAGTAGAAAATGGCAACACGCTCAAATATTCTCATCTGGAAAATTCCATGGGCAGAGAAGCCTAGTTGGCTGCAATCCATGGAGTCACAAAAATTCAGACGCAACTGGGTGCATATTGGTTAATCTCAAATTCTTAATTTATCACCCCTTGCACCTCACTATCCCCTTTAGTAGCTATAAATTCATTTTCTAAATCTATAAGTCTGTTCCTATTTTGTAGATAAGCTTATTTGTATCACATTTTAGATTCAAATAGTCCTTTGAAAGATGAATGGATAAAAATGTGGTATATATGGGATGGATATTACTCAGCCATACAAAATGAATGAAAGAATGCAATTTTAAGCAACATGGATGGACCTAGAGGTCATCATACTGAGTAAAATAAGTCAGACAATGAGGGACAAATATCATATGATATCATTTACATGCGTGACTTTTGTTTTTATGCTATTGAAATAACATTTCTTTTTCAAATAGGGGAATTACTAGGAACCAATTATTCAATAATAATAATGATAATATAGCCTCCAAAAGAAAAAAAAAGAGCTTGATCTTGATATATTGCTTTCCAAAACTTAATTTTCTTTGCTACTATAATTTAGCTATCTTTCTACTTTATGTATATTTGGAACTAAATGCTATTGAAAAATAAGGAGATATAGATGTCGATACAGAGTTAGATATACATAATAAGGGAGAGAAAAGAATAATTCACATTATGCTTAATTTTATTTAAATGGATAAAACTTTAAAAGTGAAATATATGTTTAATAAGAAGAAAATGATTAAATATTCAGCACCTTCAAATTTATTTAAGGTAATACAGTAGCAGAATTTTATTACACTGTGGATTGTCCCCATTGGTATACATTTTAGGTTGCAAATTATTTTAAAAGTAAGCTTTCAAGCCCTTCCCTCTCTGAAGTGTTATTTAAAACATATTAAATAGTTGTTAGTTATATTCTAACTCATTTGCCAAACTCAAAATTATGGTGCTCATAATTAATGCAAAATATGTAGAGACACTGAGAGATCAGCATAAAGATAAATCAGAATGTGCTATGTACTCAAGAAAAGGAAACTTACCTGAAGGTTCTATTCCAGAAAATTGATAATACACAAAACTGAAGGAGCAGAGGAATTATTACTGGCAATAGAACCTTCAGTCGGTTGATAATATTCTTAAGCATCATCAGATATCATACACCATGAAATTTCATAGCACTTTGAGGCTCTGCTGGGAAAATTATTATATGTTTTTCAAAAGTTAAGAAGCTTTGCTTTATTGCCCTCAGCTGTGCAATGCTTCTGTCCCATGTTCCTTCCTTCAGGTCTACAATATCATATATACACATAAAACTCCTTTGATTTTATGGTCCTCATATTTATAGAAGGCCACCAAGAGAGTTAAGTGAAAAAACTTCTGGATTAGGGATTTGGGACATTCTCTTTGTGTGTGTGTAATTTCTGGAAATAATATATTTTCCAAAGAAAAATGAAGCAACCTCAGAATAGAGAGAGATGAGATATTTGGACCTGGAGTTTTATTTTTGGAACACTGTTTTAGACAGGGTGCTCAGGAAATACTTTTTCAGAATGAATTTTTTTTTTTTACAGAGACTTAAAAATACATAGGACAAAAGCAATACAAAAATTGGAGGGAGAATATTCTAGATAAAATACATAGTATGTTCAAGAATTTAGAGGTAGAAATTTACATATGTACTCAAGAAACTGATTGAGTAAGAGTGATCATGGTTGAAAAATTACCTGAAGAGATAGGCAGGGGTCAGAACATATAGATCTTTCTAGTTGATAGTAAGGAATTTTCATTTTAGTTGTAAAGCAGTGTGTTGTAGGATTCTGCTTAGTTGAATGCAATGTATGGTTTATATAAGCAGAGACCACACTGAAGGCTAGGGCATAGTCCATTGCCATGGTCTAGGAGCCAAAGATAATGGTGATTCACACTCATGCAAAAGGAGAGGAAAGAAGAGGCAAGAAGGAGGCAAAAATAGATGAATTTTCCCAGGAGCACAATTGCTGAATCATATGGCAATTCTTAGTTTTCTGACAAACCTCCATAAGATTTTCCATAATAGCTGTACTAATTTGTATTCCCACCAATAGTGTAGAGGGTACCCATTTCTTCCCACTCTCTCCAGCATTTGTTATTTGTAGACATTTTAATGATGGTCATTCTGACTGGTGTGAGGTGGTGCCTCATTGTAGTTTTGATTTGTGTTTCTCTGTTAATTAGTGACGTTGAGTATCTTTTCATGTGCCTACTGGTGGTCTGTATGTTTTCCTTGGAGAAATGCCTATTAAGGTCTTCTGCCCATTTTTCAATTGGGTTGGTTGTTTTATTTATTTATTTATGTTTTAATGTTGAGTTGTATGAGCTATTTGTATATTTTCAAGATTAAAACTTTGTGAGTCACATCACTTGTAAATATTTTCTCCTATTCCATATGTTGTCTTTTTTATGGTTTCCCTTGCTCTGTAAAAGTTTGTAAGTTGATTAGGTCCCATTTTTTTAATTTTTGTTTTTATTTCTTTTGCTTTGGAAAACTGACCTAAGAAAATATTTGCATGATTCATGTCACATAATGTTTTCCCTATGCTCTATGTTCATAGCAGCATTATTCACAATAGCCAAAACATGGAAACAACCTAAGTGTCCATTGACAGGTGAATGGATACAGAAGATGTAGTACATATATCTCATGGAATACTATTTAGCCATAAAAAATGAAATAATGCTGTTAGCAGCAAAATGGATGTAACTAGAGATTATCATACTAAGTTAAGTAGGGAACTCTATCCAATATCATTAGATAAATCAGAATAAAAATGAAAATATTTAAAAAGAGAATATATAGACTGGGTATATGACTAAGTCATTTTGCTGTACAGCAGAGATTGGCACAATATTGTAAATCAACTGTACTTCAGTGAAAAAAATACGTGGATTTGGGGTGTAGTCTGGTCTTCAAAACAGCAAACAAGATTGAAAGATAAATGATACCTAAAGAGAAGGAAATATTCAATACTATTCTTAGTCTTAAACAACTTGATGAATGAAGCTATTCTTTATGTATATCAAGATATTGAGGAGGAATAAGATCATTAATAATTTATGATTGACATATCTCTCATACATCAAAATGGAGAAATATAGATGGAGTTCATTATAAACGGGATAGGTGATACAGATATGCACAGCGGGACTCCAGAGATATGTATATGGAAAGACAACATTTAAAGGTAAAGAGCTAACGATTGCCTCTTAAGTGAATATATGTAGTGAGTGGACACAGACTGTGGCCAGGGAGCTCAAATATTTAAGGATGAGAAAGAAGAGAAAGACGAAGCAAAGAGATGGAAAATGGACACTCATTGCTGCTATCAAAAAGAAGAGAGTTTCCTGAAATATGAGCTTACCTATTTCTAGAAATGACTGTAGAAAGCTGAGGTATTTTATGTCAAATCACCCCTATTTCAGAAGAAAAGTCATCAGGTAAGAATCTGTTGCAGGGGAGGGCAGTAGTTTTACAAGGAGAAGTGAAGATACAGCTGCCTTTTTCAGAGAATAGAAGATAAGATTGAAAAAGACATAAAACAGATGGTTTGAAGGACCGTTTTGAGATTTAAGATTACAAAAGAACAAATGCATTTTTTTCAGTATCAATACTCATCTCATAATAGGACAAATGGGTGAATGGAATAAGAATTCATATTATGGCATGTTCAGTCAATTGGCAATAGAAAAAGTCAATTGCAGGAAAGCAGATGATTTTTCTCTGGTAATAATGAGAAACAAGGGGCTCTGTAATTGTCTAGTATCCATTCAATGTTGTACCTAAGGTTAGAAACGTGCATGATGGGAACTCCAGGAATCTTTGGGATTCTTTGTTTAACAGTCAACTGTAGCCACAGTGTAACACCTGTCCTGAGTTACTCTCTGTACTAAACAGTCATCTGCAAAAGTTCCTTTGTGTGTATGTGATAATCGTTCAAATCTTGGATCCTGAGCAATACTTAGAGCCACTTGATACTTTTGCCATTACACAGGTAATTATACAAGAGATACACTTGGCACACAGACAGTCCATCATTGACTGCACTCAGTTTAGTTTGACTTTAATGGAAATGTTGATCAGGTTGGTATCAACCAGGATGCAGTAAGGTGGACCCAGCTTACTGGGTGATAGAATGGAAGAATAAGCAGGAAGGATGACAAAGGGCCACACACAAAGGCTGTGTGTGTGTGTTTCTTAAAACCTCATCTACTGCTGGAGTACATGTAAACAGAATAGAGGTTTATCTAGGTGGGTTACAGAAAAGGGAGTGATTTAAAGAGAGTTATGCTAGAATTGGCTAGATTATGCTGCAGAAACATACAATTGCAAAATCTCAGACTTAACACAAAATTACTTATTGTTCTAATATGTTTTATGAACTACCATTTAACTATTCAGGATGGCAAGGCATCATCCATCACCCTTCGCCTATACTATATGGGGATACAGCCTTACTGTCACCGTAGCAGGGCCAAAGAACTGCCAGGGAATCCCACACTGGTAATGGAATGCTCCAGCAGCAAAATTATGCATATCACCTTCATTTACAACCCACTGATCAGATCAGTTCATTTGTCCAGACCACTCAGAAGACCATAGGGAAGTTCGGTAGTTGATGTGCTCACAAAGAGAGGAAAACCAGGCATTGGTAAGCATAAGAAACAACAACAATTGAGAGGATCTCTATGATAATTCAGGAAAGAATTAAGGACAGGATGACACTCATGGACAATTAAAAAATGACTTGGTCAATATGTTGACATTTTCCAAAGGAATAGAATAATAACTGTAGCAGTGAACTAGCAAACTGGCATGGAAAATAACATATATGGAGTTGGAACAATTATGATAGCAACAGGCCTAGGAACTGACTTTTTCAAGAAATTTCTCTCACTTACTGGCTTTTTGTGCTTAGTAGCTCAGTTGTGTCCAACTCTTTGTGATCCCATCAACTGCAGCCCAGGGCACCAGGCTCCTCTGTCCATGGGGATTTTCAAGGCAAGAATACTGCAGTGGGTTGCCATTACCTCCTTCAGGGGATCTTCCCAACCCAGGAATCGAATTAGGGTCTCCTGCACTGCAGGCAGATTCTTTACCGGCTGAGCTACCAGGGAAACCCTTACATTATTTAGCAATTTTATGTGGGTTCATCTACCCATAGTTGATAAGAATTCATGGAACTTTTCTCATACAGCTGTTGTGATGGTCATATGTAATAACAAACATGGAGATCTATATGCTATATTATGTAACACAGTCAAAAAGAAACCTAAATACACATAAATAAGCTTTGTCTAAAGCTCAGTTGGTAAAGTATCTGTGTGCACTGAAGGAGACCCAGGTTCAATTCCTGGTTTGGGAAGATTCCCTGCAGAAGGAAATGACAACCCACTCCAGTATTCTTGCCTGGAGAATCCCATGGACAGAGGAGCCTGGCAGGCTACCATCCGTGAGGTCACAAGAGTCGGACACAACTTAATGATTAAACCACCACCACCAAAGACAAAAAAAGCTGGAAGCATAAAGAAACTGGCTTAGAATTCTGTTTAAAAATAGTGATATTTATTTTGAGATGAAGTCAATAAAATTTGAGATGATTCTAGTGTGGTTAGATATCTACAGTGTGCTTTGACTATAGAATGCTTTAATTTGCTACTATGAACATTCCTTAAAGCACAGCTTAAAGCATTTTTGAAGTACATTCTTTACATTTTTGCATATAGTGTAAGTGTTTAGAAATGTGTATTTTCTTATTTTATCTCACCAGCTGACTTGGAATAATCTGTGATATCTCGCTGAACATTTTGTCACTTAGAAGAAAAAAGGAAAGGTTGTCATTTGTACAAGTGACACTTTTCTGATCTTTCTGTTTTCTAGAAAGTTTATTACTTGTTAGCCACTGAGTTTATTCTTCTATGTAAACGGGCAGGTATGTGCATCTTTGTGTGTGTATGTTGGTCTACATGCATGTATATGTATGCTGACATGGATGTTTGTATTTTCATAAACTATGTGGTTGTATTTTCTTCCAGTTAGTTATATTCTGTTTAAACATTTCCCAGACACACACCATCCTACTGATAGCAAAGGAATCTACAGTAAGGACTCAAAACAATCGGATAAAGGTATTGAAAGACAATATCAAATTTATCTCACAAATATATTATAGAATTATTTTCTTTTATATATGAAGAGTCAGATTCAGAAAATAAGGCATGAGAAAAAATAAGCAATGCTATTTAGAGATCAACATTGTTGATTACATATTTTTAAGATATGTGTGGTCTGGCATTCTATACTTCACATGAGAATTCTGGTCTTATTTCCCTATTCAACTCTAATTTTTCTCCATAAATTATACTCAGGCTCTGTAATTCTCTTTGAAACTAAACTGGTAACATGCCAATAATTAAACATTTTTAAAATCTAAATTCTACTCTTAATTTGTTGATATACATACAAAAGTATATGGTTCCTCAAATCAAAGAACTTAAAATAGATTTTAAGATTGTAGGCATAAGTTAAAAAGAAGAGTTAAATATGCCAGACTTTATATACTTGGATGGATAATGTAGTCAAAATCAGTCAACTCAATTATCTTATGAAATCTAAAATTAATTTCTGGGTTGACATGGTCTGTGAAGGACTTTCATTGCAGAGAAGATTTGAGATGTCAAAAATTAGCAGAACTGAATGAGTGAAAATGACATAAAATGTGAGTTAATGTTCAAATTATCCTTTTCATTTGCTTTCAATCCTGCTCTCTACTCCTGGTTCTTTATTGATTTAACAGATGGCCTGCTTGCTATTTCCTTCCCATGTATCACCCTACACCTGGCTTTTTTTCTTTTCCAATCATAGCCCTCTTTTCTTCATTTCCTATTTTAACACTGAAGAGTAACCATGTTCTCTTTGGTAAATACCTATCAGTATGGTGGCACTACCTTTAAACTCTGCTGGGCACAAGAGAACAGGTATGTAGATACCTTAATGGAAACAGGCTTGGGCCAAATCATTAACTAGAATTTTTCAAAGGTTCAGTTAGAGAATGTATATTCTAAAATGTAATTCTTCTAATCTTTATTTTATCACTCAAGTATAACTTTGGTAGTTCTTTTGTAGACTGAAGTTGCTTCCTAACTCCTCATTTAACTAGCTGTTCTTGAAACCTGAAATACAGCATTACTCTATATTTTTATATGGAAAGTTTTTTTTTTTAAATAAAAGTATCTGAAACTTGAACACAGACAAAAAGTTGGGCCAATGTCTTTCAATATTTACAGGGGCTGAAATCTCCTAAGGATTATCTAGATTCTAGTGGAATATTTTTTAGTTCTATTCACTATCTACTACTGACTAAACCTCTCAGCACCAAAGAATTGATGCTTTTGAACTATGGTGTTGGAGAAGACTCTTGAGATTCCCTTGGACTGCAAGGAGATCCAACCAGTCCATCCTAAAGGAGATCAGTCCTGGGTGTTCATTGGAAGGACTGATGTTGAAGCTGAAACTCCAATACTTTGGCCACCTCATGGGAAGAGTTGACTCATTGAAAGAAACCCTAATGCTGGGAAGGATTGGGGGCAGGAGGAGAAGGGGACGACAGATGATGAGATGGCTGGATGGCATCACCGACTCGATGGACATGGGTTTGGGTGGACTCTGGGAGTTGGTGATGGACAGGGAGGCCTGGCGTGCTGCAATTCATGGGGTCGCAAAGAGTCAGACAAGACTGAGAGACTAAACTGAGCTGAACTGAACCAAAACCTCTCAGAGTACCCACAAGTTAATTTGTGGCTTTGTGTCCAGAAAAGATGCAAATAATTCATGTCCACTGGAGTAGATAACTCTAGAGATAGCAGTTTGTAGGTCTGTTGGACATTCAGCAATGTTTTTTTTACTCTAACACATCAATTTTGCCATTCTATAAGAATTTTAGCTTCTCAAATGCTCTTTGAACAGGCAATTGATATTTTTAATTGTTTCATCTGTGTGCAATTTATATATATATTATATATATTTGTTATGATTTTATCTTCTTGACAATTATGTGAATTATATTTTAACATTTCAACATCTCTGTCTTACCTACATTGATTTTGTTAGGATTCTTAGCTCCTTTTTGCACTGTATAATTCTAAAACTATTATAACAGTATATATTATAAAGGTTACAGGGCTTATTTCCATAGATTTAATTTAAAATTTAGGACATACCTGGAGGGACAGTGGATGCTGTCCCATAACCCTTAATCCAGCAGATGGGGCTTCTATTAATAAAGCACATCTATTGTTCCTGAAAATTTTCAGTTGATCAAAAGAGTGGAGACGAGACAAAAACCCAAGGATTGTTCATGTAAGAAACTTCATATTTCTGACAGTGCAAATCTCCTGGGGGTACTGGGTATGTTCAGAGGCTTCATAGAGATTAACTGGCTCTTCTTCTAAACCTGGCAGTTGATCTCCTTTCATCTCCTTTATTGCCAGCCATCTTTCTCCTTCCAGGGCCCAAACACATACAAAAATAGAATAATACCCCATACTTTCCATCTTTCTTGCTTATGCCTAAGGCAAGCATGCAGTCTTTTTTATGGTTTTCTGATTTATCTGTTATAGCTAGTTATTTGCAAAAGAGCCAAGAAGTGAGAAAAAATGAATATAAAGTTAAAAAAAAAATTGCCTCATAAAAAAGCTGTTTTTGGTTTCATCTAATTCTGTAGATACAGGCCTGCCATGTCTTTGTTCTTATCAATGGCCTTTTAATTTTCTTTCTTCCCAGGGATCATAGTCCCAATTCATCCTGATTGATAGCCTTTCACCTCTCCCCTGGCACCTTTTCCCTCTCTGGTGGATGGCGTGATGCAGCATTCAGATCTCTTTTCAGAACTGAAGAATTTATGAACTCAGCTACTAAGAATGTTGTCATGAAACTACCTTTAATTTTCAGTTCTCTTCTGAAATGCCTCGGGAGGTCTCTGTCAAGACCACTTTCCTGGAGTGGTCCAAATCTAGTGGTTGACCAATGGGGAATTTATAAATGCTAAGTTGTCTGTAGATCAATCTCATGATAGTTCGGAAGGGTCTTTCCATTTCCAGAGAACCAAGAGGTCAGACAGGGTCATGGGTGAAATTGTTTCACAGATCAACTTCTCCTTCTACCCAGGCTTTTCCTCTCCCCTCACTGCACAGGTATTGATTCCAGGTGTGTTCTAAGTCGCTTCAGTCATGCCTATCTCTTTGCGACTGTTTCAGTCTCTTCTCACTTTGTGACCCTACGGACCACAGCCTACAAGGCTTCTCTGTCCAGGGATTCTCCAGGCAAGAATACTGGAGCGGGTTGCCATGCCCTCCTCCAGGGGATCTTCCCAACTCAAGGATCAAACCCAGGTCTCCCACCTTGCAGGCAGTTTCTTTACCTCTGAGCCTCCAGGGATTCCAAGGGTATGTCCTAGTAAGACTTCTGTAGGAGCACTTCCTAGTAATGTTTACCTCTTAGCTTCCAGCACAATCCAGCCAATGACTGCAACCTAGACACAATATATCTAAAACAGTGGCTGTGTAGAGAATCTTGATTGGTATTTTCAAATATAAAGAAATAAACCCTCATTTGCATTTCAAAGAGCTATCTAAAACCCCCTATTTTTCCTCTTTAAAATGATGGCACCATTGGGCATTTTACCACAGAAATTGTAAGAATTCTGAGAAGGGAACAAAATAGGGTATTCAGTGAACAGGAAGTATGGGTGAGAAGAAAGCTGCAAGTGAAGTCTACTGTTGGCAATAGAAAGCATAGTAATTTAATTTAATTTTCTTATCTTCCTGTTTATTTATTCTCACTGCCGTCTTTCATGATAGTACGGCAGTTACTCCACACATCAGTCTTAGAAAAATCTGAAATATTAGTAGATTTTTAATCAATAAGATGGAGCTTTGGATATGAAATATAGAGGAGAATGATTCTCAAGCAGTGGGAAAAGGGCTACTAGAAGCAAGAAAATAGAATTCTTCTGGTCGTAAGCCTAAAGGAAGCAGTGAAGGGGGGTTATCTTCTTGATACATACATCAGTTGGAAAGATAGGAGTAGTCTAGACTTATATCTCCAAGAACGGCAGTATTGTGTCCTTTATCTGTAGAAAAACTGACAAGTTTAGAGGGCAGCATTTTTTGTGTGTATCTATGTTCAAAAAATGAGTGTTCACATGAAATAACATCTGGAAATTGATAAGTTATATACATCTTGAGATCAGACTACTACTAAATAGATTCACCAAGTCAGACAGCATCCACTGCCCTGAAGGTCTGAGAAAAGAGAAAATATACCCCTCTTTGTGATGAAGCAGTTGTTTTTCACAGATGTTATTTCACCCCCCTTTATATTCATCACCAATCACCAACTGA
The DNA here is from genome assembly GCA_007570785.1 of Antilocapra americana. Taxonomy (NCBI): domain Eukaryota; kingdom Metazoa; phylum Chordata; class Mammalia; order Artiodactyla; family Antilocapridae; genus Antilocapra; species Antilocapra americana. Next base: position 8,180,418 of record ML663566.1, on the reverse strand, counting down.
TTGGTTTCAGCGTGTAGTGGGCTCATTAGTTTCTATTTGATTTGTGCAAGCCTGTCATACTGGGCTTTTCCATACCGAGATGATTAATTAATCGGTGTTTTTCAGATTAAATTGTTCCCCTATTCAAGAGACTCTAAAGGCTTAGAATAAAATCAAAACTTCTAATTGTGGCTACAGGCCAGTTTTACTGGCTTCTGCATATCTCTCTGAGCCTATATTCTGTAATTTTCTTCTTTAAAACTTTCTTCCATCACATCAGCCTTCTATTCCTCAAAAGCCCCAACTTTCTTTTTTTCTACATTTCCTTCTTTCCACAAACTTTTTCTGAGATATCCAGATGGCAGGAGAAGCAGGAGATGTGGGTTTGACCACTGGATTAGGAATATCTCCTGGAAGAGTGATGGCAACTGGATTTTAAATCAGAGTAACTAACTATAATGTATGTTAGACCTTATCTGCAATTCAACTCATTCTTTTACACCCTTACTTTCTTAAAATGTATTTTATAAGACTTATCATGACCTGAAATGCTTATTGATAGGGTTAGGCCCACACACATTATGAAGGATAATCTATTTTACTTAAAATCTAATAATTTAAAATTAATCACATCTAAACAACCGGTTTCACAGTAATACTTAGACAAATGCTTGAACAAACTACTGGACACCATAGCCTATCCCATTTAACATTCAAAATTAACTGTCACAGTTAAAATTTTTTATATATTTAATTTTAATTCCAGTTTATTAATTTATTATTAAACTATCATCTCACTCCATGTGGTCTATTTTCATGTTGGAGTTTCAGATGATACAGTTAGCATCAACATTCATGTCATAGTTGTAGTATTAAACTTGAAATACTATTCCCATATCCAATTGTCTGTTATCATAGTGATCAATTGTGAACTTTGTTTAATAAGTGAACAAGGAAGCAGAAATTAAATTCATACTTAGACTTAACCTCAGTATATTATTAAGAATTCTTCTTATTCTCTATAACATTATTTATGACGTGATAATTCTTTCCACTTCACAGTAGAGAACATTTACTTTAATGTTTTATAGCTCTCAACTGGCTTGAATATAAGCAAACGAAAAAAAAATATTTTCCATATAACATGGATATGAGATAGATTAATATTTTTTCAATGTCCTTAGCTAGCCTTTATTTGTGATATAATATGGAGCTTTTTAAAATAAAAGTTTCCCAACAAAGCAGAATTTTACTATTATAGAATAGATTTCTAAGAATTATTCTACTTTTACTGTTTAGAATATAACTTCACTTTTGTGCTCGTACTTTTATAAAAATATATTATCTTTAAATTTTTAACTTAAAGTGTTCTAGTTTCATTCTTTTACAAGTGGCTGTCCAGTTTTCCCAGCACCACTTGTTAAAGAGCTTGTCTTTTCTCCATTGTATATTCTTGCCTCCTTTGTCAAAGATAAGGTGTCCATAGATGTGTGGATTTATCTCTGGGCTTTCTATTTTGTTCCATTGATCTACATTTCTGTCTTTGTGCCAGTACCATACTGTCTTAATGACTGTGGATTTGTAGTATAGCCTAAAGTCAGGTAGGTTGATTCCGCCAGTTCCATTCTTCTTTCTTAAGATTGCTTTGGCTATATGAGGTTTTTTGTATTTCCATACAAATTGTGAAATTATTTGTTCTAATTCTCTAAAAAAGACCTCTGGTAGTTGATAGGAATTGCATTGAATCTATAGATTGCTTTGGGTAGTATACTCATTTTCACTATATCGATTCTTCCAATCCACGAACACGGCACATTTCTCCATCTGTTTGTGTCCTCTTTGATTTCTTTCATCAGTGTTTTATAGTTTTCTATATACAAGTCTTTTGTTTCTTTAGGTAGAAATATTCCTAAGTGTTTTATTCTTTTTGTTTCGATGGTGAATGGAATTGTTTCCTTAATTTCTCTTTCTGTTTTCTCATTGTTAGTGTATAGGAATGCCAGGGATTTCTGTGTGTTGATTTTGTATCCTGAAACTTTGCTATATTCACTGATTAGCTCTAATAATTTTCTAGTAGAGTCTTTAGGGTTTTCAATATAGAGGATCATGCCATCTGCAAACAGAGAGAGTTTTACTTCTTTTCCAATCTGGATTCCTTTGATTTCTTTATCTGCTCTGATTGCTGTGGCCAGACTTCCAAAACTATGTTGAAAAGTAGTGGTGAGAGTGGGCACCCTTGTCTTGTTCCTGACTTCAGGGGGAATGCTTTCAGTTTTTCACCATTGAAGATAATGTTTGTTGTAGGTTTGTCATATATAGCTTTTGTTATGTTGAGGTATGTTCCTTCTATTCCTGCCACTTGTAAAAGAATGAAACTAGAACACTTTCTAACACCATACACAAAGATAAACTCAAAATGGATCAAAGATCTAAGCATAAGACCAGAAACTATAAAACTCCTAGAGGATAACATAGGCAAAACACTCTCTGACATAAACCAAAGTGGGATCCTCCATGACCCACCTCCCAGAATATCAGAAATAAAAGCACGAATAAACAAATGGGATCTAATTAAAATTAAAAGTTTCTGCACAACAAAGGAAACTATAAGCAAGGTGAAAAGACAGCCTTCAGAATGGGAGAAAATAATAGCCAATGAAGCAACGGACAAACAATTAATCTCAAAAATGTACAAGCAACTCCTGCAGCTCCATTCTAGAAAAATAAATGACCCAATCAATAAGTGGGCCAAAGAACTTAACAGACATTTCTCCAAAGAAGACATAAAAATGGCTAACAATCACATGAAAAGATGCTCAACATCACTCATTATCAGAGAAATGCAAATCAAAACCACAATGAGGTACCACTTTACACCAGTCAGAATGGCTGCAATCCAAAAATCTACAAGTAATAAATGCTGGATAGGATGTGGAGAAAAGGGAACTCTCTTACACTGTTGGTGGGATTGCAAACTAGTACAGCCACTATGGAAAACAGTATGGAGATTCCTTAAAAAACTGCAAATAGACCTGCCATATGACCCAGCAATCCCACTGCTGGACATATACACTGAGGAAACCAGAATTGAAAGAGCTACATGTACCCCAATGTTCATCGCTGCATTGTTTACAATAGCCAGGACATGGAAGCAACCTAGATGCCCATCAACTGACGAATGGATAAGAAAGCCTTGGTACATATACACAATGGAATATTACTCAGCATTAAAAAAAAAAATTCATTTGAATCAGTTCTACTCAGGTGGACGGAACTAGAGCCCATTATCCAGAGTGAAGTAAGCCAGAAAGAAAAACAACAATACAGTATACTAACACAGATATATGGAATTTAGAAAGACGGTAACGAGAACCCAGCATGCGAGACAGCAAAAGGAACACAGATGTATATAACAGACTCGTGGACTCTGTGGATGAGGGCAAGGGGGGGATGATATGGGAGAATGGCATTGAAACATGTTAAGTATCATATGTGAAATCAATCGCCAGGCCAGGATTGATGCTCGGGGCTGGTGCACCGAGATTTCCCGGGGGGAGGGAGGAGGGAGGGAGGAGGGAGGGGGGTTCTGGAGGGGGAGCATATGTAAACCCATGGCAATACCATGTCATTGTATGGCAAAAGTAATAAAAAAAGTTTTAACTTAATACTTACTATTACCTCGTTCACTATAAGTTAAAATATCTTGTGAAAACAAGTTTTCTAATTATTAAGTTATTGATTTGAAATGAGCCTCTTATGATATACACTCTCAATGACATTTTATTTTTAAGTTTATTACATAAAATAAGTGTGTATGTTCATATGCCTTTATTTTCAGTAACAATTTCCACATCAGAAACTAGAAAGTAAAATATTTTATACCTTTTATCATGTAAGTATCTTCATCTTCTGGCCTTAGTGATTCTCTAGAAATATATTCCTTTTTCTAAATGTTATGCAGTACAAATAATCATCTAGTGCAAGGTTTGTAGTTCATCTTATCCCTATAGTCAGATATATTACTAGATGGATATCTGATGGACATCAAAATAACTTATTCCATAAAATAGTATTTGGTGGAAACCCAACATGTGTGACTTCTCTATGAACTGAATACAAAGCAGTGACTAAATAGAAAAAAAAATAATTGTCTTGTGCTTATTGAGCTTTCAATCTATGGAAGGAATGCAGACAGTGAAATAAGAAATATAGGCATATTAGATAGAAATAAGTAATCAGAATTAGAAAGTAAAAGGAGACCAGGAAGTGGGTTGCCTCAATGAAGCAATTGAGATTTGAGCAAAGATATGGAGGAGCTGAGGAAGTGACCTATGTAGCAATCCAGGGAGAACATTCCAGGGAGAAGAAAGCAAGTACAAGTAGCAGAAACTAGTATGGCTGGAGATCAGTGCAACTGTAATACATGGTGGGGGCATTTATAAGAGAAGAACACAGTTAAGAGAGAGACCATGCAAGTCCTGAGAAACTGTCCTAGATATTTACTCTTTTACTTTAAGAAGCAGCTGCCAGTGGAGTAAAGAAATAGCATTTCCACTCTCTCTGATGCAACAGTAGTCTCTAAACAAGGAAAAGAAGAAACTGGGAGAGTATCATGGTACTGCAGGCGAGAGATTTAAAAAATGAAGTTGGTTAAAATGTGGTTAGATTCTGAAAGAAGAGAAAGTTTGTTGTATGGGAATTAGACTGAACAAAAAGACAGAAGTTGAGGAACGCTCCAAGTTTGGAGTCTAAGAGCATAGGAAAAGAACATGCTTGACCATTTACTGAGATGGGTAAGACTACTATTGGAGCTGATCTGGGTGGAGAGAAGGAGAAGAAGCTGACTTTTCTATCTGCTATAAGACATGTAGTTGTCTATCAGACACCCTAATGGGGATTTTACATAGGCAAACTTGTTGTGCCTATAAATAGAAAGATAAAATATTTCAAGCTCAGTTATCAATAATCTATGTTCAATTTAAGAATAGGTTTAATCACTTGGATACTATGTGGATTATGTAAATTATTACCTCTACTCCTATGAGAATCTTCATTTTAGATATAATCATGATCTAGTTTAGAAATTACAAAGTCAAATGTTTAGTTACTAGAAGTTTGGTTGAAAAATAAAAAATTTGGTGATTCAATAATCATGTAATTTAATATTCTAGACATAATTTTATAGATATTATTACTCCTTACTTATTGCTTAGAGGAGATGTAATGCTAATCTTGAGTTTACCAACTTTGGAGAAACAAGTGACACTGAAGGTTTTAATTTTTCTAATGTTGTTAGAATGATAAGTGCACTTGGGTAATAGCAATACTGGGTGATGATGTATGAAAATGAAAGCATTTCTAAAATTCAAATTAAAGGCTAAAATTGTAAAATAAGTAATAAGTTTTAGAAATAGACTAAAATTGAGAGTCAATCAGTTTAGTTCAGTCTCTCAGTTGTGTCCAATTCTTTGAGACCCCATGGACTGCAGCATGCCAGGATTCCCTGTCCATCTTGGAGCTTACTCAAACTCATGTCCATTGAGTCAGTGATGCCATCCAGCATATCATCCTCAGTCGTCCACTTCTCCTCCTGCCTTCAATCTTTCCCCAAATCAGGGTCTTTTAGAATAAGTCAGTTATTTGCATCAAGTGGCCAAAGTATTGGAGTTTCAGCTTCAGCATCAGTTCTTCCAATGAACACCCAGGACTGATCTCCTTTAGGATGGACTGGTTGGATCTCCTTGCAGTCCAAGGGACTCTCAAGAGTCTTCTCCAGCACCACAGTTCAATAGCATCAATTTTTCAGTGCTCAGCTTTCTTTAGAGTCCAATTCTCACATCCAGACATGACTACTGGAAAAACCATAGCTTTGACTATACAGACATTTGTTGGCAAAGTAATGTCTCTGCTTTTCAATATGCTGTCTAGGTTGGTCATAGCTTTTCTTCCAAGGAGCAAACATCTTTTAATTTCATGGCTGCAGTCACCATCTGCAGTGATTTCTGAGCCCCCCAAAATAAAGTTTCTCACTGTTTCCATTGTTTCGCCATCTATTTGCCATGAAGAGATGGAACTGGATGTCATGATCTTAGTTTTCTGAATGCTGAGCTTTAAGCCAACTTTTTCACTCTCATCCTTCACTTTCAAGAGGCTGTTTAGTTTTTCTTCATTTTCTGCCACAAGGGTGGTGTCATCTGCATATCTGAGGTTATTGATGTTTTTCCCAGCAATCTTGATTCCAATTTGTGCTTCATCCAGCCTGGCATTTCTCATGATGTACTCTGCATGTAAGTTAAATAAGCAAGGTCACAATATACAGCATTGATATACCCCTTTCCCAATTTTGAACCAATCTGTTGTTCCACGTCCAGTTCTAACTGTTGCTTCTTGACCTGCATACATTTCTCAGGAGGTAGGTAAGATGGTCTGGGAATATTTCATGCAAAGATGAGTACAGTAAAGAATAGAAATGGTATGGATCTAATAGAAGCAGAAACTATTAAGAAGAGGTGGCAAGAATACACAGAAGAACTATAAAAAAAAAAAATCTTTGTGACCCAGATAACCACGATGGTGTGATATCTCACCTAAAGCCAGACATCCTGGAATGCAAAGTCAAATGGGCCTTAGGAAGCATCACTATGAACAAAGCTAATGGAAGTGATGGAATTCCAGTTGAGCTATTTCAAATCCTGAAAGAGGATGTTGTGAAAGTGTTGCACTCAATATACCAGTAAATTTGGAAAACTCAGCAGTGGTCACAGGACTGGAAAAGGTGTTTTCATTCCAATCCCAAAGAAAGGCAATGCCAAAGAATGTTCAAACTCCCACACAATTGCACTCATCTCACATGCTAAGAAAGTAATGCTGAAAATTCTCCAAGCCAGGCTTCAACAGTATGTGAACCGTGAACTTCCAGATGTTCAAGCTGGATTTAGAAAAGGCGGAGGAACCAGAGATCAAATTGCCAAACTCCACTGGGTCATCAAAAAAGCAAAAGAGTTCCACAAAAACATCTACTTCTGCTTTATTAAGTATGCCAAAGTCTTTGACTGTATGGCTCACAGAATTGCAAGTAGATAATATGTTGAAACATATATCATATATAAAATATAGTATGTATAACTGTATATTGAAATTAATAATAGAATTTGAGTGTAATCAAGGTCATTTTCATTAATTACGCTTTAAAATTGATAGTTAATAAAAGATGATATTTTTTCCATTTATATCATGTGCATTCTGATGTCAGCTTCCAAGTATTCTCTTTATCTTAACTTACATATTTAATCAGTATGTGATAGATAAGTACATGTTGTAAATAAATTCACATTTTTAAAATGAAAACCTACCAAGAGAAAAAACACAATTGAATAGATAATATAGACCGTATTTGAGTGAAAAAAAAATGTATAGACAGTATTTGAGTGTCACTACAGACTAACCTTGGAAAGGTAAACGAAACCAAAAGGTAAGATTTTCATGGCTATTGTTTGTTAAGAGAAAATAGTGACAAAATTATAGATGTATAGCTTTTCTGAATAAGGATATATTGTAGTTGGTAACTAGTATCATTTTTTCTTTTATGTAAGTCAGATATAAGCACTTGTATAAGCATTTGGCTTGTGTGAAAGTGGAAAATTAAATTGAGTGAGAATATTGATTTCCTTCATGATGTGTTAAGTAAGCTGAGTGAAATGATTTTAATGAAAACTGTTATTCAACCTTATCAAGCTGTAAAAGCACTTCATAATCCTTTATAAAATATCCAGATTAAAAAAAACATTAATTTAAAACTCTTTATTTGAATGAAAAGACAAAGTTAATTTATCTGATGTAAAAAATGTAAATTACTGCAAGTAGGATTACAGTTAAGGTTGCCCAATAGCTCCTGAATTTGAGTCTATGATTTAAAAAAAAAAAAAAGGAAATAGGTAATATATTAATGGGCATTTCTACAATCCTACAAGTAAATTAATAATGTCAAGTATCACCTTATTTCCTAATGAATGCCAACAGAATAAAACTAATTCATATAATAAATAAACACATTTAAGCCCTTTAAATGTTATATTCTCATAAATAAATGTTCCAGTATTGTATCTTCTCTCCCATCATTATACCATTGCCAATCTAAAGCACAGTCTTAGCTTTACCTTCCAAAATGACTTTTAATGTAAAGAAGTAATTGATGAATACTTTATTCTTTAATGCCCAGTCTGACCTAGCTGATAGCACTCCTTGTTTACATTTATGTAGTTACCTGGCAACTTCAGAGTATGAATGGACTGACGCTGAATTACATTTGGTTCTTTTCAATTTAGATTCTCTGTGAATGCCATAAACAAAGCCACATACAAGTATACGCCTTAACAGTATAAGAGTAAATCTGGTAAAATGTAAGTCATTCTTTTAAGTTCATAAAAATACATGTTTTTCATAAGTGTAAAAAGGATATCCAACTTCCACCACCCTTTTCTTGTCCTACCTCATATAAAATACACCCTATACTCATTACTAAGCTTAACAATTTGCATTCTTCTAGATATTTTTCCATGAATTTGTATATATGTATATATAAATATGTGTATGTATGTATACATACATTTTTAGTATGTTTTAGTATTTATATTTTACTATATTGTTTAGCAGCAATCTATTTTAGTAGGAGATGCATCAAAGATACTTAAAACAACCAATACCTTTTTATTCTTTAACAAGTTCAGAGTAACTCCATTTTTATGCATGCCCAATGATTTATATTACCATTCTTCTAGTAATGGAATACTCAAGTTGATTCTAATCATTGCTGGCACAAATATAATAGATTTTATTTTTTATTTTGTTTCCTTGGTGTCTACACCAAGGGAATGTCTACAGAAATAGAGCTCAAAATAACAAATCCTAGTTCTGCCAATTATAAGTTATTTGACATCGGGCAAGTTACATCCTGTCATTATGTTGTTTAGTTGCTAAGTCGTGTCCAACTCTTTGAGACTCTTTGAACTGTAGCCCACCAGGCTCCTCTCCATGGGATTTTTTAGGCAAGCATACTGGAGTGGGTTACTGTTTTCTCCTCTAGGGAATCTTCTTGACCTGGAGATTGAATTCCTGTCTCCTGCATTGCAAGAAGATTCTTAAAGTGAGGATAATATTTTCTCTCTTATAGGTGATTATTGTGAAGATTAAATATGCTGGGCTGTGCTTAGTCACTCATTCGTGTCCTATTCTTTGTGACCTCATTGGCTGTAGCCTGCCAGATTCCTCTTTTCCATGCAATTCTGGCAAGAATACTGGAGTGGGCTGCCATGCCCTCCTCCAGGGGGTTTTCCCAACTCATGGATCAAACCCAGGTCTCCCACATTGCAGGCTGATTCTTTACTATCTGAGCCATCAGGGAAGCCCAAGAATACTGGAGTGGGTAACCTATCCCTTCTCCAGGGAATCTCATCCTAGGAATCGAACTGGGATATCAAAGTTTGATATGTATAATTTAGGAATTACTGTCCTTCTCAGAACTGTTAGATTTCATTTAGAAATTAGCAGAAAGGGACCTTACACTTAAGCTAATGATTAACAGAGTATAGTATTTTAAACTAGAATTTTTAAACCACTCTAAGTATTTACCATGTTTTAACTCATGTTATAATTATATCATATTACTTAGGTTAAATATCATTCTTCAAAGAGTTTTCACTGTTGCAAAACATTCCTCAATTTTTCAACCTATGGTTTGATTTTTTTGAAATCTCCAATTTTCATAAAAGAAATTGCTTTTAGGTCCTACTTCTAATCTCAAATCCTTATCTAACTGTCTGATAAATGAATTACAAAAACAAATAAAAATTAAGCACCCATATTTATCATTCTTTTTAAATGCAGAGCAATACTATCTTAATGAATGACTACTTTTAGTTGTTTTTTTTTTAATTTCATATTTTCCTGTAACCCACAGAATTCATTATTTTAGGAATCTGAATGTCACAATTAAGAAAAAGCCCTACGAGGAACATTTGAATACTGCAGTAAAGACAACTAAGTTTTGGTTCATTTTACTAAGAGCAGATTTTTTAAAAAGCAAAAACAAAAATCAAGAATGATATTAGTTAATGAAACCATGAACTCATAACCTGCCAGTCAGTGTGCTATGGGATTTATTGTATTCACTCATGTGGTCCTCACAACTCTGAGATATTTCCCACATCACAAATAAAAAAACAAATAGAGATAGGAAGAAAAGTTTAGTGATTTGATGAGGTTGCAAAAGTAGTAAAGGCAGAATCTGGATTCAACTCATGTCAACTCCATGGTCTTAAAAACTACACCACGGTGTGTCAATCTGAATGAGAATTGTAACTCACCATGTTTGCATGCAAAACCTGTTAATACAGAACTCACCATATGGTAAAAAATGGGAAGAAATTATATTCTAACTTCTAGTTTAGGCTGTGATATAAACTAAATTACACATATCAATTTCTGGTTGCTATTTTTTTCTGAAACTCATCAAAGCAATCTTAATGGACATTTATACTCATGATTCTGCATGAAACACATTATTATAAGTTTAAAAAAAAGATGAACTGTTGGTAACATCTTAAATGCCTCATATTCATTCATTTCCTCTTCTATTAATAATTAATAAATTCTTATTAAGCTTAGTTTAGAAAGTAAGAGATAAAGTAAACTGCAGGCACAGTTATTTTTATAATTTCAGTTTATAAGTTTCCAGATATACTTTAGAAATAACAGTTTTAAAATGGTAATCATAATTAATATTTTGGCTTATGTACAGTTTTTCACTTCTTATAGCATCTTTTAAATGACATGAATATCTTTACACAACAAATTTTAATGAATGCATAGCTGAGTATGGGCTTACCAGGTGGCTCATTGGTAAAGAATCTGTCTATCAATGCAGGAGGCATGGGTACGATCCCTGGGTCAGGAAGATCCCCTGGAGAAGGAAATGACAACCCACTCTAGTATTCTTGGCTGGGAAATCCCATGGACACAGGAGCCAGGTGGATTACAGTCGATGGGATCACAAAAGAGTCAGACATGACTTAGTGACTAAACAACAACATACAGTTGACTATTCTCCAAATATTTTGGATATTTTGTGAGTGATATCTAAGTTACTGCCCCTATCAAAACACTGTTGATGTTTTTTAGATGAAATGTTAATTTCATCACATCTGTGTTTATGAGAACCTGGAAATTCATTTTTCTTGTACCTGTGTTGACAAGAATTTTGAAATAACCTTAATAACACACACACATATTCCCTCTATCTCATGTCACAGAGAAAACATGCAAGATGTAAACATGCAATTTAGATGAATCCCTGGATTTTCAAATGAAATTAAATTTTATTAGAAAATCCTCCTTTCTATAGAAAATTCAAGAATGAGTCCTTATAATTGTGAGAGATGATAACTTATGAGAAAAGGTAGGGCTATTTCCTATGAGTTGCATTTTGTCAAGAAACTTATTGAAGTCACAATGCAGATTGATGCTTGGGAGATTTATTATCATTTGCTTTGTATACAAAAGATCAACAGCTCTAAAGGTTCTAAAAAATGAGGTTCATTGTCCAGGATTTAGAAAATATTTCTCATACTTTATCACTGATGATAAAGTTACAAATAGAGAAAATTATGAGCAAAACAACATTTCTAACAGCTTTTATTAATACAGAGTTCATGGTTTGCTCTTGATTCAGAAAGGATTATTTTTAATGACCACCAATTAAAAGCCTTAATTTAATAATCACAATGTTAAATACATACCATTTTCCTCTACAGAAATTGTGAATATGCCACTTTAAACTATATAAGGTCATGTGGATTCTAGTTTCTAATTACCACTCACATTCTACCAGCACTCAATGTCTGAGAAATAAAGGCAGTTTCATATAAATTGTATACTTTATGATCTCAGTGATATTTTCTTAAACTTTGTTTTTATGATAAAGAATTGTAAGTAAACCAACTTGTACATATTCCTTACCTATCATCTGGTCAATGGTCCTAAAAAGCTAAACCAAACTCAAACAAACTACAACAGTCTTGGTAGGAAACTTGTTCTGGAAAATTTCAGATGTATTTAATTTGGTTATGTTTTATCCAATTGCACACATTTCATGACATCTTGAATAAGCTGACTGTTTCTTTGTAGTACTGGAGACTAGGCAACATCACTTCATTTATAACTTTAAGAACTCAATTCTCCAAGAATGTCTTAGCTCCATCCATAGTTCTTTTCTGAATTCACTTCATTCTCTGTTCATGTTTTCATGCTCTCTGCTTCCGTAATTAGAAAGATATATGGCCCTGACTTAAATCTACATCCCATTTGCACTCCAGATTTTTAACTGATGATATAACCCTAAACTCTGCATTGTCTAATTCTTTATCTGAACTATGCTAACGAGGATCAATCATCTTGAAGAAGCTCCTGAAGCTTGTAAAATGGAACCATTACTCTCAATTATTTACATAATGACCTATGATATCTGTCATTAAGACAGAAGTGTAACTATCCTGTTGTGGCTGCTTTTGGAGTTGCTTTGATGAAATTTAGTTAAGCCATTGGCCTTTGGTCAGTGATATCATAGGGAACATTCATGCAAAAATGTTACTCTATCTATATTAAGTTTGTTAGCAAAGACATGTGTCCACAGGATTGTATCAGGTTCTGTTTTTATCAGGATTGATGGGTGATATTTTTCTGAGGTCTCTTTGTAGTGTTTCTCTTGAGAAACTGGTATGGCTTTATTTCATGAAAAACTTTTGTTTCTGTTCCTTCACCAAACATGTGACTATTGCCAAAGACTGTTCGGTATGCCCTTTAAAATATTTTATGTGATTAATATGAAGAGAGCCATTATTTACTTCTGGTTGAATATTTTTAAATATTATAAGAATAGGTCTTCAAAATTTCATCCATTTTGTCTTTCAGTATCTACAGAGAATGCCTAATCTAATTTTAATATTAAATAAGGTAAATGACAAATTGAGAGATTTCTTGCTTCACATCCCACATATTCATTTTTTACATTTATTTCTGTGTAATTAATGATAAGTTTATAAAGTTGTAATTGAGTTTATTGACTATATTGCTGTGTTTAAATAGGCTGTCTTCAACATAAATCGGATATAATTAATTAAAAATAAATCCAGGAGTTGTTTTAAATGTTGTATTACTGGTATACACATGGTGGTTTTTAGTCACTAGGTTGGGTACAACATTTTCGATCTCAAGGACTGTAGTTCATCAGGCTCCTCTTTCCGTGGGTTTTCCCAAGCCAGACTACTGGGTTACTATTTCCTTCCCCAGAGGGACTTCCCAACACAGGGATCGAACCCCTGTCTCCTGCATTGCAGGTGCATTGCAGGCAGAGTCTTTACTGACTCAGCCACCAGGGAAGCCAGCATATACATGGAGGATTCTAATGCTACATTCTGTCATATACAGAAAAAGTAAGTGATTACTGTAAATGGTAGGAAAAAAAATGATTTCTTGCCAATTGAACTAGTCCAAGCAATCTGATAGCATAAAGTTATCTTAAATTTATGCTATTAAAGATCCATTATATATGTAAATTATTCTTTACTTCACATCAGATGAATTGGCTAATTTAGAAAATGTGCAATCTCAGCAACACCAGATAATGAGCATCTTTTGCAGCAAAATTATATTATGCTATAATTGTCAAATACTCTTCTTCTTGGCAGGCAGTTCTAGAAAGCTCCTGAAACTTCAAGTTTTCTTTAAATGAATTTGAAATGAAAATGTCCACTCAAGTATTTTTAAGGTATAATGAGATCCATGTACCCTGAAACTAGTAAAATACTCTCTGCTTGATCTAGTATTGTTGGGCAATGCAGTGTATCAAAATAGCAAACTTTCCAGCTAATAAAAGTTTAAGCCTTTCTGCAAGAGACATTTAAAACAAGAAAAGACAATTCTTTTGATTATTTTTACATCATATTTTATGATGATATTCTATCTTCAAAAGAGAACAATGACCCTAATTTAAGATTTTATGATGACTTGAAGTCATATGAAAACCAAAATATAGTCTAAGTATCATCACTGAGATTTTTACTGATGATTGATATTCCAAAACTGGATTCAGACTTCTATGCTTCCTGAATTTTTTCTGCTTATTTTAAACATTTAGTCCTCTCCTTTGTTTCTAACTGGAAATTTCCTTCTGTTTTTGGTCTGCCTTCTTAGTCTGGTTCTAAAATATTGAGGTACTGGTAATGGACTTATTAAAATTTTCTGTACATTTAAAACATAAAATTCCCATGATTGTGAAATTGTCAAGCATGATAAACTTGTGACAACTGAGCTTTTAGAACATGGAAAGCTCAAATGAGAGTCACAGAAAAGATCATAGAGAAAACTGTATTATTAAGTTCATTGAAGTAATACATGTTTCTACCTATCTTTGGATATGATATGACATACATTACCTTTATTAGAAGCAAAAACTAAAATGGAAACAGGTATGTACCCACTTCAATATGCCTGCTTTAGTAATTTAAAAAATATGAGTTTTTGTGTATGTCTTACCAAGTAGACTTCATAATTCTAGTGATGCACTGTTGACTGAAGCATAGTTTCCAAAATTTACTTTTCAAAGAATACATTTCATCATATCTCTTGTAGTTTTACAATTGAGAATGATTTCTTTAGCATAGCACTTACTTAAACACAATGATTACAAGTATTCCACTTAAATTCTTGCCTGACTTTCAGTTGCTCCCATTGTGAGTCCAAAATCTTTAAAACTCCCTGTTATTTAGTAATTTTCAAACATTTTAGGGTCCCATATTTACTAAGTATGTAATGTCATCCACAGTTTTTCCTTAACCATTTGAAGTTGCATTTATAATATTTAAAATTGCTAAGTTTAGTTAATAGAAAATGATGAAATGACAAAATTGCAACTATAAATGTATAGCTAAATTTGTAAAATAAATTCATGGTATTCTTTTAAAAATTATGAACAACAGTACTCAAAAGCTAACACGAGTTATAAATGCTACATTATCCTTTTGAAAACAACATGAGCGAGTTTTTGTAAAATAGGAGAAAAATAAAAGTATACTTGTATCTTATATCTTATCTCAATTTCCATCCTGTTTTTCCCAGAGACTGCTATCCTATAAAATTATCTTAATACTTACTAGTCTCATACTGATCAGCTGAAAAAAGTCTGTATACAGATAAAAAATAAAGTTTTACTGAATCTTTTCCCATAACTATTTCATTGGAAATGTATCTCAAGATGAAATTGTGAATTTGTGAGTCTCAGTCATTCAGTGGATTATTATTTCATTCTTTTAGTGTCAAAAAGGAGTTATATTTTTACTTTATTAAGGTTTAAGCAGTGTGAAATATTATTGTATTAATAAAAATGTGATAAGTCACTCAGTTCTTTGCACTCATTCTGAATTATATGCCAAATATCAAATAATCAGTTTGAAAAATTATCGCAGGCTTGGACATAAGGCAAGAAGATTGGGGATATGCCTTTTCAGTGTTTTTTGGGGCAAAATCATCACAAAGATTATTAGGGTAAGGTATAGAGCTTATCTCGGGGATTCCCAGGTGGCACTAGAGGTAAAGAACCCTCATGCCACTGCAGGAGATGTAAGAGATGCAGGTTAGATACTGGGTAGGGAAGATTCTTTGGAGGAGGGCATGGCAACTACTCCAGTGTTTTTGCCTTGAGTGTCCCATGGACAGAGGATCCTGTTGGGCTATATAGTTCATAGGGTCTGAAAGAGTCAGACATGACTGAAGTGACTGGGCCAGATGCACCAAGTTTCTCTCACAGTTACTGTTAAATAAATGATTCAGATTGAGTGAAGCTATAATAGTTTGTTAATTTGATGAATTTTTCACTAATAATGCAAATAATGTATTCCAATTGTACAGATAACCCAAAGTTAATGACTCTACAGGGCATTTGTCAGTTTTATATCCAATCTGGAATATTTATTCTAACTTGTTTTTTTGTTATGTGACCTATAAATATACTAGTTTCTCAGTTCCTCTTGGAGTTGGTCATAGTATCTTAACAGCTTTCTCTTTAATAATGAGATAAATTATTTTTTACAAGTTCACTTCATATTTGTCTGATGGTTTAAGAATTTACATTTTGGAAATCATGCTTTAACATTACCAATAACAAAAATAGGTTTAGTCATCTATTAGCTGAAACCTCAGTTAAGCTTTCCTTCACATTTAAACCAAAATTGCAAAGAATTTATTACCTAGTCATTAGGATTAGTTCACTGTCTTGATTTCTCAGAAGTATATCAATGAGGAGTTACTGACAGAAAATGATTTTGATTATGTTTTTTACTCTTTTTATTAATTTCATTTATGGAACCAAAGTTAGATAAGTATTGAGTAAAAATAAATCTTCATAGAATTTGACACTTTGTGTTTTAGGATGTTGTCAATTGGCTATGAACAAAGATTTATAGATATTTGGGAAATATGTACAAAGAGGTATAAATCCACATTTAATAGTTGAAAATAATTAATAGTTTAATTATGCATTTTAGTGATTAGTAAAACAGAGCAACATCAAAGCCAGCAGAATTAATCCTAATTAAATGCATCTGACTTTTTGAAGTTCAAGACATTAAACTCAAGGTGGCATTTTGTTCTTCACACTTACATAAATACTCCCTCCTCAAGACTGTAGTATGAAATCTTTGTGGAAAATAACATCCACAACATCAACAAAGAGGAGCATTTAAGGAACACTGGAAAATATAGGGCTTTAGAAAACTATATTAATAATTGTTGCTGCATTTTTTTTCAAGAAACTACAATTTCCAGTTTGATTAATACATGCTAAGTAAATTCCATTAATGAAGAAACAAGTAGAAATGTGGTTTGCTACCAACAATTGTTAATAACATTGCAACAATAAAATACTGTATCTTGACCATAGTTGTTTAGTTGCTAAGTTGTGTCTGACTCTTGCAACCCTGTGGGTAGTAGCCCACCAGGCTCCTCTGTCCACAGAATTCCTCAGGCAAGAATACTGGAGTGGGTTGCCATTCCCTGCTCCAGAGGATCTTCCTGACCTAAGGAATAAACCTGCATCCTCCTGCTTAGCAAGTGGATTCTTTACCATTGAGCCACTTGGGAAATCCGTATATTTATTACTCATGTATAAATATCTTCATGTCAATATATGGCAAAATCAACACGATAAAGTAAAGAAAATTTTAAAAATAAATAAATAAATATCTTTAGATATAAATATCTAAAGAAAATATTAACAAACTATTTTTAAGGGTCTGATTTATTGTTCAAGAAAATATAAAGCAACATTTTCAATATGCATTATTTTATTCTAAATACAAGCTTGATTTGTTAAAATTAAACAAGACACTTTCACCCTCTTCTTCCTTGCAATTATGCAAAATACACAACTAAGACACGGAATGTAATGATGAATTAGGTTAGTAAGCCCTTTGTAAAATACTGACAAAGAGAAAAATTCAGAGAGCATACTCTTCATATCCCATTAATATCTCCCAGCAAGCTTTTTTTTAACAAGGTTTAACTATTTCAATTTTAATTTAGACACAGAGAGAGATAAGAGAGAAATAAATAGATATATAAGAACATCAAACCTTGCTATGGGTTTGTGAATTAGAAAAAAATATCTATTTTGGGATTTTCCATATTTCTTCTTATCAATATTTTTGTTTTACTCTCAGGAGACACCCCATGGAAATAATAAATTATTTGATGATATTTAACAATAAAAATGTGATTTCCTTAAATAAAAAGTATCCACAATTATGAGTCCAAAATCATTAATACATCTAAATTCACAACATGACAACATGTCTTGAAATATTCAATTTATAACATGACTTGTCACTCTTAATTTATTTTCAGGGAAACATATAAACTTTATCATAGGTTCTTGGTCCCTTGGTTAAAAAAACGGTTCAGTAACACCAAGAATGGATTGCTCACAAGAATTTTGTGTGCGTGTGTTACATTTCATTCATATGGAAATATGCTTTGTTCTTAATAGGAGCTTAACAAATATTTGCAGAGGAATCACAAATGTGAAAAATCTGTAGGCTCATTTCTCTGGTTCAGAATTTCCCTTTGGGTTCTTTCATCTGAGTTCTGTCAATTAATAGATGAGCAATAATTTCAGATCACATGTGTATTTCTCTGTTCTGACCAAGGCCCTAAAGGCTAATTTCAAAATCCAAATGCCAAGTTCCTTACTTGCATGTATAAAATCGATTGTAACCTAAGTCATCTAAAATGTCATCTGTCTTTCTCTGTAAAGCAGCTACCCATACTTACTTATTCTTAGCTCCTGCTACTGCTGCTCCTGCTAAGTCGCTTCAGTCGTGTTCGCCTCTGGTGCGATCCTGTAGACAGCAGCCCACCAGGCTCCCCCATCCCTGGGATTCTCCAGACAAAACACTGGAGTCGGTTGCCATTTCCATCTCCAATGCATGAAAGTGGAAAGTGAAAGTGAAGTCGCTCAGTCGTGTCCGACTCTTCGCGACCCAATGGACTGCAGCCCACCAGGCTCCTCCATCCATGGGATTTTCCAGGCAAGAGTACCAGAGTGGGGTGCCATTGCCTTCTCCATTTAGTTCCTACATCCTGCTATCTGTTCCCTAGTGACCCAGTTAGCAACACCTGCTTTTGCTTGAGAGCACAGGCTTTTAGAATATTGGTGGGTCACACCTTCTTGCAGAGGGTTGGGGGTATTGCATTAGTATCAAACATTGTTTTGGTCACTCTGGTTGAGTGGAATTGAAAACAGTTCACCTATCTCTGTTTCTTAATGCCTTATAACTTTTCAACCATAGTGATTCAATATTCAAAACACACACTAGTCTTTAAAGCAAGTGTCGACTCCAATACGTCCTACAGAATGAATGATTATGCCATAAACTGAGGCATTTTAAACCAATGTTATTTCAATAAAAAAATATGTACACTAAGGCACATTAGTTTTTTCAAGAGTTTATTTGAGCAAATTTCAATTCAAATCAGGCAACCCCAAATTTTAAGTATTTAAGATTGCTCCACAGTCAGGAGCTCTGGGAGAGATCTTTATAGAGAAAAGGAGGAAGCAAAGTAAGACAGTTATTGAGTGGCTATAAGCTTAAGGGCTTCCCTCATAGCTCAGTTGGTAAAGAATCTGCCTGAAATGCAGGAAACCCAGGTTCAGTTCCTGGGTTGGAATCCTTCCCCTGGAGAAGGAAATGGCAACCCACTCCAGTGTTGCCTGGAGAATCCCATGGACAGAGAAGCCTGGCAGGCTACAGTCCATGGGGTCCACAAGAGTTGGGCATGACTTAGTGACTAAACCAAAAACCAAAACAGCTTAAGCCTAGTTGGCTATAAATGCTTCTCTTTGGTTATCATTAGATTTCAATATCTTAAACTTGAGGGATTTACAGGCTTAAATTTTGATTTCCTTATATAAGATGTCATGGCATTAGGGCTTGTTTAATGGCTTCTTTTTTTAAAACAGTATTTATATTAAGCAAACCTGGAAGAATTGTTCTCACAAGGCATATAAATCACAGGAGAGAAGATGCTGAACATCAAGTCGTTTTTACCTTAGAAAGAAATTTAAAGTTTAAAATGTATTTGGCAGTTTGAAGAATTCAAAATTATAGAAGTAAAATGAGGATAATCGAATTTATAGAGTAGATTGATTTTGTGTATTAAAGATCAAATTGCCAGCATTTAATATGATATCAAATTTCAGGATAATTATGAGTCAACCTGATTTTCTGGAAACTTTATCTTCAGCGAAATGGAATCATATGGTGTTATTTCATTGTTAGACATTAGGATGATTTGATTGTAGAGATGGTTTTTTAGTGTTTCCAAAGTATGCACATAGTATCTTTTGGAACACTTGAGTTACAAATTCTATATAGTATTATCAATTGTTTTCATAATGGGAAACTATTTTTTTAAGTTTTAAAATAATTCCCTTGAAAATGTTTGTAATAACATAATCATCACAATTTTGAAATACTTCTCAATGGCATCTATTTATGATTATTAAAATTAGTGGGTAACATTTTATTTCTTTTAATGTCTGTACTTAATTAATAGACATTAATCAAGACCATTTTTTATCTCCTGATTATATATCCTGCTGCTAAGGAAGAAAGGCTGTTACTGCAATGATTCATTATTTACGGAGGCAGGCTTGATTTTAGACCACTTCACAATTTATTTTGAAATTTATCTTCAAGGTTTGTATTTAGTCTTTTCGACAACTGGCATACATTGGTGATAGTTTTGTGTAACCTATTTAGCCATACATTTATATGATAATTAAGCATTTTGTTTTTATATATTTGCTTACATGAACATAGCCAGGGAAATCATTGAATTTTGATTTGGCAATGCATTTATTTTCCTTAATAAGAACATAGATATCACAAACCTCTTTACAAACTCCTTTAGAGGTTTTATTTTGAAATATAAGATTGAAAGCATGGTAAGAGATTAAGAAATATTTTGAGTGCCCTTTGCTAATAAAGCCTACAATAAAACAGGTGGGGCTTGTTTGACTTTCATTTTATAAATGCTTCTTTTCTTCTTTTGTTTGTTTGCTATTCTCTAGCCTACAATTCACCTCTTCTGTCTCATAATAACGGAATGTTACAAAAAGAAAAACTGTACTAAGTAAATCTTAGGTAATTTGAGATGTCATGCAGGCTTTGACCTCCAAAAAAAGCAGGTCTGCTTGACTTCTAAAGAAATATTATCATGTTAACATAATAAAAGGCATTGTCTTCACTTTACAAGTATTGGTATTATATTCAAGGGGCCTGAGGTCAAAGGAAAATTCAGTTCTTAATTTGATCTTTGGTCACATATTTTTTATTGCACATATTAAGGTTTAAGAAATGAAGTGATTGAGAAGCTTTTCTATCATTATAGACACAGAAGCAAAATAGAAATAAGAACATGGTACACACAATGGTAATACAATTCCTGGGATATGTATAGGGTTCGTATAAGGTTGGATGTGGAATTAGAATTTTGATACAGAAATACATTTGAAATAAGTAGAAATCTGGATAGTAATTTAAAACATTCTGTCAATAAGTTCAATAAATAGCTATTTAACTATGTATCAAGAACTCACTTAAATATTTATATCAAGGATACTGGGCTTCCCTGGTGGTGCAGATGTAAAGAATCTGCCTGACAATGCAGAAAATGTGGGTTCAATCCCTGGGACAGGAATATTGCTTGGAGGAGGAAATGGCTACCAACTTGAGTGTAGCATGGAGAATTCCATGGACAGAGGAGCCTGGCAGCAGAATACAGCCTATGGGGTAACAAAGAGTCGGACACGACTGAGCAACTAACACACGCACACACACACACACACACACACACACACACACACACACGCACACACACACACACACACACACACACACACACACACACACACACACGGATACTAGAAGGCATGACTCAATTCTGGTTTTCATTTTTATTTACTCTGATTTCAAAAAGAGAATGGGCCCGGGCTCTCAAGATTGCTCTTCACGAAGAGTTCTTGAAAGCCTCAATGTATGTGGACAATTTCTTAAGCAAGAAGCTTAACTTGCTTGATGTCATGACTGTAAGAAAACAAAATATTGTTTCATCACATGCAGCAAATTACATGCATTTTGTTTATATCTTATTGAATACTACTATGTTCAAATATTCTTTTTAATTCATGTTGCTCTTCAATAAAAGAGTAGAATTTTATGTATTATAAGTTAGTATCATGCAGAAATGAATTACACTAGTACATTATTTATCAAGGCTAGAGAAAAAAGAAAGATGATGTAAGCAATGATAGAGTGAGAAGAGAAAGGGATTATTTGGAAGCACGGGCAAGAGTGTGATCTTTGGGCCCAGGCAGACTTGAATTTGAACACTTTTCATTTCTAGGCTAACTTACTCTTAATTAAGTTACTCATAATTAACTACTCTTAACTCTTAATTAAGTTACTTTTGTTGGCTTCAATTCCATCATTTAGTGATTAATATATTTTAGCATCTTGACACTGAAAAGACTTGAAAATTAGATTTTTTTTATTCTTATGGGAATACTATTGAAAAATTAAAACAATGAAGACAATTTTGAAGCAAAAAGAAAAGAAAAAAAAAGAAACAAGAAAGTATTTCCAGAAGGTTGGATTAGAAGAGAGCTTGAAAGAGGACAAATCGTGAAAACCATCAGGGGACTCTTACTACAACATCATTTCTTTTGACGTGTATTACACTGATTATGCGGAGAAGGCAATGGCACCCCACTCCAGTACTCTTGCCTGGAAACTCCCATGGACGGAGGAGCCTGGTAGGCCACTGTCTATGGGGTCATATAGACCTGGACGCGGCTTAGCAGCAGCAGCAGCAGCAGCGGCAGCAACACAGCTTGTAAAGCAAACAAACAAAACCCCAAATTTTTCATGATCCAAATAACATCATAGTCTTCTCTTTCAGGCTCAGTGGTAAAGAATCTGCCTGTGGTGCAGAAAACACAGGAGACTGGGGTTTGATCCCTGGGTGGGGAAGATCCCCTGGAAGAGAGCTGGTCAACCCACTCCAGTATTCTTGCCTGGAGAATCCCATGGACAGTGGAGCCTGGTGGGCTACAGTGCATGAGAATCAGACATGACTAAAGTGACTTAGCAAACGCGCTTCTCCTTTAATACGTCAATGGTATGCTGTGTGATCTCCCAAAACCTCGAACAGGACTCTTGTGAAGCTAATTTCATTGCTAAAATATAATCTTCTATCACCTGAATTCTCTTTGTCCTTTCATTTTCCTGCAAGTGATAAAAATCCTAACAGAAGAGCAGAGTAAGACAGGTTTCTCCCCTATTTTGGAACACTTACACTGTTAATCTGTTGGTTTTGTGCTTCAAGTCATCCTCTGAGTTCACCTACAGCTGTGACAGTTTACCCTGAATCCTGCAGAACAGAGATTTCCTGATTAGGTGCAGTACAGATTTTGTTTCTGGATGAGGGGGAAAACTGTTTTTAGTGTTATGTAGACAAGGATTTCAGAATGACCATAAGTATTTGTTCCTTTAAATGCTTAGTCAAATAAATCCTTTAATAAACACTGGAACCTTTTGAAACACTTATTTTTTCTTTATTCTATTTTATTTTGCCAAATTGACATTCATCTCTTTGATGTGGTATTTATAAATTTGAGTTCTATAAATACACACTTTTATGTCTTTCTTTTTGCTTTTCATAGTTTATCTTCTCCCATTTCATCTGTCTTTGTTAGTTCCCAGGTGATATTCTGAAGATTGCATTATGTTTATTACTTTAAAGTTTGTATGTCTTATCTAAATTAATGTGATATTTTGAAGTTTTGATTTGCAGTCAATATAGTTCCTGCTCTAACTCTTTCTCTGGATATTTTATCTTTGTTCTTTACTGCACAGGTGCTAGGTTATCTTCTTCTTAAGGATGATAGAATTAAATACATTAACTCAGTGACTTTTATACACTAGAGTTAAAACAAACCAATGTTCATCTGTCATCACACCCTCCCAATAATGTTATTAACCCATAATTGGGTAAAATTCCACTTCTTATGTAATGCTTTATTTTCTTTTTTCTATTCTAGGCAACAGATCTCAAAAGAAAGTCTAGTGTTTCCATATAGTATTAAAATATTTTAATAATTTAATAAATTCCCACAATATTTGTCTTTAATATGACTACAGATAATTGGTAAATTTTAAATGATAAACAAACCTATACTCCATAAAATGTCTGTATTATTAGAAGTAGAATGCTTTTTTCAAGCTTACATAGAAAGCCTTATAGAACTTTAATATCTCCATGGTTCTGTACATCACAATTTTCTTCTAACTAAAAATATTTTGGCAATGGGGCAAACAAAAAATATGGGGATAAATCATGAAATCAAACCTGCTTTGTGATTATTATTCAGGACTTCGATTTGTAGAGACTAGGGGTTGTTACTAGAAAACAATTGTTTTTGGGAGACTGAATTATTTCTTTTCATTCTCTTGATTGTCAAAAATTTGAGAGGATTGAATTAGGAAATGAAGGAAGACATGTTTACTCAGTAATGATTGTTAATATGACATTTCAGAATGAATTAGCAACTTCATGATCTTTAGTGAAGGGAAGAATGATTGTAACTTCAACAGATCTTGAGACATTTATTAGAACTGACTGAAACATACATCTAGTAATACCTATTTAGGTGTTTCATCCTCTATGTCAAGTTCTGGATTGGCTATTAGGAGTGAATGATTATTCACTCCTAATTCAATAAGATTATGATAATCTTATTGAACATAAACTTTATAATAAATGTACATGTAAACATATATAATAAATAAAATTATAAATTTGATTTTATCAATATGGTTTTCACAATGCCCAGCTTTAAGTGTAACCAATTAAATTATTTAGTCATGGAAACAGTAGGCTCCTCCTGCTTTGTATCTTTTTATTATCTTGTGGTGAAAAATGTGGACCCATATCGCCCAGAAAGCACCACGGGTCTTCAGAGGTCATTACATCATAGAGTTTTTAGCGCTAACTTTCTCACTCCTGGGAATTTAATGCCAGGTGTGTTGTAAGCAGGCATGCAAATACTTTTGCACGAGAAAGTTCACCAGGAAGCCTTTGCATCCGCAATCTCTGATATTCACAGCTGAGTGAGAGGAACAAGGAAGTCCAAAGGTGATATTGAACAGACTTGGAGTTGGAGGATTGGCTGATATCCTCTGATGATTTCTGAGAACTGTAAATTCCTGCAGTTCTGTTAGCTAATTTCAGGATATCAGGATGGGGTTGCCCTCCCAGCGGCAGCCAACGTGATAGAAACCACAGTTCCCTAAGGACATGGGCGGTGGAATGAGCTCTGGATTAGATCCCCAGAGTATCAGCTTATGCTGTTTCTTTGCTAGAGCCTACATCTCTTGGTGATTCCACGCACTCTTCAGATAAGTCTCCTGATAGTGTGGGCTGAGGCTCTGAGGGAAAGAAATGTAAACTGACAGACCAGGCATCACTCCTGAACGATGGACTGCTCTACTGAAGGGGAGTCACCTTTACTCTGATGGGGTCGATTTACAACTAAATGTCTCGTTGGTCTTTTTGAATAATGACATCTGTTGTTGATGTGGTGGAGAGAGATCACATACAGAGGCAGCAGAAGATAAACTACCCAAATATGCTCCCTGCAGTAAGTGATCTGAGAAGGGTATTTTCATGGCAACTGAAGTGGTGTCATTGTTCACTAGCAATCCTTGTACATGGAGACGCAATGTTTCACAGCCCAATTATGATGACTCAAGAGTGCCCGCTTTCAAATCATGTAATATTTGCCCCAGGGAAGGTTTAATAATGTATGATGTGGAAAGAGTGTTTGGAAAAACTTTATAGGACAGGTCTCTTTCATTACCAGACGTCTGAGGCACTTTATTCTAGATATCAACAAGGGGCAGCTTTTGCGGTCCAAGGCTTCCTCCCGCCCCTCCCAATAGGAGATAAAATGGTGGTAGTTTTTAAGTTGCTAAATCATGATAGAGGTAGGCAAATAGCGCCAGGGTAGGGATGGGAGATGGAAGTAAAACCTGCTTGGTTGGCAGGAAGCTCAGGAGATTGTTTTAACTAAAAATAGCAGGGAGTTCGGAGTCTCGAAGTTGAGGTAGGACAGCAAGCAGGATGCTGAGACCTCTGGGTACTGATAGAGAATCCAGCTGGCCAGTTGCTAGGGTCTCCTGGGAAATCAAGAACGCCCTCGAAGAGGATTCTGGGAAGCTGGCGTTGAGCCTCCTGAAGCGCATGCGCGAGGTTTGCTGCGGCCTGACTCAGAACCAGCGCCATTTTGGCTGTGAGGCCTGTGTATTTCTAACCCTGGGTTCCAGCCTAGGTGGTTCAGGCACTGTTCTTACAGGGCATTTATTCTGCAATTTGTTCTCCGCTTCCTCCCAGAGGAGACTCAGGTAATAAAGGGTAGAGGTGGAAAGAAGAGCTCGGACTTTGGCTGGTGGATAAGGGTGGAGCATTTCTTCTTCTTGTTTGAGTTTCCGTTTTGCTTGCTGGAGGAACAGACCTTAAATACTAACAACAGCCAGGGTCGTTGGGACCCTGCGCCAGAGAGCTTGAGAAATGCTGGCACTCTGGGCAAGATTCTGGGATGGCATTGAGTGTTGGCCTCTGCAAGGTGTCGTTTAGTCGTTAAGTCGTTTCAGACAGTTTTGCGACTCTTCCAAGGGACAAAAATTCTTTGCTGGACCAAACTTACTCGCTTTTGAACCTCCTCTTAGGCTAGCCAAGTGTTTCCTTGTAAAACCTGATTTCCACAAGGACTCTGCTAGGTTATTTTAGCAAGGTCAACCGTCCCCAATTTTCTGAGATGAGGTTCCTCATCCTCTGCCGTTCCCTGGGTAGTATCTCATTATGCTGGCTTACCTTCAGCGAGAATCCTATTTAGGTCCCTTTAGCCAGAATCCCCCTTAGCTCTGCTATTTCTTTAATAATTTTTTGATCCATTGACAACCAACTTGGTCCTTGGTTGTAAATTCCTACTTGGCTGTGCAGTACTAGGAGTTGAGTAGTCTCACAACCACTGAAACACAACTATTCCCTTGGTTTGTTGTTGTTTGTATGCTTTTAAAACTCTTCTCTTTTAGGAAAGAAAGACCTCCAGCAATACCAGTGTTCCTTAACAGAAAGAAATTTGAAACAAATTTTTCCTTTTATGAAAAAAGCAGAGTATTGTTTGTCTTCCAGCCAATCATTTTTATAGAGGCAGCACGCACCCTTAGCAGCCGTTTTAGCTCACCCAAGTTTTTATAGGAATGCTCTGTTTTCTGAAAGGAAAACTTGTAGTCCACCGGAGTGGTCCTTGATTCCTATCAGGTGGTCTTGATAACTCACCAGCTTGAATAATGGCTTACTTACCATGATTTAAGAAAATCCTTAAACTTTTTTTTTTTTTTCCTTTTAACAATGGTCAGGTATTTAAATAAGATTAGATGGCAGAGTTTTACTTTCACCTGTTGACTGCTTGAGTACAGGCTGGTTGCTCTCTGCTGACAAGAAGCAAGAAGAGCTTGATTTTTTTTTTTTTTTAATTTGTTGCATTGTAGTTGATTTAG
The DNA here is from genome assembly GCA_007570785.1 of Antilocapra americana. Lineage (NCBI taxonomy): Eukaryota > Metazoa > Chordata > Mammalia > Artiodactyla > Antilocapridae > Antilocapra > Antilocapra americana. The sequence continues at coordinate 8,153,212 of ML663566.1, read as the reverse complement.
AGTGTTTTGTTGATTTCAGGTGTACTGCAAAGTGATTCAGTTATACATATATTCATTCTTTTTCAGATTCTTTTTCCATGTAGGCTATCACAGAGTGTTGAGTAGAATTCCCTGTATAATACTGTAGGTTATTGCTGGTTTTCTATCTTACAAATAGTGGTGTGTGTATATTAATCCCAAGTGCCTGATATTTCCCGTCCCCCTCCTCCCCCAGATTTCCCCTTTGGTAACCCTAAGATTATTTTCAATACCTGTAAGTCTGCTTCTGTTTTGGCAATAAGTTCATGTATATCTTTAAAAAAATTAGATTCCATTAATGAGTGAAAAAATGTGAATATACACTCAATAAATATAGTTTATCTTTTAGTTTTATATATGAGACTTGGTTGTGGTCTTTCAGATGAAAATGACATTTTTTAAGAAGTTATGTCTATTGCAGTGTGGTTCAGAGTTTTCATACTTTTGTAAAGAGTTAAAATGATAAAAAATAATGTCTGTTAAAGTAGAATTCAAGGTAATAGTTTAAAATCACATTGAATTAAAAAAAATCTCTAATGAAGGACAAAACCTTGTCTCTGGAAGATATTGTGTAAATAATTAGCCCAGAATCTCTCACATTTCTGAAGAAAAATTGGTAGATTTTGCTGTCTTCTATTTTTAATATAAAATCCTACAAATGTAATTATATTATTTTAGTATTGAGACTAATAAAAATGTGTTTTTTTAATAGATTAATGGAATGTTTGTTGGAGCAGTTTCAAGTTTACAGAAAAGTTGGGCAGAAAGCATAGATTTCCATACTACGCCTCCGCTTTCTCCACATTGTTTCTACTATTATTTACACCTTGCATTAGTGTGGTACATTTGCGACAGGTGATGCACCAGTATTCATGCATGACTTTAATTAAATTCCATAGTTGATATCAGCATTTATCTTGTTGTAATGTTTTGGTTTGGCCAATTCATTCCATGATGCATCTACCATTATGGTATGATACAGAATAATTTCAGTATTCTTAAAAAAAAAAATTACAAAAAGCCCTATTTTCCACTGACTTACCCTTTCCCCTTCACCTGAACCACTGGTGATCACTGATGTTTTTTACTGTCACTATTGTCTTGCTTTTTCCAGAATGTCATATAGTTGAAATTGTGTTGTATGTAGCCTTTTTGGATTGCCTTCTTTCACTTAGACCTATGGGCTTAAAGTTCCTTCAAGGCTTTTTGTGACATAATTGTTTATTTCTCTCTATTGCTTAATAATATTTGATGGAATTCTGAGCAGGCTATCTCTCAAATATGCCAAACTGGCATATTCATTATCTTAAGTGAAAATTACTTGGGAAACAACTTATGCAAGAAGGACCCTATGACCCTCCTCTCCGACCCCTGAAAACTGATAATAAATTTCTCTCTCTCTCATGCCAAATAACTTCCTGTACTAGGAGGTAGAGAGACCTCATTATGGCCAAACAGAAGGATTTCGGGGCCAAGAAGTCTGTGTAAATGAATTAGTTTCTTCATAAGTCCCCAAGCCTAACTTTTTTTGTCTTGTTATTTGAAAATTTACTGTTGGTGTAGAATATATATAAACAACCTGCTTTTATCACTTCTTAGGTTCCTTATCTATGGGCCCTTTGTATGTACAAAGTTAAATTTGTTTATTTTCTCCTGTTAAGTTGCCTTGTTCCCATTTGATTATTAGAGCAGCCAAAAGGATTAAGAGAGGTAGAGGGAGATCCACACACCTCAACATATTCCATTGTAAGCATGTACCAACCACAGTGTGTTCCCCTTACAAGGGCATCTTGGTTCCTTCTCATTTTGGTCAGTTCAGCAATGAGAGAATTGATTGTTCCTGCTTTATAACTCTTGCAAAGAAAAATACAAATAAATGCTCGATATAGTATTGTTTATATTTTAAGTTTTTCATCTGTTGTTTCAGTTATGATCTTTCAGATGGAAGAGATACTGATTTTTTATTTTTAAGCTGTGTGTAGTGGATAAAGCTATAAAAATTCAGGTGCTGGTTTATGTGCGGACATAAATTGTCACTTCACTTTAGTAAATATCAAGGAACATTATTTCTGGATTGTGTAGTAAATCTGTTTTAGATTTACTTTCTATGAAACTGACAAACCGTCTTACAGAGTAGGTGGACCATTCTGCCTTCCCATCTGCAATGAATGAGAATACCAGGATTTGAGTTTGTTGTGTTTGAGACTTTGGCCATTCTAATAGGTTTATAATAGTATCTCAATGTTGTTTTAGTTTGTAAATCCATAATAACATATGATGGTAAATATTTTTTGTATGCTTATTGCCAGCTGTACATCTTCTTTGCTGAATGTTCTGAACTTTGCCCATTTTAATTTTTTTTAATTCACTTTTAAGAGTTACTTGCATATTTTGAATGACAGTGTTAATCAGAAATGTGTTTTTCAAAGATTGTCTCCTTTTCTTTGGCTTCTCCGATTTTTTTAACAGTGTCCTGTGGAGCACTACTTTTTTTTTTTTTTAATTGTTTTTGCCATACATTGTCATGATATCACCATGGGTTTACATATGCTCCCCCTCCGGAACCCCCCTCCCTCTTCCCCCCCCCCCCCCCCCCCCCGGGAAATCTCGCTGCACCTGCCCCGAGCATCAGTCCTGGGCTGGCGATTGATTAGACATATGATAATTAACATGCTTCAATGCCCTCCCATATCATCCCACCCTTACCCTCATCCACAAAGTCCACGAGTCTATTCTATACATCTGCGTTCCTTTTGCTGTCTCGTATGTTGGGTTCTCGTTACCGTTCTTTTTTTATTTTAATGAAGTCTAGTCCAAAGTGTCTATTTTTTTCTTTCATAGGTTGAGCCTTTTAGGTGCTATCTCTCTAAAAAATCATTACCAAAACAAGCTCACTGAGTTTTGCTTTTATGTTATTTTCTAGAAGTTTTGTAGTTTTGCATTTCACATTTATGTCTATGATCCATTTTGAGTTCACTTTTTGAAAGGTATAAGGAGTCATTTTATATTTAGTGTCTAGTTGTTCTAGGACCATTTGTTTAACAGATTATTCTTCCTTTATAAAATGTCCTTTACTCATATATCAAAAATCAATTGACTTCATTTGTGTGGGTGTGTTTCTGGCATCTTTGTTATCTTTCATTTATCTGTCCATTCTGACCAATACCATACTATTTTAATTATTGTAGCATTATATCAAGTTTTGAAGTTAGGTAGTGTCTACTTTTTTTTTTCTTTAGTATTTTGAATCTTTCTATTTTCTCTGTATTTTAGAATCAGTTGATAATTCACAAGATAACCTGCAGGAATTTTGATTTAAGATTGCATTGGATCTATAGATCCAGATATGGAAAAATTTGTCATGTTAACATTGTCTTTTTATGCGTGAACTTGTTACAGCTGTGCATTTATTTAGATCATCTTTGATTTCTCTCATCAGAGCTTTCTATTTGCCTCATATAGACCTTGCACATATTTTATTGAATTTATGCCTAAGTTTTTTCCTCTATCCACCCTTCCTTTCCGTCTTTCCTTTCTTTTTTGAATTTTTTAATTGGAGGAAAATTGCTTTACAACATCATGTTGGTTCCTCCCCGTACCCCCATGTTTCTATTTATGCTAATATAAATGATGTGGTGTTTTTTAAATTGTAAATCCCTACTGTTCATTACTTGTGTATATCTTTATGCAGAAGTATTAGCTTCTGTGTATTTATAACCTGAAACTTTATGCAGAAGTATTAGCTTCTGTATATTATAAACTGAAACTTTGCAATAATTGGTTTTGTTTGGTGTTTGTTTTCTATTAAGATTTTCTAGATAGACAATCATGTATGTAGTCTGTGAAAAAGACAGTTTTACTTATTCCTTCTTCTAGTTGTTCACCATTTAGTATGAGGTTAGTTATAGATTTTTTAGTTGTTTTTTTAAATCAAGGTGGGGAAGTTCTCCCTTTGCCTAATTTAGTGAGTTTGTTTATCATTAATGGACTTATTTTTTCAGATGATTCTTTTACATCTAATCCCATGACCATACGATGTTTTCTTGTTTAGCCAGTTGATGTGATGGATTACCTTAATTGGTTTCTGAACGTTTAACCAGCTGTACATAGCTGAAAAAAAATCCCACTTGGAGAGATTATTTTTATAAAATAATAAATACTATTATCATCATTTCTCCATTTTATTATTAACTTGTTTTTAATATTTAAAATGTCTCAAATTTTAGTCACCAGATAAATGTGTGCACATGTGTGTACCCTCTCAACAAATTTCCAACATTCTAAAATGAAAAAGAAGTAGCTAGAAGTTAATCTGTAGTATGTTAAGTGGAAGGGCAAAGCTTTCATGCTTCCTCTTTTTTAAAGTTACTTTTTTTATGTTGAAAACACTTTAAAGAATTACATATGTAGCAGCTCTTCAAAAATGAAAGTTGAAAGTGGTAGAGTTACGATATCACTGCCTTTTGAGAATACTTCTATTTCCTTATGTAAAGAAGTTATTATGAAAGCAAAAATTTTGGGAGGCCTTCTGGGATGTGATGATGTTATGTGCTTTCCCTCACATTAGGTATTTGTCAGTCATTTGCTTGCTTTGTCCTTTGCTTTCTTGAAATTGTGTTCCCTCTCTTCATGTGGTTCTTGTAATCACAGAGGACCTGCCATCTAAGTGAATAAATAGTCCTCTCTTCCAGTTGATTAGTGGAAAGCCAGAAATCCTGTTAGCTACTGATGAATAGTAACAGATGCTTTGCATCTTGTGGCATCAGAGCATTAGAGTGGACCACTAGCTCAAAGAAACTGGACCATTTAACAAATATGCCTGCACTCAGAAGCATGCACTGTAATATTTATGGATCCTAAAAGAGATGGCTAACTTTGATATATATGTATATATACTGTTGGGGCTTCCCTCATAGCTCAGTTGGTAAAGAATCCACCTGCAATGCAGGAGACCTCGGTTCGATTCCTGGGTCAGGAAGATCCCTTGGAGAAGGGATAGGCTACCCACTCCAGTATTCTTGGACTTTCCTTGTGGCTCAGCTGGTAAAGAATCAGCCTGCAATACGGGAGACCTTGGTTTGATCCCTGGGTTGGGAAGATCCCCTGGGGAAGGGGAAGGCTACCCACTCCAGTATTCTGGCCTGGAGAAATCCATGCACTGTATAGTCCATGGGGTCACAAAGAGTCGGACACGACTGAGTGACTCACTTTCACTTCACTTTCATATATACTATTATTCTGCAAAAGTTCTGTATTAATGAAATGCATTTGAAGAAAACTGCATAGATAAAGTCAATAATAACACCTGAAGGCCACATTTTTTCCTATAAATGGGAGACGGTTGTATTGAAAGCTGCACATTACTTCAGATCAACAGGAGGATGAACACCTTGGTACACAGGATGATCATTTAGGTGAGATTTTTTTCAAGGTTCCATGACCAACCAAAATTTGAAATATTCACTGTTGTCACATTCAGGCTGTTTCGTAGGAAGAAATTAAATCAGTTTGAATTTTGGTTTTCTGAAATATCGAGGGAAAAGACACAAGCAAAAAAATAGCAAAAATCTAGCTAGCTAGTGCTTGGCAGCTGGCAGTCTCATTCACTGTAATCCTTCTCCTACACTTTTAGGATGTTGCTCTTCTTTATTAGCTAAGTCCTATCTGACTTTTTCTGACCCCATGGACTATAGCCTGCCAGGGTCCTCTGTCCTCCACTCTCCCCCAGATTTTGCTCAAAGTCATGTCCATTGAGTCAGTGATGCTGTAATAACTTGCAGGATAGTTATTTATAAATTAATTAGGATAAAAGTGTGTTCTTAATGGAAGAGGTTAATCTACCTTTAGATTCAGCTGGTAATTAGCCTGAGTAAGTTAGGAAGGATCACATGCTGTAACTCTCCACAGGCATCTTGTGAACATATTGAGTTTATGTAATACAAAGCAAGGATCCTCTTTACTACCTTACATTATCAAATTCAGTTATAGAGATGACGGTTAATAATACATGGTTAATGCATTTGATAGTAGCAAGCTTTTGAGTGCATTTTCTTTTTACAAAAAGGAAGTGAAAATTGTTATTTTACAACTTTGAAGATAATTCTCAGTGGCTGGTGGAATGGGTTATTGATAAATTAAGACTATCAAATATGAACACAAACACATCATTTATCCTACTGTTTATGTTAAAAATAACCTGTAGAATCTTATAAATCAATTTCAATGGAATGAAATTCAAAATCCCCCAAATTATGTCACTATTTGCATTCGGTTGGAACTGTAATTGCTAAGTGATCCAAAATGGTGCCGACTCCCATTGATTACTTCAGATTATTGACACGGTTTTCTGTTTTCCTTCCATAGTATCTAGGGCTGACTTATGAAACTGCAAGGATACTGAGGAAATAGCAGTGTGCAGTTTCCAAGGAGAGGTTGTAGTAGACATTGCAGTGTACACTTTTCCCTCTTATATCACTTTTTCAGAGGAAGCCAGCTGCCATGGCAGGAGGACCCCTCAGTAGCACCATAGAGAAGGCCACATTGCAAAAAAAACTGGTACATTCTGCCAACATCCACAAGAATAAACTTTGTAGGAAGCAGACCTTCCAGTCACAGCCAGACCTTTAAAGGACAGAACCCCAGTCAATACCTTGATGTCACATAATGAGACACACAGAGCCAAAACTGCTTCTGATTTCCTGACCCACAGAAATAATGAATAATAAGTATTTATTGTTTTAAGCGTCTATTTTGGGGAAAAACTTGTTGAACAGTAATAGAAAACTAATAGCAGTCTGTTAGTGAATAGTTCCATGAGGATGATACTAAACTGGGACTTCACTCTGTATTTTGTGTGAACTAGCTAATTATTGATTTGTTAAATTTTGTTGCCATTTTTCTAAAATGTGTCTGTTGACCATGTTCTATGATAATGTGAGGAGCATTTGGTCTGTGCTTAGTGCTTTGTCCTAGATGTACTTAGCCTAAATGGCCTAAAGATACTGGGGCTCAATCCACTTAACAATGTTGCTTTTTCAGTTGCTCATGGTTTACTGAGATACCCTTGTTTTCTTCCTGTGTGAAGCATTTTGTTTGGTACGTTTCAGTACCCAAGCAATACTGTTTTACTCTTTTAGAGGAAGCCATATGTGTTATTCATTCATTGTATTTGCTGACTCTCCATGATTAATAGATACATTTTTCTTTCCCTAGAAATGAAGTTATGTGTATTTTACAGGCGCATTCCTATTTAACTATTCATTAAATTGTAACTTCCTTATTAAAGTCATAGGCAAGCAATCATTATTATCCATGTAATATAGTAGCCAGCCTGTATTGACATTTGATAAGCATTGTAATAATGTTAATAGATTAACATTATCTATACAGCAGACATGATGTTTATATTCACTGCTCATGTAACACTCATAGTAGCCTCCTATTCAGCAATGAGTGTGTTTTTTTAGTCCACTGTTAGAGATAAAGAAGCTTGAGTTTCTCCCTCGTAACACATTGACCAGAATTACTTGACCAGTACAGAGGAAATAGGAGTTCCTCTTAGCCTTAAATTACGTTCCAAAGCTGTCTTTTCAGAAATATGAAAACCGGGGATATTAAAAATTCTTTATTTTGAAATTTAGACATCATTTTTTTTTGCCAGGTTTCTATGCCTAATGGAATCTGCTTTCTGAAAATTTTTCATTCGTCCTTCATTCTTTACATGTTCATCCATTGCCTGTTATATGGCATATTTTGCATTTGCTTCTGGAGATAGTCAGCAAGAAATGATCTGACTTTGTGGACCTCATAGTTTATTAGAGAAGAGGTTTTAATCAAGAAAATACACAACTATAGAAGTGTAATTAAGTAAGTGTTTTAGTGCTTAAAAAGGGATGTGTAGTCTTAAGTGAGTGTATATACCCAGGAGTTTTGTCCAAGATGGAGCATCAGACAAGGCTGAAATTAGAACTAATAAATGAGTTAGTGTTGTCCATTCAGAGGAAAGATGGAAGTATTTTCTGGCAGAGAGAACACTGAGTGTAAAAAGTCTGAAGATCAGATCTGATCAAAGTGGATAAAGAGGAGGGAGCTTTGTATATTTTGATTTAATAAATGTTGAGGGGGAGGAAAAAACACCACCCTTGGAACCACAGTCCTCTAAGGAAATTTTTTTTAAGTTCATTATAAATATTGTGCATAACAATAGTGATGTAGATAGAGTAGTGAGAAGGCCAGTTTCATAGTACAGGAAAAAAGAAAAAAAGCTGAGTAGAGAATGCCAGAAATTATACCTTTTGAAAAAAATCCAACTCCAGAAATTTCTCTTGGAGAATGTTTAACAGATTATGGCCAACTACTAAAGATATCTTATTTTTAAAGGATTATTGTGTTCAAAAATAAAAGGGAAATGCATTTAACTATGAACATGTTATATTTTAATGCTTAACATCTAAAAACACTTTTTAGGCACATATATTTTAAAATACATGGAAAGGTGTAGATTTTAGAGTTTTAACTGAGAAATTAAAATTTTTACTGGCTCTTAACTGAGAAATTAAAATTTTTACTGACTCTAAGCATCCAGTTAGATCCAAAATAATTTGGAAATGTCACATATTGTATTTAATAGTGTTGTTAACTGCTGCCAGTATCTCAGGTATATTTGACCTATTTAAATCATAAGTGATCACTCATGAATGGTGCCACTGCTAGGTACTAGTAGGGCTTGATGTGAATTGTCAGTTAGCAAAAAAACTAGAAAACATAAAAAGCCAAGCAAATGAAATATAAATCAACCTAAAGTTAGGTCAAATAAATCTTGAAAATAGATCTCCTACAAGAAGAACACAGTTTACAGACAAAGAACTGCTACTATGAAAATTTAATTTAAAAACCAGAAGATAGCTCTGCTTCTCTTCAGAGCCATTATCACCCATCAAGAGTGTTAATGATATCCTGAGATCCATGTGTCAGCATGGATCATAAGCATAACTTATGATGATATGATGTATACAAGGAGCATTTCAACCTATAATATCTAGAGTGTTCAGCAGATATGGTGCTTTTATTATGTGATATTTGCATAAAGAAGGAACTTGAAATAGCTTTAATAGGAAACAAATCAATTTCAGAAAGAGAGGCATCAAACTCAATGAATCCAAAATAATGATCATAATATTTATTCAGTACAGTCATTTTTAACATCTTTATATATTCACTGACTGGCATGTTTGAAAGGTACAATCTTTCAATTATGTATTTTAATTCAGATGACTTTATCAAGCTTTTGTATTTTCTTTCTGAGAACATATCACATTATTTATGATGCTTCTGTAAATAAAAAATCAAGTGATTGCTAAAAACCTTAAAAACAATCAAACAAAATAAACCACATTGTGTGCTGCAAAAAAAATTGAATAAAGATATGTCTTAAGTGCCTGTTATAATTTGTCACTTATAAATATGCAGAATATTTGGACCCAGTTAGAAAATTAAAATAGTCAAAGTATTCTAAAGCAAATCAATCCAAAATAATCTTGAAGACATTACACATTAAGAAGACAGACCAATTATAACAAATTTAAGAGATAAATGAAAATATTCTGCAGTCATAGTTTTAGAACTTTGATGTCAAGTGCAAATAACTATATAAAAAGAAGAAACAGATATTTATATCTCAATGATTTTATGATTTAATAAGCAAATTTAATATAGTATTACTATTTTTATATTATCAATATTTAAGATACAGTGAATTACTTTTGCTTTACATGTATGGCTTAACTATTTGTGGCTGAAAATTATCAGATTTTCCGTTTCCTGCTTGTAGATCACTTGAAAAAATACCTTTTCTACATTTTCTTCAGTCTCTTCCAACTTGTTTTTTTCTCAGCTTTGTCTCCATAAATTTTGTCAATAATTGTATTACCTCTCACTAACTCTGATCTTAGCACATCAGTGAATAGTAACTTTAATTTAATAGTAACTTTAATAATTTCTGGGATATTTTTCTTTATTTTAAATGTTTTACACCTTTCCATGGAGGGCAGATGTGCCATGAGCAATATAGAATGCTGAGTTAAAGCATAGATCTGCTTAAACTGCATTTGTCCATTGACATCTTTGTTCAGTTTGGCAAATCTGAATCAAACATTTAAAAAGAACTTCAATTAAATGACTTTCTCAAAATTTTCTTACTTTGTATCTTTAGATTATTTTTTAGTTTCTCCAAAATTAGTTTGTAAATAAAACAATCCTGGATATGATTGCTATCTTTAGAAATACTTTCTATGATCTTTAGCAAGCTATCAATATAATAATTTGAAGGTAGTATGCTAATAAATCAAAACCCTTAGGAAGATAAAGGCTATAATATGACAAGAATATGATAGAATAAGTTTGATTTCTCAGCTCTTTAATAACAAATGTATCACTGTTTTTAATCAATTGACCAAGTAGACAATTCTGTTCTAAAATCTAGACAATAAGTCACCATCCTCACACCACATAAGAATTTAATGGAAAGGAGTAAAATTGCAGGTAGTTTTGTTTTCTGGTGTTGTCTTGTGTGTATATGCATGCTAAGTTGCTTCAGTCACATTGGAGTCTTTGCAAACTTACAGACTGTAGCCCAACAGGCTTCTCTGTCCATGGGATTCTCCAGGCAAAAATACTGGAGTAAATTGCCATGCCTCCTCTTGGGGATCTTCCCAATCCAGGGATCAAACCCGTGTCTCTTACATCTCCTAGTACCACCTATTTTCTTCAAGTCAGTCACTCAGTCGTGTCTGACTCTTTGCAACCCCATGGACTGCACAAACAAATTTAACAGATACAAATTAGTGTATGTGTTTGTATCACCAACTCCTAGAGCTTGCTCAAACTCATGTCCATCGAGTTGGTGATGATATCTAACCATCCCATCCTCTGTGGTCCCTTTCTCCTCCTGCCTTCAATCTTTCCAGCATCAGAGTCTTTTTCAGTGAGTCAGTTCTTCTCATCAGGTGTTCTTAAAGCACCATAATTAAGGTGCTACAATTTTTAGGTAAGGTAGCTTAGTTTTCTATAAATAGCTTTATCATTGTAAATTTCCATCAATAGTGGATATGTTTGAATTTCTCAGTGTCTTCATCAACTCTTGGAACCTTTGTTAATTTTTCTTTTTGATGATTGCCATTCAGACAAGTTTGAATGGTGGTTTGTAATTTACATTTCTTTGCTGATTTTTTATTTTGAGCACATTTTCTTATACATATCAGTCATTTGTACATCTTCTTTGGAGAAATGTGTATCCAAGTTCTTAGCCCATTTTTAAATCAAGTTCTTTCCTTATATAGTATTGAAATTAACCAATCAGATATATGATTTGCAACTATTTCCTCCCATTCCATGGATTGTCTTTTCATTTGTTTGCTTCCTTTGCTTACAGAAGCTTTCTAGTTTGATAAGAAAGGAACTTGTTATTTTTGCTTTTGTTCCCTGTATTTTTGGCATTAATACTATGAAATCATTGTAAAGACCAAGCATATAGCTTTTATCCTACATATTCTTCTAGGAGTCCTACAGTTCCAGGACTACCTTAATGTTTTTAATTTGTTACACGTTGATTTCCTTGTATGATGTAAGATAAAGTGTTCAATTTATATATATATATATAATCTGAATATCTAGTTTTCCTACCACTAATGTACAAGTTTTCCAAAAACTAAACATGGAGCTACCATATATTTCAGAAATCCCACTTTTGGATATTTATTCAGAAGTAATGAAATGAGAATTTTGGAAAAAATATTAGTGCCTCCATATTCATTGAAGAACTGTTCATAACGGTCAAAATGTGGAAGCAACCTAACTGTCCATGACAGAAGAAAGGTCAGAAAGAAACATGATATTCATGCATAATTGAACATTTTTCAGTTTTTAAAAAAGTAAATCATACAGTGTGCTACAGCATGGATAATTTTGAGTATATTATGATAAGTGAAATAAGCCAGTCACAGAAAGACAAATCCTCCATGATTACATTTATATGAGGTTTCTAAAACAGTCAAACTAATAGAAACAAAGCAGAGAGCAGAATGGTGGTTGCTAGGGGTTGGAGGGAGGGGGAAATTGGGAGATGCTAATCAAGAGGTATAATGTTTAGTTATGCAAGCTGGATGAGTCCTAGAGATCTGTCATACAATATTTTGCTTATAGTTAACAATATTGAGTAATAGTTTCTGTGAAGAGGGTAAATTTCATGTTAAGTGTTCTCTCTATAATAATTTTTAATGAACTAATTAAACATTCCCAGAGAATATTGACAATTGTCCAATACATTAGGTTTTGAAATATAGAATATACTTGGTAACAGGAGCAAATTTCTATTCCTATCACTCTTTGCAAAGTGTCAGTGGTAGTATCAAAGTAATAGTTCCTAGTAAATTAGGAAACATGGATTCAGTGAATAAAGAATATTTAGAATATAGATTTTCAACAGTGATGATGTTCCAAAGAAAAAAGTTTTCTCAATCAGTTGATGAAGTTTGACAGAAAACAAAAATTATGTAATATAATTATGAATATATATTTCAGTTCCTACCATGTATATACTCCTCTATTAAATGTGGGAACATGGGGAAGTGTAAAATACACCTCTCAACATCATAGACTTTGCAATCTAGACACACGGAGTTGGGTAATAACAAGAAAGATAAATAGCAATGTAAGGCAGTTATTTTGATGGTGTCTGATGAAGATTATTGAGGGTATTGCATCAAGACCCATTGAGAACTGAGGTCATGGGCTGAGACTTTTAGAAACAGAGGGAATCGTATAAACCAAAGATATAATATTAGAATCTGCACCAGATGTTTAGTAAAATTTCTGTAGTTCATTTTGACAAAACAAAAAATTGCAGAGAGGGAATTATCATAGAGAATATTGAAGTTTGAAAGAGATTGCCTTCTGAGTTTCTGAATAATTTAATGTTATTCATTAATCTGTTTAAATTATTAATTTAAGTTTTGAGAAATGTGGAAAAGATTGGATTAACTGCTTAAACATATGAATTCTTATTTTGAATCTTCTATTAATGATCAAAAAGTGATTGGGAAATTTTGTAATCCTAAAGTTTTGAAAGATAATAAAGATTAATTGCTCATGTAAAATTGATCATAGCTAGTTACATATTTTGGATGGTGTACTAAGTCTCTTTTATAAAATGAAATGCTATTGGAAGAATAAACCTTATTATTTTTTAAACATTTTATACCCTCTAATTCCTCAACCTATAATTTGCACTCAGTAAAGTGAACAGGACTTGTTGAAATAGTATATTTAAATTATGCTTTTAAATCAAACTACCATACCCTTGGATATACTTCAATGTCAGTAAATGCCTACATAAAAATAGTTTCATTAAATACTCTTCTGATTTCCAGAAATTTTTAAACTAATTATATTCTATGATCAACTGGCCTTACTGCTGTGTAAAGAAATGTTCCTTTTGAAACAAACTGTTGCATTGCATTTATTAACTCAGTTTAATCATGACCTGAAGATATATTAGAAGAATCCTAGGTTCTTAATAGAAATCCAGGTCATTCTAGGTTAAAAGGAATTCGGGTCAGTTGAGTCGCTCAGTCGTGATCGACTCTTTGCCACTCAGTGAATTGCAGCACGCCAGGCCTCTCTGTCCATCACCAATTTCCGGAGTTTACCCAAACCCATGTCCATCGAGTTGGTGATGCCATCCAGCCATCTCATCCTCTGTTGTCCCCTTCTCAGCCTGCCCCCAATCCTTCCCAGCATCAGGGTCTTTCCCAGTGAGTCAACTCTTCACATGATGTGGCCAGAGTACTGGAGTTTCAGCTTCAACATGAGTCCTTCCATTGAACACCCAGGACTGATCTCTTTAGGATGGACTGGTTGGATCTCCTTGCAGTCCAAGGGACTCTCAAGAGTCTTCTCCAACACCACAGTTCATAAGTATTGCTTGAATGTAAGTTGGTGTTGAAATCCAGGTCAGGAAGACCAGCTTGCTGGGATGATGACTTAGCCATCATTAAGTCTTCCCAACAGCCTCAGTCAGGCTTTCTTTTCACTCACATAGAATACATAGAGTTCCAAGTACCCAGCAGAGTATAGCTTCAATATTATGCGTGAGGAATATCTCAAGAAGTTAGTAAATGCACAGTCATCCACTTATGTTATTACCAGTAGTGGTGCGATAACTGTTTGACACCATTCCAAGTACACATTCTTAAGTGCTCAGTACTTCAGTTACTGTTATCAAACAGCATCTTTAATAGTGAAACAGAAATGAAAAATCTTGTCTAGACAAGTATAATAGCAATGTCAGTGAGTCAGGGAAGTGTCACTTAAGTGATACGTGAGATAAATTAGCTTGCACTAAATGTGTATGTTACTTAAGAGTTTTGCTTTGATTTCAAAATTAAAAAGAATAAAGATGTATTAAATTTTGTGTTTTTAATTACAGCTGTGGTTATAGTCAAAATGACAGTTTCTTTATAAAGGTCCTCTCCAATTATGAGGTATAATTTTAATATTTTTTAATATTAGATTAGAATGTTCTTTGCTATTTTATAAAAATTTATAATACTATTTTCAGTATAAATTTTATAGGGGTACAGTGTGTTTCTTGTACAAGAAACACATTTCTTGTGTTTTATAAATATTAATTGTCCTTGGATAAATATACAATTTGCCTTTTACCACTCAGTATTTTTAGATACTGTTTTCTTAAACTAACCAGATATCTTTGACAAAAGTATTTAGAAAAGTGTGATTCATTTGAAAATCTTCACTGGCTAATTATTTCTATGTTTATACTTACTTTCTTGCCAACCTTTTATCTTTATAGCATATTCGACTCTGAATAAGAAGAGATCAAACATAACAGTCAATGACAGTTTTATAAGCAGCTAAGGTTTTGTCTTTGTTTATAAAACTGATTCTGTGCACTAAAATTAAGTCTGAAGGAATAGATACACTTAATGCAACAATGTTATTTCGTGTCAAAATAATGAAAGATTGAAAACTCCTTTTATTCTACTGATTACTATCAGTTATTAGCCTCTTTATATTATACAGTTTAAACCTCCACTGAATTACAGTTTTGTTCCAAATAATGATTTTTTGAAAAGATAATTTAAAAATCTCTAGAATTCCATAATATTGACTGCAAATAATCCTCTCATCATTTTTCCTGAGACTTTCTGTATAATATAAACAATAAACTATTGTCTTTTTAATTTTATATTTTTAATTTTCTCATGTTTAATTAGTATTGTCATAACAGTATCCTCCAGAATCTGCAGCCTCTTGGAATTACATACATATGTTTCTTCTCAGCTAAATCCATCTAATCTTTCTAAACAATAATTGTTCTCCAAACAAGAAACACACATATCTTCACATATCAGTTAATAACCTCACTTCTTGTAATTGAGTCGCAAAAGGTTGAGTCTTTTACAATTTTTGAGAACTCCAACAATTAAATGCTTTTATTTTTATTCTGTTTGATGTTTTATTCTGTAACTATGTGTGACTCATGCACTAGAGAAAAGCGTAACATGCTTTTGAAAGGACTAAATACCCCACAATGAAGCACTGGTCCTAGATCAATTCATCTTTCCTTTGACTTTAATACTAATTACATAATTATGTGTCATTGCATTATTATTTTACTAAAGGCCAAAGCAAAAGGTCTGATAATCAGAGGAGTTAATTTTCAAGTGAAAAGGTCGAGGTCATTTGTAATTATTTTCCTTCAGAATTCTGTTCCTCTAGGGTTAAAGAAAAAATGTATTACAGAGGAAAAAATCAGCTAAAGAAACTCAGATATAATGGTCCCCTTTAAATCTGGAATTTTGCAGAAAAGAGTAGTAGCAGTAGAGAAAGGCAGTATTAATTTTGACAAAGGCAACAGGAAATGGTTTGGTGAACTATGACCCTACAGTAAAACTGAAGTCTAATTACACCCAGATATATTATGAGACATGAATTTGAATGTTGCCTCATCCTGAAAACTTTTCTCACCCATAGTAATCTGTTTTTGGACCTGTGAACTGCATGAATAAAATTTTGAAAATTTATTTTACCTGTCTTTATACATTAACACTTGTGGGCTTCCCTTATAGCTCAGTTGGGAAAGAATCTGCCTGCAGTGCAGGAGACCGGGTTCGATTGCTGGGTTGGGAAGATCCCCTGGAGAAGGAAATGGCAAACCACTCCAGTATTCTTGCCTGGAAAATCTCATGAACAGAGGAGCGTGGAGTGCTACAGTCTATGGGGTTGCAAGAGTCGAACACGACTTAATGACTAAACCACCACCACCATACATTAACACATACTTGCATGTACCATTATTGCTAGTTGCTTCATTTTTAAATAATTATTTCCTAAAAGTGCTGAAACTAACATTTTACGCAACACTGGCACTATGAGTCTACATTCCTTATTTTGTTGAATTCTTTTCCATGATTATGTAACACATTATGAGATCTGGGAAGAAAATAATTTTCTGTGATTTAGAAATTGGTTATGTCCAGGCATTTTGGTAGGATGTGCATCAATGGCACACAGCACTAGTGCAGATACTTTTTCTGTTGGAGAGCACATGCCTTCCTAAATCACTACATTTAGCATTCCTGAGTTGTGACATTTTTTCTCATACTACCCTCATATATTTCTCGTATTCCTTCCAAATTGTGAATATATTGCCTGGTTTCTATCTGAATATAGACAAAAGAGATGAATCATAAACATATTTGCTGTACTATTCCAGCTGAAATTAAAAGATAAAAAATTGTACTTAAACAAATCATTTAAAAGGCATTCACTAATTTAAAGTCATGATAAGTTGAAAAGTTATTCTGTCTTCTGAATAAAAAAGGAAAGACTAATTGCATATTTTTATTTTGATTTTCCTTCCAAATTTGTGTATTTTTATCTTGTTTCTGTCAGAATATTGTAAGTAACAATACATTTCTTAGAAATATATAATACTGAACCCTGTTGATGCATGGTTGATGATGGTACAGAATTTTATTTAAATGTGTATTATTTTAAAATTGTATACAGTGACTCAATATCAGATAATTCAGAAAATGCATAGCTTTTAGAAAGTCATTTGAAAAGTCAGCTCTAGTTCCTTATTCTTCAGTATTTTATTTCAGTGAACTTGGGGGGCAAATTTAAGCTTCTGAAATGTTTCTTTTTCTGTATTTCCAACTCAGAAATTTGTGTTTTCTACTTATATACTTCCATTGTATCTCAAAGTCAGTGAACCATAGACAATGTTAGGAAAGACTCAAAACTAATTTCTTGAAATATATTATTACAAACTGAAATTTTATTTTTTTAAATTAATTTATTTATTTTTTAAACTTTCTTTATTGCGTTGGTTTTGCCATACATTGACATGAAGCTGCCATGGGTATACATATGTTCCCCTTCCAGAACCCCCCTCCCTCCTCCCTCCCGATTCCCTCTCTGTGGGTTATCCCGGTGCACCAACCCTGAGCATCAAATCTGGGCTGGCAATTGATTTCACATATGATAATTAACATGTTTCAATGCCATTCTCCCATATCATCCCACCCTTGCCCTCTTCCATAGAGTCCACAAGACTGTTCTATACATCTGCGTTTTTTTTGCTGTCTTGCATACAGGGTTCTTGTTACCATCTTTCTAAATTCCATATATATGTGTTAGTATACTGTATTTTTGTTTTTCCTTCTGGCTTCACTCTGTATAATAGGCTCCAGTTCCGTCCACCTGAGTAGAACTGATTCAAATGAATTCTTTTTAATGGCTGAGTAATATTTCACTTTGTATATGTACCACAGCTTTCTTATCCATTCATCTGTTAATGGACATCTAGGTTGCTGCCATGTCTTTGCTATTGTAAACAATGCCCTGATGAACATTGGGCTACACGTGTCTCTTTCAATTCTGGTTTACACGGTGTGTATGACCAGCAGTGGGATTGCTGGGTCATACGGCAGTTCTATTTTCAGTTTTTTAAGGAATCTCCATACTTTTCTGCATAGTGGCTGTACTAGTTTGCATTCCCACCAACAGTGTAAGAGGGTTCCCTTTTCTCCACATCCTCTCCAGCATTTATTGCTTATAGACTTCTGGATGGCAGCCATGCTGACTGCTGTAAAGTGGTACCTCATTGTGGTTTTGATTTGCATTTCTCTGATAATGAGTGATGTTGAGCATCTTTTCATGTGTTTGTTAGCCATTTTTATGTCTTCTTTGGAGAAATGTCTGTTAAGTTCTTTGGCCCACTTTTTGATTGGGTCGTTTATTTTTCTAGAATGGAGCTGCAGGAGTTGCTTGTATATTTTGGAGATTAATTGCTTGTCCGTTGCTTCATTTGCTATTATTTTCTCCCATTCTGAAGGCTGCCTTTTCACCTTGCTTTTAGTTTCCTTTGTTGTACAGAAGCTTTTCATTTTAATTAGGTCCCATTTGTTTATTTTTGCTTTTATTTCCAATATTCTGGGAGGTGGGTCATAGAGGATCTCTCTTTGGTTTATGTCGGAGAGTGTTTTGCCTATGTTTTCCTCTAGGAGTTTTATAGTTTCTGGTCTTATGCTTAGATCTTTGATCCATTTTGAGTTTATTTTTGTGTATGGTGTTAGAAAGTGTTCTAGTTTCATTCTTTTACAAGTGGCTGTCCAGTTTTCCCAGCACCACTTGTTAAAGAGATTGTCTTTTCTCCATTGTATATTCTTGCCTCCTTTGTCAAAGATAAAGTGTCCATAGATGTGTGGATTTATCTCTGGGCTTTTTATTTTGTTCCATTGATCTATATTTCTGTCTTTGTGCCAGTACCATACTGTCTTGATGACTGGATTTGTAGTATAGCCTAAAGTCAGGTAGGTTGATTCCTCCAGTTCCATTCTTCTTTCTCAAGATTGCTTTGGCTATACGAGGTTTTTTGTATTTCCATACAAATTGTGAAATTATTTGTTCTAATTCTCTGAGAAAGACCTCTGGTAGTTGATAGGAATTGCATTGAATCTATAGATTGCTCTGGGTAGTATACTCATTTTCACTATATTGATTCTTCCATTCCATGAACATGGTAAATTTCTCAATCTATTTGTGTCCTCTTTGATTTCTTTCATCAGTGTTTTATAGTTTTCTATATACAAGTCTTTTGATTCTTTAGGTAGAAATACTCCTAAGTATTTTATTCTTTTTGTTTCGATGGTGAATGGAATTGTTTCCTTAATTTCTCTATCTGATTTCTCATTGTTAGTGTATAGGAATGCCAGGGATTTCTGTGTGTTGATTTTGTATCCTGAAACTTTGCTATATTCACTGATTAGCTCTAGTAATTTTCTCGTAGAGTCTTTAGGGTTTTCTATGTAGAGGATCATGTCATCTGCAAACAATGAGAGTTTTACTTCTTCTTTTCCAATCTGGATCCCTTTAATTTCTTTATCTGCTGTGATTTCTGCGGCCAAGACTTCCAAAACTATGTTGAATAGTAGTGGTGAGAGTGGGCACCCTTGTCTTGTTCCTGACTTCAGGGGAAATGGTTTCACTTTTTCACCATTGAGGATAATGTTTGCTGTGGGTTTGTCATATATAGCTTTTGTTACGTTGAGGTATGTTCCGTCTATTCCTGCTTTTTGGAGGGTTTTTATCATAAATGGATGTTGAATTTTGTCAAAGTGTTTCTCTGCATCTATTGAGATAATGTGGTTTTTATTTTTCAGTTTGTTAATGTGGTGCATTACATTGATTGATTTGCGAATATTGAAGAATCCTTGCATCCCTGGGATAAAGCCTACTTGATCATGATGTATGATCTTTTTAATGTGTTGTTGGATTCTATTTGCTAGAATTTTGTTGAGGATATTTGCATCTAAGTTCATCAGTGATATTGGCCTGTAGTTTTCTTTTTTGGTGACATCTTTGTCAGGTTTTGGAATTAAGGTGATGGTGGCCTCATAGAATGAGTTTGGAAGTTTACCTTCCTCTGCAATTTTCTGGAAGAGTTTGAGTAGAATAGGTGTTAGCTCTTCTCTAAATTTTTGGTAGAATTCAGCTGTGAAGCCATCTGGTCCTGGGCTTTTGTTTGTTGGAAGATTTATGATTACAGTTTCAATTTCCGTGTTTGTGATGGGTCTGTTAAGATTATCTATCTCTTCCTGGTTTAGTCTTGGAAAGTTGTACTTTTCTAAGAATTTGTCCATTTCTTCCAGGTTGTCCAGTTTATTTGCATATAGTTGCTGATAATAGTCTTTTATGATCCTTTGTATTTCTGTTTTCTGTTGTGATCTCTCCATTTTCATTTCTAATTTTGTTGATTTGATTCTTCTCCCTTTATTTCTTGATGAGTCTGGCTAATGGTTTGTCAATTTTATTTATCTTCTCAAAGAACCAGCTTTTGGCTTTGTTGATTTTTGCTATGGTCTCTTTTGTTTCCTTTGCATTTATTTCTGCCCTGATCTTTAAAATTTCTTTCCTTCTACTAACTCTGGACTTCTGCATTTCTCCCCTTTCTAGTTGCTTTAGGTGTAAAGTTAGGTTATTTATTTGACTTTTTTCTTGTTTCCTGAGATAAGCTTATATTGCTATGAACCCTCCCCTTAGCACTGCTTCTACAGTGTCCCATAGGTTTTGGGTTGTTGTGTTTTCATTTTCATTCATTTCTATGCATATTTAAATTTCTTTTTTTGATTTCTTCTGTGATTTGTTGATTTTTCAGCATCGTGTTGTTGAGCCTCCATATGTTGGAATTTTTAAATGCTTTTCTCCTGTAATTGATATCTAACCTCACAGCATTGTGGTCAGAAAAGATGCTTGGAATGATTTCAGTTTTTTTGAATTTACCAAGGCTAGATTTATGGCCCAAGATGTGATCTATTCTGGAGAAGGTCTCGGGTGTGCTTGAGAAAAAGGTGAAATTCATTATTTTGGGTTGGAATGTCCTATAGATATCAATTAGGTCTAACCAGTCTATTATATCATTTAAAAACTGAAATTTTAAAGCAACTATGTTATACTTTTAATGATCCATACATACAATGCTTTACTCATGTGATCAGCATAGTCTTTCCTAGACTATTTCAGCTTCTAGTGGTGGCCAGCAATCAGGTTTCGTGGCTCACATCACTGTACTTTCTGCCTCTATAGTCACATAGTGGGCTTTTTGTGTGTGTGTGTGTAAACTCTGTATATCTGTGCACAGCCTTATTATAATAAAACCAGTTCCTGCATTTAGAACTTACCCTAAAATTCAGTATGAACTCACCCAATTACCCCAGCAAAAATTCTGTTCCCAAATAGTCACAATCTGATGTTCTAGGTGGACATGAATTTTAGAGGACACTATTCAGTCTTCCACAATATTCATGACAGCATTTCTTCAAAATAGTAGATATAATTTTAATTTAAATTATACGGAAATTATTAAACAAGTAGAAAATATTATTTGCATATATGTTAAAATATAAATATTTAACATGTTATATAAAATATTTCATGTTTAAACATGTATGTTAAATATTAATATATTTAAATATTATGTATGTTAAAATATAAATTAAAGAATTTGCTTTACTTTTTATGATAAGGATATGGAAGCCAAGTGACCATTATTAAAAATACGTTTAATTGGTTCCATTTGAATTCTGTTGTTTTATATGATTTGTTGGGGGGAATTACCTAACTGGTCTAAATTATATTTTGTTCTAAGAGTTGTATTACTTTTACCAAGTTTTTATTGCTATTAAGAGTTAGTAAACTGTTTTGATTTAAGGGCATAGATTCTGGGGCTCAGAAAATTTCAGGCAAATCTAGGATCTACCAGTTTCCAAATGGAGTTTTTGTCTCCATTCCTAGTGTGCAAATGGGAATAGTAACATTTCTTAATTCATAATGTTATTATATAGATTGAATTATGAAATCAAAAATAAATCCTAAACACATTAGGAAATACATATTACAAATGAAAACCAAGCTTTGCATCCTGAAGTGAGTTTTTTTTTTATTATTAGTTACCTACATGGTCAAATTAATAATTAGGCAAAATTTTTTCTGTGTTCTCATCTATATTATTAACATGATGTTGAAAGTTTGTATTTGGATGCTGTAGATTAATTGCTGAAACACTTCACTAGTGTTTGAAGTACACATACTTCCCAATACATTTATTTTGAAGTTGAAATGTAAACAAACATATGGAGACATCAGACCTCGCAAGACTGAAGGTTATATTTTACATTGATGATAGGCTTATGGTATGATTAGAAGTTAAACAACTATTCAACATTAAAATAATAAATGTGATGAACAAGTACAGTTTGCAGCTGTGAACAATGTAGTATTTGCCTCCCTCAACTGAAATGGTAATCACATTTTTTAAAATGTTTTTAGAATTTGTGAGATGAAGCATAAGATGGTAGAAGCAGGAATTTTTCAAGTAAGAGAAATCTGAACTTGACCACTACTGTGTGTGGTTCTGAGCAATTTAACATTCTTAGGTTCATTGGCTTCATAGGTAAAATTGGGA
Source organism: Antilocapra americana (assembly GCA_007570785.1). Lineage (NCBI taxonomy): Eukaryota > Metazoa > Chordata > Mammalia > Artiodactyla > Antilocapridae > Antilocapra > Antilocapra americana. The sequence continues at coordinate 8,130,648 of ML663566.1, read as the reverse complement.
TAATACTGTTACTTGAAGGTTAGATATAAAGATGCAACTGAGTATAAACAGAGCACCTGCTGCTTGGTGTTGATGTGTGGTAGGCAAACACTAAAATATAGCTATCTTTATCATTTATGTAAACTCCCAGGTGTAATACAGCCCTTATAAAGGACAGTGCCAAGAAGACTCTTGCTAAACTCACTTTTTTACATTCATATTGAACACTCTTATAGCTATAGGAAGTTCAGACCTAGTTATTGACTACGCCAAAGCCTTTGACTGTGTGAATCACTATAAACTGTGGAAAATTCTGAAAGAGATGGGAATACCAGACCACCTGACCTGCTTCTTGAGAAACCTGTATGCAGATCAGGAAGCAACAGTTAGAACTGGACATGGAACAACAGAATAGTTCCTTATAGGAAAAGGAGTATGTCAAGGCTGTATATTGTCACCCTGCTTATTTAACTTATATGCAGAGTACATCATGAGAAATGCTGGGCTAGAAGAAGCACAAGCTGTAATCAAGATTACCGGGAGAAATGTCAATAAACTCAGGTATGCAGACAACACCACCCTTATGTCAGAAAGTGAAAAGGAACTAAAAAGCATCTTGCTGAAAGTGAAATAGAGTGAAAAAGTTGGCTTAAGGCTCAACTTTAAGAAAACTAAGATCGTGTCATCTGGTCCTATCAGTTCATGGCAAATGAGATGGGGAAACTGGCCGACTTTATTTTTTGACCTCCAAATCACTGCAGATGGTGATTGCAGCCAGGAAATTAAAGGACGCTTACTCCTTGGAAGGGAAGTTATGATCAACTTAGATAGCATATTAAAAAGCAGAGACATTACTTTGCCAACAAAGGTCCATCTAGTCAAGGCTATGGTTTTTCCAGTAGTCATGTATGGGTGTGAGAGTTGGATGGTGAAGAAAGCTGAGCGCCGAAGAATTGATGCTTTTGAACTGTGGTGTTGGAGAAGACTCTTGAGAGTCCCTTGGACTGCAGGAAGATCCATCCTAAAGGAGATCAGTCCTGGGTGTTCATTGGAAGGACTGATGTTGAAGCTGAAACTCCAATACTTTGGCCACCTCATGCGAATAGTTTACTCATTGGAGAAGACCCTGAAGCTGGGAAGGATTGGGGGCAGGAGGAGAAGGGGACAACAGAGGATCAGATGGCTGGATGGCATCACTGACTCGATGGACATGGGTTTGGGTAAATTCTGGGAGTTGGTGATAGACAGGGAGGCCTGGAGTGCTGTGATTCATAGGGTTGCAAAGAGTTGGACACAACTGAGCAACTGAATTGATACTAACCTTTATAATTTGATTTTTTTCTCATATATTATTTTCTCTTAAACATGAGATAATATGTTAGTAGCATATTAAATATAAAATATTAAATATAAAGACTAACATAAATTATAAATAATTTTAGTTTAAATTTTAAATTATATATCCATTGTAAATTGCATATGATTTTAAAAACCCAAATATTGTTATTTCAGCAAGTGCGCCTTTGTGTGCAAAAAAAAACAAAAAATCTGAATTCGAACCTTATACCTTTCACAGAAATTTACTCAAAATGGAAATGGATCATGAGCCCTAATACAATGTATAAAACAAAAACTCTTACATAATGTGGGAGAAAATCTAGGTGACCTTGAACATGGTAATGATTTCATAGATACTATAAAAGGCATAATCTGTAAAATAAATAAGATGGATTTCATTGAAATTAAAAATGTGTGCTCTGTGAAATACACTGTCAAGAGAATGAAAAAACAAGCCATTCACTAGGAAAACTATTTGCAAATGATATATTTGATAAGCATCTGTTATCCAAAACACAAAAGAACTCTTAAAACTCAATAATAACAAAACAGACCACATGATTAAAAAAAAAAGGCTGAAAAGCTTAACAACTCATTAAAGAAGCTACACAGATGGTAAAATAGCACATGAAATGGTGGTCCAAATCATATGTCATTAGGAATGTAAATTAAGAAAACAATGAGATACCACTACACATCTATTAGAATTCCTAAAGTCTAGAACACTAACAATAAATGCTAGTGAGGATGTGGAGTAACAGAAATTTTTATTCCTTGCTGGAGGGACTCCAAAGTAGTATAGCCATTTTGGAAGACAGTTTGGTATTACAAAGCTACACACACTCCTTTGGTCTGAGATTTATTCTCTTTAGTATTACCCAGATGATTCAAAGGTGGCACTAGTGGTGAAGGACCTCCATTCCAATGCGGATGAAAGAGATTCGAGTTTGATCCCTGGGTCAGAAAAATCCCCTAGAGAAGGGAATGTCAACCCACTCCAGTGTTCTTGCCTGAAGAATGTCACAGACAGAGGCTACAGTCTGTGAGTTTGCAAACAAATGAGTTGGAAACCTCTGTCTACATGAAAACCTGTGCACAGATGTTTGTAACATTTTATTCTTAATTTCCCAAACTTGGAAGCAACCTTAATGTCCTTCAGTAGGTGAATGGGTAAATAAACAGCAATGCATCCAGACAATTGAGTGTTATTCAGTACTATAACAGGGAAGGCAATGGCACCCCACTACAGTACTATTTCTTGGAAAATCCCATGGACGGAGGAGCCTGGTAGGCTGCAGTCCACGAGGTCGCTAAGAGTTGGACACGACTGAGTGACTTCGCTTTCACTTTTCACTTTCATGCATTGGAGAAGGAAGTGGCAACCCACTCCAGTGTTCTTGCCTGGGGAATCCCAGGGATGGGGGAGCCTGGTGGGCTGCTGTCTATGGGGTCGCACAGAGTTGAACATGACTGTAGTGACTTAGCAGCAGCAGCAGCAGTGCTATAAAGAAATGAGAAACAACAAAATTCTGTAAAGCAATTATTCTTCAGTAAAACATAAATTAGAAAAAAGAAAGAAATGAGGAATCAAGCCATGAAAAAGTATGAAAGAGCTTTAAATACATATTACTAAGTGAAAGAAATCCATCTGAAAAGGATACATACTATATGATTTCAACTATATGAAACTCTGGAAAAGGCAACAGAGAGGAATGAACAGACAGAGCCCAGAGGATTTATATTGGACTGAAAACATGCTGTATGATACCATAATAGTGACTATGTATCATTATACATTTCTCAGAACCCATAGGATGTACACCATCTACATGGAATACTAATGTAAACTGTGGTGTACAGGTAATAAAAATGTTTTAATGTAGATTAATAAGTTATAATAACTGTACCACTCTGGTAGAAAATGTTTACAGTAGTGCTGTCTGGCTTTTGTGGGATCAGTGGGTATATGGGAACTTTGCATTTTTGGATCTTAACTTAAAACTGCTTGAAGGAAAATTTACTTAAAAACAAAAATATAATCCTTAGTATTACAAAGCCATTTTTCTAGGATTCAGATGATGAGTTCATTGAAATAATGATCTTTATCTTAAAGTGCTAGTGGTAAAGAACCTGCTTGCCAGTGCAGAAGACATAAGAGACATGGATTCGATCCCTGGGTGGGGAAGATTCCCGTGGAGGAATGCATGGCAACCCCACACCAGTATTCTTGCCTGGAGAATCTCATGGATAGAAGAGCCTGGTGGGCTATAGTCCATAGAGTTGGAAGTAGTTGAATACTATTGAAGAGACTCTATGTGCACCCAGGTAGATGTACTTCAGGTAGAGGGCTTAAAAAATGAAATAGTGAAAATATTTGATACCATAATCTCTAACAACACTTAAATTACATACTGTTTGTATAGGACTTAAGGTTTTAAATCAATGAAATATCATGAGAACTATATATTTAGTATTATTCTGTCAATGCTTGATTCTCAGAAATATGACAGAAATTAAATGCTTAAAAATTATATTTGAAAATATAAAGAACATTAATAGTAATTCTGAATTTAAAAGTAGTCTATATAATGAGTTTCTGCCTGCCACACGTTTGTGTTGTCCAGTTAGTATTGTTGTCCAGTGCTCCAGTGAGTATTCAGTAATTTTCTAGCTGTATCTTCAATGTGCTTTTATAACATTTTGAATAATTTAGAATTATGTAGCCCACGTCTAAAATTACTCAAACTTACACCTTTTCTTCCATGAAATGTTAAGTGTGCCCTACCTAAACAGAAACAAAATAATGTGCAAAGGGAAGACATACATTTTCTGTGATTCTGTATAGCCTGTAAATAATGTAGGGCAAAATTTTAATTCCTCTATTTGTAAAATGAAAAAAAAATAGATAAACTATAGATATTTATGATGTGTTGATACATGAAATTGTGTTCCTGCATCATAATAAAATGTCTTCAAATATATATTTCCTAAACCAAAATACTTTAGAATTCTAGGAATAGGCCCATGACATGTCCATGAAAGCCTTCATTGAGGAAATTGTGTATAGCATTTAAACTGATCTATTCTTCTACAGGCATTATTCCTCTGAACTTCACTGTTCCTTTTCAGATTCTACCATATATCAACTTTTAACAGTATGAGTCATGAAAACTTAGTAACGGAGACTTATGTATCTTTAGAGTAGTCATAATACTAAGTAAAAGGATAGAAATACATTTAACATCCACTCACTAATTATGAAATCATTACTGATAACACCACAAATTTAAAATTGAGCATGTTCATTTGGCAACAGAATGATTCATTTTGATTCTAATACTTGTTCAAGAACTTTATAATGTCAAATATGATGACATGACAATTAAATACCTGGAGATTTTATATGAAAAAATTAACACAAAATACCATACTCATTTATTAGTGCCTTCATGATGTAAGAGATAATACTTATTTGCGGAACGTTGGATTTTCTGCTTTCCATGTTTCAAATTTCTGAAATAAAATTTCTCACTTCAAGTTTGCGGTTTTAAATCATTTTACTTGGAAATACATCATGGGTGTATGTGTGTGCAATTTGTTGTGTTGGGTTGTTTCCATTTTTATTCACTAACCTACTGAAGAACATTCACTAACAGGGCAGTATTTGTCTGTTTGTCAATACTCTCAGTGCAGCTACATCTGACCATCTCTTCTTTTCCATATACATAAGAATAGATGTGCATGTAATAAATAAGTTTAATTTTTAAAAAGATAGGTGTGTTCTATCAAAGAAATAATGAAATTTATTTCCATATAAGACAGAAATTGGTTAAGAATGTAATTTTAATGATATAGTTATCTTTTATAAGTTGATAATAAGCAACTGTTCTATATTTTATTTATTGGGGTTATAAATATCAGGGAATATTTGGATAAATATTTGTACTTCAGTTTGTATGGAATTGAAAAGGCACAAAGAGATAACTATATTTTTAATCACTTGTCTTTTCTTCATCAAAGAGGTCATTCTTGACTTGGCTGCCCAGATATAGGGTCGCTTCTTCTTGTAATTGGGCTTCCCGGGTAGCTCCAACAGTAAACAATCTCCCTGCAATGAGGGAGACCTGGATTCAATCCCTGGGTCAAGAAGATCCCCTGGAGAAGGGCATGTCAACCTACTCCAGTACTCTTGCATGAGAACTCCATGGACAGGGAAGCCTGGTGGGCTACCGTCCATGGGGTTGCAAAAAGTCAGACCCAATTGAGTGACTAACATTTTCACTGCTTGTAATTGTCTCCTTTCTTATTATAAAAGTGTCCATTTATGATATCCCACCTTCTCAATAAGAAAACTGTGGCCACTCATAATTTGGATCATAAAAGTGTTCAGGGAAAAGAAATAGAGAAGAACCTTTAAATTAATTTTAAAACCATTTCCCAATTACCAGGAGATCCAAACTTCTCTTTCTAAATGGTCAGCGTTTTTTTCAAAGATAATTATGTGGAAAGTCTTATAAATGAGAAATACTGTGATCTTCTCTTCGATATGTGTTTGCTTATGTTAAAACAGTCTATTGTCCAACAACTTTGCAACGTATTTACTATTATTATTTTAAAAATACCTTCAGTTATATGTCTACTAGGTATCAGAATAATATTATGAATAAATTACATGCATGTTGAGACTATCCATCTATCATCTATTTATCTTTATTCTCCAAAAATATAAGTATGTAGTCATTTAAAAAAGATGCTTCCCCTATTTCTCAGAATCTTCCTGAAGTGCAAGAGACAGTTTCTGTCCCTAGCAACCCACTCCAGTATTGTTGCCTGGGAAATGCCATGGACAGAGGAGCTTGGTGGACTATAGTCCATAGGGTCGCAAAGAGTTGGGCATGACTGAAGCGACTTAAACACTCACAGCACGCATATATAAATGCATAATTATTTACATATACATAAATATATACACCAGCATATTAAAATATGCATTTTAATGACCAGGGGAAGCCATATCACTTTTTTCAATCCTGATTTAAAATCTAAGCTTTTTAAAGTAATTGGATCAGGCAGCTTAAAGGCCACTAAGATGAAACTTCCATTTAGTTATTATTTGATTAGAAAAGAAAAATGTTCCTCTGTGGTTTAAGATTGATTCAAGAGGGAGAATCAGAGTTATTGATATGTTCCTTTGTTATATAAGTTATAAGATTATCATCCTAGTATGGAGATCAATGGAAGATATTTGAAGAACACTCTTCAATTCCCAGTAAGTATTTTAATGGTAATTGAGTGAAAATAATTCATTAAATACAGATTCATACAATTTGTGTATAACAGATGGACAGAATCAAAAAGATTTGATTCAGTATGAGTATACACTACTATCATGATACTACAAACATCCAAGATTCAGACATGAGTGAAAAGTTGCCCTCATGTGTTGTGAACACAGAGTAACTTTTGTTTAAATTAAAAAAAAAAAAAAAAACTCAAGTGATGAAAAGTCTGTTTTAAGAAAGCCCAGGTATTTGTAAATGTCTGAGCATACTGAATTATGATTTTGGATTTTGAATCTAACAATTAATTGCAGAAAGAGACCACTTTAGCCTTGTAGGTAATAAACCACGGAATATAATAAAAATTATTCTGTAGGTGAGGGGGTGGGGAGAAGAATAGAAAACACAGGTAAAATAACCAAAGTTCTGAGTGATTATCATGAGTCACAAGACCTATTAAGAGTTAAAGACATCACGGGAGTTTCCAACTCTAAACTACTTGTAGTAGGGAAACAAATTACATAAGAAAGGTTCTATCATGAATGAAACAGCTAAGCTTTAAAAATTCTTACACTTTGGAAACCATAATTATTTCTACATCATTGTAAATATCCAGACTCCATAGGGTTTTATTGGGTTGACAGTGAAGTTCGTTCAGGTTTCTCATAACAGCATGCAGGGTTTGATGTTACATAATTTGGGGTTGTACCTAATGTGAAAGATACATTTACATGACACCATAGACAGCTTTGTTCTGTCTTTGATTTTTAAGTTGAATGAGTATTATTACTTTTGGCAATTGCCAATAAAGATTAAAAAAAAATATTACCTCACTCAGAAGAATGTTCCTCAGGACATGTCTCTGTCTGCATTTATGGATCCATTCCAAAGATCCTGTAGGCAAGTGAAGTCTGATACTTCTGTGCACTTGATTGAAATCAGGAAATACTTGCAGATACTCTGCCAAGCAGAAGTGCAGTAAGATGAATTCTGCTCTTGCTTTGTTCTTTTCTTTAGAATGTAACATTTAAATTAATGCTTTGGTGGGTTTACTGTTCATTACTGTCCTGAGTACTTTTAGTGGATAAACATATAAAGTATTATACATGAATCTAGATTTTCCTTAGTAAGTGTTAATATAAAAAAGATTTCTCAGTTTTTTGATTTACAACCTTAAAGGTTAATGAAGAAATGTAAATTTTCAATGAAGCTTTTAATTATTAACACATAATTTGTTATTGCTTTATATTAGTATATGCAATGATTTTTTAGAAACCTAGTGATATTATGTCATAATAGACCCATAACTATTCTTCATACCATGCCGCACAGGCTCCTACTGTTTTTATTAAAAGGGAAGTCTTCTCATTCATAATCAAAGAAAGAAAGTATATTTAGCTAGTCATGCAGACAGTTGAGTGTTGAAAACTAGCTCATTTAACAGAACATTCGTGAATCACTAAAATAGTAGAAAGTAAATGAAAAACATCCTTTTTAATAGAAAATACATTCCTTCCTTACCCTGTGAATGCATCTGAATGGTGAACACCACAGAACTAAAATACCTTGATTAATTACAGTTTGCCTTGTGAAAATTTTCTGTATAACTGATGCTGTAACCAAAAAGAAGAAAATTAAATAGTTTCTACTTGCGTTAAATAGGAAAATGATTTGCCAGAAAGGGAAAATTATGGGCCAGACATTTAGTTCAGCACCATGACAATCACATCGTGACACTGAAAGGCCATTTCACACATGGTAAAGAAAATGCTCTGTTTTTGTGACAACAAACAGAAATCTTGTTTTGTGTGTTTGTGCCTGAGGGCCTGCATGAATGTGCATGTGTTAATCCTGACTTGACTGAATTACAGATCAGACTAATTGAAGAAAGCACATATAAAAAGAGGGTTTTCATTTTAGTTTTATTGTAGTGAGCAGTACTTTTAATTTTCTTGAAAGGCACCCAAGAATAATTACCTTTGTGAACCAAAAATATACAAAACTGTACAGAATAAATAGTTCATAAAAATCTAGCTATACTTTTCTTGTAAAATAAAGCTACATCGTCCCACTCTTGAGGCAAATTAAACCACTTACCCTTAGACGTGCCTTTTGCTACTAATTTATGGCATCTATCAGTGTACATCAATAAAAATAAAATATTTTTCCTATTTTTTTACACCAGTGAATTATTACTTGCCAAAAGAAACATATTTCTATCTTGGTATTCAGATTTACAAAGGATTAATGCTATGAAAGAATCCAAACTTAATAGATGCACTAATTGTATTTACAGTTGAATATCAGTAGCATTTTCAAAATATCCCAAGAGTAAGAATTAAACTTTGAGCACAAATGACATACCTTAGTTCACAGCAGCATTAACAAGAAGATTGTCCACACAAAATGTTCAGGAAAACCAAAATGTTTTCTTCCTCATTCCACCTGAACTGTTAATCATTCTTATTTTTAAATTCAGAAAGCATTTCAGTGGCATTTTTTAATTCTCAAAGTTTCAAAGTTTTAAGCCACTCATACCCTATGTAATTCAACTTTCCATTTTTTCTTTTCTATTACTATTTGTTAATTTTAAAGTTCCAGTTCCTTTTGGCTTTATTGCAATAAAAGTTGGTGTATCTTGCAATTTACACTTTTGTAAGTACATATAATGATTTTATAAACAATACATTACTACAAACTATAACTACATTTACTGTTATAGTTTTTAAATGACAAAAATCCAATTGTATTTAATCCATGGGTAATATAACTCAAGAATTTAAGGGTTAAATATTTGAACCCTTTTAGATGTGCAAGAGGACATCTATGAAACACTTTACTTATATGGGAAAGTATTACTATTAATAGAATCCTTGAATGATTGACATGCAAGGATTTATTTTATTGGGGATAGACAAAATTGCCTGAAGACAATGCAATGGCTTCTCCCAGTGATCCCTGAGTTTCTTTTTCTTTTCCCATAGGATTGCTGCTGTGCTTAACTTCTGAATGATGACACACTTATATAAGGCACTTATATACAAGGTCTGGACTTAAGACAGAATCACAGCATTTCTGCAGAAGCCCTCAAACTCTCTATGTTTGCTGCTCCAGGACTTCTAAGTAATCAGGTTCAGCATGTAAATTAGCTTTCAGCTCAAAGTACTCATTTTTAGTCTGTTCTACTAATACCTTCCTTGGCCTTGAGTACATTAATGTCTCCATCAACTTTAACTCTTCGTGAGCTCCTGGATAATGTACCTCCATATCAGGCTGAAGTTGAGCAATGTTTTTCCTTAGGTATTCTGTGATTCCCAGTTGCTGAAGTTCCATTTCTTTCTCTAAAATGTTCCTATATAATGAACTGGCATCCTGGAAGGTTAAAAATTCTGTGGATTGGTCTGTGGTTTTGTACTTCATATTTGAACCTGTGAGTGGGGAGTGGTTTTCTCGTTCTAAAAGACTTCTTTGGAGATGTTTTGCATCACTTCCCTCTTTCTCATTCCTTTCTTCTTCTTCTTCCAAATGCTTTGGGCCAAAGGATGGGCTCCTATAGACATGAACCATGGGGCTCACCATGTGCTGCTCATAGAGTGATGCTGTGGGCCTTTCAGTAGTGTGATGAGTTGTTTTATGGCCGTACATGCTATACTGCAGATGCACAGGACTGGTGTCTCTCATCTGCTCATCTGCTTGTTTCTTTTTGTATCTTCTGCGGTGGAGAACAAGAACCACTATTCCTGCAGCACAGAACACAATAGTTATGAATACAATCAGCAGACCTAGTATTAAAACAGATAGTGGCACAGCATCAGTAAGTGATTTAAAAATAGTATCAGCTGTAGTTGCGGTTGTAGGAGTATTGACAATGATATAACTAGTCTGAGTTGGGTTATTGACCAAACCTGGGCAAAGAAGTTCACTGTTGAGTGCTTTCAGTTCCTTTTTGTCTAAGTGCTCTGGAGAGGTGCAGAGTATGTCATCTGTCACTGTGTTCTTACTTAACTTTTGTATCCATTGCTGCAATCCAACCAGGTCACAGGAACAATCCCAGGGGTTGTCTTCAAGGTCAATCTGGGTCAATAAATCAAGGTCATCCAAGATATTACTTACAGGTAAATGAGTAAATTGGTTTGTTTTAAGGTTTATCCTTGTGAGAGGAACCCCTGAAAAAATATGTGGTGGTAAAACTTGTAGGAGGTTGTTGTTTAAATAGAGCACTTTCAGTTTAGGCATTGGGTTGAAGGTTCCAGGTACTATTTCTTTAATACCATTGTATTCAAGATATAAGTACTCAAGATTGTGGAGACCAAGGAACATACCTCCACTCAATTTGGTCAGGTGGTTACCATTCAGATAAAGCTTTTGTAATCTTGTTAAATTCATAAATGATCCTTCTTCAAGAACCTCAATACGATTATTCCCCAAGTGAAGCATTTCCAAAGTGAAGTATTCCACTAAATCAGACTTTAGTAATGTGTGAATGATATTCCCTGCAAGAATAAGCTTTCTAGGATTTTGTGGAGGAGGTTTTAGATCTGATACACTTTCAATATTGCGCTCTTGACAGTGTACTAGAAGTCCTGATGGCAAGAGTACTTTGCAATTACAAGGAATAGGACAGTAGAGTCCTGGAAGTTGAGTGGATGGCTTTGTAATATAAGGTATTAAACCTGGTGCTTTGGTGGGTGGTTTTAAAAGAGACGTGGTCTTGGCTGACATGTGACTATCGCTTATTGAAGAGGTTACTACTAGATGTAATGATCCAGAAGGATCCTCGTGTTCTTCGTATACTGGTGGAGTGGGGCAAATCGATTCCTTTTTCAGCCGGCTTAGTATGCTTCCTTTGAAAAATGGAGGGCTGTTGCATACAACATCACCAATTACAGACTGTGGGGGCATGTTTTCCAACCAAAGTTTTAGCTGTAATAAGTCACAATTGCAGGCCCATTTATTGTCCTCCAACTGGAGATCCAGTATTCGGCCAATGTGTTCTAAAAAACCAACATAAGGCAATGTTTGCAACTGATTTCCACGAAGATCTAGATGCGTCAGAGGAACAAATCGAAATATGTTTGGAGGAAGACTCTCAATAGCATTGTCATTTAAAATTAACACTTTAAGTCTGTTGAGCTTGCTAAAGGCACTGGGTTCAATTACTGTAATGAAATTGTTATCTGCTTGTAGGAATTCCAGGTTTTCCAGTCCATGGAAGGTATCTTCTTTAAGAATTTCTAGAGAATTGTGATTGATATGAAGTTGCTTAAGAAGGCCAAGGCCATTAAATGCACCGGTCTCAATATCTGCAATATTGTTAAATCCAAGGTGTATTGAGATAGCATTGGTAAGCCCAGAAAAGTCATTTGTGTGAAGTACTGTCAAGCCATTATTTAATAAACTTAGGTGGAAAGGTCGTGATGGTGGCACACTTATTTGGGATAACTTCTGAATACCTTTCTCTTCACAATTTATTAGCATTGTGCCATCTTTTTCCTCACAATTGCAAAGAGAGTCACAAGAACCTCTGGCTGAGGCAGAGGACATTGGAGATTGGGACTGTGAAGATATACAGGCGAGGAGAGATGAATACAAGAGATGAATCCAGAGCTTCATATTGTCATGTGATGGATCTGATTCTGTAAAATAAAATGCAATAGCAATGGGCTTTAGTGGCCAGCAGGAGGGAGGAGATGAATCTGACATTTTCACAATGATAGGTTTTCCTCTAATAGGCAGAATATTGATTATTTTAAATATATAAGTGCATTGCTGAGTCCACATTTTCTTTTCTTTTTCACAGATAGTATGACCGGCAGATTTGTTTTAACTTGTATTATGATAACAATTTAAAGTTTAGGTCAAGGATAACTTCAAGTATATCAGTTTGTGTTCATATCACCAACTAATTGCATTTTAACAGATGTGAGGGGTGTTGGCCTCACATGGAGGCCATTGATAATTTGATATGATGCAACGGTGTATATTTGAGAAGCCCTTAACTTTTTAATTTTTTAGCTTAAACTAAATGAATCTTTCTGAGATATTTACTTTTAATGGGAAGACAGTTGCTTTATAGTATATTGCATTGGTTTCTGCCATACATTAACATGAATCAGTTCCCTCTCTCTTGAACCTCTCTCCCACCTCCCACCCCTCTAGAGATAGCCAGAAGCAGAAAGACCTGTAGGAAATTCAAAAATGATGGAAAGACTGTATGTATGCATTTCCTTTAGTTCTATTATGAACTAGATATCCCAATAAACATCTAATAACTCTGTTTAACCTGCTTTGATTTTGGCTTAAGATATTAATTCCATTATTTATTTTTTTAAAAATGAGAAAAATATGTCTATGTAGTAAAGTAAACTTTTATAAAAGAATTTTAACTATGCTGTCTAGGGTAGTTTGTATATATATATGCTTAAAGGTGTCCATTCAAATTTCACACTTTATATTGAATTTCTAGAGGTGGAATATTCACCGTTACTTTTAAATCATTCTGTGGATAAGGTTAACATCATAAAAACTAAAGAAGAAAAATTGACCTGTGACACACATTCCTGGCTCTTATAAAAGAAGGAACAATACCTCATATAAACTTCTAACAAATGACTTCCTAATGAGATCTTGAACCAGGCTGTAGGGCACTGAATATCTCATAATTAAGCAGCTGATCTTCTTTATTGTATGGCTTAATGATGCAAACAATGAACTCTGAAACAAACTTCACTCTATAAAAATATTTGAAGATCCAATTTGGTGAATAAAAAATGACAGTTCAGGATAACAACATCACATATTCCAGCTCCTTAAAAATTTAATACATGGATCTGAAACAGGAATTAAAAGAAATTCTGACTCTAAAATAACAGCAGTGGTGTGGTAAATACTTTGAACTCTAATGTATCTAATTTTATTACCTTCCTTCAAATAGTGCATTTTAAATTTAGACTAAATTCCAAGGTAAACAAACACCACATCTTGTAGCTATTCAGATTTTGGAAATGATAGGTGCTTTCATTTGTCTGGATAGGATGTAAACCGTAACTTTGAATCTAATTAAAATTCACAATCAGGTAATACAATAATAACCTCAAAAGTAAACTTCCATTCCATGAAAATACACAGTCTTATTGAAAACATGTATAGTATGAAGTTTCTGAAAGGTAGAAAACAACCAAAGACATGAAGTAATCAAGAGTGCCTTTCTATAGGAAGGGAAAGTTAGCTGACTGAATGTTTCCAAAGGGAAATAGTTTGATTCTAAACAGCTCTGAGGGCTATGCTTAGAATCAAGCAGCTTGGAGTTGGAGTCTTCAACTTGTGGATTAGCTTCACAGCTAATCTCCACATTTCTCCATGGATGACCAAGAAAGAATACTCTATATTTCACTAGACAACTCATCTTAAGAAAACAGTGAATAACTTCCAGATGAAAATCTCTTGTTATTTTTATCTCACATGCATTTTATGCTCTTCAAAATGTAGTAAGCAACAGTTTCTAATGTTTTCAGAAATACACAGAAATATTAAAACTGGTTCTATATTGACAGGATAGAGATACTGTGTTAAAGAGGTCAAAAAAATCTATTTACATATTTTCAGGTCGGGAAAAAGTAAAAGTGGTATACAATATACAAAGAATCTTTTGATATTCTGCTTGAATTTGAGATTCAACAATGGTATTTGGAAATAATCTTTCCTTCAGAGAGCACACAGGTTAGTTTCCAATAACAAACTGCATGCTGTAAAGGAAATAGTGGCAGATTATTTTACTTCTCTACAGCCAGCTGTTAGTCTAGATGTCTGCTGCTCACAGAAAACAGGCATCTGCTACCGCATTAGTTGTGCCAGTGAACAGGAAAGAAACTGGATATCCTTTAACACAAAGTTATTTTTTTAGAGAGGCAAACATAAATTCAATCACTTTAGAATAATGCAAACATAGATATAAGGAAAGCCTGGAAACATTCATCTTACCTGTAAAGCAGAGACTTCCTGACGTTATCTGTAATGCACAGCTGGAAGAGATGTTCAAAGTAAATTCAGTTTCTTTATTAAAAAAGAAAACACCAACCACCGTGTTCTTTCTTCTCAAATATCACTTTTTGGCAAGTTCCATCGCTTTATAAAGTTAAAACCTCTGGTCCAACACAAAATGCTGAGCATTTCATTGAAAACATTTCAAGCAGTCTGAATACTAGATCATCCTGAAGCAGTTGTCCTTTTATTCCCCAATTAAAATTCACGGCATACTTCACAGCTATGCTGACTTTTTTTGCATATAGTTAACCATTTGCGAGCTGCTGCATGCAGTAAACAAACACGATGCTTAACAGAGCTGGGATTGATCACTCTTACTCTCTTAGGCTGTGTATCCAAGCTGCAGCACTGTTCTCTTTCCTCCCTTTCTAGTCTTTCTTGTTAGCTCAGTTTGTTATTAGTCAGATTGCCAAGGGCTGGGAGGTAGGCGTAAATAAAGAGACTTCTTGGCTTTTGACTCAGCCTTTAAGCCCTTCCCCATCAGAGCGCTTTAATCTGCCAGTGTCATTTAACACAAGAGACAGCTCCACCTTGGAACTCAACTCCTCCTCCTGCAAACGGTCTTCCTCTTCCTTTAAATACCAAATATAGTGCAAGTGAATTTTGGTGCAAATAATTACCTATGCTTAATAATATTTTGTTATTACAGCAGACTAAATCATACACTATGCTAAAATAAAGTCTCATCTGGCACAGTATTGTACTGTTTGCACGCATGTTCATAAAAACTGCAAGCACGCTACCTATAGCTCCAGATTTATTTTTTCAACTGGTACTTAAGGTTGAAATTGTATACTAGTTAAATCTTAAAATGTTAACATGAACTGCTTTCCTGAAATACTTGTAGTTTTGTATTTACCATTTGAAAAGCAATTTAAAGCCTCTTGTCTGAGACTCTTAAATTTTATACTTCATTATTTCTTTCCCTACAGCTAGTGTTCAATTATGAGACTAGAAGTTCTTTTTTTTTTTTTTCAGGTAGATAGTATTTATTTGGAATGGAAATATCATTTAAAAATGCATGCAAGAATCTTCATTATACATGGTTTTCTTTAGTTGAAAATAACTTATCAGTCTCAAAAATAGGAAATTGTCTTTCCAGATGAAATGAAAGAAGCATTTTCATCATGTAGTGATTTCACTATATAGCAGTTATAATAATCTGATTTTTATGATACTAACTCTGGTAGCATTTTTTCCCTAAAATATAATATTTAATAAGTTACTTGTTTCTTCAGCTCTTAAAAGTTTCTGAATTATCACCAATGGAACTCAACTGTCAGATTCTTTACTTCCCCAAATGCCTGTGTTTTAGAAATCACTGCTTTTTACCTTCATTCCAAGAACCTGAACTTTTTCCACAGCCAAAAAGAATATACTAAATGCTGTCGTTGATTCATTTTGAAAGAGCCTATGTTTAGAAACTCTTTTGCCTATATGTTCTAGGGGTTACCTATATATTATTAGGTCACATTTTAGCAACAGCTATTCCCTTTCAAACAGAGGTTTTATGCAGCTTATATTATTGAAACAGGAAAATATAAGATTAGATTGTTATTTAATGATGGTCTGCAGTTATGCACTCAGATTCACAAAGTTCTCACATCTGTGAAATAGTTATTTTAAAAGCTAAAGATTTTAAGGCAATGTAAAATATTCTCAGTTTCCTATATTATACATTTTCTCATGCATTAAGTTCATCATTTATTTTAATAGCATTATGTGCTTTAAGATCAAAAGAGATTATGATATGCATGAGAGTGTGGAGAAAGTAGAGATAAGGAATGAGATAATAAAGGGAATAAAAGAATAAAAGAAGCAAATTCCTTTTTGGCACAGTCTACTGCTAGCTGAGGGTCAAGTTAAATCAATCTAATGCTTTAGATAGGTGGTGACGAGAAAAAGAATCAGTGAGAAAAGAGGGAAATAGAATAGTTTCCCTCCCAACACTGTAGACATAATTCTCCAAATGCATTCACTTAGGTTTTAGAGGCAAAATCACAGGAGAAATGCTCTGAAGTACAGTCTGTGGTGGAAAAGCTGTTCAAATAGCCATATGAGAATAAATGGAATGAAATTTTTTATAAATTGAATATCTTCTCCAGCTGGAGGATGTGTTGATTTTATTCATAATGTATACTTAGCATATATTTGGTGTTATTTATCTTGAGTCTTTTGCCAATATGTAACATGTTATTTTTTTCATGCCTAAGTTACTGGTTAACTCTATAATAGTCAGGGGGGAAAGAAGTGAATAAAAGCCTTTGAAATAACTCTTTGTTGGGAACATAAAGGTTAGGTAAACATTCTATTTGAGAAGCATTCTGTAACTTTTAATTCAAAGGAATAATATTGATAATGCATTACTTAATATTACCTCAAACTTAATAATATACAACTGAACACATTCACAGTGAAGTGAAAGTAGCTCAGCCATGTCTGACTCTTTGTGACCCCATGGAATCCATGGAATTTCTAGGTCTGAATACTGGAGTGGGTAGCCTCTCCCTTCTCCAGGGAATCTTCCCAACCCAGGGAATGAACCCAGGTCTCCCGCACTGCAGGTGGATTCTTTACCAGCTGAGCCACAAGGAAAGCCCAGGAACACTGGAGTGGGTAGCTTATCCCTTCGCCAGGGGACCTTCCCGACTCAGAAATTGAACCGGGGTCTTCTGCATTGCAGGCAGATTCTTTACCAAAGCCTAATAGCTAAATCCACCGATCTCTTATCTTTTGTTAACTGTAATTCCTCAGTTGTTTCACTCAGTCAATAATGCAGCCATCCTTTCCAAAATGCTCATGGCCAGTGTGTTAAATATTGTTGCATGCATGCATGCTAAGTGACTTCAGTAATGTCCGACTCTTTGTGACCCTGTGGACCAGCCCATAGCCCACTAAGCTTCTCTGTCCATGGGATTCTCCAGACGAGAACACTGGAGTGGGTTGCCAAGCTCTCCTGCATGGCAACAGGAATTATTTTAGCTACATTTTAATTTTATTTTTTTTAATTTTTTTTTTAATTTCCAATGATTACATGGAAAATTACTTTCCCAGTGTAGCTTGCACCAATTATTAATGATAAGTTTAAGTGATCATAATAAACACTCAGTAATTTTTCCATGTAGTTTACCCCTAGTGACTCCATATTGGAAAATGTTAAAGTATAATCATTTTTAATGACATCTTCTAAGCTACACTTCTTTAGAATGTTCAACTTAAATAGTAAACATGAAAGTATTCTAGTCAAAGTGAAGAGTACCAAGCAGTCAGAAGAAGTATACCAGTCTGTGTTCTTTTAGAGTGACAGCATATGTAAGGCAGCACAGTTCATTCACTGTCAGGCCTTTGGAGAAGGCCTCTCCTTGCCTGCTTATATAGGCGGTAGAGGTGATCATTTTACAAATGCAATGTGACAAAGACCAGATGAAAGAATATTTTATCAGACTGATAATGCATATGGAACAAAGAGAATGAAAACATCCAAGATTGCTCACTGGAAAAAGGAACAATAAAAATAACAGTGAAAGATTTTTTAATTCTGTTTATGTCTAGTTCTACCTCAGAACATCTCTCCACCTCTTTTAAGTGCCACATTTAGGGGGTAAAGTGAAGATGTATGTCAAATTTATTTTAACTCAAGAGAGTGGAAGGTTTGAAGAGAGAAGCCTTTTGTACCAGGTGTGGTATAGTCCGCCACTGTGTGCTCAGTGGTGTCTGTTTGTGATCCCACGGACTGTAACCTTCCCCAGGCTCCTCTGTCTACAGCTTTATTCTTTCAAGAATACTGGAGTGGATTTCCATTTCCTCCTCTGGGGGATCTTCCCATCCCAGGGATGGAACCCATGCCTCTTGAGGTTTCTCCATTGGCAGGCAGATTATTTACCACTGAGCCACCTAGGAAGACACTGATGTAGACTGAGGCATATTTAGATTCTCTGAAGTTAGAATGGATAAAATTTGATGGATCTTTCAGGATGATAATGCTACAGATGGACTTTGAATATGCATTGGTGATTTCATACTTTTAAGAAAGAATGTAAACCTTGAGGAAGGAATTTAAAGAAATTATTCTAAACAAACATTTTTAAAGTACCTACCTATATCATTATCACAAAAGAAAAATGCAGTACACATCCTTGAGAAACATATTATTGTGGGCTCTATCTGCTCTGTACTCTGAGAGAATTATATTCAAATTCATGATAATACTGTTGACATTGAATATTACAAATATTTGCGGATGATATCTAAATGTATAGATGTGTAGAGATTTTGTGCACTAATTACAGAAATTTTATAAACACATCTTATTTCAAATTAAGGTTTCCTTAAAATGAGGTAAAGTCTACTTGAAAAAATTTTACTTATATACTCAAATGTCATTCATAGAAAATAATAATAAAAGAATGTTGTCTATCTTATGCAATCCCATGTTATACAGTAGACTCTGAATTTGATTCCCAAATATTGAACTTAGGATTCTCTTTCACGTTTCACTGGAAGAGAGGCCCCAAACTCTTTACTATAATTACTTACTTTTTTGGTTCTGTTAGAGTCAGAACATAATGATTATGGATACCGTCACTTCTGACAATAACATGCAATTTAGCTAAAGGAATATGACCTTTGTATGAGGGAGAATAGATTTTCTCACATTTTAGCAGTCGCATCTTGGTATTTGAGGCCATTTGCACACATTCATGAAGAATAATGTCTTCTCAGTGAAAAGTCTATGCATCTTAAAAAAATTAGTATGATAGATATACTTTATAAATTGACACGTGAAGGAGTGTTTAGGAAACTTACCTTTTGCATTGAACCGTTAATAAAAAGGTTTATTTGTTATTTAAATCTCAAGTTTCCTTCATGCTCAGTTTGAGAAAAAAGGTTTAAACTAATAATGAAATTGCCTTATTCTAAGACGGGCTTTAAAATAGAACTTCCTGTTTTGATTTTAAGTCTGTTGGCACACAGAAACTCTTTGATACCATTGCTTAACCTGGCAAAACTGAAAACAAACACTTGCTCCTGGAAGCTTGGACTGAAAAGATGTCTTCTCTTCATAAAAACAAACAAACAAACAAACAAAAACTCCTACTTCAAATGAATGACTAAGACTTAAAAAAAAGTTTACAAAAACAACTGAAAATTGTTGATGGATATTTCCATGATGAATATTGAGTGTGTAAGAGAACAGGTCCAGTGGGATAATGGTAGACATTGTGTGTTATTATATTGATTGTAAAGATTCATTGCGGGAAGGCTAGTATCTGCTTCATAGTTTTCCCCAAGTATAAGAATTGCACATAGAAAACAGTCAAATGAGCAGTTATTCAAGTCATGTAATTTCTTTGTATGTTCTCACTATCCTGCGATCTTAGGACATTTACCTGCTTGTTTTCAGGAACATATACAGATTTATTTTTAAAATTTTGTCCATATAACAAAATCATGCTAAAAATTAAAAAAAAATTAAAAATTGATTCTTGTGGATATTCCTAAATGTTGTCTTACAGATTTTTTAACACAACTTGTATGACTAAATTACTTTGGATTCAGATAAGTAACAGTAATGGTAGGTAAATAACACTGAATTGAATATGCACGATCGGCTTAGTGGACTATCAATAGGGAATTTTAAATTCCTGGGTATCTTTCTATTGCCAGTCACCATTTGGACCTCACTGTCTCTTACTACCACATATTGCTGTGTCACTGAAGGATGCAAACTTAAATACTTTTAATCTTGTGATATTCAAGCATTCTTATAAAATATGTTAGTCTCATGTAGTTCATTTTAATTCCATATGATAAAGCTATGATATCATAACCTTGAATGTAATATAAATAGAGAGAAATAATTTTTTGTTATAATTGGATAGGTGTTCTATAAAGAAAGAAAATAATTGACAAGGTATACATGTTTGTTGAAAGCTCTAAGTATATAGTTCAGTAGATGACTCATTTTTTATTTTGCATTTTAACTCAGTAACAGTACCGTTAATATAAAAGGACACTGAACTATTAATGTCATGGCTGGAATAATACTATTAACCAAGCAAGTGAATGAATTATTATTGACAGATTCCACTGAATAATATTGGCTTACTTTTTTAATGGAAATTATGCTGAAAAACTCCAAAACAAAATAAGGAATTTTGCATTTTGCTATGTAATATTTTTCAAAGTGTTACAGAACTTAGAGAATTAACTTTTGAATTGTAAATAATTTACTCAGATACCCAAGGAAAGCTATTCCTTCAGAATCAATCTATATACATGTAAAATATGCATTGATCATTTACCTACACACCTGCATGAAAATAAACATTTTTTTATTAATTATCCTTCTGATGCTTTTACCATATACTTTTTCTTATATATCTGGTATATATTCTGGAATAATTGCAGCTTTCTTATGACATATTTTGAAAGTATACATATCCCATGTAACATTTCTATGTTCACTTTATGTTCAGGAAAATAAGTGCAGTATTACTTTAAATTTTCATGTATTCCTGTATAGAAACAGGCCATGGACAATTTGATACGTAGTAAGCAACTAATACCACAAAATATTAGCACTTAGAGATTCTAATAAAAATTAAGACCTAAGAATCAGACAACCCACAATAAGTTATAACTTGCTTAAATTGACAACCTTTTTTTTTTTAAGAAGGGAAGGAAAGAGGGGAGAATCAAGTTAATTTTTGATAAACCAGATTTCTAGGGGAAATAAAATATAATCTTCATAAAACACTCATTTGAACTAAGAAGGACTTTCAGTTCCTTTAGCATCAAATAGCATTAAATTTGAAGTCACATGACTATAGAAAAACAAATACTCCTTGAAATATTTTATAGTTTTTTTTTGGGGGGGTAATATCAGAGAGGTATTTCTAAAAAGTAGTTTTATTTGTACCTGTTCAAATTTAAGAGAATTAAATTTTAGAAATTTCACAGCATTAAACATTGTTTTAGCTTTAAACCAATGTTAAAAACACAGTTTATCTAGCTTAAGAACAGAAAAAATTCAAAATAGCTCTTACCTGCTTTCTTCCTATACACAGAAACACATGCTTCCAGCAAAACATTACAAATCATTGAAATTAGTAGAAATCCTTGATATGGGGGGAGGGATGAAAATAAGGATTTTCAGTCTAAAAGTGATCTTGAATATTTGTATAGTATTGATAAGAATTAGGAGACTCATTCCTAATACGTCCCTAGTTTTGAAGCTTTTTCTCTCTTTCAGCACCCTCTAGTGGGTACTTAAAAAATTTTAACAACTGAAAAATTGGCAAGTATGCTACCTTGTTCAAATTTTATTCTCTAAACATGCAGTTTTTTAACCTTAGTTATTTAATATTAATAACAAGTAACATTTTATACAGTTTTGAGCACTCCTCATGTCTGTAACTAATGTGATCACTCTATGTATAGTAACACCTTTATTCTTTGAACAAACCAATTCCACAGTTACTATTACAGTAGAAAATTGGAGCAGGAATGTTATTTATACAATGTTACAGAACTGGTAAGGGAAAAAATTTGGATTTTTGATCTATTAAGTTCATTTGTGGCTTCAGAATTCATTTTTTTCATCAGATAACATTGCAACTTAACACAAATATTTTAATAAGTAGACATAATTTATAATGAGATCAGGTGTTTGTCATTTACATAAGAGGAATAAATTTGAAAAGAACACTTTTTTTGTCCTTTTGAGTAAAAAATAGTTTTCTAAAACATGTCATTCAAAGTGTAAACTATTGACAGTTGTGGGCAAATCATTGCGTAAGTGAAAACACAAAGATGAGTTATTTATATTTGTTCATGCATATACATATATATGGAGATTTCTCTGGTGGCTCAGATAGTAAATAATCTGCAATCTGGGAGACTTGGGTTCAATCCCTGGGTCAGGCAGATACCCTGGAGAAGGGCATGACTACCCACTCCAGTATTCTTGCCTGGAGAATCCCATGGGGTCGCCAAGAGTCGGAAACAACTGAGCAACTAACACATTCATACATGTATATGGCTCATACATAACTAGATGTATCTGAAAAACTGTAAGAGTGATGAGATGTGTGTATGAATAGCAGGTTCTACAGCATATTACATTATGCTAACTATACTTCTTCTAGCTCTATGTCAAAGAGAACTAAGACTAGGTATAAAGACCGGCATTAAAAGGAAATTGGTTTATATCAAGTATTCTCTTCTTACTCTAGATATGCCTGAGGGAAGAGCCTCTTGTGAAGTATACAATCAGAAGGTCTTTGGATCAGGTTCATGTTTCATGTTCTACATCACAGGAGCTCTGTACTCTTCTTGACTTAGAGTGGACCTCATATATTTCTTTAAGTTCCCCAGGTAGATACATAATCTTCCCTTTATAATATTAATGTCTCCCTCCATGCCACCCACCCCATCCCATAATAGATACAGGTGTATCTTAGTAATTGAAGGGATGAACATGTGCTAATGATGTCAGTGGACATCCACCAGACCCATGAATTCTCGAAATAACAAACTCGAACAGAATTGAGATTTGCGGGAAGAAGTCCATCAGGCATGACAAAGTGCTGAGGTGTTGTCAGTTTCTTTCTTTTTCTTTTTTTTTTTTTTTTACAGATTTTGAATGTTCTGGGTCTTAGTTTCCATGTGGGCTTTCTCTGGTTACGGTGTGGGAGCTTCTCATTACAGTGATTTCTCGTTATAGAGCACAGGCTGTAGGATGCGTGAGCGTCAGTGGCCGTGGCACCTGGGCTTAGTTGCCCTGTAGCATGTGGGATCTTTCAGACCAGGGATCGAACCAGTGTCCCCTATATTGCAAGGCAGATTCTTAACCACTGGGCCACCAGTGAAGTGCTATTATTGATTTCTGCTCACTTAGTTCTTCTTTCTCACAACAAACATAATAACTAATTTAATACTGCTTTTCATTGTCTTGAGGATTAACTGTGCTATTCTGTTCTTTGTTAAAGGCCTAAGATAGTAAACTCTTATTTTGTTATTATGGGGTTCCAGCACGCAGTTGTCTGGATTTCCAGCCTGTGATCTTCCATTTCTGACTGCCTGTTTTGTGAACTTTAAGCTGCAGCATTGGATGCAGAGACATCAGTGATATGGTGACTACTTGACTATCTCTTACGATTGTATAAGATCATTCCTTTTGACAAATTCATTCATCTCTATACTCCTAACTAGAGTTTCTGGTTTAATCTTGACGGATACACTTAATAAAACTTTGGATAGCCTATAAATTTTAGTGTTTTTTTTTCCTTAAATGAATTAGGGATATATTTAATTTACTTATATATTAGTTTATGTATTAAACCATGTAATATTAAACAATTACCATTGTATATGACAGTTTATATCACTTAGTAGGCAGGATCATGTAGATTGGAATATATGAAGAGGTATATTACCTATGTATGATGTATATTGAATTATATGTTATTATTTAGGGTTTTATATATTAATGTATATTATCATGTGCTGTGCTAAATCGCTTCAGTTGTGTCTGACTCTTTGCAGCCCCATGGATTGTAGTCCCTTCTGGCTCCTCTGTCCATAGGATTCTCCAGGCAGGAATCTTACAGTGGGTTGCCATGCTTTCCTCCAGGGGATCTTCCTGACCCAGGGATCATCAGTTGCAGGTTTCCTGCACTGCAGGCAGGTTCTTTAACACTTGCACCACCTGGGAAGCCTGTATATTATCATGCCTATTTTTAAATCTTTAAATATCATATTCAGAAAGTTATTATATAAATATTAAACAAAAATTCTAGTTGTTTGTTTAAAGTTAATATTGTATGAGCAAAGTAGAACAGAATTTGTATTCATTTAAATACATATACAATTAGACTTTAGTCTTTATATATATTATATATATATAAATAGCATCATAAAATGATAGTTATTTTAGCAATACACTGAATGTAAATGCTTAGTGTTTTAAATTGATCTAAATTCTCTTAACTAGAAAGAGTACAGATACCTAATACATTTCTAGTAAATATATTTGAAAATGCATCTTCCTTTTGCTATAAGTTTTAATATATAGGCAATTTGAAAAAAAGTGTAAAATTGAAATATTGCCTTTTTCTTTGTAATAAAATATGCATCCTAATATGCAGTGAAGCATGTTTTCAGAAAATAATTCACCATCTTCCCGAGGGCTGCTCATTATCTTGTGTTCTGATGTTACCACTGCCATCATTTTATCTTCCCAGTAACCTCAGTGTCAATCCTTAGAAACCTCTCTATTTTTACCACAGCAGCATTCAATTTGTTTTGAAATTCTGTTGTTTCTCCCTAAATGTTTATTCTTTCTCACACTGGTTTTGCATTTTATCCACACTATTTTGCAGTCTTAATATTTCTTCTTGCATACACTTAGGATAATTTTTCTAATTCAGATTTTTCTTTCCATTAATAGATGCTACATGTCGCTACAATTTTTATTTACTAAGCCTGTTTCCCTACTGCTCACAAATTTTCAATGAAAGAATTGAATTTTTCTTTTTTTGTTAGTTTTGACTTTTCTGATAGCTTAGAAAAGAATTTTTGGCACTCTGTTTCCTTCAGTCTTCTCTTTTCTCACCTATTAAAAATACTCCTCCAATACCTAAGAGTTACATGTGTGAAGACCTTAGTTAGGGAATACCTCTTTAACGCCTCAAAAAATATTAATTTCTCCTTCTCTGTCCTATAGCTTTTACCAAACACTTATGCTTACTATTTGAGTCTTTTATTTGTTTCCATCAATCAGTGACTATCTTCTCTTTTAAATTGTTAAGAAATTTTTCTTCTAACATTTCCTGCTTGTGTACTAACAGAATTTTGAAATATTTTATAGTTGCCGCAGAGATAAAAATATGAAAGGAATCTGTTAGGCCGCTACAAAAAGTGAGACTTAAGAAGAGTTTATATTATTTGGAGTAAATGCTTTCAGTACAAGTGAATTCGCAACATGTCCTTGTGACTTTAATCTAACATAATTGATTATTGGTTGGCAAATTAAGAGTGTCAGTGGAAATTTGTACCCACATAGAAATAAAAATAGATTTATATTTTCAAATAGACTTCTTGCAAAAAATACTTAAAATGTTTTATGAATTTGGATATGTGTTCAATAAAATACAAAGCATAATTCTACTTATTTTATTAAAATATATCACATTGATCTGTCAGAGGCAAAAGTTACACTTTTTACTTTTTCTTGCTTGAAACCATGCAGTAGAAGCATATGGGTCATAAACTGACTAGAGTATCCTTGAATGGTGTCAGTGGCTAGAAGGAATGACCTGCCCTCATCATCTTCAGACTCATGAGCAAATGGTTGGCAAATAAATTCACAAGTAGGTCATTAAGATTTTCTGTGTGTTTGTTGCTCAGTCATGTCCAACTCTTTGTGACCCCATGGACTGAAGCCCACCAGGCTTCTCTCTCCATGGAATTTTCCCATCTAGAATACTGGAGTGTGTAGCCATTTCCTTCTCCAGGAGATCTTCCTGACCCAGGGATTGAACCCAGGTCTCCTGCATTGCAGGTAGATTCTTTACCATCTGTGCCACCAGGGAATTTCTACCATTTTATAATCTAAGGACTAAACCTAGGATTAGGAATTCTACATAATTTGACTCCTAAATTCTTGCACACTTCTTCCATACCTCCATGTATACCTAGCAGTAGATCATACAGTTGATTCCCTCATTTCCTCTCTCTCTTCTACTGTTTGCTTAAGCTGTTCCTTCTGACTGAAATATATGTTGCTTCCTGTTGCTCATCTTGCCTGTGAGAGTCCTTTCTCTCCCTTAAGACTTAATTTGAATCCAGCATCTACAGGAATACTTGATTCTTGTTTACTCTGTCATTTGAATTAACTGGTAGAAATTAGGGTTGTTGGTTCTACTAGTGACTTTCCTGGTGGCTAGTGGAAAAAACATTCTTCTATAATGGGAGCTTATTAGAAAAATACTTTATAAAGTATAATAACATAATAAAACAAGTCAGAAAAAGAAGTACTTAACAAGAGTCAAGTTTTAATCATTCTATATAGAATAATGTTGCATCTAAATGAAAGCTATAGCAATCTTTCCAATGAGAATGATATAGTGTGTGCATATTAGTCACTCAGTTGTGTCCGACTCTTTGCAACTCCACGGACTGTAGCCCACTGGCTTCTCTGTCCATGGATTCTCCAAGCAAGGATACTGGAGCGGATTATCATTCCCTTCTCCAGAGGATCTTCCCGGCCCAGAGATCCAACCCTGGTCTCCTGCATTGCAGGCAGATTCTTTACCATTTGTGCTACAGGGAAGTCCTTAGAATGATATAAACCCAAAGGAAAACTGGAACTATTAATTTCATTAGAATTAAACTGTATCTTATACTTCCAATTGAAGTCATTAAAGTAACCTTGTTCCAAGATAAAGCTATGTGGTACCAGTATTATGTCATTCTCCACTGTTTATTTCTTAATATCCTTTTTAGGAAATGTATGTGATTGGGATGGGTTTTTTTCCCTCTAATATATGCTTCAATAAAGAGTTGAAAATATGCTTAAAATGCCACTATAGTAAGTCACATATGGATGTAAGAGGTGGACATAAAAAAAGCTTAGTGCCGAAGAATTGATGCTTTTGAACTGTGGTGTTGGAGAAGAATCTTAAGAGTCCCTTGGACAGGAAGGAGCTCAAACCACTCCATCCTAAAGGAAATTAGTCCAGACTATTCATTGGAAGGACTGATACTAAAGCTGAAGCTCCAATACTTGGGCCACCTGATGTGAAGAACTGACTCATTTGAAAAGACCCTGATGCTGGGAAAAACTGAAGGTAGGAGGAGAAAGGAATGACAGAGAATCAGATGGTTGGATGGCATCACCAACTCAGTGGACATGAGTCTGAGCAAGCTCAGGGAGATGGTGAGGGGCATGGAAGCCTGGTGTTCTACAGTCCATGAGGTTGGAAAGAGATGGTTGCACATCATCACCAACTTGGTGAACCTGAGTTTGAGCAAGCTCCAAGAGTTAGTGATGGACAGGGAAGCCTGGTGTGCTGCAGTTCTTAGGGTTTCAAAGAGTTGGACACAACTGAGCGACTGAACTGGACAGTTAACTATTTCCAATTAAATTTCATGATGACAAAATAGATTTGATATCAGAGAAATGCCTTACTATATGAATTTTAAAATTTTGGATTATACTTTAGATTCCTAAATGCAAAAAGCCTATTATAAAAATAATTCTTTCATACTTTAGAAGTTCTCCCAAAATATTTTATTTTCTTATTTTGCACTGGATATTTCCATAGAGGATCAGGTCAGTCACTTGGTGGTTCTTGAAGTCTGCTGTTATGTAGCTACTTATTTGCATAAAGGTACATGAATTTTGGAAAAAGAGCATTTTGCTAATTAATATATGTGTGTGTCTTTTAGCTCTATTATGACTTTTGTTTCCTAACAGTGACCAGGCTAATACAACATATATTAGTTAAAATTATAATTTCATTTTTATCACACTTACTGAAATCTTTAAATGAATAATTGGCTATTATAAAAAAAACTAAAACACAGAGAAATGTTATACTAGAATGACTATACTGTACAGGACATAAACATGTAAATTGCATGTAAATTGCAGGTCATATCAGGCACGTTTGTGTTTATCATACACAAATTTTTATACAATATAAATGCAGAGTATCAGCAATGTTTTAGGTAATCTAGTTTCATCTGATAATAATTGCATAACTGCATATTTTTCATGTATTCATTATTTCAATAAATATTTCTCAAATTCTAAAAGTAGTAATAATAATTTAATAAATATATATTGACAATTTTAATGGGAGATTACCACTGGGCACTTAATGTATTTCAGTTTTTTAAAAATTTTCACAGCAGCACTATAAAAGACAATATTTTTATTCTCATTATAAAGACAAGGAAAATGATATTAATAAAGAAAAATAATTTGCTGAGGGTCTCACAGCTAGTAAATAACAGAGACAGCCATTCCAGTCTGACTCAGGGTAAAAAAGCCATTCTCTACTCCACCAGCCAGTTCTGACAACATATCACATGCTTAAGATGGGTGTTATTTAATGTTTTACTGTGAGTTTTTTAAGTAAAACATAATGATATTCCTATTGGCATAATGGAAATACATTGATATTCAGGTTTTCTAAAGGACTTTGTTGGTTTTGAAACAGATTCTGGGGAAAAGACGTCTTAATAAAATAAAGAAGGTATTTTCTCAGGAAAATTAAGTTCAAAATAGGAGTCTAATGGCCTACAAATCATTCTGCAAAAGATGTGTATTGAAAAATATTTAATTTGTAGTTCAATATCTCCCTCTGCTGTTAGAAAACACTAATGAAAATTGTTTAAGCATATATGTTTACTTAGATGTTTGACTGTCTTTATACACTTAAAACATCAGAATACATTAAAATTTTCATAAACTTTATTTTATTCTGTGTTGGAATTGTGATTCTTATATTAAAAATTCTGTTCTTAACTCTTAAACATTAAACTGATATATTAATAATTTATATCATTAATTTGCTCTCCTGAAAGTTTAGGTCTATCATATAGTTGTTTCAGGTATTCATTCTTTCTAGTAAGTAATACAAATAAAAGAAGAATGCAGACTTCTTCTGTATCCCAAATGATAAATGTTTGCATCCATACTAATTTCAATTGGAATACTAATTTTCTTCCATTATAAAATTAAAATGTAGGGAAAAATGTTCAATTTCAAAGATTTACAGGATATGAAAATACTGTAACTAAACATATAGTTTTTAAATAGCTACATAAATAAATTGATAGACTTTAAATCTCTAAATACAATTTAAATAAAACTTCCTAATAATAAAAAATAAGAATCACAAACAAAAAACCATCAATCATATAAATATATTACACGATTACAAGCATTTTTCTTTCTGAAAGTATAACATAGATATGAAAAGGAATATAACATTTTTGCATTTTTGTTAAGTGTTTTATAAGCTATTTCCTAAAATTATGTTTGTCATAGGTAGTTGAATGAATAAGATTTAATACTCTCTATGACAAATCAAAACCAGAAATTTAAAGATTAAATAATTAGAAAAATTAAGTACTTTTATCAAAGGACAGAGATAATATAGCAATTAAATTAATCCAGATTAATCTAAGGGAAAAAGCATAAAACTATTTGCATTCTGATGAAATGTGTTTCATAATGAAATTAATATATTATTTATAGAAACACCTAATATAATGTTTTAACATAGTGAAAGCTAAACTATACCTGTTTGCTCCCAGTTTTACATTTGATTATGTAATCCTTGACCTCTGTGTAATAGTTTTTGTTCCTTTGAGCCCCAGGAACTTAGCTCCTTAGCAAGTTCCTTCCTTAACTCCTTCCAGCAATCTAAGTATCTGCCAGGGATTCATCGTGCCTTCCTTTGAAAGAAATAACTGCCTCACCATTTTGTTTTCCACTTAAATCTTCATTGTGATGGTATAGCTATTATTCTGCCATGCAGATCTCTGATAAATTTCCCTAATTTCTTCTTCAACTATTCGCGTCCTCAATCAAATACTGTTCCTTGTCACAGTCACCAAATTCACCTTTAATACATGAATTTAAGGATGAAACACTCTATAGTGGTTTGATAGTTTAACACCCAGCATACTGGGACATAACCATACAAATCCAAAAAAAAAAAAAAAAAAACCACCAACAAAAATAATGAGAAAAAACTTGGTACATGCTGTTTGCCAAATTGTCTGGCATAAATATTCCCAGACCAACTAATTAAAAGATAATATTTGAAATTATTGGGTGTAGAGTTATGAAAAGAAGCAGAGAATCACACAGTCAAGCCAATTCCAGCACGCAACTAATCTCTGACTATAGTCTGCATTCCAGTCTCCCTGTTTGTTTAAATATTCCCATTACAGCTTATTTTAAACCCCATATGAATTTCTAGTTAATTTTTATAGTCCGGTTTATCTTAATTTCCTATAATAAAAACAAATGTCTTACTTGCATGCACTCCAGTGCAGTTATTTCTAGCCAGGAATCTGTCCTCTTCAGAGTGATTAAAAGGTCCTATGTCTGTACACTGTGGTGGTTACAAATTTTAAAGGCTTCAAGTCCCTCACTTCTAGTTATGGAAATAAGGAAAAAGAGAATGTTAAAGATTGCCAGAGCACTATAAGGCAGACCCAGAAGTGATTATATATCATTTTCACTACATTACATTGGAGGTCTGGATGAACTAGATATTTGGTAGAAACTAAACGTCACTAGTTAAAGAAGGAAATGACAACCCACTCCAGTACTCTTGCCTGGAGATTCCCGTGGACAAAGGAGCCTGGTGAACTACACACCAAGGGGTTGCAAAGAGTCGGACATGGATGAGTGGCTAAACAACAACAGCAGCAGTCACTAGTACATTTTGTTTAATGCAACTGACTCTGTTTTTGAAAGTTGTTGTCTTCAGTCGCTAAGTCATGTCCGACTTATTGCAACCCCATGGACTGCAGCATGCCAGGCTTCCCTGTCCTTCACTATCTCCCAGAGTTTGCTCAAGTTCACAGCCATTGACTTGGAGATGCTATTTAACCATATCATTCTCTGCTGCCCTCTTCTTTTGTGTTCAATCTTTCACAACATCCGGTTCTTCTACAATGAGGTGGCTCTTTGCTTCAGGTGGCGAAAGTATTGGAGCCTTGGTTTTTAAATAACACTGGTAAAATTTTGTATTCTCTTTTATTAATAATCACAGAACAGTTGTTGCTTTTTTTTTTCTGATGAAACATGCCATGTTCCTATTTTACCTCTATTTGAGAGATTATATGATTAAATTCCCTTTGAGACTAGGAGAAAAAAAAAACACTATGGAAAACTGTGTCTGTCATGAAGAAGAATGAGAAGGATGATGAAAAATGTAAAAGGTAAAACATTAGGACCATAGATCTTTACTGCTTTACCCCTCTTTTCTCAACTCATTGCTTAACCTTGAAGAAGGGCATATACAATAATCCAAATAAATACCAAATAACAGAACGTGGGATCAACTAGTGATACTTTTCTCTGGATATGATGTGAAGGGAGTCATACGTCCTTAAGACTCACATCCATCCATGTAACTATATTCATAACTGTGGAAGGGTGATATAAGCCTAAGTAAATACTCATGTCTGAACTCTTGTGATTTTTAAGATATAATGAAGTTCTCATGTACTTTTAGGAGATGATTTATAGAAAATAGAAATTTAAAAAATGGTTGATTTATAATTTGGGGATATAGTTTGATTTGAGAATTTAATACTCCACATAGAATTGATTTTTGTGCTGGCATTTATGGAAAAATGAGTCATAATATGGCTTGATTGTGTGTATGTATTTATGATAGTGGGGTGCTTTTTGTGGAAGAAATGAAATATATATGAGATTCTGATAATTGTAATCGTCATTACTAAACATTTGAATGAAAACTAAGCTTGTGATCTATATCCAGTGACGATTAGCTGGTTTTGTATATTCCATATCCTCACAACACCATGGCCAAGTGTATATGTAAGTGAAGATCTCTTTTCATTTTTCTTCTAGAGTTGAAGTACTTGAAAACATAATGAATCAGGCTACAAAACCTGCATGGTAAGCTTTTTCTTTTCTCTCTCTTTTTTTTGTTAAGGTTAGCCTGTGTTGCACAATCCAAGAAGACGTTTAAGATCCTGAGGACCTGCCACCCCTCAGGTTAGTGTTTTTCTTTATGGTGAAGTTTTAAAATTAGAGGTACATGAAAGGAATTTTAGCAATAGAAATATATAGAGAAGGCTTTCTACTCCCAAGTTGACTTTGGAGAAGCAAATGGTGTGTAAGTGTGGATTTTGTTACCCCCAAAACCCTGAGTAATGCCTAAGGTAACATGGGTTTCCCCAGTTTGTGTCCAGAGACAACTTAGAATGGCATAGCAGACTAATTTGAGTGAAAGCTTTGAAATTTTACTCTTGCTTTATTTCCATTTTCAGTTAAGAATTTTTCTTGTCCATTTCTCCAAGATGCAGAAATTGGCAGCCTTAGCTGAGGGTGTTAGATCTGGGTGGACGTCAGATAACAGGTAAGCTGTTGAAAGTACAAATTGAGTGGCCATCTGCCACCCATCCCTCTGCGTTCCCCATCTTATTTCTCCCAGGGAGTAGACAGTACCTCCAGTACTATAAATGTTGACCTGTGCACTGGCCACACGAGATTACTGATGATGGTTTTGTGGTTCCAGGAACTCTTCTGTCTGTGTATAAAACCTCTTCTCTCTCTAGATGACTCAGTAAATATCTTAAATTTTATTTAAAGTTGATTATTATTTATTTGGGACTACTTCATGTTTAGGAACCCAAATTGGGAAAAATAAGAAAAAGGATGTTGAGCTTCTTTATACCTCTGCATAGAACCCCACTTACTCTGCCACCATTTGCACACATCCAAAAACAGTAGGGTCTGTGTTTGTGTGTCTGTGTGCCACCTCATTCACATACAGAGACCATATTGTTTTTGGATGCATGCAAATTGGGACTGGCCTAGTAAAGAGAGGTCACTTCCCTGGTGGCTCAGATGGTAAAGTATCTGCCTATGATGCAGGAGACCTGGGTTCAATCCCTGGGTTGGGAAGATCCCTGAAGAAGGAAAGAGGAACCCACTCCAGGATTCCTGCCTGGAGAATCCCATGGACAGAGGAGCTTGGTGGGCTATAGTCCATAGTTGCAAAGAGTTGGACACAATTGAGCAACTAACAGTTTCATTTTCACTTTCACTGGTAGAAACGGCAGGACTTTATTGATGCTAAGTGATCTGTTATTCCTCTGGCATTTTCAGATGCTTAAAGCTGACCTTTTAACTTGAGGTGCAAATTGTGACTTATTTTATGTTCCTGCTCTACCACACTCTCTGTGATATGGAAAATTGTGTTTCTCCAGCTTCCTACTTCTGTTTCTTCCTCTTGTGGTTTCTTTCTGAGGTCTCTTCTGGTCTTATGCTACCAAGAAGGTTTCGAGGACAAAGAACTTTCTAAATGGCTGAAGACCTCCAGGTTCCCTCTTAGCAAAACATTTGGTTCACAGCAAATCTTGGAGAGATTTCCTTGAAAGATTGTGGACATTCTAGTCATTGTTCATGGAGTTCTCTTCTCTTACTCTGTCATTAGAGACCTGTTTTTTATAGTCTTCAACTTGTATTTCTAGGTTTGTGTTTGGCCCATGTCCGTGTCCATCACTTCAAAATCAGGGGGCACATGCTATGAGTGGTCTCCTTGAGATCCTTCTCAGTACAAATTAGAAAAAAAATAAATTGTGTATTTCTCCTTTCCATGGAAATTAAGAAAATGCCACAGAATTACAACATTTTCCGAAGGATTATCTCTCCCTTCAGAATAATGTTTATACCTGAAGGGTTATGACATCTCTGGTCTCAAAACAGATTTCTGCACCTTTATTGTTTGTCACAATGGACATGGGCTTGGGTGGACTCCGGGAATTGGTGATGGACAGGGAGGCCCAGCGTGCTGCGGTTCATGGGGTCGCAAAGAGCTGGACATGACTGAGCAACTGAACTGAACTGATTGTTTGTCTTATATATGTTAAGTACCACATTGTTTTGAGTGTGGGGATCCTTGCCAAATATTTACTTATCATGGTGTTCTAATACCTCAGCCAAAAGTGATTTAGAACAAGTCACATTTTAACAGTGTGTTACAGTATTAAAATTAAATGATAATGTGATATCATCTAAGAACTTTAATTCAGTTTTTACACCCAAGCTCCAATTAAATATCAGTTTGATTTGAAGTGCATCCTTTTGTCAAGTAAATACTTGTCTGTGTTATTTATTATGTGATTTTAACTCCAGAAGGTATAGAAAAAATTGTACAGCAGAAATAAGTGTGATAAAATGTATAGGAGATACAGAGTAGGGAAAAAGAAAGCTTAAAACCAAAAAAATATCTGACAGGTAAAAAAGAGAATATAGGGAAGGACATGTCCTAGTCAAATCTGTCATGACCTTCTGAGCGTGGAGGGATGTATTAGAAAATTTAAATGGAATTCCAAAGGCCAGAGTCTTTTGCTTTCATCTCTGTTGGAGGCTATAGGAAAACATGATATTTCTATTAAAATCACATGACTGCAACAGTAAATTCCTGTATGATGCCTTCTAAAAAGCTAAACAGAGCCAACTATCTTATTAAAAGCCAATGTAGAAATAGAATAGGTGAGATAATCCATGACAAGTATTAAAGGAAATCCAGTGGATTAATCAAATATTTAAGACTTACTCTCCTCATTGGCACAGATTGCATAACCCTTTCCCTATACAGATAGATGCCCTCTTGGAAAGGAAGAGGCAGAGAAAATCTACAAGATTGAGCTTGTATCTCTGTTATAAATAAAGAAAGCAACTTAGGTGATATAATTTTATTTAACTTTTTGATGTGAATGATCTTCTTTTGGGAAACTGCAAAATGCAGCATAAGGCAGGAAGTTTTTATAGAACAAAGAATAAAGACAAAGAAAGGGAAAATAGGAAATACTTGATTGGCTGAGGGCACTCAGTCAGTCTTGTTTGCAGTGAGAAAGCCGAGATTTGGCTTGGTGTTTGGGGATTGGTACCCTGGATATACTATTCTTCTGATCAAGCAGAGCATTTAGAGGGACACAAGTTTGCTAAGTTTTGATTATATATTTAAATCAAAGCCTAATTTTCTTTAAGCCAATTAAGTGGTGCTCTTTATAAATTCATTTTGGTAATACTAACTGAAGGTAGAAAAATATACATCTATAACATAGGAATGTAGACATATATAAACACACAGACATGAACAGAGGTCTTATAGCTTTCCTTTTAATATTTTAGCCATGGAAAAAATCCAATAATGCAAAAGTCACCAGGTTACAAAAGAACGGTTGTATTTAAATTGAGTTTCTGTGAGGTAGAATAAGTAATGGTTACCTTTTCAGATGATATAAACTTTTTTTCTAATATTTGTGTAGATGACTTCAAAGATTTTTCATTTCCTTAGTTTCTGAATGGATTTCTCTCTGGATTTTTTTCTTCTGAAGTTTGTTCTTTGAAGAAATGTCTCTTATTTCCTAGAGAAGACTTCCATCTCAAAGACACAAAGAAAGAATGAAAGTTCCTTTAAGAAGGACCTTTGTTTCTGGAGCACAGAATTTTTACAGTACATTCAAGGGAGGTTTTAGGACTGAGAAAAAATAGGCAGGTTTTTTTCTATTCTTCTAGTCTCAATTTTTCAGACAAGTTACACAAGTTGTCTGCAATTTGTAGGACAGATTATTTAAACTCCTCAAAGAATTCGGTTGCAACCTGAATTGCATTTTCTTCAGTTTTCTTCTTTACATCGGAGAGAAGTCCTTCAACTAAGATAGATATCAGATAATACCTACATTCTAGATTAAGAGTTGCTTGCCATTGGAATGTTTCCCACTGGGTTAATAGTTTTATTTTTTCTTAGAGAAGAAGGCCTAAAAAAAATCTGTCAGGTTTTAGTATCAGCTTCTAATTTGGCCACCTTTAGCTGGGACAACCAACAAATATTCCTGGCAGTACTGAATGACCCAATAAATGAGGGTGATGTCCTTACAGAGGATGCAAAAGATACTACCCTTCCAAGATGTAGAGCCACTTCCAAAGATAGCCAAAAAGACTTAATCCTGAAAACTGACAGGAGTCCATGGGACCCACACTGCAAATAAAGCACAATTCACATTCTTGTCAGGCCATACCTAACTACAGTTGGTGCCAAACCCACTTTTCTTTCCTTCTCATGTCTTGGATCCCCAACCAGAAGGTTGAAGTGCCTGCATTTGCAAGAACTGACAGTCTGAGTGTCCCAGACTGGCGGAAAGCCAAGCCACCTTCTCAGGGCACAAAATGAAACAAACAAGAAATCTGTTTAGCCTTCCCTGGAATGGAATATTTATCCCTGGGAGAGAGAAGAATCCATAACCAATACCAGACAATGTGAAATTTTATCTTCTTCTCTCAACTGGACACTACAGAGATTCAAAAGAGCTGACTTGGGTAAAAATTCTCACTCCTTGCTGGCATCTGCTAGTTTTCTTAGGATCCCATCTTAGGATCTCCAAAGCGAGAAGGGTTTAAAGTAAGGAATGTAACCCCAGTAACTAAGAGAATTTGGCATGGTTTTTCATCAGTGTTAATTTTAGCTTCTCCTTAATTGCTTAAAGGAACAACTGGTAGCAGAGACTCCCTTTGAGTTCTGTTAACCCTGGGAGATGTTCATTGGGGCTTCCTTCTAGGGTAGATTGGGAGTGTTTGAGTTGGTATTTGACAAAAGTTTCAAGGACAGTCTTTTTTTTTTTTCCACCAATGTCCTAGTTGATTGAAAATAAGACATTATTTTTTTTTTTTTGCCAGTGTTTGAATGGTGGACCTCTGTGAGGGTGAAGTATGGGGAGGTGCAGGTGTTTTGTTTCCAGCTTTGTAGCTACTGCTGTTGTGAAACTTGTGTTTCCAGTCTGTGATTTCTTCAGAGAAGAAAGGCAGTTCAGATAGAAGGTTTGCAGGCAGGATATAGAAGGATAGAGAGGAGTAGCTGGAATCGTGTTAGTGTTATGGTCTCTTATTTTCGGTATGACTTGTGTCTTTAACTTTGCACCAATCTTTTATGATAAATCTTTCAGTTAAGCTGTTTTGGAAATTTGAAGTCTTTTAGAGGCTTCTGAATGTCAGTGAAAATAAGTATCCCATTCGGTTTGATTTGAGGCACCTTGCTTGCAAGTGCACTTCTTAAATGATTGGTTTTGTCTAATTGGAACATTTCCATCATAGCCATTGTAATATGTGTAGATCAGAAGTTAGTATGGAGAATGAGGGGCAAGGGTACTTGGTGATGTTTATTCCATTACATCAATCCCTTATAGTTAAAGTTTTACATAAAGGGAATTTCAAGTTTTCTAATTATGTATGTTGAAGTATGCCTATTGAAGAACTCTTTGAGTTTTGTCTTTGGTAGACAAAAATGTATGCCTATGTCAGGATGGAATAAATATATATACCAAGACTGGAAAGAAGATGTGATAAAAATGAAAAGTCCTTATGATGCACTGAATACTGTCAACCTGATGAGTCCTTTAAGTTTGCTTTGGGGGATGCTAAATTTGTGATTATGTGCATGGAGAAATTATGGGCAAAATCAGAAGATGCTGTTTTCAAGGAAATTTCCATCAGGTAAAGTTTTGGGTGGAAAGTTTACAAGTCTTACTGTTGTTTTTGCCTGTTTGTTAAAGTGTGATAAAGTGTGGGCCAGAAGGGAAAGGTACTCATTTCTAAATATACTACAGAGCTCCTCTGTAGCTCACATAGCAAAGGCACACTCAGCATAAGAAGATACCCCCCTGATTATGACGAAGTTACCTCAAAGTAATAGAGAGCAATAAAATATAGAAAGCAACAAAAATGTGAAGCTGCAAAAGGGAGAAGTACATGTAAGACTGACATGGTCAGATTGGCTTGTGGGGGCATCAGATGTTGATGCTAAGAGATGCTGTAGAAACCAGTAGAAACATGCTGGGGGATATTACGGTGGTCTCAGATTGAAAAGGAAAACTAACTGACTTGTTTTAATCTAAAGATTGGTAAAATTTAGGAATATTTAAATAGTAGTATGTATCTTTGGAGTTTAGTATGTTTGATCATGGCTCTTGTTTTTGGATATTTGATATATTACTAAAAAGCCCCAAGTTAAATTATTTATTGCAACCATCTAATTATTGGTATCGCATTTTATCTAATTGGAATGAGTGTCCTATAAAGGCATTCTAGTTAGAGGTGATGTATACATATACAAACTGTCTTATTTTAAAGTGAACAAAATGAAAAAATGTGATTTCTTAACATGGTAAATTTAATTCATATGAAAATTGATTCATATGGAATTATTCCAGATGAAATTTACAAGGTTTTGTTCTATTATGTTAATTATTATTGATTATTATTATCTTATTTAAAATAATTGTGGAGCTATAATTTTATAATACCATTCATAATACTAGCTTTAGCATAACATTTTGCATAACAAGTGATAGGGCTAATGCACTGAATACATAGGCATTTTTTTTCTTTAAATATTTCTTAAATATTTCAGTAAGATGTATTATCTGTTGTTATTATTGTGTTAATAATGTTAAATTCATAAATGTATCAGATATCAAATGCTAAGATATTTAAATCTATTGAATTCAATTATTTAAATATTAATAGTTTTTTTTAATAAAGTATAATATTGCAAGTACTGCCATCTGCTGTAAAAGAGCTATCATAGACATGAGATAACAATGTGGTAATGGTTCTGTACTTAATTGAAAAGAATACTGTACAGGAATTCCAAGTTACCCTAAAACTTATATAAATTTAGAAAATAAATCATTGAGATAAAGTATTTTTAAATATTTCAATATTTAATTTGTAAAATATATCAATTCGCCAATAGCTTTTGACTATAAAAATAGTCTGTCACTTCCTAACAACTTTCAATATATTGCACTGTGTCTTCTGAAGAATTAGAGCGGTCAGTTTTTCTATATCATCAGATCAAGAAATGGATGTCTTATAACTATGCCTGATATCACCAGTTTTGCTTGTTTCACAGGCTATAGGTGATTACAGGTATAATTTTGAAGTTAAGTTACTGGTAGAAAAATCTTAGTTTTCTAAATTACACAAGTCCCAAGATGTATGTATTTTTGAATTTGGAGAAAAGAATACATCTAGGAGAATAGAAATTGAGATTACTAATGACCTATGGCTATGTACAATTTTTCTTAAATTTTAAAGACACTATAATAATAATTTCATAGAAATATGTCTGAAATAGTTTATAAACTTTTTATTTTAATGTTTTAAAGTATTATTTCAGATAATGCTTTTAAAAAGATTCTAATTAAAAGCTATATATCAATATCAACAATCATAACAGCGCATATGATACTTTTCCAGTAGATGGCCACATTGAAAATCTCCAAAATAATCTGAAAAGGTATTTAAATAGTCATGACAAAAATCAGGAAGTAATGTAGTGTTTTAATTAAGTAAAAGCTAGGACCAATTAAATAAATCGCTGTATGTTTTCCTTTAGTTAGTAGATGAAAATATGGTTTTCATTTCCCAGAGATTTTACCAGAAGCCTTTATTAAATACATCAGATGAATCTTATGGCTAAAAATTGAATCCATTATTTATTAAACAATGATCTATTTGCTAATATTTACATGATATTACAATAAAGCTGTCTATCGTAAAAGGTAGAAATTTCTCAGCAAATTAGAAGAAATAAAATTCTTAAAATACACAAAGTAACACAATAGAAAAGGTTTACCAGATTCCTAATAAAGTATCTCAGAACCTAATTTTCAAATAGAACAGGGACCAAAGACAACTTGTGCATAAGCAATTAACAAATTTGTTTAACAGATAAGTGGGAACAATATTAACTTATTGTTCTTAGTGACTTAGTAAATAACTTAGTGGAACTTAAAAACACTGTTTTAGGTAAATGGAGCCATTGAAGCGGTATAAGCAATTAACAAATTTGTTTAACAGATAAGTGGGAACAATATTAACTTATTGTTCTTAGTAACTTTAGTAAATAACTTAGTGGAAGTTAAAAACACTGTTTTAGGTAAATGGAGCCATTGAAGCGGCAAAGCCAGTGCAAAATTGTGAATTGAACGTATGATACAAAATGCTACAGAGACATGAGAATTTTAGAAAGCACAAAATAAATATAACTTGTTTCATTTATTGAGACAGTTTAGAATTTAATAGGACAATGTGATAATTAAGGCAAGATGACATAGAACATGAGAAGGGATTAACCTCTAATATATTTCTGATGAAATTGAGAATTCTTGTGGAAGAGCCATGGAAGATTTCATGGTCTGTATGAGCCTAGGGAACCAACAGAAAGTTAGTACTAAAATAGGTAAATACCATAAGAGTTACAAGACAAGAAAATATGAATGGTAAATGTCTAAGGTAGTTTTAATATATGTTTATTATATAGGTTACTTTTCCTACACTCCTGTGAGACATTGCAAGCATAGAATCAATATAGAAAAATAAATTTAAATATGATTAGATTAAATGAAGATGGCTAGAAGTATTATTGGCAATGTGAGTTGGGTCTCAGGATGCAGTGCCTTAAAGAGTTTTTCAGAACATGGTGATTCTAGTAGTTTTGGAGTAGACAGATTGACGACAAGGAGAGAGACTAGAGATATAGGCAACATTTCAATGTAAAGTTAACTAGACCTTAAATTAGATTGATAGTAATAGAATATAAAAACAGATAAGAGATACTGACACATACAGAGATACATTGCTTTAGAGAGTGGTGGGAAATTTAAGTCGAGGGACAAGGGAAATTATTAAATCCATAATTCATCATAGCTTTAAATCTACTACATTTTCTCATCTTGAAGGTTTGTGTTTTGTTGGCATTAAGAGAAGATAATTGTAATGAGGAAAATAAAACACGTTGAAGAAGATTCATAGTTGTTATGCACACCTAAAGTTACCCTGACAAAAATTAGAGAAGAAAACAGACTGTGAGATTAGAGAACTATGAACATTTTTCAGCCCTCTTCTGAGTAAATACTATCAAAAAGTACATGCGTAAGCACAGAGTTAGTGCGTATATGGATGGAGAACCACCTACTGAAACATGACCACTGACATGAGTGAGGGGATTTGTGTGTCAACTGTCAATTGTATGTCTCTTTAGAAAGTGTGAACAAGTGTTTAGGAGATTATGGGGACAGACTATCTGAAAGTATCAGCATGAATTCAGCGCATGGAACAAAAACCATTAGGTATTTAAAGCAGAAAAGAATTTAATACAGAAAATGAAAAGATACTCCAGATGAGCTTCTGGTTCTGTTACCACGCAGGTGCAGCACCTGTGAGCAGATTTAGGAGGATGTCTCTGTTACGTCGCAATATGAATGTCTCCACCTCATTCAGTCACCAAAGGGGCAGTAAGAATATGGCCTCTGTGTCGCTTAATCACCCAGAGCTCCTTTCAGTGCATCTCATTGGAACCAGCTTTATATGCAGAATCCTACCTGCAAAGGAGTATGGTTTAGTTTCTCATAATCTGTGACTCAGGGTGCTCATAGAAGGAGATCTGAGTGAAACCTAGAAATGTGAGTGAGGAAGAAAGAGCAGGAAAGGGTTTTGGTTGATGGAATAAATGTGACAGTGAGAATTTAGGTCTGAACCTAGTTGTAATGCTAATATTGAGAGTTACTCTGAGTTTCAATTGAAAATATTGGGGCACACAAGAATACTATGTGAGTACTCAAGGGTTGCATCTTCTCTTATTGCCAGAAACATGCTTTTCAGCATTTTATAAATAATGATGTTTGGAGCATCTCCAGTGGCCTCAAACATATGAACCTGGCATGAGAATATTCACATGTACTCTAATAATATAGTTCATAAAGAAGAGGGTAATTGTCCCCTCAAGCCATTTTAGGCAAAAAGAATATGTAGCTGAAAATAGTAAACCATTTAAGGACTTGAAAATTTAGGAATATTCAAAGATTATTTCAAAAGCATTGTTGAGTTGAAGTCAAACTGACTTGAGAACCAGCTATCATAGGCTTTTCCTTTTTAAAATCATAATCTGTGTAATTGTGGATATTGCACTTAATATGCCTAAGCTTTTTTATTTTTTTTTAATATGTCTGTGTCCTCAGTTGCTCACTCATACCCAACTCTTCAGGACTCCATGGACTG
Organism: Antilocapra americana; assembly: GCA_007570785.1. Lineage (NCBI taxonomy): Eukaryota > Metazoa > Chordata > Mammalia > Artiodactyla > Antilocapridae > Antilocapra > Antilocapra americana. The sequence goes on along the minus strand of ML663566.1, from coordinate 8,088,156 downwards.
TAGACTGTCAAGCTCCTCTGTCCATGGGATTCTCCAGGCAAGAAAATTGGAATGGGCTGCCATTTCTTCCTCCAGGGGATCTTTTTGACCCAGGAATTGAACCTGTGTTTTCTGTGTCTCCTGCATTGGTAGGTGGATTATTTACCACTGAGACACCTCAGGAGGATACTAAGGTTAAAGGAAGGGATTTTCCTCATGTTTAAATAAATCTTTGAAGAGTCAAGAGGCATAGGCAAGTCAGTCTGATCTCCAGGTCTGCACTTTCTTAACAGCCGTGTTAGATTGCCCCCGGAAGGATAATTTATGGTTGAGATTTTCCCAAGACAAATTATTTCCAGTAAGGAAGTTATTCTCAGTATGAAGTCTCCAGTAAGTGGAGAAAAAGTAAGTTATAGACATCAGAATCAATTTTAAGGTAACTAGTCCTCTACAGATACAAGGCAGTATCATGCAATGGTTAAAAGAGGAACTAGAATGCAGGCAACACTGTGTAACCTTGAAATATTATTCACTCTGCTAGTTGCTTTATCTATAAATTGGGGTGATAAAACACCTGTCTTTTGATTTGTTATGAATGTTTGATTAAATTTAAGTTGACTCACCTGTAGTTCATAAAGTAGAGACTGATGTTTGATAATACTTACTAGATATTTAACTATTTTAGAGGATTTATTTTCTCTTAGCACAAAAGAGTTATTTAAAAAAAAGTGATGGGGCTAGGTATCATTTACCTGCCTACCTTCCCATTTTTTAAAAAAAGAAAAAAAATGAATTTAGCACTTTTCTTTTACCAGTGGTACAGCCCTGAAATATGCTAAAGAATACTTTAAGTTTCCAGTCATTTGTTTCTGCTATAGGGAATGCCTAGCTCAATGAAAGAGTATGTGTTACAATTAGAATCAGGTTTATAATTCCATGATCATGTTTAGATGTTAAGTTTGACATATCTCATATATGGTGTGCTCAGATTTTTTGTTCTCTATTACACATGTATTTCACTGAAAAAAAATATTTCACAGGATTATCATTGATAAAAACAAAAATTAAACTCAAATGTTTTTATTTAGGATATCTAATTCTGTCCATATTTAAAAGAGTTTTAAAAACAAAGAGTTTTATCCAACTCTTTCAACCCCAGGGACTGTAGCATGCCGGGCTTCCCTGTCCTTCACTATCTCTTGAAGTTGACTCAGACTCCTGTCCATTGAGGGTGTGGTGTCATCTAACCATCTCATCCTCTGCCACCCGCTTCTCCTCTTGTCCTCAGTCTTTCCCAGCATCAAAGTCTTTTCCAATGAGTCGGCTCTTCTCATGAGGTGGCCAAAGGATTGGAGCTTCAGCTTTAGCATCAGTCCTTTCAACGAGTATTCAGGGTTGGTTTCCTTTTGTATTGACTGGCTTGATCTTACTATCCAAGGTACTCTAGAGTGTCTTTTCCAGTGCCACAGTTAGAAAGCATCAATTCTTTGGCTCTCACCTTTTTTTATGGTCCAGCTCTCACATCCATACATGCTGTTGCTGCTGCTAAGTCGCTTCAGTTGTGTCTGACTCTGTGTGACCCCATAGATGGCAGCCTACCAGGCTCCTCTGTACACAGGATTCTCCAGGATTTTGTAAAATGAAGGGGTAATTTATTTCTCTCATTAATGAAATTTTTAAAAAGAGCACTTATACACATCTAGTATATTACTTTCAGTCCTTCTTCCTGTTATAATTAAGGCACATAATTTCTTCATGTATATAATTTAAAAACGGGGGATGTTTGGGCACTAGAAAGTATAGTATTAATTTCTAGGTTATATGAAGCACAACAATAGCGATAGTTGCTCTCCTGAATGCAGTCACAATTCATTGATTCTCTATTATGAAATTTGATCTTAAGAAGATTAGTCTGGTAGATTTTAATCATGGTAAACACTATAGCATGATTTTGTTATTAAGCACACAATCTAGAATATATATTAAAGAGGACTGATATTCATCTGGAGCTGGTATTTGTCAGGAGAAATGTGATATAAAAATTGCTTCTGTCTTTATGAGCCACCCGTGATTTTAAAATACTATTTTTGGGAAGATATCAGTATGTTAGTTAATGAATGGATGACTCTAATATAAAAAGAAAAGCACTCTTTACTGTTTTGACTTTGTTTAGCACTGAATTAATCAGATGATTTTCTAATGATTAACATTTGTTTAAATGTAAGATGATTTACATCTAAATTTTAAAATACATTAGTTATTATTTAAAGTTATGGATTAAATAAAGTAATATTTTCCAAACACATAGGTTGGTTACAAAATTATGGAGCAAAATGATCTATCTCACTAATTAAAATTTTGAAGCAAATGAATTCACTTCTCTTAAATGTTATACTCATTGTCAAAAAGTAGTGAAACAGAATATATAAACACCATAGGTATAAAAGCACATGTAAAGCAAAAGTGCTTATATAATGATTTAATTGTTTTTATATTTCTCGTTTTTACACCTTCATAATCTGCAGTTTTTGTTTTTAGTCTTTCAGTAATTCTGTAAGAATTTAATTTTAGTTTCTTAACACTATAAATCTTATGGTATTGAAAGGGAAGGAAAAATCTCTTAAACCAGGTGAAGTTGCAAATTCTGTCTCTATGAACAATTTATTCCTGATTATTATGAATAGTTTTTCCATTTTATAGATAAATTTATGTCACTAGAAATACACAGCTCTCACAGAGATTTCATTTTATGTAATATAAACTTTCTTCTGAAGTTGTCTAAGTTCATTCATTTCACCAGTACCATTTCTTTGAGGGCTTCCCTAGTGGCTCAGTGGTAAAAGAATCTGCCTGCCACTGCAGGAGATGCTGGAAATAACAGGTTCAATCCTTGGGTCAGTAAGATCCCCTGGAGAAGGAAATGGCAACCACTCTATTTTACTTGCCTTGGAAATCCCATGGACAGAGGGGCCTGGTGTGCTACAGTCCATGTGGTCCGAAGAGTTGGGCACAACTTCGTGCCTAAACAACAACAACATTTCTTTGAGAACTGCCACACCATATCTCTGTTGTCAGTTCCCTGGAGGATCATGGAAACTCAGGCTGTGTGTCATGTGTAGACATATTGTGTACACAATTCTACACATTGTGTAGAATTGTCCATCACATTAAAATGATTTAGGAGGCACATATGCAGTTCTTTTTTTCTAAGTAGGAAAATATGAAAACTGAATCATAGCTAAATTTAAGAAAGCTGGAAAAAATAGGTATTGTATTGGGAAATGGAGGAAATGGTATGTATAAATAAAACCCTACCCAAATTCCAAGAGTGTTTTACCACACACTGAATTATCTAAAGTGCTCAGAGGAAACACTGTATTCACAGATTTAAGATATCAGTGGGGAAACCTGTAAATCTAAAGAGAAGGTATAACATGTTTAAATACAGATAAGCAAAAACATGGAATTTCCAGTATGTTTGTAATAGGTAATTTGAAGATATGTGGGAAATTATCTTTTTTTGACTTCAAAATGAAATTATCAAATGCCTAAACTAAAATTAGTGAAATAATTGTGTATTATTTGTTAAAAGAGCAAAACTTTATTAAAAGACAGAAGATCATGTCTGGAATAATTTGAAGCATATTACATCTCAGAAACTAACATTGAAAAATGTGAGTTCTGTTAAAAATTAGTACATAATCCTGATGTAAATAAAAAGTAGTAGTTGAGTTGATAATTGTTTTACTGGGGGTTGAAATAGACTAAATAGCAAACAAATTTGCCCCCTGGGTAGGGAGAAGGAGGTGGGGAATTAAGTCTTGCCTATAAAAATAAGTATATTCATGATTTGAACACAAGACTGTCATGGATTGAACATAAGACTATCAAGTAGATAGAAGATATAGAAGCACAAACCCAATAAAATAAATCAGGAATATTTGTATATTTTAAATGCTAAGTAAACTATATAAAGAAAACTAGCAAAACTATTTTTATCATTTTTAAAATGAAGAATTGAAAGCACAGAAAAATAACTTGAACAAATTAGCTCATAAATATTATCAAAATTTGAACCTAGAAGATCTGACTTTGGAAACTGAGCCCATTTCCATAACAGTGTATCATCTTTAGTGTTTAATGAATATTGCATTTCTTACTACATGGAGAAATAACAGGATACTTAACAAATGGTTAGGAATAACACTCCTATCCATTTACCAAAATAAAAATCAAATAGACAAAAAACTCTAATAAATAATAGGTGTTGTATTTCTGCCTCATATCATGTACTTGGTAACATTTAGATGGATTAAAAAGATAAATTTAATAATTTTATAATCTTTGAATCTTAAAATAGATAAGGACTTTTCTAAGCAAGACATACCATGTAAAAGCCGCAGTAACTAGGATTCCTGGCATACAGTACTAAATACTCATTTGTTGAACAAAAGTAAGATTGAATGAATGAAATAGATGAATAAAATAGGGTAGTTGTTATATGACTTAACACTTACGTTCTCAAGGGAAGATTTATCATCTTTTTCCTCCTAAGTAATCTTCTCTTTATTCATGTCAATAGTATTTAAAGAATGTCAATAGTATTTAAACTGTTTTTAAGACTCTGCACATAATACTGGGGATCAGTAATAAGTTTTAGATATTATTTGGTCACCGGTTCAGATATTATATTTTGTCTGTGCAGGGTACAACAGGTGGTATCTCAACTAATCAAGTGAGTGTGTCAGACGAGTATTCTGTATATCCAATTATGACTAGGAAAAAATGAGAGAAGGAAATGTTAATTTTCTTTTCAGAATGATTCTATGGATAAGGGAGGACCTGTGACACCCCCCACCACCCCTAGTCATGCGCACATACACAGAACTTATATGCAGTGACATCCATTTATGATATAGCTTTGATGGCAGTTAAAATTTAAATTTCTATAAGAAAAATTGGAATTTGAGTTGGTATCATCTGTTGGCATAATACTGTGTATGAAGACTCTAAGAGTAGACCTGAATAAGGGGGATCTTATAAGGCACTGATTAGGTTTCATTAGAATACTCTGAGCTAATCTTTAAAGGACTTGCCTTTAAAGTTTATCTAAATCCTTAATTCATTCTAAGATTCCACAGAATCTTTGTGGACCTTACTGTCCTACAATTCTTGCTACTCCATGCATCTACGGACAGACAGACGGACACAGACACATGCGCGCGTGCACGCACACACAGACACACACACACACACACACACGAGTGGACAGACAGACACAGACACACACACATGAGTGCATTGCACAAGCCAAACAATATGTCTTAGAATTCTTGACTTGAATTTTTATTTTTAAGTTCTAGGTAATCCAAGTTTACATAGTCATAATGCAGGTTTTTTAAAAATATAAGACATTTCTAAAATTTTTAAGTTGTAATTATATTCTTATATAACTACATATAGAATTATACAGTGATGTGTGTGTATGCTTACGTAAGCTCATACATGTAATAATTGGTTAGAAAATAATTTGGGAGATTATCTCATTCAAAAAACAAACAAAATTTTCAAACCATTATACAAGCAGGCACACACACACTTCTCAAAGTCTAGGATATATACTGACTTATTTTAATTTATCTTATGTTACCATTATGCAAGAAAAAATACTATGCTGAATCCAGGGGAAAAAAAAACTAGGATCAGTAGAAGCAGTTTATTTAAAACAGACTTAAATTTAAGTAGTAACATAAGAATAGCTTGAAAACTTTCTGAAGAATATTTTGAAAAACTTTATTTATTTGTTTATTTTGTTTACATTATCATGTTGCTTTTGCCATACATTAACATGAATCTGCCATGGGTATATAAGCGTTCCCCTTCCAGAACCCCCCTGCCCCCTCCCTCCTGATTCCATCTCTCTGGGTCATCCCGGTAGGAGTCCTATGTTGTTTTTGTTTTCCTAAAAGCCAGAGAAACTATCTTTTTTGAAATACATCTATGTGATTGCTTAATTAATATAGATAAAATGGATATGAAGTACTCATTAACATACAATTAATTTGATTTTATATTTTTGAAAGAAAATTTAGTTACAATGCTGTAAGCTTTGCTTTTTTTTTTTTCTCCTTGTACTAGTTGTAAAAAGCCACAAGTCACTTTATTATTCTACAGTGCTTGCTCACCAGCAAGTTCTATAAACCTCGCTCCTCAAGTACTTAATAAACCATCATGTATTTAACTGCATCTAGATTGCAAAAATGTAAAGCCGTTTTCTCATTGCTGTTATTTCTAGATGAATTAGAGTCTTATCTTCAAGATTCCTTAACCAACATCATGTTAAACATTGTAAAACAAGTTCTTAATCTTTACTTCACATCTTTTCTTCATGTTTAGCTTTATGATCTCTAAAACCAAAGGCTTTTGAGGCATTCTTACTAGGCTGTTTATCCTCTTAGGTAGGGGAAAAAAAAAAAAAAAAACCTTGAAGAAAAAGAGAAAGTTATTCATACCATTAAAAAGGTAGAAAGCGAAATTGAAATGTGAATAAAATTCAGTTTTACTTTATCCTGCATATTGCTTTTTATAGCCTCCAGCAACTTGGAATAGCCATAATGCATAGTATATTTGCACAGATAAAAGTGATGGATATATTCCCCATTAAGATTGTTATCTCAAAGGACTGCTAAAACTTTTTAGTTTTTGGCAGAATAATAATAAAAAAAAGTATTATGATTAACTTTCAGAAACATTTTTATTTTTCCAGTTTATTTTTCCTTTTGATTTTTGAATTTTCAGTAAAAGCAACCAGAAGGCTATGAGAAGTAGCATAATAGACAATGAAGATTATATGTATCGGCTAAGCAACAAAATAGTTCCTCTCTTTTACTGGCTATTTATTTGCAAAATAGTAAGTGGATTATTCCTTCTCTATAAATCTAGAACTAAACGCAAATATAGAATACAAAAATGTCTTTAACCCAATAGGTACCTAATAATACCTATGACCTTCCATTTTAAACTTGAGTTTCAGAGAGACATGCTTCAGATGAAATACTGTAATTCTCACTGTCTTTAAAAAAAACAATATTATCATTGTGCTAGCATTTTCTTTTACAATGACACTAGAATTACTAATACCACTATAAGGCTGTCTGAAACTGCTCTCTTCTAAGCTGGTAATTTCCCTTTTTCATTTTATATCCTTTACAGACTCTCTTCACTCTAGAGGTTAGCAGTTCATTTCCACTGAAATATTCATTGGAATAATAGTATTTTCAGGACCTGAGATGCTGAAAGTAACATAAGAGAACTTGTTGAAAGCTTTTGTTTTATTTTAGATATTTACTAGCAAAAACATTTGAAATCTCTTTTACACTAAGTATGGAGAAATCTATAGTCAATTGATAATATACAACCATATATTATGTAAAATAATATATATGTGTGTATTTAAAATAATTATAATAAATTAGTCACATATTACCTCTAGTAATTTTACTAAAAAATATAGATAATTATAATAGTCACACCTAGAAATATTCATAGATTGGCTGTGTCTCTCTCATTCACATTTCCCTCTGCTTCACCCTGAGAGGATTTATTTATAAATGCTGTATTGCCTGTCATTGACTCCAGACTGCCAGTTACTGCCATCACAGTGTTCCACCTCTCACTGACTATTGTTATACATTTTCTCCTAAATTTCCTTTCCTTCAGTTCAGTCGCTCAGTCATGTCCGACTCTTTGCGACCCCATGGACTGCAGCATGCCAAGCCTCCCTGTCCATCACCAACACCCAGAGTTTACCCACGCTCATGTCCATTGGGTCAGTGATGCCAAGCAACCATCTCGTCCTCTGTCGTCCCGTTCTCCTCCCGCCCTCAGTCTTTCCCAGCATCAGGGTCTTTTCAGATGAGTCAGTTCTTCACATCAGGTGACCAAAGTATTGGAGTTTCAACTTCAGCATCAGTCGTTCTAATGAATATTCAGGATTGATTTCCTTTAGAATTGACTGGTTGGATCTCCTTGCAGTCCAAGGGACTCTCAAGAGTCTTCTCCAGCACCACAGTTCAAAAGCAGCAATTCTTCGGTGCTCAGCTTTCTTTATTGTCCAACTCACATCCATACATGACTACTGGAAAATATAGCTTTGACTAGAGGGACCTTTGTTGGCAAAGTAATGTCTTGGCTTTCCTTCAATGTCATTTAAATCTCCTGGGTCATTTTTCTGTAGGACTTGGCTATCTTCTAAGAATTAAGAACTTACATAATGGTAAGGGGAGTATGGTCAATATTCATTGCAATCCCAAAGAAAGGCAAGCCAAACAATGTTCAAACTAACACACAGTTGCACTCATTTCACATGCTAGCAAAGGAATGCTCAAAATTTTCCAAGCTGGGATTCAATAGTAAGTGAACCAGTAAACTCCAGATGTTGAAGCTGAATTTAGAGAAGTCAGAGAAATCAGAGATCAAATTGCCAACATCCATTGGATCATAGAAAAAACAAGAGAATTGTAGCAAAGCTTCTTCTTCTTCATTGGCTATGCTAAAGACTTTGACTGTGTGGATCACAACAAACTGTGGAAAATTCTTCAGAAGTTGGGAATACCATACCACATTACCTGACTCCTGAGAAATATGTGTGCTGGTCAAGAAACAACAGTTTAAAGGGGACATGGAACAATGGACTGGTTCCAAATTGAGAAGGGAGTATATCAAGGCTGTATATTGTCACCCTCCTTGTTTAACTAATATGCAGAGAACAATCATGGAAAATGTCCGGCTGGATGAAGCACAAGCTGGAATCAAGATAGTGGGATAAATATCAATAACCTCAGATATGCAGATGATACCACCCTTATGGCAGAAAGAAACAGGAACTAAAGAGCCTCTTGATGGATGTGAAAGAAGAGATTGAAAAAGCTGGCTTAAAACTCAGCATTCAAAAAATGAAGATCATGGCATCCAGACCCATCACTTCAGTGGCAAATAGATGGAGAAACAATGGGAACAGTGAGAGACTTTGTTTTCTTGGACTCCAAAATCACTGCAGATGGTAACTGCAGCCATGAAATTAAAAGATGCCTGCTCCTTGGAAGAAAAGCTATGATAACCCTAGACAGCATATTCAAAAGCAGAGAATCACTTTGCTGACAAAAACCCATACAGTCAAACCTATGGTTTTTCCAGTAGTCATGTATGGATATGAGAGTTGGACTGTAAGAAGGCTGAGTGTTAAAGAATTGATGCTTTTGAACTATGGTGTTGGAGAAGACTCTTGAGAGTCCCTTGGCCTGTGAAGAGATTAAATCAGTCTATCCTAAAGGAAATTAATCCTGAATATTCATTGGAAGGACTGATGTTGAAGCTGAAGCTCCAATACTTTGGCCACCTGGTACAAAGATCCGACTCATTAGAAAATACCTTGAAGCTGGAATGATTGAAGACAGGAGGAGAAGGGGATAACAGAGGACGAGATGGTTTGATGGCATTGCCGACTCAAGGGACATGAGTTTGAGCAAGGGGGATGGTAAAGGACAGGGAAGCCTCATGTGCTGAAGTCCATGAGGTCATAAAGATTCGGGCATGACTGAGCAACTAAACAAGACAACAAATGGTAATATATAATGTTAATGAGTTTGTATGTTATTTTACCCTTCATGTTTATCATCCACTTAATAAGATGTATCATTTGCATGAAATAAAGTGTGAAGGTCTGAATTGATCAGCTCAATGATTTTTGGCAACAGTATACATCTGCAGGTGCTACTATTACTGGGTATATTGGTTAGAATTTCCAGTTGAAGAGAAACAGTTGGAGATAGAAGATAGATATAGACAGATAGGAGATAGATATATATGGGCAGAGATAGAGATATAAAGATACATATGTAGAAAGAGATCATTATAAGTGATTTGAATTTAAGATTATGGTAACTGGGAAGTATTATGACTTGCTGACTGCAAGCTGGAAACCTCCAGAAGTCAACAGTGTATTTCTTGTCCAAATCTAAAGCACTGAGATCCAGAAGAGCCAATGGTTTCAATACCTTTCTGAATCCTAAGGCACGAGAACCAGGGCACCAGACTCTTGATTTCCATGGGCAGGAAAAGGTGGGTGTCCCAGTTCAAGCAGAGAGCAAATTCACCCTTCATCTGTCTTTTTGTTCTCTGATTCTCAGTGTACTGGATGAAGCTCACCTGCTTTGGTGAATAGTTTCCTTTAATCAGTCTGTTGGTTCAAATGCTAATCTCTTGGAAACACTCTCAAAGACACACTCAGAAATAATGTTTTGCTGTCTGTCTGGTTATCCCTTAACCTAGTCAAGTTGACACATAAAATGAACCATCACAGGGGCAGTGTTTGTATTTATCCTGTTTGAGTTTCCTCAGCTTCAACAAATTTGTAGATGTCTTTCATCAGTTTTTGAAGGCTCTCAATAGTGTCTTTATTTCTTCTGCCCCATTTTCTCTTTTCCTGTTTGACAACCCAGTTTTATATTAAGCTGTATCACATTCTATCATGGATCTCCAATTTTCTTTTTTAGCCTTTGTTTCTTAAAAACTTTTTTGGTACATGTATTTTTAAATTATTAATTCAGTTTTAGTTTTCCACTTTTCAGTACATTTTAAAAAATTCATTAGTGAATTCTTTATTCATGATTTTTTAACATTTTTTCCATTGTATTCTTTGTATTAGTTTCTTTGTCTCTGGTAACTTCCCTGTATCATAATACATATTTTTTCACAATTTTCAGTATGTACTTTGATATTTTTATTTATAATTACTTTAAAGTCACCTTCTGAGAACATCAGTATAAAGGAAATCTCTGTTTCTGCTTCTGCCGACAGCTTTTCTTATGACCGTGTGTTATATGTTCTTACTTATTCCTAGGTATTATGGTACTATGGTAATATTGTCAGCCTTTGAAAATGACATGCCCTTTCTTGAGCCAGATTACTTGAGTAGGGAAATGAACCAATCTGATCATTAGTTGAACAGGATTGGGATGTTTTTGAATGTTCAATTTGATTTGGTTTCCTAATAGGTTCAAATACTTTTAACAGTGATATCAGAATATTTCCTTCTCTGGGAATTATGAGGTTAGGTGAGATTCAGTAGATCTTTTTGTGCTTTATTGCTGAATCTCCATTTTGTGCAGTATAAATCTCTGTATGCTCTATATCCTACTGTCAGCTTTCTGTTTAAGGTATAGTTCTTTCTGTCAGTCTTGACTATGCTTTCTGTGCCCAGAAACATGTTTCTGAAGGATTTGTATAAAAGGGGTTTTTCTCAGCATTTTTATCATCTCCCTGTTTGGTAGATTTTCCTCTTCTCAGTGTTCTTCCAGTGATGAGAAGAGTCATAAGTCTCTAATCTCTTACTGAATGTGGATTACTTTCTATAAGTATTTCTCTAATTTTTTTTTTTTTGCATATTTGTTATCTGATGATTTCAGTGAAGCTAGGCTATTTATGTGGGTCTGGCTTCAATATGAAAGCTGCAATGTGTTGCAGCTGTCTAGAACACAGTAGAAACAGGTCTTTTTCCCACACACATACACACTTTTATTATTGTTGATCAAAACTTAAATAATTTATTAGCAAGACTGTCCATTTATTTAGCAACAAGATGATTTGCAGCACTCTAGCTAAGAGACAGTCTGTATGTATAGCCACTTATTTCATCATTTTAGGACTGGTACATAACCTAGTCTGGATATCTTCAGAAAAGGAAATTCCATGTTACTTTAGAAAAGTGATTCCAAGTTGAATCATTACTGCAACCTAGGTATTTCCTTTTGTGATCTTTATTCTGTTATTTTTGGTGTATAATTTATACTTAACATTTTCCTTGCTCTTACATATAATTATTAGATTTATCTTAAGACTATACTCTATAGAATATCTTTCTCAAGTGATATTCTGTTATCTTTAAATGTTCTTGGTGGGGAATTACCAATTTTTTATCCATCTCATTTTAAACTGTAATAGAATTTGCCATGATTTTAATACAGTCTGTTTCTTGCTTGGTTTCCAATCAGAAAAAAACAAAAAACAAAACAGGAAAAGAACAAGTGAGCTCTCATGGTTCTCAAAAATCATACTTAAAGCCTATCATTTATTATTTATCATTTTAATCTTTAAGGAAATGGATGTTAGTGGGTATTTATATTAGACAGGTATTTAAATACCCATTAAGTTTCAAGTCTGTTAATAGAATCTGCTGCTGCTGCTGCTAAGTCGCTTCAGTTGTGTCCGACTCTGCGACCTCATGGACTGCAGCCCACCAGGTTCCTCCGTCCATGGGATTTTCCAGGCAAGAGTACTGAAGTGGGCTGCCAATAGAATCTGTTAATAAACATAATAGGTGTGAACATGCGCATGTGCAAGACTCATTGAAAAAAGTATGGCCCAATTTTCCCGCAACACTTCAGTTGGGGTCATGATATTCCCTTTCCTAAAGCTGCCAAAGGACCCCCACATTTTCTTTTGTTTATAAAAAATGTTAGATCCATTTTAGTCATCTTCCTTTACCCCATTATATTCTCACACTAACTCTTCATTAAGAAAAGAGCTGGAATTGGCTGGCTTTAGTTTGGAAAATCCTATACTTATTATTTTTTTCCTTGACATGGTGTAAACAGCACTTTGTTTTACGGTCTGCAGCATGCTGAGAAGGAGTCCTTAAAGTTCTGAAATATTCATGTGTGTGATCCATTGCAGTCATTCCCTAGTGCCTTCTGGGTTTTGCAAGAATGAAACAAAGAAGAGTTATATAAGTATCAGCAGTATTGGGGCTTTTCAAAACAAACTTTATAAATGAAATATTTGGAAACAGTTTGTGTTTATCAAAGACAAACTACCAAAATTAAGCAAATTTGGTAATTTCTTAGACTTTGGTAAAACGCATAGACAAAAGAGCAGGTTATTATAATAGTTAAACCTAGGTAACTCAGATAAATTTTGAGGTACAATGCTTGATTATATTATTTCCACTTGTAAAATTAGAGAAACATACATATACATATTCAAGGGCCATATCTATAACAAAATAAAAACATGAAAATTAAGACATTTGGGTTTTATTATCTCCTTTTAATTATTATTCATGGCAACAAAGTTATTAGGTCTGTGTTTATTAAATGCATTTTATGTCAAAGAGATTAAAAAACCAAGGTCAAGTTAGGGAGTGATGTCACCAAGATGGTAAAGAAAGAAACCCCCAGCCTCCGCCCTTCATGGATACCAGTCTCTCGGCAACTATTCATGAACAAAAAATGCTCTGGGAGAGCCCACATAGTTGACTTCAGCAAGCCAGTGGAATGAGAAGGCACCAGAAAAATCACAGAAATAAGGAAGGAAGAGCAACCTCATGTTTCCTGCATTCTCCTGCCCCAAGGCTGGCACAGTTCAGTGCGGAAAGGAAGCTCACCAGCTACAAGAGATTCCCTTGCTGAGAAAGGGTGAGATAAGAGACCAGCTTCTCCAGGCCTTTTGGACACCACTCAGAGGACCTACTTTGGTCTAACCCCACTCAGCCACCAGCAAAGCTGAGACAAGCAGAGGAAGCTAGGAACAAGAGGAAGTGCAGCAGCCACACAGGAGAAACTGGGGTTTCCAGTGATCTGCTCTGCAGAGGATCCCGCAGCTATTGCCACTGAGAAATCAGGTCCAGCACAGCTGCCTCCTACTCCTTGCAGATTCCATCAGTTTTCATCCCACGGTTATTTGTGTTGGCAGATGCCCACCACCTGTGTCCCAAGTCCTGCTTTGCTCTCTCTGCCCTTGGTAGACCTATAATCCACATGGGAGCAGCCCAGGCCTCAGTGGCTGGATGATTGCAAGATGCTAGCTTGCAGTCAACACTCCCTGCCTGGCACACCCTTGACATCAGCTCTTCCAGTTATGTACTTGCTCCCTGCTGCCCTGACCTCACTGGCTTCTCCTCCACATGTGTGATCACAAAGATCCTATAGTTGTTTGAGTGCATGTTGACAGCTCCACAACTGCTTGGGGGCCACATTCAGCCCTCTCTAGTCCCTGGGTTTGCACCATTGGATTCATCTGCAGCTAGGCTCCCAGCTAGGGGCAAGGGCTGAGGCCAGCTGCAGGCTCACTGGTGGTTGTGAGGACCTTGATGTAGGTATGTCCTTCAGCGACTGCTGGGTCTCTCCATATGCCCAGGACAGTGGAGCCTGGTGCTGGGAATCAGACCAGAGGTGAGCAGATGCAGCTGGAGGGGTGCAGATGGTAGAAGCCTGGAAAGGAGACAGGGAGGTAGGATGTGGTGCCTCAAGCAACTGAGTATGCCCCTGGCCATTGGTACGCATATCTGTGTTGCAAGGTCTCTCTGCAAGCTGGAATTGCAGTCAAGGGTTGTGTGTTTATTTACTATTGTATCCTTGTGGCTTAAACCACAACCTGTCATGGAATAGATGTAATAATTGTTAATATTGATAACAACTTGGACATATAATTTCTGTTTTACAAAAAGTTTTAAAATCCCATCCAAACTAAAGGATGAAATGTAAGGCACACGTTTAGAATTTGCAGTTCTCTTATTCCTGTTTTGAAAATACAATGTAAGAAAATCTTAAACGAAGTCTTCACAATGAATCAACTTCTAAATTTGCTAAGTTAGTTATCATTCAGTAAACTGGTAATATACCAAGTGTAATTTCTTCCAATATGTAAAAACTAAATTTTCAAATAACTTAAATAATCAGTCCTTCTCTAAATAATTTAATAACACAAGAAAATGGCTTAAACATCGAACCTCTGTTAAGAGTAGATCTGATTGCATTTTCAGAAATTATGAAAATTTGCTTCCGTGCTTGAGTCCACTTTACATACATGCCTTGTTTGAAAGCTAAGTTAATTTAATAATAACATTTAAGAGTGTAGTATTACAGAAGTGTGTAATCTTATTTTCTTTGTTTACCCACAAAACAGTTGTCTTAGATATTAGCCTAAATGATTCCTCAATCAACTTTAATGTACATCCTTGCAAATAAAAGCTTTTAAGTACATCCTTGCAAATAAAAGCTTAGATTTCTCCACTTCAGTATTCTAAAAACACCAGGCTAGCAAAGACTATCAGCATCTGGAGACAGCATATTCAGACAGATTGGTTCAAGATGAGAATAGCAGGAGATGAGAAAAGGAGAAGGATTTAAACTATACAAGTTCACATATATAGTGTTCACTTAGTATACATAAGAAAGTTGGAACTCATGATGGTTAAATGACTTATGACACAAGAAAATGATAACCATCAGATTTGAGGCTTACATTCTTTGTGCTACATGATGAAGGAAGACTTGATCATAAATTTCTTTTTCCCCCCAAATAGTGAAATGTCCCTACTAAATTCTAAAAGAATTTGTTCTAAATAGTAGAACAAAATCATGATGCATGTGTGTATGTGTATAGTGTGTTTGTTTAAATATGTGTGCCTGTGTGTTTTGTGGTAGATGTTTAGAGGCATTGATTCCAAAATAAATCATTTCTATGGGTATGTAGTAGCACTAGTAGTCCCTGTGGTATCTTGTAGGATTACTGGACAGGAATTTCTACTACTTTGCTGTGCCCTGTGTCTCTGGGGAAGGTATGTTCAGTCTCCCACATTGATGATGGTACTAAGTGATTTGTATCCATCACTTACGCATGATACACTCATAATGTGTGGAAAGAGACAACTTTAGTAGAAGAGATATTAATTATTTGCATTAAATATTTTGCATTAAAAAGTTTAAGCATTATTTGCTTCCTTTTTCTTCCCACCACCTCTTTCTTCTGTTCTTCACTTCCGTTTGTTATCAGACATTACTGAATTTCTTCACCATAACTGTACTCTTCTAGTACCGGAGAAGTACAGATGAATATGATTTATTCTAAGCCTTTAGAAACTTAGCTATAGAGGAGTAGATGGCAATAGTGGTTTCTAATATACAAGTGTTCTAATTAATTGACAGTTTATGCTTTCTAATCTGTAAAGATTTGGTGAGACTAATACTTGATATTTACCTGCAAAATTAGTAAATGAAAATAACAAGAGGTGCAGATAATTTTTCCAAAGGAATTAAATAGTTTTATCAGTTTAACTTTTTAAATATTTTATCAATTTAAATTTTATCAGTAGTTATCTGATAAAATTTTAGAAACATGTTAATTCTCTTTCCTCTCTGAAGGGTGGCAGGTACTCTCTGGTGAATCTTTAGGAGTCAGGTCTCAGCTTCAAACCCTGTCATGTAAATCTCTTGAAGACACAGATGGGAACAATCAAACAGCCATTCAAGTTTGGTGCAAGAGCATTAGTTGTACTATGTCGTATTTCTTTATAATGGTTCTTGAGGTAATTGTGATCATTTTATATTAAAATTTTAGGAAAAAAATGTCATTATGTTTCCTTAGTTTTGTATTTAATCTCTGACATTGTTATATATTTTTATTACTAAACATTTGAAAAGTCATTTGCAGTTGTTATTGTTCAGTTGGTAAACAGCATCTGAATCTTTGTGACCCTAATGGATGCAGTATGCCAGGCTTCCCTGTCCTTCAGTGTCTGCTGGAGTTTGCTCAAACTCATGTCCATTGAGTCAACGATGCCATCCAACCATCTCATCCTCTAATGCCCCCTTCTTCTCCTGCTCTCAATCTTTCCCAGAATCAGGGTCTTTTCCATTGAGTCAGTTCTTCCCATCAGGTGGCCAAAGTTTTGGAGTTTCAGCATCAGTCCTTCCAGTGAATATTCAGGGTTGATTTTCTTTTGAAGTGACTAGTTTAATCTTCTTGCTGTCCAAGGGTCTCTCAAGAGTCTTCTCCAGCACCACAATTCAAAACATCACTTCTTCAGCACTCAGACTTCTTTGGTCCAACTCTCACATTCATACATGAAAACTGAAAAAAAAGCATAACTTTGACTAAATGGATGTTTGTTGATAACGTAATGCCTGTGCTTTGTAACACGCTGTCTAGGTTTGTCATAGATTTTCTTCTAAGGAGCAAGCATCTTTTAATTTCATGGTGCAGTCACTGACCATAATGATTTTGGAGCACAGGAAAATACAGTCTGTCACTTTTTCCATTTTTTCCCCATCTGTTTGTCCTAAAGTAATGGGACTGGATGCTGTGATCTTCACTTTTTGGTGTTGAATTTTAAGCTAGCACTTTCACTCTCCTCTTTCACCCTCATCAATAGGCTCCTCAGTGCCTCTTTGCTTTCTTGCATTAGAATGTTATTTACATATCTGAGGTTATTGATATTTCTTCTGAAAATCTTGATTCCAGCTTCTGATTCATCTAGCCTGGCATTTCTCATGATGTACTTTGCATACAAGTTAAATAAGCAGGGTGACAATGTACAGCCCGGATGTACTCCTTTCCCAGTTTTGAACTAGCCCATTGTTCCATATAAGGTTCTAACTGTTGCTTCTTGACCTGCATACAGATTTCTCAAAAGGCAGGTAAGGTTGTCTGGTATTCCCATCCCTTTAAGAATTTTCAGTTCACTGGGACCCACACCATCAAAGGCTTTAGTGTAGTCAATGAAGCAGCTTTACTTTTTTTTTTTTAATTCTTTTGCTTTTTCTATGATCAAATGGAAGCTGGCAATTTGATAGCCTTTTCTGCCTTTGATAGCCAATCATCTGCCTTTTTTTAATCCAGAGTATACATTTGGAAGTTCTCTGTTCACGTACTGTTGAAGCCTAGCTGAAGGATTTTGAGCATTACCTTGCTGCACGTGAAATGACTGCAAGTTTATGGTAGTTTCTCCTACCTCTGACGTGGGGTACCTCTTCACAGCTGTTCCAGCACATCAGAGGTAGGAGAAACCCAAGCAAGAGGGTAAGTGTTGTGAAAGGGCATCAGAGGGCAGACATACTAGAACCATAATCATAGAAAACTAGCCAATCTGATCACACGGACCATGGCCTTGTCTAACTCAGTGACACTTGGCCATGCCGTGTGGGGCCACCCAAGACGGAAGGGTCATGGTGGAGAGGTCTGACAGAATGTGGTCCACTGGAGAAGGGAATGGCAAACCACTTCAGTATTCTTGCCTTGAGAACCCCATGAACAGTATGAAAAGGCAAAAAGATAGGAAACTAAAAGATGAACTCCCCAGGTTGGTAGGTGCCCAATATGCTACTGGAGATCAGTGGAAAAATAATTCCAGAAAGAATGAAGGGATGGAGCCAAAGCTAAATCAATGCCCAGTTGTGGATGTGACTGGTGTTAGAAACAAGGTCCGATGTTGTAAAGAGCAATATTGCATAGGAACCTGGAATGTTAGGTCCATGAATCAAGGCAAATTGGAAGTGGTCAAACAGGAGATGGCAAGACTGAATGTTGACATTCTAGGAAGCAGTGAACCAAGATGGACTAAAATGGGTGAATTTAACTCAGATGACCATTATATCTACTGCTGTGGCCAGGAATCCCTTAGAAGAAGTGAAGTAGCCATCATAGTCAACAAGAGAGTCCAAAATGCATTACTTGGATACAATCTCAAAAATGACAGAATGATCTCTGTTCATTTCCAAGGCAAAACATTCAATATCATGGTAATCCAAGCCTATGCCCCAACCAGTAATGCTGAAGAAGCTGAAGTTGAATAGTTCTATGAAGACATACAAGATCTTTTAGAACTAACACCCAAAAAAGATGCCCTTTTCATTACAGGGGACTGGAATGCAAAAGTAGGAAGTCAGTAAACACCTGGAGTGACAGGCAAATTTGGCCTTGGAGTACAGAATGAAATAAGGCAAAGGCTAATAGAGTTTTTTGAAGAGAATGCACTGGTCATAGCAAACACCCTCTTCCAACAACACAAGAGAAGACTCTACACATGGACATCACCAGATGGTCAACACCGAAATCAGATTGATTATATTCTTTGCAGCCAAAGATGGAGAAGCTCTATACAGTCAGCAAAGACAAGACCGGGAGCTGACTGTGGCTAAGATCATGAACTATTGCCAAATGCAGACTTAAATTGAAGAAAGTAGGGAAAACCACTAGACCATTCAGGTATGACCTAATTCAAATCCCTTGTAATTATACAGTGAAAGTGAGAAATAGATTTAAGGGACTGAATCTGATAGACAGAGTGCCTGATGAACTATGGATGGAGGTTCGTGACATTATACAGAAGACAGAGATTAAGACCATCCTCAATAAAAAGAAATGCAGAAGAGCAAAATGGCTGTCTGAGAAGACCTTACAAATAGCTGTGAAGAAAAGGGAAGTGAAGGGCAAAGGAGAAGAGGAAAGATATTCCCGTCTGAATGCAGAATTCCAAAGAATAGCAAGGAGAGATAAGAAAGCCTTCCTTAGCAATCAGTGCAAAGAAATAGAGGAAAACAACAGAATGGGAAAGACTAGAGATCTGTTCAAGAAAATTAGAGA
The DNA here is from genome assembly GCA_007570785.1 of Antilocapra americana. Lineage (NCBI taxonomy): Eukaryota > Metazoa > Chordata > Mammalia > Artiodactyla > Antilocapridae > Antilocapra > Antilocapra americana. Next base: position 8,068,758 of record ML663566.1, on the reverse strand, counting down.
TACCAAGGGAGTATTCATGCAAAGATGGGCTCGACAAAGGACAGAAGTGGTATGGACATAACAGAAGCAGAAGATATTAAGAACAGGTGGCAAGAATACACAGAAGAACTGTACGAAAGAGATCTCCATGACTCAGATAATCATGATGGTGTGATCACTCACACTCAGCTGGAGCCAGACATCCTGGAAGGTGAAGTCAAGTGGGCCTTAGAAAGCATCACTACAAACAAAGCTAGTGGAGGTGATGGAATTCCAGTTGAGCTATTTCAAATCCTAAAAGATGATGCTGCACTCAGTATGCCAGCAAATTTGGAAAACTCAGCAATGGCTACAGGACTGGAAAAGGTCAGTTTACGTTTCCATCCCAAAGAAAAGCAATGCCAAAGAATGCTCAAACTACCACACAATTGCACTCATCTCACATTCTAGTAATGTAATGCTCAAAATTCTCAAAGCCAGACTTCAGCAATACATGAACCGTGAACTTCCAGATGTTTAAGCTGGTTTTAGAAAAGGCAGAGGAACCAGAGATCAAATTGCCAACATCTACTGGATTATCGAAAAAGCAAGAGAGTTCCAGAAAGACATCTACTTCTTCTTTATTGACTATGCCAAAGCTTTTGACTGTGTGGATCACAATAAACTGTGGAAAATTCTGAAAGAGTTTGCAATACCAGACCATCTGACCTGTCTATTGAGAAACCCGTAGGCAGGTTAGGAAGCAACAGTTAGAACTGGACATGGAACAACAGACTAGTTCCAAATAGGAAAAGTACGTCAAGGCTGTATATTGTCACCCTGCTTATTTAACCTATATGTAGAGTACATCATGAGAAACGCTGGGCTGGAAGAAGCACAAGCTGGAATCAAGATTGCTGGGAGAAATATCAATAACCTCAGATATGCAGATGACACCACCCTTATGGCAGAAAGTGAAGAGGAACTAAAAAGCCTCTTGCTGAAAGTGAAAGAGGAGAGTGAAAAAGTTGGCTTAAGGCTCAACATTAAGAAAACTAAGATCATGGCATCTGGTCCCATCACTTCATGAGAAATAGATGGGGAAACATTGGAAACACTGTCAGACTTTATTATTTTGGGCTACAAAATCACTGTAGATGGTGATTGCAGCCATGAAATCAAAGACACCTACTCTTTGGAAGGAAAGTTATGACCAACCTGGATAGCATATCAGAAAGCAGAGACATTACTTTGCCAGCAAAGGTCCGTCTAGTCAAGGGTATGATTTTTCCAGTAATCATGTATGGATGTGAGTGTTGCACAGAGAAAAAGGCTGAGCACCGAAGAAATGATGCTTTTGAACTGTGGTGTTGGAGAAGTGTCTTGAGAGTCCCTTGGATTGCAAGGAGACCCAACAAGTCCATCCTATAGGAGATCAGTCCTGGGTGTTCATTGGAAGGATTGATGTTGAAGCTGAAACACCAATACTTTGGCCACCTCATGTGAAGAGTTGACTCATTGGAAAAGACCCTGATGCTGTGAAGGACTCAGGGCAGGAGGAGAAGGGGATGGCAGAGGATGAGATGGCTGGATGGCATCACTGACTCGATGGAATGGGTTTGGGTAGACTCTGGGAGTTGGTGATGGACAGGGAGGCCTGGCATGCTGCAGTTCATGGGGTTGCAAAGAGTCATACATGACTGAGCGACTAAACTGAACTGTATCATAGTTTGAACATTCTTTGGCATTGCCTTACTTTGAGATTGGAATGAAAACTTAGCTTTTCCAGTCCTGTGACTGCTGCTGAGCTTTCCAAATTTGCTGGCGTACCGAGTGCACCTCTTTGAGAGCATCATCTTTTAGGATTTGAAATAGATCAGCTGGAAATCCATCACCTTCCCTAGCTTGTTCATAATAATGCTTTCTAAGGCCCACTGGGCTTCTCACTTCAGGATGTCTGGCTCTAGGTGAGTGATCACAGCATCATTGTTATCCAGATCATTAAGACCATTTTTGTATAGTTCTCTGCATTCTTGCCACCTCTCCTTAATCTTTTTTGCTTTTCTTTTACACTGAATTTTTTAAATTCAGTTTTCCCTTGTTGATCAGTTGTCTTTCCTCCAGCAGTATGCCCTTGAAATTATAAATCTGAACTTGACAAATGACTTGCCTTTTGAATAGAATTAGTTCTTTAAGTGAGCAACAGATACATTTATTTGTTCTTCTCTTCACCTTTACTGTGTTCAGTGTAATTCACCGTTTGCTATACAGCCAATGTTTTTTTACAAAATCTGTCTACCATCTTATATTAGCATTTACCAGTATAACTCAAACCTCCTGCATTTTGATAGATGCTCCCTTTTGTTCTTCCTGTTTCCATATCTAAGTTCTTAAAATACTATTCTCCCAGCAGCCAAAGTTATCTTTATATATATATATATATTCTCATTATCATAATCCTTCCTTGCACAAATCCCCCCAATAGTTTTTTTCCTTTGCAGTAGGTATAAAAAGGAACCATTTTTTCATGGCCTCCAAGGTCATCTTTTTTTTGCCTATGTCTCTGCTACCTTACACTACTTTCCTTCTTCATCTCTTTTATCATATACACAATACATTACATTTTCCCTTTGTTTAAATTTTTTAAATGTCTTTATTTGTTGGAATATTGCTTCTGTTTTATGTTTTGGTTTTTTGGCCATGAGCCATGTGAATTGTTAATTCCCCAACCAGGAATGAAACCTGCACCGCCTGCTTTAGAAGGTGAAGACTTAACCACTGGACTTCCGCGGAAATCCTTCTCCTTCGTCTTTTAATGTTTTAAGTGTATTTCTTTAGAGACCTGCTCTAATACCCCCAACTACAGTCACCGCCTTATAACTCTCTTTAACTCATTGTTTTCATGAAATGTGTCAAAACTTACTTTATCTAATTTACTTACTAGTGTGAAAATGGTATCTCCTCAATAGATCAGGGACCTTTTTTATGTTGTTAGGTACTAAAATCCTGGTAAATTAGATGATTCATGGGATATGGTAAGCATTTATATCATTTTTAAAGTGCATTTATTAGGATGAAAAGTGAATGATACAGTGCAACTTGCAGTGTATGTCGTTTTGTATGGCATCTGTAGAAACTGAAGCTTATTAAAGTTTTAAGTCTCCCACACCCCGCTTCTCAAATAACTATGCCCAGACATAATCAACTCCCTGAGTGTGGGCAGGACCTGAATTTATGATAGGTTATGGCATCCATGGTTAGGTTATGCCCTATGACAGTGTGAAGGAATTTTTCTGACATAGTTAGGAAAGCTACTTGGTTGGGTTTTAGTTAATAAAAAGAGCAGAATATCCTAAAGGATGCACTCTAATAAGATAAATCCCTAAGGGAGGATGGAAGCAGTAGCATTTACTCTCTTTTGGGTTTGTTGGTAATAAGTGATTCAAGGACACAGGTTTATATTCCATTTTGTTATTTCAGCATAACCAAGGGCATTGTCCTTTTACACATGTTCAAATCTTACTCATGGTAACAAGAAGGCACTAATTGAAGTTAGAGACTTCTCTTCATATTAGAAGCTAACACAGAAGAAGAACAAAGAATAGAAAGTATTGCCTAATCTAGTATCTTTGTAGATCCAATTAGTAAGCTTTAAATAGAACAATAAAGTTGATTCAAAATGAAGTTTTATTCCCTCAGTCATGTATCATTATAAATAGTAGAAAATGCAGAATAACTCTTTTTTTTAAAAAATGAAGTTCCATTATTTTGTGAGATGAAAATTTGAGATGAATAAAAATCTTGCGTTTTTGTAGAAGAGTTTTATTACTTTAAAATGTTCTATTTGAGTATTTGAATTAAAGTCATCTAATTATAAAGTACTATGTATTCCATTTGATATGAAAACCCAAGGCTGTTAAATGTCAGTTACATTCCTTAGAATTTTTGCTTCACTCATTTTTCAGACTTTATACAGAGCAGAAATCTTGTGTAACTTTAGAAACTTTGAACAATTATTTGATTAAGGCTATTCAAACATGCTTTATAATTTTATAGCCAAGCTTTCATTTTAGGAATGTTTAAAAGTTCATCTTTCTTAAAAGCTACAAGCCAGAGAGTATGCTTATAGACAAAATATGTGATTTCCAACATGAGAGGAACTGTTTTAGTTTTTTTTTTTTTGAAGTAATATTCTTCTTGATCTGTAAAAGTAGGAATAAAATAGTGTAAAATTTGTGTTTTGGTTTAAATTCTGATTTTTTTTTTCCTTTGTTATATGTTTTTTCAGTAGAGTGAGTTTGTATGAACTATTTCATATTTCAGTCAAGTAAATTAGTATCAGATAGTAATGATACCTATTTTTTCAGTTGAAAATTTATTAGAAAATAGTCTAGACAAAAAAGTTGGAAATGGGATTTAAATTCTTCTTTAAAGTACTATGTAAAAAAAAAAGTTATAAAATTTTCCAAAATTTTATAATAACTCATGAAGATAATGAAGATCGGAGACAATCCATCGTCTGTCTTCCATCTTGAATTTACACATTAAGAAGGTAATTTAAAATTAAACAAACATTAAGGATAGTGTTCTAAAATGTTCCATGAATTTAACAGTTTTTAACTTGTATCTTATCCTATCAATGTTAACCTAAGAATGGTCACTTGGCAGACTTGTCAGATTACTGAAAGTGCATCTATTACCAACCCATTGAACTGAGATTTAAATAAAATATAAACTATATATTTATATACTCTATGTGTATATTTTATACATATGTATATATTTATATATACATATATATTTTAACATATATTTTATGTATGCCTCCTACCCAAGAAAACACTACAACTTATATTATAAACCTTATTTTTGTAGTTCGAGTCCTTTTGAGATAACTGAATGTGAAGCAGATTGTTTTAGGGGGAAATTGTTTTCCATTTTTATATATTTTTCTCACAATATAAATAAGATTTTTGACTTTTCTATTGTATTATATTTATTACAAAAGAAGTATAAGAGTCAGCATTATTTTTCTCATCACTAAGTTACGTTTATAGAACATTTAACTCAACAGTTTTAGAGTTGCCCACAGTTTTACACCAAGTAAGTGGTAGAATTTTAATTAAATTCTATGACCATTCTGTTTGAATAATGAGACTGATATAACTGCTACTCTGTATACAAGACATAAACCTCTTGTAGGAAATAGTAGAGGAACACAGGCAATATCACTTCCAAAATGTTTACAGATAAAGTTTGCACAAAGGCTTTGGGGTGAGAATAATTAAAATATTCTGTTTACCAATACAAGGATAGAGGACATATATTGTAAGGAATGTTAGCCTTAGAAACTTGTCATTTAAAATCTGTTAAAAACAAATTGCTCAGGGAGAGGATTTTTTTAAAAGTATTTGTACTTGAGATAATTTCTCATCCTCCGCAACTACAGCAGCTTTGCGTTCGTTTATAGGATAAATGTTTATTTCTCAGACTTGTCTCTCCATGTTCTGTGATTCTTGGAGGACAGTCCCCATGCAGACTGTTCACATAGAGCATGCTTTTCTCCACGGGACTTTCTATCTATGAAACTAAAACTGGGAGGGAAATCCTCCTTGTTCCTCATTTATATGACTTTCCATTCCTCTTTTCTAGAAGTCTCCATCTTTTATTCACACATCTGCAGATTCCACTAAATCTCTTGGCATTCTCTGCTGACAAATATATTGCACCTCTGCCTAAAAACTTGTTTTCCTTCTCATTGTCATTGTTTTCATCACAACTCATGTTATAATTGCTGGTGATTTTAGCATCTATTGATTGACCTTTGCAACAGCCTGGCCTCTCAGTTTCTTGACCTCTCATTAATGGTGTAGTTGCTTTGCAACAACTCTGAGCTTCTGAGTATAACATGATACCAAGCTAGCTGCCCAGTAAGAGGAGGGGAAGGAGAGACCAAAGAATAAGGCAAATCACTCCAGGATGGGAGATGGACCTTACATAAGAGGCTTGTCCTGGGTAGCTACGAGACAAGCAGATTCTGTACCCACCCCTTAGAATCTTAAAAGTTTACATAGAGACCTTAACTGAGTTTATTCACGTAACTACTCTAGTAGCTTCAATACCACATTTCTGTTTCATGCTTGTTCCTTTAGGGCAGCTTTTGGAAATGGGAAAGGCGAGCAGAATGAACATTCCAATGATGGGCTTGGGTAGGAGGGTGGCAGGGAGCTTCCAGTTACCTGGTTCTGGTTTGTGGTCATGTCTTTTGATCTCCTCCTCCAACCAGTGGCCCACCACTCTATCTTGCACTCCTGAAACCATGTCCTTACAAATAATGATGCCACCTGAATTGTTTCAACTTTATGTATCTTATCTTCACCCATAACCTCTTACATGTATATTTCATTCCCTCAGTGACCTTGAGAGTTCTCATACCCTACCAGGACGAGTGTACTGCAGAGCCTACCGCTTTTACCTCACCACTTGGATATATTCACTCTCCTAATATCCCAGATTAAATTTTTTCAGTGGTTTTTAGTTACCATTTGTATACATCTCCAGCCTACTTAAATCATTCTATCCCTTATTATACTTATTTTGCATTATCACAAGTCTAGCTAATTAGCTCTGCATTATAGTGCCTCACCATAGCACATTTTCCTGTATAGTTGAGTAGAGATGGAGGGAAAACAGGCTGACTGATCTCATTATGTATTTGTATTAGTAGAGTTCTTATGGTGAGTAGCAATCATTTTTCTCTCCTTACCTGTTCATTGTTCAGTCTCCTCAGTGATTTTTTTTTCAATCCTCCTCTCTCTTGAAAGTTCTAATAACTTTCCTCTATTCTCACTGTTTCTTCCTCATAGCTCACCTGCAATTCAGGAGACCCTGGTTTGATTCCTGGGTCAGGAAGATCTCCTGGAGAAGGGATAGGCTACCCACTCCAGGATTCTTGGGCTTCCCTTTTGGCTCAGCTGGTAAAGAATCTGCCCACAATGTGGAAACCTGGGTTCAATCCCTGGGTTGGGAAGATCCCATGGAGAAGGGAAAGGCTACCCTCTCCACTATGCTGGCCTGGAGAATTCTATGGACTCTACAGTCCATGGGGTTGCAAAGAGTTGGAAACAACTGAGCAACTTTCACTTTCACATTCTCACTGTTGGGTGATAATATTGACTTTTTAATTAGGGTTAAAATATCATAAAATTTGCTATCTTACCCATTTTTCAGTTTAAAGTTCTGAAATGTTACATATATTTACTTTGTTGTAAAACCAATCTCCAGCACCTTTGACATGACATTATCCAGAAAGAGTAATGATTAGAAGTGAACACCCACCAGAACCTCACTGCAAACCAGCACCTTTTTCCACACGCCTGCATTGATCACACTCTCAGTTTGGTCCTTCTACCAGAGACACTCAAACTCATGAAAAAAAACCACTTTCACATGTGGAGTATGTCTGTTCCTACTCTCTTATTCCAGAGCGTGAAAACAGCACTTCTCTTGTCTTGGTTTCCTCTCTGCCCATCAACAGATATGCTATTCTCTGCCGTCTTAAATACAACTTTCTTAACTGTACTTACCCTCTCCAGGTATTACTGTGTTTTTATTCTCCTTTTAAAAGCAAACTAAAACAAACAAAAAAATTCCTCTTAGATGGACTGTATCTGCCTCCAATTTGTTTGTCCCCATTCTCTCTTAATGTGTTACCAGTAGCTTTTGCTGCTAGCACTGTTCAGAAACCTCTCTTGCAATGCCACCAGTATTGCTAAATGTGAAGTTCATTTCTCAGCCTCTCCTTCAATTAACATCAGTAACATTTGCCCTAGTCTTTCAGTCATTCTTCTTAGGCATTCTTAGAAGATGTCTTAGACATGCCTTAGACATTCATACACATGTCTTCTTAGACATGTCAGTCGGTCTTCTTTATTGATCCCTAGAACCTTATGCTTTCTAATTATTTTCTTGCTCTCTCATCAACTTCCCCTGTCAGGCTACATTGTTAGTTACTTCCAGTTTCCCAGATCAGGTAATACTGAATGCCTTGGGGCTCAATCCTGCCATATATCCTAACATATATGTCAATCCTGACATATGTATGATATATATATATCATACATATCAGATACATATCTATTGACTTAGTTGGCATTATTTTAGGATATTCAATAAATATACCATATTCTAGTAGCTCATTCCTATTACCAAATAATATTCCATTTTGTGGAGATAGCACGGTCGTTGTTGTCCCTAGTCATTCTTGCTCTTTGCGACCACATGGACTGCACCACGCCAGGCCACCCTGTCCCTCACCATCTCCTGAAGTTTCCCCAAGTTCATGTCCATTGCATCTGTGCTGCTATCCAGCCATCTCATCCTCTGATGCCTGCTTCTCCTTCTCCCTCTTATCTTTCCTAGCATCAGGGACTTTTCCAGTGAGTCCACTGTTCATATCAGATAACCAAAATACTAGAGCATCAGCTTTGGCACAGTTATCCTTTGAATTTAATGGAAATTTAGGTTGTTTCCACTTTTTGACTGCTATGAACATTGCTTTTATGAACATCCATGCATGGAACTTTGTGTGAACTAGTGTTTTACTTCCTCTTAAGTTTATAATTGTAATTTCTGGAATTTTTTTTTCTGTTCCATTTTTGTGGGCTTTTCCCTTCTTTGTACTTCAGCTGTTACTATTTTGGACTCCTATTTCCTATTGTAACTACCTAACATTTCCCCCTCAAGATATCAGTTCAGTTCAGTCACTCAATACTGTCTGACTCTTTGCGACCCCATTAACCACAGCACACGAGGCCTCCCTGTCCATCACCAACTGGAAAAACCATAGCCTTGACTAGATGGACCTCTGTTGACAAAGTAATGTCTCTGCTTTTTAATATGCTGTCTATATTGGTCATAACATTCCTGTCAAGGAGTAAGCGTCTTTTAATTTCATGGTTGCAATCACCATCTGTGTTGATTTTGAAGCCCCACAAAATAGAGTCAGCTAGTTTCCACTGTTTTCCAATCTATTTGCCATGAAGTGATAGGACTGGATGCCATGATCTTAGTTTTCTTAATGTTGAGCCTTAAGCCAACTTTTTCACTCTCCTCTTTCACTTTCAGCAAGAGGCTTTTTAGTTCCTCTTCACTTTCTGCCATAAGGGTAGTGTCATCTGCATATCTGATATTATTGATATTTCTGCCGACAGTCTTGATTCCAGACTGTGATTCCTCCAGCCCAGCATTTCTCATGATGTACTCTGCATATAAGTTAAATAAGCAGGGTGACCACACACAGCCTTGATGTACTCCTTTTCCTATCTGGAACCAGTCTGTTCTTCCATGTCCAGTTCTAACTGTTACTTCTTGACCTCCATACAGATTTCTCAGGAGGAAGGTCAGGTGGTCTGTTATTCCCATTTCTTTAAGAATTTTCCACAGTTTATTGTGATCCACACAGTCAAAGGCTTTGGCATAGTCAGTAAAGCAAAATTCATATTTTTTCTGGAACTCTCTTGCTTTTTTGATGATGTTGGCAATTTGATCTCTGGTTCCTCTGCCTTTTCTAAAACCAGTTTGAACATCTGGAAATTCACGATTCACATATTGCTGAAGCCTGACTTGGAGAATTTTGAGCATTACTTTACTAGCGTGTGAGATGAGTGCAATTGTGTGGTAGTTTGAGCATTCTTTGGCATTGCCTTTCTTTGGGATAGGAATGTAAACTGACCTTTTCCAGTCCTATGGCCATTGCTGAGTTTTCCAAATTTGCTGGCATATTGAGTGTAGCACTTTCACAGCATCATCTTTTACGACTTGCTATAGCTCAACTGGAATTCCATCACCTCCACTAGCTTTGTTCATAGTGATGCTTCCTGAGGCCCCCTTGACTTCACATTCTAGGATGTCTGGCTCTAGGTGAGTAATCACACCATCGTGATTATCTGAGTCATGAGGATCTTTTTTGTACAGTTCTTCTGTGTATTCTTGACACCTCTTAATATATTCTGCTTCTGTTAGGTCCATACCATTCTATCCTTTATTGAGCCCATCTTTGCATGAAATGTAAAGATATGGGAGGCCCAATTATTTGGGAATGGGGGTGTCGAGGTCTCTCTGTCTATTTCCTGCTGAACTGGAATGGTAAGGGGCATTGGGCCTCCCCCTCTTGTTAGTCTCAAACCTCAGAGTCTTATAGCAGTGTCCATCTGAGGACGAGTAATGTTTTCCATGGTCGAGTGTAGTTTTGTTTTCTTTTAATTATTTTTTAATTTTAATTGGAGGCTAATTGCTTTACAGTATTGTAGTGGTTTTTGCCATACATTGACATGAATCAGCCACGGCTGTATATGTGTTCCCCATCCTGAACCCCCCTCCCACCTCACTCCCTGTCCCTCAGGGTCATCCCTGAGTACCCTGTCTCATCCATCAAACCTGGACTAGCAATCTGTTTCACATATGATAATATACATGTTTCAGTGCTATTCTTTCAAATCATCCCACCTTCGCCTTTTCCCACAGAGTCCAAAAGTCTGTTCTTCATATCTGTGTCTCTTTTGCTGTCTCACATATAGGGTTATCGTTACCATCTTTCTAAATTCCATATATATGCTTTAATATACTGTAATGGTGTTTTTCTTTCTTACTTACTTCATTCTGTAATAGACTCCAGTTTCATCCACCTCATTAGAACTGATTCAAGTGCATTCTTTTTATTTTTTTTTAATTTTTTTTCTTTTCCCTTTTATTGTTTTTGCCATACAATGCCATGATATCACCATGGGTTTACATATGCTCCCCCTCCAGAACCCCCCTCCTCCTCCCTCCCTCCTCCCTCCCCCCAGGAAATCTCGATGCACCAGCCCCGACCATCAATCCTGGGCTGGCGATTGATTAGACATATGATAATTAACATGTTTCAATGCCATTCTCCCATATCATCCCACCCTTGCCCTCATCCACAGAGTCCACGAGTCTATTCTATACATCTGCATTCTTTTTAATAGCTGAGTCATTTTTCATTGTGTATATGTGCTACAGCTTTCTTATCCATTCGCCTGCCAATGGACATCTAGTTGCTTCCATGTCCTGTCTGTTGTAAACAATGTGGCGATGAACATTGGGGTACACGTGTCTCTTTCAATTCTGGTTTCCTCGGTGTGTATGCACAGCAATGGGATTGCTGGGTCATATGGCAGTTCTATTTCCAATTTTTAAAGCAATCTCCACACTGTTCTCCATAGTGGCTGTACTAGTTTGCATTCCCACCAACAGTTTAAGAGGGTTTGATTCTTCAAGAAACAACATTTTGCAAAGTGACTAAACCATTTTACTTTCCTACCAGTAATGGATTCGTATTCCAGTTTCTTCATATCCTCACTATCATTTGCTTTTATTTACTATAGCCATTCTTGTAGGTGAAACATTGCATTTTGAATCGAAATGTTTTGTATCATTTTCTGTCCTCTTTAAAGGTTTTTATACCTTCATTATTGAAATGTCCCATCATATCTTTTACCCTTTTTTTTATTTCTCATTATATGTTGTTTATCTTATTATTGTGTCAGTGTCTTTATCAGATATGTGTTTACAATTATTTTATCAGAGTCTATTTTTTTAAAATTTCATCTTCTCATTAAGGCATTCCCTAATCGTATTTAAAGTTGCAATCAGCCTACAACTGGCTATCACCATTTTCTTTGTTATTTGTTTTAATATATATTTCATATCATCATCTAACATAATATATGTATTATATATTTATTTTGATGTCTTTGTTTATTAGAATACAAACTCTTTGAAGAAATTATTTTATCTATTTTTTGGTCACTGTTTTCTACTTGACATATTGCAGACTGTCATTATAATTATTTGTCATTTGAAGAAAATGGTTCAAGAAATTCATGCAGAATAAATGTCCTTAAAATAACAGTGCATTATTCCTTTTTTGTATTGTAAAATAATGCTCCTCTTGGATTTTTACTGCAGAGCTGTGTTTAGTTCCTGCTGAAAGGCTAGCCATTGTGCATTATAACTAGCATATATACTATCAAATTATATTGATAAGCATGGTGCATTCATAGAAATTTAAAATTTGAGGCAACGCATAAGGACATATTGTGCATATATAAAATGATTTCAGCTGTCCAAATAATTTTATTATGATCTTATTTTTTAAACTTTTCTTAAACAGGTAAAAATTGATTAGTATTCAGTAATGTACAAAACACCTATAACCTTTTGCCAAGCTTTGGAAAAATTAGTATTATTTTCTCATTCTCTTGCAGCTGGTTCTACAACTAAATCAATCTTGAGTTTGTTTTTAGCTTCCTGCCTACTTAGATTTAGAACCAATCTATTACAGGCTGTCTGAGGTTCTTTTCTGGTTTCTAAAGTAATCTCGTCCCTAATGCTTTCATACAGTAGCCATTTAATCTTCTTCATAGAGTGGGCAGAATAACCTTATACTTTACTTTTCTAATAAAATATTTCTCGGCTAAGAATTTCAAGTAGGAGAAGAGCTGGGCTATTTCATTCAGACACACATGCAATACACTTAGAGCACCTAGCTCATTCACAAATTAATTTTTGAATGACTGGTTTTATATAACATGTATGAAAATCTATATATTTTAAAATCTTTTTAACACAGAAAAGAGAGAAACAGTTCTTGCTTCCTACAGGGAGAACTTAAAGTAAGTAGATTTTTTTAAATGGAGTTCTTTCAGTTTACTGATAATAAATATGAGTAAGTCACTTAGAGATTTATGTATCAATTCTGGTACTTAACAAATAGACGTGATGATATTTAGCTCACATATTGTTAGGAAAATGAATAAGGTATGCTTGATATGTTATTATTCAATAGATTAGAATATATATATATATATACACATACACATAAATATATGTATATCCACTGTATTTTTCAAACCACCTATTGGAAGACTTTTTGACTGATAGATCACTAAACATTGTTTTCTCAATTATAGTTGATATAAAATGATCATAAAGCTACACTTTTATGGAGATGTTTTAGTTTTCCAATGGTAGTGTCTGATATATATAATAGAGGAGTGAGAGACAGAAAGAGACAGAGAGAAAGGGACTTTATTAAGTTACTTGATGATAATATATTTCAATGAAAGTAACATTTTATAATACATTTCTAAATTCTTCTTCACGTTTTGTTTAGTCACAGAATACAGTTTTTTATTTTAATTTGTGTTAAATGTCATGATAAAGACCAAATTCACTAAATTTCTTATGCCATCATGTTTACCTTTGACAAAAATACAGACACACACACGAGGTATGATAAAATTAATTTAAAGAATTTAAATAAATTTGGATATAATATATCAGAATTGTTTCTCCTTATTTAACCAAGTTACAAATATACTCTCTAGGTTGACTTATGCAGATAAGATTAATAATATTAGATTTGATTCCAGGAAAAAAGTCTAATTCTAAGTAAACTGACTATGTGGACTCTTTTCACTTAGTTTATTATAGTATATGTGTTCTAAATGCTTGAAACCATCTTATCCATTACAAATTTAACTAAATCTAGTTAAAATTTAAATTACTAAAATTAACTAATTTTAACTAAATTTAAAATTTGTTGTATGTTTTGTGGGTAATATTTACTGAGTAATATTTTTCAAAATAAGTTAATAAGATTTTTGATAATATATATTCATAAGTTGAAAAATCAACCAATCTATTTTCTTGAAACTATTACAGTAAATACTTTACAAGGAATTGTCTAATAAAATTAAATCCAAAATTTTGTTTTTCTTTCATATTTAAAATTTAGATTTATTTTTTATTGAGTGGCATTTGTTGATATAACATTATGTAAATTTCATGTTGTACATATATGTCTACTTAGGTATACCCTACAGCATGCTTGCCACCAAAAATTTAATTTCTATATATCACTACAATTGATCTTCATTCATATCACCCTCCCCTACCCCTTCAATTCTCTGTTCTCTGTATCTACATTTTTTAAACTTAGAACTTCAAAGAGAGCAGCTTATAACTGTTGTGAACAGCATGATATTATATATTTTAGATATTACTCTGTAAGTTAGCATTTCTAAAATCATAAAATACAGTTCTTTGCCTTTAAATAATTTGCAGTATCCCTAAAGAAAATCTTGTTTTGTGAAGTTAGCTCATGTGGCTTTCACTTAGTAATACACCTCCCAATTAAAATTGTTGAACAAGACGTTTTAAACAATGAAATTACATAATACCAGTTATTCACTCCCATGCCAAAAGTATTTGCAATTTGTCTCATCCTCATGAATATTTGTCTGCTCTTCTAACATGTATTTATGTATTTTTTAAAAATGTCAGAAAATATTTCAAAGTATATTTTTAAATGTTTACATACTGATCATATGCCTAGCATGAATAATAAAACTCAAATATTATTATAAATCATACAACTGATTGAGTATATTATAATTATTTCTCAAAAAAGATAGTTTTTAATATTTTATATTAAGTATTATGCTAATAGCTAAACTATTTTATTAGAAAAGCATTGAAAAATAAATACTGATTTTTATTTATAGAAATTTTTGAAAACTTATAATTCTATTGATATGATTATATTCAAAGCAGAAAATGACCTGTTATGAATAGAAAGATAATGACATTTTTAAAAAGTAATTTCCACTTGGAAATGATATGAGATCATCTTTAGAGGGCAGCACCTAACTAGGAAAAGAGATATTTCAAGTAGGAAAAGAGATATTTCAGGTATAAGCAGGAATTTGAGTACATGTTATAGCTGCTAAAACTGACAGGTAAAAGTCAGTTGGCCATTAAAATAACCACTTATTAACAGTTACAGTATAAAAAGAGACTAAATAACAGCATCTGATAGTAATCTAAATTGTTAATGAAATAAAAAACACACTTTATTAAACATCACTACTGGTTTAAAGCATATGTATTTTGTCAGTTAATATTAAAGCAACATTGAATAAATTTTCTTTACTCCTAGTCGAGTAATATATAGCAATAGTAATCTAGGCATTAACAACCATGTTCTATGAAAAGGAGAGAGTAAGAAGGTATTTCACATTTAATATTGATCATAGCCAAAAAATTAAAAAGAAGATACAAATAGTGGTGTAAAATGAATGAGGCTTTGCCTGTATAATTTTTATAGTCTAATGAGACTAGAATTATGAAACATGAGTCATAAACTTTTGCTCCATATTACTTGAATGAAAAATAGAAAATTGTTGTTAAACTGTATAGTTAAATATTTTAATAATTAATTCATTAAGCCTGCTCACATTACTGAAACAATTGTTCCATCACTCCATAATTGTGTAATGGGGTTAGTGTATCTGCACGCAATCAGTATTTCTGAAAATCGCTAATATGATAAAATGATTTTCTGAAACTTTCTGTATGCAATAGCATTCCTTTTTTGAAGTTTTCAAACTATTAAAGACAATCTAAGACACTTTAAAAATTGTATAAACTGGCCTCTAATAATCTTGTGAATTGCTCGTTCGTGTCCAGCTCTTTGTGACCCAATGAACTGTTGCCTACCAGGCTCTCCATCCATGGAATTTGCCAGGCAAGAGTACTGGAGTGGGTTGCGATTTCCTTCTCCAGGGGAACTTCCCAACCCAGGGATCGAACCCAGGCCTCCTTCATTGTAGGCAGACACTTTACCATCTGAGCCCCCAGGGAAGATCTAATTATCTTAATGCTAAATATTATAGACAGTGTATGTTATTACTTCTTAGGATAAATTACTTACATATATAATTAAAAATAATTTACTCTCTCTCCCATCAGTAGATTATCAAAACTACCACATAGAGCAGCTTCTTATCCATTTATAAGTTGAACAAATATTTAGTGATCATGTAAGTGTGCTAAGGATTCATAGAAGCTGAGGATTCACCGATGCCCAAGACTTTGCAACATAGGTTACTGTCTCATGAAACATATTACCAGTCTTCACATTTTACTTTAGACAGGGTGTGTGTGTGTGTGTGTGTGTTCTGACAAATGACTACAGAGAGGCAGTTGTTTGGACTGCCTCATCAAGGAAAAACTGTATTTTTTTAAAAACAAAATTTGGTAAATATTACTCGTAGAGTAATGTTTTAACCAATTTGGGAGAGTAGAGAAAGCATTTTTTATAATATTCTATGCTTATGCTGCTACCTGTAAAACCACTTAAAATAAATTTTATTTTAATATGTGGCTAAATATAAAGCTATTAGTAAGTCTACATTACTCCAACCCCTAATTCTGACTAATTATGGACTTTAATTGGTTGTCATAGCTTATTAATAATGTGTATAATTAGCATTATGTAATAATTTAATACAATCTATATTTAACTCAGTTTTCCTTGAGTTCTTTAATTAAATTCTTATTTTAAAATATATTGTTTTAAGAGCATTGCTTATTACTAGTTTCAGCAACTAGCCTGGTTTAGAGAGTTAAAATTCAGACATTATATCATTAGACTACTTTTTCTTATTCTCTGCATTCAAATGAAGTACCAGGCACTTAGGTAAAACTTAGATGAAGATGAAAGGGAGGTTTATTAAGACATTTATCTCCATGAAGAAGGCAAAATCTTGGCCTGGTCAGGTTCTCACATTTTTATTAAGGGACTATAAAATGCAGATAAGCTTTTATATTGTCAAAATATCAATTTTAATTCAGTGCATGGAAGATCCAGCGTGAAGCTTAAATTTGGCTAGTATGAGCTACTATCAGATCATTAGAAAAGAGAAGAGGTATGCTTCTAGTATATCTTGTGCTCTTCTTGATAAATAGCCCCCAAAATTATAGTTTTTTATTGACATAGAATAAAACTTCAATCAGAAAAGAGAATAAGGTGTTTTGTTTGTGTCCTAATATTAGCCTGCAAAGTAAAGTGTGTTTCTTGTCATACTATTATTATTATTATTATTAATTAAAATTACTTAGCTTGAGTAACTTGTCATTAACTTTTGAGTTACATTTGCCTTTTAGGATTATTTCTCCCTCCATTGCTAAACATTATTGTGAAATATTATTTATCTAGATTAAAACAAAAGCAAGTTTATTTTTAAAAATAGAATATACATAATCAAAGAATAAATACAAGCTGATTTTTTGAAACATATTTAAAAATAAAATACAACAATAAAATAGCATTGAAAATATTTTTAAAAATATGAAATAGTACATTCAGTGTATAGCTATATGTTTATCTTATTTTTTATTCATTGCTGTTATTTCATCTGATTTTTTAAGTGTTTGTTTTTTACCAGGCTCTGTGCCACATGTCTTTGTTATCACTCCTATTCTCAGAAAGTAGTTTTTCTATAAAGAAGTCCTGTATAGTGGAAATAATATTTATAATTTAAAAACAAAGCTAAGTTTTCTTGATTTTTTATTTTCCCACATCTTTGATTTTTCTTACAATTTCTTCACCTTTTTGATCATAGTACAAGTAGGAGAGTAAATGTTAACTCTTAAAAAAAAGAAAGATGAAGAATTAGTTTTAGGATAGGAAGAGGATGTAAGTCATTTTCTGAAGGGGGTAGGCATGAAAAGGAATAGATAAGCTGAAGAGTTACAGAAGGCAACCAATGAGATGTATGTATCCTTGCTTTACCCTCTTGTGCAAAATCCATTGGAGAAGATTTATTTGGAAGAAAATCACATACATAAGAGCTTGTCCTCCACTCTTTATTTAAAATCTCAGAGATTACCACACAGATGAATCCTCTCATCAAACAGAGGCTATCAAATAGAGCAACCTATCAAATAGGCTATCAAGCAGAGCACCCTGGGGTGGGGAGGGACAGGATGTGATAGTTGGAGGCACTTGCTCGATCCCTGCCCCTGACTTGCTCTTGGTAGATGTGTGACACAGGTAGGAGGCAGAAGTATCCACAGGCCATAGGCAGGCATTGATATCAGCTGTTTTACTGAAGGTCAGTTTGCCAGTTAATGAAAGTGAGGCATAGTGAATTAGTAATGAAAGGCTAGAAACTGAGCCGTTGGGCTGATGAATTGAGAATTACATTAAAACTTCAGTAAGATTTACAGTACTGTTGAGTGTTGAATTAGGAAAACCCATATGCCCCAATTAAGCTAATAGAATTTCATGGACCACAGACTTCACCATTGCTCACATGTTTACAGAAATGAACGAATTAGGCACCACACAGTGGAACTTAGCGAAAATACATATTGGTTTGCAGACTCAAGGATTCATAGCACCTACAGCTACAACGGGGTTTCTACCATCATAATGGTCTACAAATTGGATCTAAGAAATTTCAATCTTGTTTTCAAGTATATTTATAGAACATAAATGAGTGAATCATGACTTTGAAATTACTGTTTGCGTACGCATGTCACAATTTCTGTGGAAAAGTATGCAGTTCAGTTCAGTCATTCAGTCGTGTCCGACTCTTTGCAACCCCATGAACTGCAGCACACCAGGCCTCCCTGTCTATCACCAGCTCCCGGAGTTTACCCAAACCAGTGGCCATTGAGTCAATGATGCCATCCACCCATCTCATCCTCTGTCATCCCCTTCTCCTCCTGCCCCCAATCCTTCCCAGCATCAGGGTGTTTTCCAGTGAGTCAACTCATTTGCATGAGGTGGCCAAAGTATTGGAGTTTCAGCTTCAACATCAGTCCTTCCAATGAACACCCAAGACTGATCTCCGAAGAGCTTGTTAGACCTCCTTGCAGTCCAAGGGACTCTCAAGAGTCTTCTCCAACACCACAGTTCAAAAGCATTAATTCTTCTGCGCTCAGCCTTTTTCACTGTCCAGCTCTCACATCCATATATGACTACTGGAAAAACCATAGCCTTGACTAGACGGACCTTTTTTAGCAAAGTAATGTTTCTGCTTTTCAATATGCTATCCAGGTTGGCCGTAACTTTGCTTCCAAGGAGTAAGCATCTTTTGATTTCGTGGCTGCAATCACCATCTGCAGTGATTTTTGGAGCCCAAAAATCACTGAGTACGGCTGATCGCAGCGGCTGCCATGGTGCACTGAGCACAGCCAAGAGGGGCTACCCTTGGCCGGAGGCCGGGGGTGGTGATTGGGAGGAGCTACTTTGGAAAAGTATTAGAAATTGTCTATTTTCAAATACGAATCTACTCAAGACACACATACAAAAGGGATTATAACGAAAAATAGTTATGTGTCAGATTGTAAACAGTACATATCCATGGCAATCAAGGGCACCATGAAATCAGAAATTATATTCTAAAAGAATCCAACATCCCACCAGGTAGTCCTCAACATAATAAAAGCTACTAGCTGAGCTGATCCATAAATCATTCAATTGCCTAGTTTTACCCTTAAATGTGTTTTTTATTTATTGACAATTTTTTGAAAATAACATAAAAACACATCTGTATGGGGAAAATATTTTATAACATTACCAGACACAATGCTTAGGGAATCTAGCATTAAATAGACAATTGATTGTTATTAACAATTACTGTATATAAGTGGTGGATGTGGGGCATATTTGGAAGTGTCTAGAGAGGTGAAACTCTAATCCAGAGATCCAGAATTAGGAAAATAATTCTCCAATTGGAACTTGAAGATATATAGAAATCCAGGCAGCCAAGTAAGCCAGTAATATGCTTTATTGTGATATTCTGCTTAGAATATAAAATTAAGACTATTATTTTTACATAGAAGATTTACTTTCTATTGGAAATAATCACTTTACATCAAAATAGCCATGTAACAAAATCTTTGGCAAGGATTAAATAAAGTTAAGATAAATGTTTAGTCTTATTAAATATTCTTCTTCAACTTTAAAAAAATTAAAATTCTTGAAAATCTTGGAATTAACATATAACATGTAAAATAATTTGGACATTTCTTCATTTGATCTCTGTTATGCTGAACCATATTTCCAGCTGTGTAAGCCATATGTTCTCTAGTATCTGTTGACAGAAAGCTAGTATTTGTAATTTAAACTTGAAATGTTACATAAATTTTTGAACATGCACAACATGCATGAAGATTTTTCTCTTACTTACTTGAAAACTATAGTCAACAGAGTAGATTTTCCTCAAATCTTCCCATGGTTTTGAAATTCTCCTAAGCATTCTAGCTTTCATTTTGTTCACATCCTATTTGGCATCATATTAAACAAATCCTAAGGGTCCCTGATACTACTCTTCCTCTTATTTTCTCATTGTCTTCAACTGATGAAAGAGATTGGTTATAGGAACTGTGATTGCATAATGTGGTTAAGATGCTTTCCATGGGCTTCTCCACTTGTTACAGACAAAGTATGTACATGAAGAACATGGGAGGTTTAGACAGTTGCATCACAGGCAGAATGGCTTTATCTTCAGACTTGGGCACTTCTTTGTCTTTCACAAAGTCCTGAAAGACTAGAGTTTTTCTGATATTTTTCTTGGCTTATGATAGAAAAGTTAATAGTATCAACTTGTGAACTGAACTCTCAGCACTGTATGTTGGTTTCTAAAATAGTCTCTGATTACTTTGCTTGTTTATTACCCTCACTGTCATCTGATAAATTTTGTACAATTGTTATCTATCATTTCAGATAACTTATAGTATAAAAATATGCAGATAGAGGATGTCCTCCCATCATTTGAAGAGGCCATCCTATGTTTCAAATTGATACATACAAACAAGAACTACTATTTCACCTGGTCACTGTCAACTAAGAAACAAATCCTGCTCTCGAATTTGTTATTTTCTGTTTCTAATGTCCTGAAAGACTGTCTTCAGTTGCATCCAATTACTTGCTCACTTAATTTTATTCTTATGATTTAAGTGATCTTTCTCCTTTGCTCAGTTTAATCTTTCCCAGTGATCGTAATTCCCCTGTTTAATCACCAGTATATTGATCATTGACTTCTTTGCTGGCAGCTTTCTTTGAAACAGTCCATATCTGAAGCTAGTGCTTCTTCTTTTACTTTACCCTGAATCACTTCTTTGTTGCAGAAGCAGAAGCCACTAGGAATAAGCTAATATTCTATAAACACTTGTGTGATAACAACCATCATCATACATCATGAGGTGAGCACTAACTGGTACGGGCCTACTCCAGATCAGGGAAAGTGGGCTGGGCAAAGAAGGCAAGAGCCCAAGGGCCTCATATCTGGCAGTATTATCTGCTAATGTACATTCCTGGCGTATCTCCTATTGCTGCACCTTTTAACAATAATTTTAATTGGCATTCTCCTTAACTAGGATCTTGAAATTTTGTAGCTGCTGTGAATTTAACTTTAGTGTCTCTTTATCTAGACAGTCCTAACTATGTGTGTGTGCTATGTCGCTTTAATCATGTCCAACTCTGTGTGACCCTATGGACTGTAGCTCCCAGGTTCCTCTGTCCATGTAATTCTCCAAGCAAGAATACTGGAGTGGCCTGCAATTTCCTCCTCCAAGGGATCTTCCCATCCTAGCTATCCAATATCTTTAAATTCTGTCTATAATTCTCCAGTTTAAAAAATATCAATGCTAATTCCAGTTGTTTTTCTGATTCCAGTTCAGGTAACTAACACTTAATAGCTTCTTTCAGTGTCTTGAAGTTAGTTGAGACCCAGTCTAACTAAATTTGTTTTTAACCAGCCAGGTCCTTATGAAGAGACCAATATCTGGGGAAATGGCTGTATTTTATCCAGAGATCCTTATGTCACTCTTACAACCAGTAAATCACCAATCTCTTTCAACTCTTTCCTTTTATCTATAGATGTCCATGTATTCCCACTGATACTAGTTCAAGTTTTACCATGTTTTCCCAACATGATTTTTAACAACCTCTAAACATATTTTAATTTATTCATCTTTCTCAATATCAGTTAAGTTTATAGAGCCATTATGCAATAATTTTTGGATAATAAGACAAAATTACCAATTCTTTGCTTTACAGTACTCTCTGACACAAGACATTAGTGGCACAGCAATAAGAATCTGCCTACAGTGCCGGAGACCTAGGTTCAATCCGTGGGTCAGGAAGATCCCCTGGAGAATGGAATGACAACCCACTCCAGTATTCTTGCCTGGAGAATTCCATGGACAGAGAAGCCTGGCGTGCTACAGTCCGTGGGGTCACAAAGAGTTGGGCATGACTGAGTGACTAACACTTTCACTTTTAATTTTCTGACAGCTTGCTATTCTTAAGATACATTTTAAAGAATAATATACCCTAAAATTTCTGTATTTATCTTGCTTCTGTCTATTTTCTAGACATCATATCATTTCATTATTTATGAAAGCAGGGGTACTCTTAACGGTTTTAAATTCCTGGTGAGAAACAAACTGGCTCTGGATTCAGTCCTTTTGCACCTACTATTTCTTTTGCCTTCAGTATTGCTCCATTTGTCCTTAACTTGAATACTATCCTTCTTTTTGTAGGTTCATATTCAAAGTCAATTTGTCAAAAATGTTTCTTCTGATTTTTCCTAATACTATGAAAGGACCATATTGTTTGCTCTTAATTCAAAATGCTTTCTCTCTTTTTGTCACTTATTGAATACCTATATTAAGTTTTTTTTTGTGTGATTCTTGATTAAGTACATCTATTCATAGAACTAAATAAAAAAAAAAAAAACGATGTCCTTTTCATTATAGGGGACTGGAATACAAAAGTAGGAAGTCAAGAGATAGGTGGAATACAGGCAAATTTGGCCTCAGAGTACAAAATGAAGCAGGGAAAAGGCTAACAGAGTTTTGCCAAGGGAAAGCACTGGTCATACTAAATACTCTCTTCCAACAACACAAGAGAAGACTCTACACATGGACATCACAAGATGGTCAATACCAAAATCAGATTGATTATATCCTTTGCAGTCAAAGATGGGGAAGCTCTATACAATCAGCAAAGACAAGATCGGGAGCTGACTGTGACTCAGATCCTGAACTCCTTATTGCAAAATTCAGACTTAAAATGAAGAAAGTAGGAAAAAACACTAGACCATTCAGGTATGACCTAAATTAAATCCCTTATGATTATATGGTAGAAGTGAGAAGTAGATTCAAGGAATTACATCTGATAGACAGAGTGCCTGATGAGCTATGGGCGAAGCTTTGTAACATTGTACAAGAGGCAGTGATCAAGACCATCCCCAAGAAAGAGAGATGGAAAAGGCAAAATAGTTGTCTGAAGAGGCCTTACAAATACCTGAGAAAAGAAGAGAAGTGGAAGGCAAAGGAGAAAAGGAAAGATATACCCATCTGAATGCAGAATGCCAAAGAATAGCAAGGAGAGATAAGAAATCCTTACTCAGTGATCAGTGAAAAGAAATAGAGGAAAACAATAGAAAGGGAAAGCCTAGAGTTCTCTTCAAGAAAATTAGAGACACCAAGGAAACATTTCATGCAAAGATGAGCACAATAAAGGACAGAAATGGTATGGAACTAACAGAAACAGAAGATATTAAGAAGAGGTGGCAAGAATATACAGAACAACTGTATAAAAAAGTTCTTCACAACCCAGATAACCATGATAGTGTGATCATGTACCTAGAGCCAGACATCCTGGAATGTGAAGTCAGATGGGCCTTAAGAAACATCACTAAGAACAAACTTCGTGGAGGTTATGAAGTTACAGTTGAGCTATTTCAAATCCTAAAAGATGAAAGTGCTGCACACAATATGCCAGCAAATTTGGAAAACTCAGCAGTGACCACAGGACTGGAAAAGGTCAGTTTTCATTCCAATCCCAAAGAAAGGCAATGCCAAAGAACGCTCAAACCACCACACAATTGCACTCATCTCACCTGCTAGCAAAGTAATGCTCAAAAGTCTCCAAACTGAGCTTCAACAGTATGTGAACTGTGAACTTCCAGGTGTTCAAGCTGGTTTTAAGAAAGGCAAAAGAACCAGAGATCAAATTGCCAACATCCGTTGGATCATTGAAAAAGCAAGAGAGTTCCAGAAAAACATCTCTTTCTGCTTTATTGACTATCTCAAAGCCTTTGACTGTGTTGATTAAAATGAACTGTGGAAAATTCTTAAGAGATGGGAATACCAGACCACCTGACCTGCCTCCTGAGAAATCTGTATGCAGGTCAAGAAACAACAGTTAGAACTGGACATGGAACAACAGACTGGTTCCAAATCAGGAAGGAGTACATCAAGGCTTATATTGTCACCCTGCTTATTTAACTTATATGCAGAGTACACCATACAAAATTCTTCGATGGATGAAGCACAAGCTGGAATCAAGATTGCCACAAGAAATATCAATAACCTCAGATATGCAAATGACACCAGCCTCATGGCAGAAAGCAAAGAAGAACTAAAGAGCCTTCTGATGAAAGTGAAAGAGGAAGGTGAAAAATTGGCTTAAAACTCAACATTCAGAAAACTAAGATCATGGCATTTGGTCCCATTACTTCATGGCACATAGATGGAAAACAATGGAAACAGAGGCATTATTTTGGAGGGCTCCCACATCACTGCAGATGGCGACTGCAGCCATGAATTTAAAAGACCCTTGCTCCTTGGGAAAAAAACTATGACCAGCCTAGAGAGCATGCTAAAAAGCAATGACATTACTTTGCCAACAAATGTCCGTCTAGTAAAAGCTATGGTTTTTCCAGTAGTCATGTATGGATGGGAGAATTGGACTGTAAAGAAAACTGAACACTAAAGAATTGATGCTTTTGAATTGTGGTATTGGAGAAGACTCTTGAGAGTCCCTTGGACTGCAAGGAGATCCAACCAGTCCATCCTAAAGGAAATCAATCCTGAATATTCATTGGAAGGACTGATGCTAAAGCTAAAACTCTAGTACATTGGCTACCTGATACAAGGAACTAACTCATTGGAAAATACCAGGATGCTGGGAAAGATTGAAGGAGGGAGGATAGGGGACAACTGAGGATGAGATGGTTGGATAGCATCACCAACTCGATGGCCATGAGTTTGAATAAGCTCTGGGAGTTGGTGATGGACAAGGAAGCATGGCATGCTGCATCCATGAGGTCACAAAAAGTTCGCCACGCCTGAGCGACTTAACTGATTGAATTCCTACTGTACTTAAGTTCAACTAAAGAGTCACCTTTACTATCAGCATCAGTATGACAATTTGTCAGGCAATATTTAGAAAATGATTCAGTGGATTATTACTCTTGTAATAATAAGCATTTCTGCTTTGACTGGTAGAATATTATTGTTACAAGATATTTTACTCCAAATTACATCTAGAATGTTTACTTCTTTTAAAAAGAGAATACTCACATATCTACAGTTAATTCTAGTGACATGCCTTGTTTGAATTTCTGATGTTGTAATGATAATACATGATGAGTACTTCCATCATCCCAGGTTCAGGGATTCCTGAACTGAGATTTTAAGTGTGAAATGAAGTGAAAGTCACTCAGTTGTGCCCAACTCTTTGCGACCCCATGGACTGTACAGTTCATGAAATTCTCCAGGCTAGAATATTGGAATGGGTAGCCTTTCCCTTCTTCAGGGATCTTCCCAACTCAGGGATTGAATCCAGGTCTTCCCCATTGCAGGCGGATTCTTTACCAGCTGAGTCACATTGCTATTTGACCTTCCAGAGACTTAGGGTAATTCTGAATACAGATCATTTGGTCAAATTCTGAGACTGAAGCTGAACATCAGTTTTATAAACCTTAATAAAGATTACTACTATGCATTGAGGTGTAAATAGAATCATGATTAGTGTTGATAAAGAAGAATTAGGTTTTAGTTCCAATTTTTAGTGTTTGGCTGTTTTGTGATGTCATTGTCATTAAAGTGAAAAAATAATATGTTGGACAAGTATGATTTTGGCAGAGGTCTTATTAAAAATACTGAAATGTGAAAAAAGTAATAAATCAATTATTTTATCTATCATCTGTGATTCTATATAAACTCTCATAGATGAGAGGGCAATATAAAAGCATGCTTTGATTGAGATTCTTGATAAAATTTTTTTCTGTAAAGCCTGCAAAACTTTTGTATACTGTTTTGTATACTTAGAAATGATGAAGTCATTCATTAGCAAATCCTTTTTTTAATTCTAATAATGAAAATTCAGATGTGAAATACCGATATATTGAATAAGTTGCATGAATGTATGAATCATTAAAACATATTTGAAATAAAGAGTATTTGTTCTAGAATAGAGAAACTATACTTAATATTTATAAAGAAAAGTAGTATTTTGATATAGGACTTCTCTT
This sequence comes from Antilocapra americana, assembly GCA_007570785.1. Taxonomy (NCBI): domain Eukaryota; kingdom Metazoa; phylum Chordata; class Mammalia; order Artiodactyla; family Antilocapridae; genus Antilocapra; species Antilocapra americana. The sequence continues at coordinate 8,042,593 of ML663566.1, read as the reverse complement.
TTGCCAGCCCTTTTAATTGCCCAGAGTTAACTTTTCTCCAGTATATTTGAGCAGTTTTTATTTTTAACCTTACTTATAATTTTAAATGAAAAATAATAAACTGCTTGTAATTAGTGGAAATTTTTAGTGTTAAATTATTGCTATGCAAATACCATGGAAGAAAATTTATACAAATATATATCTTTAGCTTCACTCATCAACAAAGACACATACACATTTCAATTAATAAAATAGTGCTAATGATGGAAATATTTACTCACAGTTTTTATTGTTCTATAGAAGAATTTTGAAACCTTTAAATCATTGATTCCTGGTAACATCACCATGTAACATCAGCATGATTGCATAGAACACAGACACTTGGGTGAGACTACCTTTCCTGCAAGGAGAAAAAGAAAAGTGTTCTTTTAAGAATGTTTTATTAAAACTTTTAAAGTGCAATAAATTAAAAAATATTATATTTAGACAATTAAAATATGTACATGCAACATGATTTTATATTAATTTTACTTATTAATTACTAATGAAACCAAAGCGGGATCCTACATGACCCACCTCCCAGAATATTGGAAATAAAAGCACAAATAAACAAATGGGACCTAATTAAAATTAAAAGCTTCTGCACAACAAAGGAAACTATAAGCAAGGTGAAAAGACAGCCTTCAGAATGGGAGAAAATAATAGCCAATGAAGCAACAGACAAACAATTAATCTCAAAAATTTACAAACAACTCCTGCAGCTCCATTCTAGAAAAATAAACAACCCAATTAAAAAGTGGGCCAAAGAACTTAACAGACATTTCTCCAAGGAAGATATAAAAATGGCTAACAAACACATGAAAAGATGCTCAACATCACTCATTATCAGAGAAATGCAAATCAAAACCACAATGAGGTACCACTTTACACCAGTCAGAATGGCTGCAATCCAAAAATCTACAAGCAATAAATGCTGGAGAGGATGTGGAGAAAAGGGAACTCTCTCACACTGTTGGTGGGATTGCAAACTAGTACAGCCACTATGGATAACAGTGTGGAGGTTCCTTAAAAAACTGCGAATAGACCTGCCATATGACCCAGCAATCCCACTGCTGGGCATATACACTGAAGAAACCAGAATTGTAAGAGCCACGTGTACCCCAATGTTCATCGCTGCTTTGTTTACAATAGCCAGGACATGGAAGCAACCTAGATGCCCATCAACTGACGAATGGATAAGAAAGCTGTGGTACATATACACAATGAAATATTACTCAGCATTAAAAAAAAGTTCTTTGAATCAGTGCTACTCAGGTGGACGCAACTGGAACCCATTATCCAGTAAGCCAGAAGGAAAAACAACAATACAGTATACTAACGCATATATATGGAATTTAGAAAGACAGTAACGAAAACCTAGCATGCGAGACAGCAGAAGGAACGCAGATGTATAGAACAGACTCATGGACTCTGGATGAGGGCAAGGGTGGGATGATATGGGAGAATGGCATTGAAACATGTTAATTATCATATGTGTAATCATTCACTAGCTCAGGATTGATGCTCGGGGCTGGTGCATCGAGATTTCCCGGGGGAAGGGAGGAGGGTGGGAGGAGGGAGGGGGGTTCTGCAGGGGGAGCATATGTAAACCCATGGCAGTATCATGTCATTGTATGGCAAAACTAATAAAAAAAATGAAATTGAATTTCTTTTTTTCTCACTGTGATTTCTTCTTACCTGTCTTTACCTTCTATTTTCCTTTCAGTCTTATAAGGGAGGACAATTGAAATTAAGTCTGTGACTTGTAAACTTACCAGTATTCTGAAATGTGAATTACGTTATTAATTATCATCTTTTTGTATATTTAATATATTATTTTGAATACTATAAAGCAGTAGCATAATGGCAAGAAGACATATTACCAAACCGACTGTCTGTAAACCACCAGGCATCGTTATTTGTAAACTTTGAATGACAGTTAATAAGACCTTTTTCCTGTATATAGCATACAAAGTGCTTTAAAAAAAATGAAATCAACTCCAGCCAGCACCCTGGAGAAGGGAAAGGTTACCCCTTCCAGTATGCTTGCCTGGAGAATTCCATGGACTATTTAGTCCATGGGGTCACAAAGAGTTGGACAGGGTGGCTGAGAGACTTTAACCTTCACTAGCCAACTAGCTATGTGCCTTTAACTTTTATCATCATGATGGAACTGGAAAGTGAGCTTGCAATGGTACTTGGCTATCTCTGTAGCTCCCTCCATTCATCTCTCTTAGTACTCTCTCCATGTAATTTCTATTCTACAGATATTTAAATAAAAATTCAGGACAGTTCAGTGGAATTCCCTTAGAAAATAAAAATCACTTGCTTCTGGGAAGTGATTTAGGGAACACTGAGTAGCTGTGGAATAATTTCTGTTGGAATTATTTCTGTTCTAATGACTGGAGAAATGTCTTTGAGTCTCCTAAATATTTTATCGGGTTCTAAAATCTCCATGTTAGATGGGAATAAAGTTTGATCTAGCTACCAATTAAATATGAAAATATTCACCATAATATATATTCCCTACTTCCTTTGTCATCTGGGAAGGAATATTGGAAGCTTGTATTAATATAAATGAGATAGTTAAATATTGGGATTTTTGAGGAGGAAATTGTAGGTTCAGGTATAGGCTTATAAGTTTTAAATGTATTTTGTCACTCTTAGTGCTTTCCCAGTCCACATTAAACTGATATTTATTCATGCTTAAAAAATTGGTGGTTGTTTCTGGAATGTTTGTGTATATATACCTGAAAAAAAATGAGGTGATTTACTTGAGAGTAACTGAAATGATATCTAATTATATTCCTGTCAAACTTGAATGTTAAAATGTCGTAGTTAATTATTTTTAAGATAAAAGAAAATTGAGAGAGTCATTACCATTTTGAAATAAGACCAAGACATAGATTTAAAGCAGAAAAGAAAACCATTAAGTAGATGAGATCAATAGATGTCAAGCGCATGAGAGAGTCTTGTGACACCTTAAGAAAAGTAGTGACTTTTAGCTATAAACAAAAGAATTTATCAATGTAATCCAAAATACTTTTCATTTAATTGACAAAGAAAATGTAAAAAGCCTGGACAGAAATGAGTATTAGCTCATGAATTACAAAATGCCACAAATTATCCTTAAAACAGGATAGCTTGTAAGTATATTCTTGGTTAAAATGAAGTTGGGTACCTCTCCTAAAATATGTTAGGGTTGTTTAAAAAACTTTCTTCACAGTTATAATTCTATATTTTATATCAACCATATGTTCAGCTCGTGACTATATATAGCCTCATTATTGAAGTATAAATATTAATTGGTTGTTTTTCCCTCTTTTTAAGCTTATTTAAATTTACCTACATCAGTTCTTTTAATCATCAGCTTTGCTTTCAAGTTATTAATTTCTAGTCTGCAAACTTATAAAGTAACCATAAAATTAATACACACTTTGATTATTGATAACTATACCCTTTCTGTCTGAGCTTCAGACTCCTAATTTATAAAACAAATTGGGACAACAAAAAAGGGCAGAAATGATAAATGTCCTCCTCACCCAAACAAAGATATGTATCCCAAGTTAGACAATAATTTAATCCTCTAAAATTTTAAATAATTAGCAGAGTGATACAGGGCCAAGAGAAAAACTGTTGAAGATTATATATGTATTATATTCTATCTCTTCAGCCATCTGTCCAACTATCATCTATGAGTGAACATTTCCTAAAACAGAATCTATACTACCTTCTGACTGTTGTTAAGACTTATTGTTCAGTTCTCAGGAAATGTGTACACTGCCTGATAATTCACAAGGAATTAGTTTTTTGCTTAATTATGCATAGTTGAATTTTGGTGCTTGCAACTAAGGAACTCCAATTAATAATTTTTGGAAAAGTTCCCTTTTTCATTGACTTACTAATTTATTATTTGTTTATTGTGCTCTTATTTTAAGTTGTGTTGTTCGAAGATATATGGACTGTGGCATGGACAAATCATTTTACAGGAAGATAATTTTTTTTTAACATTCAGATAGCAATCTCAGAGTCTTGCTTACAGATGTTTATATGTATGATTTAAAAATAGACCTGTCTAATATTAAAAAAAAAATAACTGATTATATGCTCTGACTGTTGAAATACTTATTTGTATCTTGAAACTGTAGAACATAATAGCAAAAACCTTGGTTAACTTTGCCCAAGCAAAGAAGTAATAATGTTAAAGACAAGAGCTTAGCTATTATTCTAGTGTTGAGTCTTAAAATTTCTATGAAGACAGAGTTTTTAATTTATTTAGTTCTAGGTGGCAATGAGAATTCTGTACCAACTATAATTTTACAAGGAAAAATGTATCTTTTTAGAAAACTGCATTCTTATGAAGCTTGATAGAGCTACAATTTGTTTGAACAATCTCCATTTTTTAACCCTTCTACTGTATAAACTTTATAATATAAAATAAAACAATAAATCGAATTTCAAGCCTCTCAAATGTTACCACTACTATGTTTCATGTTTTTTATTGTCATAGGTGAAGGAAGCCTTTAATAATGCTGGTTACATTTTAAATGTGGAGAATTAAATGTGGAGAATTAAAAATTTACCTGATTGCATTTTTTCCTATATAAGTCCATAATACTTTATATTTTCTTTTACTGCCATAATTAAAACCATAAAAATATCTGTATTATTATATAAATGTATAGTAGTCAATATTATACTCTCTAAATAATTTGTGCAGATTTCTATAATACCAGTGTTTTTATTGATTTAGTCATAATTTATTCAAGCTCTATGATGTTTTTCAGCGTTTCATTTTGTCAACTTTTATAATTATACCTGAATTTTAAATATAGCACTTAAAATATGTAAGTATTTTTGTTCTCTCCTAACGTGGCAATTTTCTTCCAAATTGCTTTGTTTATGAGAACACAGCATATGTTTAGTTTTCTCCCAGTACGTTCTATAAATCTGACAAAGTTGAGAAGTAAAACTCCAGGAGTACCACTATGCAAATTATTGTTGTATTTATACTAACTTGTTTTGAATATATTGGATGATTAAACATATTTTTCTTACAAAAGATACAAATTTTGGTTCCTGAATATTAATTGCAAACAAAAATATTGAAAAAGTTAGATGAAACTTTGGATTCCTATTTTACTGCTATCCTTAATTAGCAAAATATATTGATTGTGATTACAAGGACCACATTTTCATTCCATAAAAGATATTATCTTAAAACATGAATGTTAAGCTGACTAGAATGAGATGAAATTTTTTACAAAATTATTTACCAGTGAAATGCTAAATTCTGTTTAGTATTCACATACTAAAAAGTGAATATTTTCTTTACAAAGATGTCTTGCAAACAGAGCTATTTTTAAACTTACAGGCTGAAATGAGGAAAATATACAAAATTAATAATCATTTCAGTGTAAAGATTATAATTTATTTTGATGAATGTGAGAAGTATCATTTTGCACTCAAGTCATCTCATGTTAACAATGCATGCTCAGTCACTCAGCTGTTTCCAACTCTGTGACCCAAGACACTGAAGCCCACCATGCTCCTCTGTCCATGGGATTTTCCAGGCAAGAATCCTGGAGTGGGTTACCATTTCCTCTTTCCAACCCAGGGATAAAAGCTTGTGTCTTCTGTGTTTCTTGCACTGCAGTCAGATTCTTTACTACTGGGTAAGTTGTGAAATAAATGTATTGTGGTTTCACAATAGTATTTAAAGGTATAGAACACAGAATTATAACACATGATGCGTTTCTATAATTTCCTCTCTCATATATGATTGTGGATAACAAATACATGGCTTATGCAGTCAACTATTCAGTCTTTGTTGGTCCTCACATTCTATTTTTGATAGTATTCGTATAGCAATGGCACTTCCCAGGTGGTGCTAGTGGTAAAGAACCCACCTGCCAGCTCAGCAGATGTAAGAAATGAAGGTTTGACCCCTGGGTTGGGAAGATCCCTTGGAGGAGGGTACAGCAACCCACTCCAGTATTCCTGCCTGAAGAATCCTGTGGACAGAGGAGCTTGGCAGGCTACAGTCTGTAGCGTCACACAGAATTGGACACAAATGAAGTAATTTTGTATGCATGCACATATAGCAAAATTGTATTAGCAGCTTTTAGCTGCTAGGTCTCTTTTTTAAATAAATATTTGAATGTTTTTCTAAGCATCTCTGTTTTTGCCTCCCTGCTTCTTCTAGTACTATTAACTCCTGAGGCAAAACTCCTATCCTCAGCTTAGTCAATGTGTTTTAGATAAAGCAATTCTTTCTAGCCTCAGGAGTTGTCATCTGACTCAGAATTGGCCAAAATATATGTTCCATTACACTGAACGTAGGTAGTTGTTCGTGGATAAACATAAGATTGAAGCAAGATCTGTCAGCAAAGGAGACTCATAACTAGTAGATTTTTGGAACAGTGTAAGAAAGAGTTCCATTTTCCAGTAGTGTGTTTCTGAGAGAACAGGGAGCCTTCTTGGAGCTGGTGATCATCATCTTATTATTAGAAGGGGGAGTCTTTTCTTGACTCTTGCCAATACAAAGGATAGGAAAGCTAGTGATAAGAGAAAGCAGAAGATACACATGAAGGTAATCTTCTCCTGGATTCAGTGGTACCAGCAATAGAAAGATGTTCTTTTCTTGGGTTTTCAGTTATCTCAGTCAATCAATTTTACTTATGTCAGTTTTAGTTGTATTCTGTCAGTTGTGATCATCTTATTATTAAATAACATATCTGCATATACCCTTGACAGTCCTTATTGAAATTGAGATCCTGATCTCCCAGCTCAGTGCCTTTTTAGCCCCTCTTATCTGCGGTTCTTACATATGCTTGCTAGTGAAACATCATATTATGTTCTGATCTCTCCTACCATAAACATTAACCTATTGTGAATAGATCCCAATACTATTTTTAATGACACTGGTGCACCCTCAACCTTCCATAGCCTCAGTGTATGGAGAATCTTCTAGATCTTCCAGTAGAAAACAATCTCAGGTGGGTCTTGAGTAAGCACATACTTCCTTGTCATAGAGTTGCCAGTCTTAGGCATTTCAAGTTAGTTTAGTTCGTGACTCTTCCAGTGTCTTCAGTTGCCCTCTCTTCTAGTTCTCATGAGGTATTGAAAGGTATTATTTGGGATATTGGACCAGTTTCACCAATTTCACAATTTCACTAGTCTGTGAAAAATCAACAGATGTTTTTTCCTTTACCATTTTTATCTTTCAGCACTCTTGTTAAAAATCTTCAGAATCTAGTTCCATGGGTTTTGTTGCAGCTTTTCCCCCTGCATGTTGGCTAGATGTTCTAGATGTTTTGGGATAATGTCCACTATCAGGCCCCCAGATTGACTGTTATATTTCTTTAATTATATTTATTTATTTATTGCCTCTTGGGTCTTCATTGCTGCAGGGGCTTTTCTCTGCTTGTGGCAAGTCAGGGCTACTCTCTAGTTGCAGTGCATCGGCTCGCCACCACAGTGGCCTCTCTAGTTACAGAGCACAGGCTCTGTGGCACATGGGTTTTGGTAGTTTCGGCTCACAGGCTCTGTAGCTGTGGCCTCTCGTAGAGCACAGGCTCGCTAGTTGTGGCACAGAGACTTAGTCACTCCATGGCATGTGGGATCCTCCTACACCAGGGATTGAACCTGTGTCCCCTGCTTTGGCTGTTAGATTCTTACCATTGAGCCACCAGGGGAGCCCCTCAGAATGATGGTTAACTGCAGTTTAGCCTGAGTTAAACTTAGTAGCCAAAAAGGAAGATGAGAGCTGTTCCTGAGAAGAGATCACATTCTTTTGTGAAGAAAAGATTTCACATTATCCACCATTACCCTGTTCCAATTTGTCACCAATAAACTTGTCAACAATCATGTATACCTCAGGCTTGTTGATACTTCATTTATCTCAAGCAACAGGACCTTCAATGCCAGCCTGCCCCTAAATTATTAAACTCAAAAATTTTGTCTTACTACCTTGGAAAATAGTGACAAGTCAGGTTCTCTGAAAGTAAATGTTAAAGTAGATTTTCAGGTTCTGAAAATCTGATCACCTTTGAAAGGAAAGAGAGCGTGATTTTGGACACAGGTAGAAGTTGAACTCAGAGGCAGATCTGACAAAGTATTGGCTGTTTTGGTAGAGAGCCCTCGGACAAATTTTGCCTTTAGAGTTGACAGAGTTGGGTTAAAATCACCCAGTATTTATACTCTTTCCTAGCTCAGTCACAGGATGGCACCTCAACCCCTAATCCAGGAACAGTATATTCTGGGGAAGAGTGGCTTTCTACCACTGAGGAGCCCTTGGCAGTACTGAGAGCTGGACGCTGTCTGCCGAACAATATTACCAAAGCTGTACAGAAATCCTACTTGAAGAGAAATCTATATAGAGTTTCTTTCCACACACTCCACAGTTTAGTTGGCCTCTTGTAATTGCAAAATTGCTTTATTTATTAAAAGTTTCCCTGGTGGCTCAGATGGTAAAGAATCCATCTGCAATGCAGGAGACTTGGGTTTGATCCTTGGGTTGGGAAGATCCCCTGAAGAAAGGAATGTCTTCCCACTCCAATATTCTTGCCTGGAGAATTCCATGAATAGAGGAGTCTGGCAGGCTACAGTCCATGGGGTCACAAAGAGTCGGACATAACTGAGTGACTTTCACTCACTTTTGTGCTTATTAAACCCAGGTCATTTAAACAGATAAAATGTTTGACTTGCAGTCAAAGTTTTCTCTGTGTTTGTGATTTTTGTTTCCATATTATAAATACAAAGTTAATGTAAGTAGTAATTTAATTTTATAATAGTACTAATAATGAAATAGTAATAATCTCTTATGTTTATAGTGAATGTTCTATTTTACAGAGGAATTTCTTATTTGGTACTCATTAAGAACAATATACTGAGTAGACATCATTATCATTCTGCAACTTTTAATTTCAAATTCACTGATGGAGATTACCAGTTTAATAAATTGTAATGTCAAAAATCAAACTTAGAACTTCCAAACTCATGAACAGCTTATCTTTTAATACACTGTTGAGTGTCTTAATAAACTCTGACTTACTGTAATCAGAATACTTACGAATATTAAAAACATTATTTTAATCATAAAATTATAAATAGATTCTTTTATGGATAACTTAGATGAATTGACACATTTTCTCATAAAAGTAAATACTGTTGTTTTAATTAACATTCTTATGGACTCTTTTTCAGGAGTTATGCCATAAATATTAAACTAAACACTAGCAAAATATAATCAATAAATCTTAATGGTTTTAGTTATATAACATGTGGTTCTGAAATAAATCCTTAAATAACTGGATCTGTTCCCTATTCAAAAACTCATATCTTTTTATTTTTTCAAACCTAGCTTTTCTTTGTTACTACCATATTAGAGGGCAAACTCTTCTTTTTGCTTTTCCTTTATTCCTTCTTTCATTGTATTTGTGTGTGAGGTGTGATTGTGCAAATTTCTATTCCAGCGTTGATTAGCATAATCTTAAAAAAATTCTAATCTGATGTTACTTAAGCAATATGAAAATAATAAGGAAAACGTTTATAAAAAATTGTTTTCATATACTTCCAGCATTAGAATTATACAAGATGGGTCTTTTATTTTTTTTAAATTTTCTTTACTTTATTGTGTTGGTTTTGCCATACAATGACATAAAACTGCCATGGGTCGACATATGCTCCCCCTACCCCTCCCGATTCCCTCCCCCGGGACATCTCGGTGCACCAGCCCTGAGCATCAGTCCTGGGCTGGCGATTGATTTCACATATGGTAATTAACATGTTTCATTGCCAATCTCCCATATCATCCCACCCTTGCCCTCTTCCACAGAGTCCATGTGTCTGTTCTATACATCTGCATTCCTTTTGCTGTCTCGCATGCAGGATTCTCGTTACCATCTTTCTAAATTCCATATATATGCATTAGTATACTGTATTGTTGTTTTTCCTTCTGGCTTACTTCACTCTGGATAATGGGTTCCAGTTGCGTCCACCTGAGTAGCACTGATTCAAATGAACTTTTTTTTAATGCTGAGTAATATTCCATGGTCTTATGATTACTTTCTTGCACCAAGGAACAGCTTCACTCATGTGTGTTACATTACATGTAATTAAGAGACTGAATATACAGACAGACAATAGCTAGACAATATATAAAAATAAAACTTTGATCCACTGCCTGGGGCATATTACCCAAGAAACCAGCCCTTTATAGTAAATAACTCAGGAAGCCAGCTTGCTATCAGTTGAACCTGAAGGAAGCCAGATTGCTATCTCTAGTGACAGTTCAGAAAGTGAGGTAAATAATAAATTCTCTAACATTTGGTCCCAAATGGTTAGGTCTTGTTCATACCCAACACCTTTCTAATTTTGTCCCCACTTTTAACTGAGACAAATCAGAGAAAGCTAAATATGCATCTCTTACCAATCACATAGCTTTCCCCTCTTCTAGTTCTTCTAGTTACACAATTATACCTTTCATATGTCAGCGCCCTTCAGTAAGGACATATTTGAAGCCCATCACTTCTATAAAGCTCTCCCATTCCTCTGCCTGTCTTTGAATCACTGCAACAAGCATAATTGGTGGTTGACTGTCTTATAAGCTCTAAATAAATAGGCTTTGGTCTTTCAGTTGGTTGGTCTTCTTTTACATCTACAGAATCTTCTTAAAATAGAGATTGCCACTTTCTTCAGAATGTTTTAAACTTTCTAAACTTTAGAATATTCCAAAGGCATTTCTCTTTTTGTATTGACAGATTTTTCCCCAATTTCATCTAAGTAATGTGTAACTTAGTTTGCTGCATTTCTTCTTTCGTGCCTGTACTCTTAGGACTTGCTTTCAGGGGCTTCGCTAAGTTTTAAGGACAGCCTGCCATTTTCATAGTACATCATATATAATAAGTAAAGGCTTCTGCCTCCTATGGACCTCAGAGGGTATCTATGTCCTTCTCATGACTCTAAAATTTAATATCCAATATGAATCAGAGCCCAAGATCCAAGGTTTGGAATTTCATCTCCTCCCTTTACTGGTTGCATTACATTGGGCTAGTTGCTTAACTTTCTGTGTTTTCAACTTCCACATATATTTTATTTGTTGTGAAGATTAAATGAGTTATCTTACTTGAAGCAATTAAAACAATGTCTACTACGCATTAATGTTACCAAATCAAACTTGTGTTTGCTTGTTTAAAACACAACAAAATCAGTCTACTAAGATCAGGCTGTGGTAAAGGAAAATATAGCATAATTATTGCAAAGTTCATGCTCAAAAGATCCCAACTTCCATATGGCTTTCTGGGAAGGGTTTATAGAGGCAACGTGAGCAAGAGCATCAAGGTGTACCTGATGAGCCTTGTATGGTTGCTGGTGAGGTAACAAAGTGATATTTTGGGAATCTTACTTATCAGTTTTCTAGCTCCAGTCTAGAATTTACATGCTAGTGGTCACCATTCTGTTAACTTCTTCCATCTGATGGAGATGTTAGTGTCTAGGACAACTCAAGGATGTGACTCAGGGTTTTATCTGTAGCCCTTGGGGAGGAACTGATGGTTCTTAACTTTGTTATATGGCTAAAGTATTATTATTTTGTCTTCATTGGCCACTTTCGTTTTGGCATTTTCTCTGATTAATTTTGCTCTTGGAACTTAGGGAAATCCTAGGAAACTACAGCTATTCTACAAACAGGAGGCAGGTGGGGTGACACAGAAAGCCCTGCAGGGTCTTGCTCAGTTTCAGTGTTCGAGGAATAGAAAACAGGAACCATGGTCCTAGTCTCATAATTTCATTTTCCCTCATGACTTTATTTTCTTTCTTTGAAGAATTAACAGTTAATATAAGATTCACCAGGACAGCACCATTTAAGCATGCCTCACATTATGCCATGATCTTAATTAAAGCAAATTTCCATTAAAAATACATTTTCTTCAGGACACTTAAAGGTGTTAATCTTTTAAATGGCCCCAAAGGGCCCCTTAGAATACCATCTAAGTCTTCAAGAAGAATAATAATGTTAGACAATGTAAATATTTTTAAATTGAGGAAATAAAGGCTTAAAAAAATCATATAAAATGCCTAATGTCCTGTTGTAGAATCTTCTGTCTCTGTTATCACTCCATCATTCGAAAGAGCTACAAAACAAGGGAAGCTAATTCCTGTTTGAATATTCTGATATTTTTTAAAACATCAAGAGAATGTTTGTTAAGCAAATAAGTATATTTTAGTGATATTATTCATTCATCATAGTATTTTGCTAAAATAAAGTATAAGGTGAGTGTCGTGGACCAGGCACAGGCTGGAAAGAATTTCCAGACATGAGACAGATTGAGAGGGAAATAAAGTTTATTAGAGTGGGTGGCGCTGTTAGAACAGCAGGCCAGCTCAAGGGAGAACCAACACTAAATGGGTCCTTAGTCCACTTTTATACCCAGGGTACAAGGAGTGGAATGGGGTCTTGCGGGCCATTTGCTGATTGAATGAGGTGCATATACCTGATGAGAGGAAGAGTAAGGCAAATACCTTCTCCCTGTGGGGTAGGAGGGAAGACAGGCTATACTATTCAGAAGGACCTGAAATCCATTGATAACTAGAACATGGGGGAGGGAAGGACAAGGACGATAAGAGTCTGGTTTTCCTGTTCCTGTTTTCCAAGACCCTGCTTGGTTTTATTTGCTCCTTTGTCCTTGGGTCACCACAGTGACCACCCAAGGTCAAAATTTTTAAAGATTAAAATAAAGCTCAGAATTTTGTAAAAGTTAACTTTTATTTTATAAGGTTCACCAAATATAGTGTTAAAAGTTAAAGTGAGGCATATTGGTATTTTAAATTTCTTTGACCAAAAATCTCTTTGAATAGGAGATTACATAATCAGAAGTTGTAAGGAGTACTTAACCCATAGGAACTCAGGAGACAGATGTTTATAAAACAAAAGGTCCAAAATAAGGAAGTTATTTGTTAGCTATAGCTCAAATCCCCTTTGGTTTTTAGTGACTGATTGCTTTTAGCTTCTAGTTTATTTACACAGACTTCCAGGGCATTCCAATGTTGTACACCTCTGTCGGCCCCCTTACTAGTTAATTTAACAGTAAGACAGAGAATAATCCTAACGTAAAGTGACTGTTCGTTAAGAATCAAATGTACTTAAGTATATATTAATATTTACACTTAGGAACTATCCCATGATATAAATTGAGCTGATTAGTGGGGAAGGAAAGAGTTGCTAAATTTGATGCTAAAAAATAGTATTTAATAAAAGTTTTGAAAGCAAGACCATGTCTTCTTGAGAGAGTAATATTCATAAACTTCAAGTAAAGTTCAGGGTATAATCAGAATTCCAGACAAGATAAAGGCATCAGTCAAAGTAAATGTTAAGAATCATGACTACAGATAGTAATAGAAAATATAATTGAATGTCACAAAGGTAGATAAGGAAATGTGAACCAGAGGCAGAAGTTTTTGAGAAAGACAACACATAAAAATGAAACTCTGGAACTGTTCTGGAATTCTTCATTTCAAATTTGCTTAGGAGAATTAGCCATTTTTGGCAGTATTTCTCATAAAATTTGAGGAGAATTAGCATGACTGGCACACCAGTGACATATAAATTTGTACAGAATCATACTTCAAAGGCCAACAGGGAATCTAAGGTTATGAACTTGACTCATAAAACTATTTTGATTTTCTACTCTGATGTATTAGTGTAGATGACATGCTTTTTGATAAAAGTTTCTCTCCTATGTTCAGGTATAAGACCACACATATGCAATAGAAATAAATCCAAGTTTGAGATCCAAGGAATTTCATAAAATATATGAACTTAGATTAATAGCCAACTATCTGGGTTATGCTAGGGACTCAATGCTTATTTGTTGTTCGATGATGTGTGAATATACTGAATCTTCTTTATAAGCACAATAATGACAACTAATTAATATTTGTGTTAGTACACCAGCTGCAGTAATTAACTGCATTATTTATCCTGATAGCTCTCATTGTTCAGATATAGTGATATTTTAATGTTTTTAGATAAGTTACCCATACTTGATAAAAATATAAATAAATACATATAATATTTGAAATGAGCACATTTTGTTTCATTTAAATACATAATATAATGGAATTCTCCAAGTCATGCAATTCCTGGATTTTATGACACTTCAAATTTCTCTTAGTAAGAATTATGAGAAGAGTCAACTAATCAAAAATTGTTGGCTCAACAGATTAATTGATTTATAGAATAGATTGAAGGAACTCAGTGAAAATTTAGTTTTGTTCTGAGAAATTCTCCCTGTTCATCTTCTAGGAAGGTATACTGAAACCTAGGTTGTTACTTATAGGATGGCATGTAGGGAACTTCCAACTGTATCTGCAGATTTGTTTGATTTTTTTTTTCCCTTAAAGCTCCTTTTAAGAGCAATATTGTTAAAATCTTAAGAATAAGGTAGAGAAATTTCCCATACCCCTGACCCCACACCTGTGTAGTTTCCCCTATTATCAACATTACTTATCAGAATGGAACAATTATTACCAAAAATGAGCCTACATTGACACAGCATAATGACCTTAAGTACATAGTTTGCTTTTGGTTCACTGTTGGAGTTGTATATTTTATGTGATGGGAAAAATATATAATAACATATATATATTATTAAAATGCTAGAGTATTTTTATTCTAAAATTCTTCTGTGTGCTGCCTATATTACATGCCATTCTTCCTAGACTTCACCCCTGGCAAACGCTGATCTATTTATTGTCTCCATACTCTTGTCCTCTTCACAATGTCATATAGTTGGAATCGAGTTTGTAGCCTTTTTAGAAGTTAAGTACTTCTTGTTATCGATCATTTCATAGATTGTGCCTTTGGGTTAAATGTATAAAGATACCACCATTCTCAGTGTCATCTGGTTTTCCCTTATGTTCTAGGAGTTTTATGTTTTTGCACTACATTTAGGTCTGTGATCTGTGTTAATTTTTGTGAAATGTGTGAAGTTTATGTCTGAATTGATCTTTTTTTACATCTGGATTCCAATTGTTTTGTGAAAGGTAAATTGCCTTTGCTCTATTTTATTGTCTTTCATCCTTTGCAACAAACAATTGGCTATATTTAGAGAGATATGTTTATGAAATCAGTATTCTATTCCATTGATCAATTTGCATCTTTTTTGCTAATAACACACTGTCTTGATTGCCGGAGATTTATCTTGTGGGATGATAGCATTAGTCCTCCAACTTTGTTCTTAGCCTTTGATATTATGTTGACTACTCTGAATTTTTTACCTCTCTATGTAATCTTTAGAACCAGTTTGTCATTATCTGCAAACTAATTTGCTAGGATTTTGACTGAGTTCACATTGCAACTACAGTTATTTTGGGGAGAACTGAGGTTTTAACAATATTGAGTCTTCCTATTCATGAAAATGAAATATTTTTCTATTCACTTAATTCTTTGATTTTCTCCATAAAAATTAGTAATTTTACTTATATATACATTGTTCATTATTTGTTAGACTTAGAACTACTTTATTTTGGGGTTAATGTGAATGAGATTTTCTTTTTTTTTTTCATTTCAAATTCCACTTGTTCACTGTTGGAAAGCAGTTGACTTTTGTATATTAGTCTTGGGCTTCCCTGGTGGTGCAGTAAGTAGTAAAGAATCTGCTTGCCAGTATAGGAGATGGGTTTGATCCCTGGGTCAGGAAGATCCCATGAGGCAGGAAATGGCAAGCCACTCCAATATTCTTGCCTAGAAAATTCCAAACACAGGAGCTTTGTGGGCTACCATCCATGGAGTCTCAATCAGACATGACTGAGCAACTGATTAATTTTACATCCTATACCCTTAGTATAATTAGTCATTAGTGCCAGGCTTTCAGACTTTCTGTGTAGACCATCATGGTATCTGAACAAATAGTTTTATGTCTTTCTTTTCTACCTGTATATATTTTATTTCCTTTTCTTGCTATTTGGGTTTGTCAGGACTTCTAGTATTATGTTGGAAAGGAGTGATAAGAGAGTATATCCTTGTCTTGTTTTTAATTTTAGTGGGTAAGTATCCAGTTTCTTGTCAAATCACAGTGTTTTTGTTGTCTAATGGTAAAAGTATATCTTTGCCTTTTTTTTTGATTTACTGGCCAGGTATCCAATTTTTCATCAAATTGGAGTGTTTTTGTTGCTCATTTTATCTAGATTATTGAATTTGTGAGCACAGCCTTGTTCATACTACTCCTTTTTAATTTAAAAGAGTTAAATTAAAGGCTATCCTTTTAAAGGTTATCCTTTTCAATATCCATTTTATCTTTAGTAATGACCCCTTTTCATTTCTGATATTAATAATTTGTTTCCACTCTCTTTTTCTTAATTGCCCTGTCTAGAAGCTTATTGATTTCATTAATCCTTTCCAGGAACTAACTGTTGATTTTATTGGTTTCCTTTCAATTTTATTTTCATTGATTTTCAGTTTCCATTTCATTATTTTTTATCTGTCAAATGATGAGAGAGTAAAATGTTTACATAGGTGAAAGTAAATGGACACTATTTTAGCTTGCTTAAACAAATCTTCCTTGAATTTTAATGGAAAATTGTCAATAATTATAGAAGTGCTAAAGAAGAAAGAAAACCCTAACTTGAAAGCAGGTTTGTAATTCAAAATTGAAAACATAAATTTAAGTAATTATTGCTATATTTTAGTAAAATATGAGCTAAAATATATTATTTTATTATTAATGGGGAAATGACAATAAAATTTTTTAATTATGTAAAAAATGCAATGCTGTATGTATGGTATCACTCACCTGACATTTTATTGTAATGAAATAAATCCAAATGGCTAATTTGCAGCATTTATTTTGGGCATACCTTATTTTTCTTGAATATTTTCCAAGTATTATTTTAAGGGAAACAAGTAGATTTCATAACTAACAAAAATATGATTGTTTTATTAAAAAATTAATGAAAGTAGTTCAGATGCTGAACAGAAACTTGTTAAAATCAAAATCATTGGAGAAGTTCTATTTTAAAAGTAATATTCATTGACTGATAATAATAACAGATCTAGAAAGAAGTACAGCAAATTTTATGAAGAGAGTTTCTTCAGCTTATGTGATTTAATTAATTTGCCAATTTTTAAATTTTGTTTACTTTTCTTTTTTCTGGAATTGTGTGCTTTTCACTATGAATCTTAAAATAATGGCTCAGACACATTTTGTTCCAGCACATGTAATGGTCTGAGTACAAGCCTGATATCTGACTACCTTGGCGTGGATCCTAAGTCATCGATTTGTTAATTTTACAACCTTGGCAGATTATCTAACCTTTACAAGCCATTATTTTCTTATCTATAAGCTGGAACATAATTGTGTTTACTTACAGAATTGTGCTGAGAACTAAAAATGCTGCTTTCTTTAAGATGAGATATGTGTACTTTTCAAGTACTTAAAAACTTTTTAGTGATTATTTGGCAATTGAAAGCCTTAGAGAAGTAAGGTTCCAGAATTTCATGTTCCATATATTCATTCCTAATAATCACATGCCAGAAACCTTCCTGTGTGTGCTCTTTTCCAAACTCAGCTATCGTAAATTGAAGTCCAGACCCCAAACTTTAAAATTAAGGAATGCCTCTAACCTCATTACGGTGCTCTGTTCTGGGGAGTTAAAAGTAGCTGCAGGAGGAAGTTTTAAAATATTGATACAGTTATCAAGAAAATGAACTACCCTAATGATTCAGAAACAAGATATTTTGTTAAGTTGGGCGGTTGTCTTTTTTCCTTTTATTATGTTTCAGGGTTTTTTTTCCTGTTTTTTATTTAATGTAAAAAATCTTTTTTACAATATTATATTGGTTTCTGCCATACAACAATGCAAATCAGGCATAATTATACATACATCCCCTCCCTTCTGAGCCTTTCTCCTCTCCCCCAACCCCACCCCTCCTGATCATCATCACAGAACACCAGACTGGGCTCCCTGTGCTACAGAGCAACTTCTCACCAGTTATCCGTCTTATATCTGATATGTATATATGTTGATGTTACTTTCTCCAGTCATCCCACTCTCTCCTTCTCTGCTGTATGCACAAGTCCAATATCTGCATCTCAGTTCCTTCCTTGCAGATAGGTTCATCAATGTAATTATTCTAGACTCCATATATATATATAAATATACTATTTTGTTTTTGTATCAGTTACTTCTCAAACAACTCTATTGTTCTCTATAATAGATGAGACAATATGTGGAGAAGTGAAATAAATCTCCCATGCCTATACAGCTAATGAATATGCATATCTGATTCCATCCTTTGATTCAAAGTCTACTCAACCCCTTTGATGTATTTCAAATGTTTAATGTAGTAAGTAAATGTTAACCATTATTTTAATCATCAGTAGTAGATTGTATAAATAAAAGTGTTATTGCTAAAATCTATTAGTTATAAGACCAATGTTTATCTTCTCTAATCATTATTATAGTTATTGGCATCTCTCTCTCTTTTTTTTGTTTTGCATTATTACACAAGCCTAGGCTATAGCATAGAGGACCAAAAACTATTGATTAATATTATATAAATTGTTAAATAGCTTAATGCCTAAATAAATTCACAATTTCTGAAACATGTGGTTTCAGAATTATAATTTTCCATGGCATTATCATCATACTATTTAGGTTCAGCCAACTTATTTTCATATGAGGTACAATTATGTGAGGGCTGAATAATTTTATCATAGCCTCTTCATGAGTAAAACTTTATTAAATCAAATTAATAAATATATTTTTTACCGAAAATGCCTTGAATTTACTTTTTCTCATGTAGTTATAAATTAATTTTTCCCACTAGCTCATTATATTGAACCATGCGTTTTGTGGTATACATATTACCAACAAATGCCTTGCTTGGCTTTGTATTATATCTGCAGCCGTGTTTTAGGTAAAATTAAGTGGCATAGAGAAGGACAATTCTCCTGTTTGTTCTACATACAGTTTTGCTAGTATTTTATAAAATCATAAAACAAATGAAAATTGACATTAATAAAACAATATGTTTCATTAAAATAACAAGAGAAGTGTTGCCATGGACAAATATGATTGGAGAATTCATGCCACTGTAAGTGTTTCACAAGACATGTTACCATTTGAGTAGCTTAGATAATTCCTGTAATAAAGAAATATGCTTAAATTTCCTTAATGCATTGTTTCTCAGACTTATGATTATGTAATGCTTATCATTATCTTTTACAATTAGTGTCCTCCTGGAAGTTATTTGAGAACAAAAATGTCATACTACTAGAAGCAATATGAGAATTTAATAATTAGTTTAAAATATAAATAATCCAGCCAGGCAACTGCCAAGATACAAATTATGAGTGATGCTCTGGTTCACAAGTAAACAAAATGATGTTTTATGTTTTATTACAAATCACGTTTTCCATCTTTGTGACCTTTATCTGTTTATTTAATATCTCTACCCTCTATTTGCTCCATCTCAACGAGCTGAGAAGCAGAGAAAATGACAGTGTATGTGCAAAAAAAAACCACAGAAACCTGGCATTTGTGAATCTAGTCAAGTTTGGTGATGATTGAATTTTAAAATTTATTTCCTCTATTTTTCTTGGAACCTTGAATGTGCATAGGAATTATTAAATCCTACATAAATGAATTTTAAGAGTGCCCCCTCACCCCAGAGAATTATTTCAGTATGGTGTCTGCTTTGTGTGAAGTGCATGGATTGATATTTATTGTACTTGCTCAGCTGTATGTTGCTCTGCACCTATGTATCTATCCATCCGTCTGTATCTAGCCTGTCTGTCCTTTCTCTTTCTGTAATATAGATGAATAAGCAATTGAAATGTGTTTGCAGAACCAATCATTTAGATTAGTATGCTTTTTGAAGCACTCTGAAGATTCAAGAGAACTACACAACTTTCCCTTTTTTATGTCTGTTCATATTTTAAAATCATGAGTTTTCACTTGTTTTCCTGTCACAGAGCTAAATAATAAGCTCGAGATTGCTGTTGTGGGAAACATAATGTCTAGTGTGCCATTCAGCACAGAAAGGAAACCACCTGTGGCTAGTCTAAAGTTTGTTCCTGAAATAGATAGGGATCTGTCATCACCTGCCTGATGTGATAGAAACCCAGCGAATCCTTTTATCTCAGCTGTGCTGGTGAGAGTGCCTTTGTTTAATCATGATGAAAAAAGATCCCCCAGTAAAAGGGAAATGAGTTCCCTGCAGAATAGGAGCCTCCAAATGGCCATTAAAAATGTATGCGGATAAACATCATTTATACAGTATTGCTTTACAGCAGATTATAGGGTTCATGTTGTGTGCCAAGGACTCCATGGGGGAATTAAGAGAAAAACAGTGTTTCTATTTCCTTGGAAGTCCTTTCGGGATAACAGAGCTAAAGTAGTGGCTAGAAGTAATCCCTCAACTATTTGAAATCACATTGCTTTAAAGGACAGTGACAAATACAAACCAGTATACTATTTGGCACAATCTTCTAACATTTATTTTAGATCATAAAAATATCAATTCCATGTGCCAAGAAGATTTCTCAGTTATAAGTACATTATGTTAACATAATGATAAATCCATTTATTTTTAAATATAGCATGCATTAAGATAACGTCCTAAGAATAAAGAAAAAAATACAATGGTGCAGGTAATTGAAACATGTATTTTTAAAGATTACATTTTCCCATCTCATGATATTCATTACCTTATGATTCACCAAAAATATCTATAACATAATAATTGCTTTACGTCACTAGGGTAATTGTGTTGGCAGTAAAAATATATCATCATGCGTGTGTGTGTTTTCCTATAGAGTTACAGAAGGGAGAACTAAGAGATGATAGTCAGAACTACAGTCAACAGAAAAACTTAAATTTTGTAGAAGCAAATATTTCCTCATGCACCATCGTGAGTGTTGAAGAATTATGGAGGGGGAGCATATGTATACCCATGGCGGATTCATGTCAATGTATGGCAAAACCAATACAATAAAGTGAAGAAAATTTTAAAAAAAAAGAAAGAACGAAAGAAAAATGCACACAAGATAGTCAGCACAGCTCATGGCATCTATTGAATTGGTATAATTATGATGAATTTTTTAAAAGCTGTCTTTCTTTGACTTTATTCATTGTATTTTATTTTCACCACACATTATTGTATAAGACATCCTTTATTAATACCATCATAGTCACATGTAGACTTGGAAATTTATAGTCTCCAAGAAAAAGGATATCATAGTAATTTTTAAGGATATAATTTTCAATATCTCATATGGGATTAAGATTAACTTTTTATGGTATTTTATTTTGCTCAAATAGACTCATAAATTGCGTATGGTGCAAAATATAAATTTTTAGAATGTGAGACTTTCCTGGTGGTCCAGTTGTTAGGAATGTGCAATTCTACTGCAAGGGGCTTGGGTTCCATCCCTGGCAGGGAAATCCACATGTCTTGCAGTGTGGCCATAAAAAAAGTAACTTTATAACATGAAACCGAGCCTATTCTGAGCCATCAAGATATGATTCAGTAATAAAGATGACAATTCTCTTTTCCATGATACAAAAGAAATCAGTCATTAAAATGTAATCACACTGAATTGAATGAAAACAAACATTTTTTGGAAAGCAAAACTTGGTACTGACCTTAGGCCAAATACAGAGAAATGACAACTGGACAAAGAGTATGCAGTCAGTGGTTTCAGTGCTTTTCAACCCTCTATGAGGCCTCCACAAATGTGCTATTTATTCTTTGAAATAGAACCTCTACCACGCAGCTTCATGTTATATTGGCGGCATGGAAAGTCATTAGAGAAGGGGAAATTAAAAGGTATTTTAAAAAATAATTAGCCACATTTGTAAGACACACAGTACTTATATTTTAAAACATCTAAATTTAAAAGTTATTTAATTTTATTTCTACTTTTGGAGCTTTATAAAGTTGTTTAATACTCTATTTTTTCTGCATCAAATATTTTAGCAGGCAAATAGTTTTAAAGCTTCATTTAAAGATAAATTTAAGTAAAATTTTAAATTGTGTTTCTCTCTGAGAAATATTAATAGTTTCACTTTTTCCTTGATGTTACAGAGTTTAATGAAATTAATTAATTAATTTTTATAAATAAAATTATATAATAAAATAAATAAATTTGCCTATATAGTTGAGCTTTTTCTTTGAGGGGTTATGTATTTTTACTTATTCCACATATGGGCATATACTTGATCTTCTCTTTGTATCAATTTTTTTTTCTTTTTTTTTTTCCACATCCTCATGAAATGGAAGACTATACCTTTATAATCTGTTTTCTGTGTCTCACTTTAAAAAATTATTTTTAGTATTTTTATTTGTCATAGCTTGTTAAAAGGGAAATCCTGGGATCCATTTTCCAATATTCTTACTCCTTTTAGCTTTAAAATGATCATTTAATTTTAAAGGTCATTTATTTCTGAGAGGCCCTATAATTTCTTCTTGGTAACAGCATGTTCTTGTTTAAAATCAGCCTTTCTTGTTTCATAGATATAAAATTATTCTTTTTCTATAAAGGTCTCTATGAAGACATTCACTCATATTCATCCAGTAAATGTGGCTTCCAATTGCTTCTTCCTTTAAAACATATCTTTTCACTTATTTCTGACACTGAAATGTATATTAAAATAATCACAGGGTTGTGCAAGGAGTTATTCCTTTATAGTGTTTTCATGCATGATCTGTTCCCCTCAAATTAGAAACCATTGAAGTTAGATTGCATATCCAGAGTAATGTATTTTTGCAAATACTGTATTTTCTTGACTCTCTTTGAAATTATTAACTGACTTATTGGAAGTAATCTTTCTTCAGCTGTTAAACAGCTCTTCCCCATAGTGTCATCTGTAAACTATTGTTATTTTTTTCTATTTTGGTCTCTTTTTTTCATCATGTGCCTAGTGATTTGTTGTTACTGTTCATGTTGAAGACTAATGGATAAATTTGTCATTTAATTGGCCTCTCTTCCCAGGTGTCTGTAGTTTGTTTTTCCAACAGTCTATTTTGTACGATTAAAGGCTGTGTTGTATCATATGTTGAATGTGTCTTGACAAGTGACTTGACTTTAGGGCAGGAAAGCGTTGAAGCAGATGCTTGTGTTACAGTCTCCATAGGCCACATTGAGAGTTTGCTATGCTTTATTGAACCCATACCAGAAGATGTCATTTCTGCGCATACTGCTATACTTTTTACAAGGGTAGGAATGAGAAGTGGATGTCTCTAGTTGATCTGGTGTATCAATCTAGACTTAATTAAAGAAATTGAACCAAAAAATGTGTAAATTCAAATTTATATGTTGTTGTTAGTCGCTAAGTCATGTCTGATTCTTTTGTGACATCATGGATGCTAGTCTGCCAGGCCCCTCTGAAGATGGGATTTCCCAGGCAAGCATACTTGAGTAGGTTACCATTTCCTTCTCCAGAGGATCTTTCCCTCCCAGGGACTGAACTTGTGTCTGCTGCATTGCAGGTGGATTTTTTACCAGTGAGCCATCTGGGAAGCCCTATTTTCAACATGTACATTTCATTTTATCTGTTCTATTGATATACATATATTAATTAAAAACAAGTCATACATTCTATTCACACTTAAGGGAGGGGTGTGTGTCCCCCACATCTGATTACTGTTTCCAAAAGTGGAAGTAGACATTGAAAAAAACTGACAGGCACAGTTCTCCTTAGCTGAACTTATAATAAATGATTTTTCTTTTACAAGATTCGCTCTTAACTGTATAACTGAGAACTCCAAATTTAGAAACTCCTCTGAGTTTTAAATGAAAGATTATTTCTAGTATTAACAATATCTAACACAGCCCCTTTCTGTGGAAATAACATTTTAACAAATTATGGTAGTCTCATTTGAAGATGTCTTCAAGATTCAGTTTGAAGAAGGAAATGGCGGCTTGCTGCAGTATCCTTGCCTGGAGGATCTCATGGACAGAGAGGGGCCTAACAGACTGCAGTCCATGGGGTTGCAGAGTCGGACCTGACTGAGCACACACTGAACACAAGACTCAGTTAATGTTAAGAGAAACTGGAAGCCATTGAAAACCACAAGTCACTGTAAAACCTCAGATCGACTTTTCTTTTACAGTGTTTGTTTTTAAGGAAACTTTAATTTGTCATTAAGGGCTTCTGCTATCTCTGTTACTTGTAGCATGATTGAAGTTGCACCTGGACATAACACTTTTTCAGTAGCACGCATAGAACATGTAAATATGAACAGTGATCCATACACAACTCTTATAGATACAAGTTGAATGTTAAAAAAAAAAAAAAGCAGCTATAGTTCTTATCTCATTTTACTGGCCTGCTCAGTAAACTTTTTCATTACCATCAAGTACTGCTAAGCAGTAGTTTCCCGTTGTGAGGGTCATACGTTTTATGTTTGTTGTTGAACAAAATGAGACATCACGTTGGCCATGTTTCGATGGCATTTATTTTTGTTATAGTATTGAGAGTTTTAATATTAAATTTTGAAAAGTGGTAGATGATTTTGCAAAGAGACTATAAGCTGGTGGAGACGCAGCATGCCCACCTCATTTCACTGCCTTTTCCTCCTCTTGTGTACTTTGTAATAGTCACCCTGGCCTGACAAAGCCAGTTGCTTGAATACGCAGCCGGCGACAGGGAGAGCTGGATGAATTGTGCCACCACTCTGGGTTTCTCTCTCTCAATTATATGGTCATCATGCTGAGAAAAGCACTTGCTAGAGAGTGACCGCTAATATTATCCCATGACCAGTATTGCTCTGTGGGACAGTCTAGAAGCATCTAAGTGTCTCCTGT
Source organism: Antilocapra americana (assembly GCA_007570785.1). NCBI lineage: Eukaryota > Metazoa > Chordata > Mammalia > Artiodactyla > Antilocapridae > Antilocapra > Antilocapra americana. The sequence continues at coordinate 8,017,763 of ML663566.1, read as the reverse complement.
GGATGTCATTATTGGTTAGGAAAAGCATCTTATTTTTAAAAATGTTATTATGGTTTTTTCTAGTGGAAACTAAGATAGGACTTTTTTTTTTTTACTCTGAAAGCAAGCCAGCATACCTAATGTATGACTGTTATGGCTTCTAAATTCACTTGTTGATTAACAATATATATTAAAGGTAATTGCATTAATAGTGTTTGTGGAGCAATACAGTAAAATTCTGCTGAGTGTTTGCTTTGAACAAACCATAGTTTTGGATTATGGAAGTGAAATTTAAGATACAGTGCCTGTCTTTTTAAGAATCACTATCTGTTTGTAAAACTCTGCAAACACACTCTCTAAAGTATTAAACTTATCAAAACTATTAAGTGTTAACTGGCTGAGACAAAGATTATTAGCAAACATTTTGAATAGAAGAGACAATATTAGGCTAATTTCCATTATTGTATCAATTGTATTAATAAGAATCTTAACATCTTTAGTATTTTATCCTGCATGTCATTGCTAATTGTGTAATCATAATAGAAAATCTATAAAAATAATAAACTATTATTTTTCTTAAAAGTCTCATGGAGAAACCTTGAAAACATTGTTTAAAAATATGTTATATAACTCCATGTGTGTGGAATGTACAAAATTAGCAAATAGAGATAGAAACTGTATTAATGGTTGTCTAGGCTTGGAAGTTGAGGGAATAACAACTAGTTGGTAAATTTGGAATGAGTAGAAGTACCTTAGAATGTATTGTGATGATGATGCATAGATCTGTTTTACATATTACTTGCTATCATTGAATTATATATTATGAATTGGTTAATCTTATGGTATAAAAGGTCTTCCCAGGTGGCAGTAGTGATAAAGAATCTTCCTGCCAATGCAGAAGACATAAGAGACATAGGTTCAATCCCTGGGTCAGGAAGATCCCCTGGAGGAGGGTATCACACCCCATTCCAGTATTCTTGCCTAGAGAATCACATGGACAGAATAGCCTGGCGGGCTATGGTCCATAGGGTCACAGAGAACTGGACACAACTGAAGCAGCTTAGCACAGAACACAGCACCTGGTATAAAAATGATATCTCACAAAGCTGTTAAAAATTACCCTTTTGTATAACCTGAATTATGGTAACCTCAAGACAGTTTCCCAGAACCTCATGTAAAATAAGAATTAAAATCATTTTTTCATGTAAGGTTTTTACTTGTCTCCTTCTTCCCTTTTCTGTCTTGATCATTACTATCATCACTTCATTGTCATCATTATTAAGACTTTATTTTCCATAAATTTTACTGATAATCTCTGTTAATGTTAAGCCTCAGTATAAAGAGGAAGGTGGCAAAGGAAAGTCACACTTTTTTGAGGACTTTTATTACACTGTTTTTTGTTCTAAGGAATGAGAATGACTCAAGAAACTCTAAACCTTTATTTCGTCTTAGTTCCTGGAATAATTCTTTTGCACTTGACCCATTATTTATTTTTTAAATACCCCCTTAACTCTTTGCATTTTTTTATTTATTAACTTACATTTCTCTCTCTTTATTAGGAAGAGAATAGTATTATATCCTTCTTTCAAAAAATCTATTGATTTTTTTCCTGAAGAAAATTGCCTCATGGTTTACTCTTTGTAACAATAATTAGTCCAGGGTTTCAGACATGGCTTAGTGTATTATTAATCTAAATAAACAGATTTACCATCCATATAAGACAGTGTCCTAAGATTCTCTCAGTCTTAAGCAGAATAATAATTAATTAAAGACTGTTAGTTAATCCATGTACTTTGTTGGCATATCTGATAGCATGGAATTAGGTTCAGAATCACTGTAGTCAATATCACTGCCTAAATTACTCTGTCTGGTAGCTGAAGTCAGTAACATGCCATCAGAATTTTGGTCAAGTCCAACATTCAACACTGCTGGTTTTTGGTACAGGGGTTTCCACTAGAATTTCTCCTGCTATTGCATCTGAAACTTATATGTCTCTCAAGATGACTCCTGGATGACTTCTGAACAAACGTCTCTTCACAATCTTCCTAGTGAAGAAGCACATTGGGTGTTTCTTATTTGTGGGTCCCACAAATGCCTGATGTTTAGAATGTCAGAGTAGGGAAAGGGCTGCAGACTTGGTTAACATCATTGAGATTCTACATATTTTAGTGCTCGGGTTTGCCCTTGCCACTCACTGACTCAGGAAACACATATGCCCTAGTTTAATCATGGTCCTACTTTTAGACTTTCAGTTGCGTTAGATAATATATTTAATTTTTTTACAGCCAATTTGAGTTAGAATTTATATTGTGTTCCCCAAAAGTTACCCTGGCTAATATCAATCTGGATGTACATATAATAAGGCCAAAATAGCCCCTACCAAGAGCAGCATAAACAAAGCCCAGCAAAATCAACTTGTTTTACAAAAATAAAGAAATGAAATTTAAAGTTGGTGACTTGTTTTAATCACACACAGAGTAATTCCATGTTGGGCCTATCTGATTCTGCTGCCTCTTTCCCCTTGTTGTTCTTCAGTTGCTAAGTTGGGTCCAATTGTGCAACCCCATGAACTGCAGCATGCCAGCCTTTCCTGTCCTTCACTATCTCCCTGAGTTTTTCCCCCTAATGCTCTTTATAATGAGTTAAGACAGAACAGAGCCATCTTAGTATTTTGTTATCTGATGATGAGGCAATCCTCGTGGTGACTATAATACTTATGCATACAGTCTCATCTCAGTATACACATTAAATTCTCTATTTTGTTTCTGACATACTGTTTTAAAATTTTTTAGATCCCCGGGTATTTAGTCCTGTTGCATGACTCCCTTCCTATCCAACATAGTCTTTATTGAAGTAATTAAACATGTATGAGCTAAATGAATTTTAAAATACCTTAAAATTGTTTATAAGGTCAGTTGCAGTATTTCTCCCATAAAATAGTTTAGATAATACTTGGAAGCTGAACATTTTTTTCATTTCGTAGTATAGCTAGGGATTAAATTACTTTCCAATACTTTCTTTAGTGTATATATATATGTGTGTGTATATATATAAATATAAAATATTTAATTTATATCTTATTTCTCAATTAACGTATATGAATTCTCTCAGCATGTGTCCTAAACAGAAAAACTGTGCCATTTTCAACTGTGTTTATGACGTTCAGAATAATCAGATCCCTAATGCAAATTTTCTTTTATGCACATGCATTATTAATTTGCAGAATACTCGATATTATAAAAAATATCAAATCACTCTGTGAACATCATGAATAAAACCTTACATTCTAAGTGACTTTACTCATTTCCTCTACTGTGCCTTCCACAGGAAATTTAAGCAATATATATGTACTTTTTTCTTTGCTATGGATTATTGAATTGAATATTTAATAGAACAGTATATTTCACTGTCAGTCTATACTGATACTTCATATTATTTTATTTCTCAAATCTCAGTTTCCTTATATAAAATGACAGATAGTTGTTCAGATCAGATGATAGTGATCTTATTCATACAAATTAGATGAATAAAAGTATTATATAAAGAAAATATGATTTTAGATATGAGAAATTTATTAAAATAATACATACCCAGAAGAAAATAAGTATAGTACTATTTTGTAAGTACCACAGTGACATATTGTGTACTCATTATATATTCTATTTAATTATTTTAATTCATATATATTGTTGAATGTTTCCTACTTTTAATTAATGAAATATAAATCTCAAGAAGTAAATATTTTGATTTATGTGAAAATTGACCTTGTGACTTTTGTCATTACTGTTTGGAGATGTGATGCAGGTATAGAGGTTATTAAATTTATCAGCTTATGCACTTTTAGCTCATGTCTCAATATCTAGCTCAAATCTGATTTTCTGTCAATTATCTTGACAATGTGAGTGCTTCAATTACATACAAACCATGTAACTGCTAACTCTACACTATCCCATCCCAAAACATATCTGCAGTATTGAATAAAGATTTAGAGGGATCATTTCCTTTCTTTTTAAATTAATTTTCTGATGTTAATATCAAATGATATAAAGTCTTCCACACCCTTCTTTAAAATGCATAAGTGACATATTTTGGTATAGGCTTCTAAAAATTCATATATTGCCGCATTATATACACTTGATATCTGAACTCTGAGCCAAAAAATGAGGGATCACCTCAGACAGAATCAATTCTGTGATGGTGCTCATGCCAGCAAGGTTTCTTCTCCACTTCTCATTCTGGTTTTGAGTCATTCATAAAGCAGGGAAATTGTCTTGGGCTTTGCCTGAGAGCCAAATCAGAAGTGACAGATTGCTCTAGTTAATTGCAGTGGCTGGTTGGCCTCTCAATGCCTTTTACAAAATGCATCACAGTATCTCCAAAGGGATCCTATAGAGAGAACAGAACAATAACAACAAAAATATGGAGCATAGTAAGTACTTGTTGCTTGTAAGAAACTACATTAAATAAGTTTTAATATGAGATTTACAACGTATTTTGCCAGAGTTACCTTAGATACATATTTTAAAATGTAGTCTTAGTAGCTAAATAATTTAACAGATGGTGGCATTAGATTTTGAAAAGGGATGAGTTTGACACTACTGAAATTTTATATTTAATTAATACACGGTTATTCAGCTTAATTGATTAGAAATGTTCAGTTTACCTAAAATTAGGCATGACAGATATAAAGTGTTGCCTGCTCCAGTGTTTCTAATGCGTGACTGGTCTTTTCATTTCATAATCATGGTTACATAAGGCTGTGTGGATATTTCTTTGACATTGTAGTGAAAGAAATATATAGTTAGAAATAACTGAAAAATTATCTAATCAATATTCACCATTTTTTTAGCAAATGATAATTTTATACCATCTTTGCTTAGGAAAGAATATTTCCAATAATGCCTTTAGTTATCCTAACCTAGAACTTGAGTTTTAGAAAAGCTGGTTAAAATTTTCTGTTATATACATTTTTTGGTAACAAAGAATGGTTTTCATATTTTAAAAAAAAGTTCATTGAAATAAAATCGTGATGAAATTCTCATTCATTTTAACAAATGTTTTGGTACTTGGCTTATATTAATAGATAATTTGAAGCTCTTGTGTTTATGTATATGACTTGTATATATTGCTAAAAACTATAAAATTATAAAACAGCCTAATTTCTGTGAAATACTTTTAAAGAAAAACATATCAAATGTGAAGGAGATATAAAGCAATAAATTGAGAGGAAGATCGGGGACATCACAGAAATTGTAGTTAGTAAGTGACTTAACATTTTTATAATTTTATAAGTAGAATAGATGCAAAGAACATCTGTATAGGCTAAAATACAATAGTTAAGAGACCCCCAAATTGATGGTTTTAAAATATAAAAGCTTAATTTTCTTTTTCCTCTAACTGCCTGGAGTTGAATTTCAGTCTGGAAGGGTAGTTCTGCTTTGTAGTTTTGAGGTTCACATTTCCTCTGTGATATTGCTCTTATTACAGTTCTTATAGCATTGGTCAACAAATGAAAGTTCAGGAGATAAATATGACTGGCTGTTTATTTTTCAGTTGAAGTCTTGTTGTAACATAGCTATACCAATTCCTGTATGAGTTGTCTGTTCCATGCTTTTGTGATGCAATGCATACATAACAGTGTGACTCATGAAAATCGAGCCCCTATAATATGATTAGTCCTTTTTAGGAAGAGAGAGAGGAGGTTTCACTCTCCAGGTACACACATGAAGAGGTTATGTGAGCATACAGTGAATCACCAAGCACTCCTCGTCAGGAAGAGGGCTCTCACCGAGAATCTGTAGGCACCTTGATCTTGAACTTCGCCCCTCTCCAGAATTATAAAAACTAATTGTCTGTTATTTAAGGCAACCAGTCTATGGCATTTTTTCACAGCAGCCCAAGCTGACTAACTCATAAAAGTTATATTTACTGTAGTGTTAACATATGTCCATACAAAATTCCTCTGGAGAAATCTAGTAGATTACTTCCTTATCTCTTCTGATACATAAAAAGTCAGTTTGTACACTCAACACAGTCTAAAACTGAATATGTCTGTTGAGTGATTAAAAAATAGCATGATACAATCACTTACTTTTTTTTTTTTTTTTGCCACACTGGAGGGTATGTGGGATCTTGGTTCTCTTGGCCTTCCAGGGAAGTGCAGCCGCTTAACGTTCTTTGTACTTTTTACGTGTGTGTGTGTGTGTGTGTGTGTGTGTGTGTGTGTGGTGTGTGTGTGTGTGGTGTGTGTGTGTGTGTGTGTGTGTGTGTGTGTTTTCGTTCATTCTCAGTCATGTCTGACTGTTTGTGACCCCCCCGGACTGCAGTATGCCAAGCTTCTCTGTCCATGGGATTCTTCAGACAAGAATGCTAGAGTAGGTTGCCGTGCCCTCCTCCAGGGGATCTTCCCAATTCAGGGATCAAACGTGCATCTCCTACATGGCAGGCACATTCTTTACTACTGAGCCACTGGAAAAGCCCCACTTTCACTTCAATTACATCCCAAAGCTGAATAAAATGAGTTCTAGATATTCACAGGCTCAGAACTGATTTGGCAAATAGATGCAGTATGTGCTTTCGTTGAACCAGGACTTCGCTGAGGGGCTTTTTTATGCTTTTCAACATATTCTGATCATATGATGAGGATTGATTGTACAGTTTCAGGTACATGAAAAACTTGTATAGATTTAATTTTATCCTATCTCTTTTTATAGCATTATCACAGCAAAAAAGTTGAAGATTTATTAGTTCAGACTGTAAAAGAGTTATTATTTGTCTCATTTTTTTATTTATAACACACCTTGGACTAATTCTGTAAATTTAAGGTAAGTCTCAAACAGCATCTTTATGTTTTTAAAGCAACTGACCTTTTATACTTCTTTAAGGGGACAGATCTGCATTTTTTGATAAACACTCCCATACAAACGAAGATATTTTCTGTGATCCAAAATGGAAAAGTAAAGAAATAAATCATGCTTACTATAGTGAGACACATTTATCTGTAACAAATGAGTCACAGATCTAACTTGTTTAACCAAAAGTTCATTTCTCATTTATGTCTCAGTCTAATACACAGAACATTTAGGGATTCCTATTTCCTCCATCTAATACATCTCCCTTCTTGAACCTTAGAACTGTCAGATAGATGCCTAAGGATTTAGGAAGGATATTTAGAAGTTGCTTACTTCACTTTTGACTAGATTTTATTGGCAGAACTCAGTCACATGATTATTATGAATGGGACAGACATATGGAAGCTATCTGCATATTCTAGCAAAAGACTACAGGCACAGGTTGGCACTGTTTTCTGATTTATCCACTCTACCCTTTGGAACACCATATATCAATTAATTCCTTGCTTCCCAAACATAAAATAGTCTTCTGGTAAAAATACACAGAATTTAGTCAGTGAAAACAGCCATTTAATTTTGCTGACAATATGTGGTTCAGGATTTGGGAAATGCCTTAATCAAGAAGTTATTTCTTGGAGTTGCTCATGTGTTTGGAATCATATGTCAGCAGGGATCAGTTATTAGCTGGAAACAGATGCCATTTCTAGGACTGACTGGGCAGGATGACCGAGACAGCTCATCCACATGGCTCGCATTTGATGCTGCTGTCAATTGGGAGCTCATCAGGCTGTCAGCAGGAATTCCCATGTAATCATGAGAGGGAAAATGATAAGGTACACTAATATGGGCTATATGACTGTTTCTAAGAATCAGAAAATATTAAATAAGATTAAGAAAAGTATAAGCACTGGGATCATAATCAGTATATAATTTATTTGAGAAAATACATTAGTAAGAATGAGAAAAAATGAATAATTATGTTGGAAAACAACTTTAATAAAGTTTATGTTATATTTATATTAGGAATAATTTTCATTAAAAATTCAGTTAAATGGTTGAAATACACATCTTTGCACTTTTGTGAGATGTGATAGAAATATTTCTTTATATGTGTGTGTGTGTATATATATATGTGTGTGTGTGTTCATTTGTTTATTTAAAAAACCTCAATGTACAGAATTATAGATCTGTACACTGGACATGTGTGATAACAATCCAGATATGATATTAAGAAATAGAAGTTTGTCAGAACAATAGAAGCTTTCTGTTACTTTCTTCTCTGTCATTAACACCATCACTAGGAGTAATTAACATTCTGATTAATATTCCTAAACATTGTGTACATGGTTGCTTTTATTTAGTGTTATTATGTCTATAAAATATATCCATACATTCTTGGTATCATGATATAATATTCTGTTATATAAATAACTTGTGAATATCCATTACATCTCAGTGAACAATTTGCATGCATACACACACACACAAACACAAACTCACATCCGTTTTAGCTTTGTATATATCAAAAAGTTCAGTTGCTAGTTCTTGAGTATGCATGTCTAAGTTTTATAATTGCTCACAATAAGACTATACTTTCAGGGATCATTTCTATAGTTTGTTACTATAATTGCTCACAAAGATTTTTCCAAAATGCTATATAGTAGTAAATAATATGGCTAGGTATGTCTCTCCCTCTCCAACACTTCGTTTCTTAATCTTTTTTTTTAATTTAGGTATTTTGGAGTACCTCCTATCTCATTATGATTTAAATTTCTATTTTTATAATAAACGATGATGTTGAGCCTTCAGATAATCTTATAAACCACTTGGCTCTCTTGCTCATGAATCTTCCAGATTGCCCAGTATTTAATTTATGGGGGCAATCATTTTGTACATGATGGGGAAAAGTACTTATTCTTCAGTATAATTTCATTTTCAATATATGCATTACACAACTTTTCTTACTCTTTGTCTTGCCTCTTTACTTTCTGCATAGATTGTTTTAAGTAACAAGAGAACATAAATATATTCTAGTAATGAAGTAAACATTGATCTTTAACTTTATGTGTGGTATCCTTTATATTTGGGTTAAAAGGTCCTGAGAAAACTTTATGTTTTTCTCCAGAAGCCTTAGTTTAAAGTAACACTTTGCATATAGAAGTGCAGATGGGAACTTGTTTGCCTATGCTGTGATATAAGGGTTTGTTGTAGTGACTAATTTACTTTTTATCTAACCTAGTTAGTTATTAATTTCAGTCATTGAAATTTTTATTTCAAGGATTTCCATTTGTTTCAGGTTTTGTTTATTTGTTTGTAACTTCAATTCTTGGATGAAACACCCAAGCATATCTTATCTTTACTTTGTCATATTCACCATGGATATTTTGAAAATTTTCCCTGAAATTTGTAGCACCTGGAATACTTGTCTGTTTTCTCTTAATTCTTCATCAGTAAATCCCATATTCTGACTTGTCTTTTAATTACTCTGAAATGTTTGATTTTGTCTACCCAAAACATTAGTGTCTCTGAAAGTCATCTTCATCCCAGTAGCATTCAGTTTGGCTTGCCGCAGAGATTGACTACAGGCACAGCACCTTAAGCCACATAAGGCTAGTCTATTTCCAGTTTTTATGTAATCATAACCTATAATGTGTTCAGACCACTGGCTGAGTGCCTTGCATGCTTACTAGTTGTTCTCTTTCTTTTGCCCCTCATCCAAGCTTTTTGCTTCTCCAGCTGTCCTATGAGAGCACCAAATTCTCTGCTTAGCATTTCAGTCTTTCAAAAAGTTATTTTTTTTCTTTCTCTCTAAGTAACAAATTCTAAGCTTATAGTAGTTTATATATATATATATATATGTATGGTTTCCCTGGTGGCTCAGACAGTAAAGCATCTGCACACAATGCAGGAGACCCAGGTTCAATCCCTGGGTCTGGAAGATCCCCTGGAGAAAGAAATGGTAACCTACTCCAGTATTCTTGCCTGGAGAATTCCATGGACAGAGGAGCCTGTCTGACTCTTTGTGACCCCATGGACAGCAAGACGTCAGACTTCTCTGTCCTTCACTATCTCCCGGAGTTTGCTTAAACTCATGTCCATTTATTTGATGATGCCATCCAACCATCTCATCCTCTGTCATCCCCTTCTCCTCCTGCCTTCAGTCTTTTCCAGCATCAGAGACTTTTCCAGTGTGTTTGCTCTTCACATCAGGTGGCCACAGTATAAGAGCTTCAATATCAACCTCTTTCCTTCCAATTATATTCCAGGTTGATTTCTTTTAGGATTGACTGATATGATCTTCTTGCAGTTCAGGGGACTCCCCAGAGTCTCTCCAGCACCACAGTTCAAAAGCATCAGTTCTTCAGTGCTCAGCCTTCCTTATGGTCAAGCTGTAACATCCATACATGACTACTGGAAAAGCCATATTTTTTACTATACAGACATTTTTTAGCAAAGGGATGTTTAATATTCTGTCTAGTTTTGTCATAGATTTCCTTCCAAGAAGCAAGTGTCTTTTAATTTCATGTCTGCAGTCAGTATCCACAGTGAGTTTGGAGCCCAAGAAAATAAAATCTGTCACTGCTTCTACTTTTTCCTCACCTGCTTACCATGAAGTGATGGGATTGGATGCTGTGGTCTTAGTGTTTTCACTGTTGAGTTTTAAGCTAGCTTTTTCACTCTCCTCTTTCACTTTCACCAAGAGGCTCTTTAGTTCCTCTTCACTTTCTGCCATAAGGGTGGTGTCGTCTGCATATCTGCAGTTATTGATATTTCTCCCAGCAATCTTGATTACAGTTTGTGATTCATCCAGCCTGGCATTTTGCATGGTGTACTCTGCACATAATTAAATAAACAGGATTACAATATATATCCTTGTCATACTCTTTCCAATTTTGAACCAATCCGTTGTTCCATGTAAGGTTCTAACTGTTGCTTCTTGACCCCCATACAGGTATATTATGTGTGTGTATATATACACACATCACATTGATTTGTGTCACTTGAATAAATAAATTTATTTATTTTTTAATATTAACATACAATTAAATGCACACATGTTTCTAGTAATTATATAACTGTTTCATTAAGAGATAGATGATGGTTCTATAATCATGCATCTTAGAGTTAAAGCCAAAATGAAAAAAAGATATAGTATTACTAAATTAACTAAATTGGGATCTTAGAACCTCTTTTGTATTTCTGCAACATAATCTTATAACCAAAGTGCTTTAATTTCCATGGTTACTCAGTCAGCTAATGCTTGCTGTGGTTAAAATTTGTATGTCAGATATCTGGGAGATTTTTAACAGAAGTTGACAGTAGTATAAAGTTATTTCTGAAGTTTCAAATTTTGACAAAAATTGTGTAGGTGAATGCAAAGCACAGATTTTTTTTGAGTTCTTATTATCTTTCTGAGATACTTTTAATTGCTTTTAGATAGGTGCTCTGCATTTCTGTCTTTGATCAATGAATCTTAGCAGCTGATTGTATGCCTAGGTTGGTTCTCGAGACTCATTAAAAATAATCAACTAAGGCAGTACAGTTTAGAAGATTGACTTTAAATGATGGTAATTATTGTAAATCATGTGGGAAATTCAAGTTGCCTCAATTATGACAATCCTCATAATGATTTTTGTATTAGAACCTTACTATTTAGCTTTCAATGAACCTATTTTATACAGGCTAGTAATTGTTGACTTTTCTGTGTTTTTTATATATAATGAGATGTTTAATATAATCTCAGGATATTTAAAAATATTTAATATAAAATGTTTTATTTTCATTTGTTGCGATATAGCACATATTCTTTCACATCATTCTACTTAACTAGTAATCTGTTGTCTAAGTTTTTTTTTAATTAAGTGTTCTTTGGTTTTTGTAAATCATTTATTCATGAAGATGGAAGATATTATTATATCAACTTGATGCTTATTTAATGCTTCCTTTATTTAATAAAAATTTAATTTGTACCTTGCAGCAGAAAGCTTAAGGAGCCTTGACTGCTGTCCTTCTGAAAATATGAATGAAAGAGTGACATAATCTATTGCAAGGATTGGGTTCATAATAATCATAAAATGTGAGGGAGGGAAGAGATTCTTTGTTAACATAATAGTAGCATAAGTCCACATGGGTTTCTGTGTATAAAATTTTTCAAGTGGGTGGAGGGTAAAGTATGACATATAAAGCTTAAGTTTTTAAGAACATAGGAAATTTACACTCAAAGTTATTGCTATTCTATAAGCTGTAGCTACTGGTAAGTCCATATATCATCAGTCAATGAAAAGTTAAAACACTTTTTACATGTAATTATAATATGGCAAAGGCAGCATATGTCGTGATGCTGCTTGCTAAGTATCCAAATTTCTTAATGAACTTCACATTTTATGAGCATTAATTTTGTAACTATCAATCTTAATTGTATTTAATCTGTGATATAAATTTAGTATGTATTTTGACAAATTTTTAATTTATTTGCCAATGTATACTTAGTAAATCTTTTTGAAAAGAGGCAGAATACATAGCGGTTAGATGTCCTAGAGGACGGGATTCAGTCCAGACGTGGGTTCACATTCCTGTTTCACCGCTGACTAGATCTGTAACTTTGGACGATAGTCCCTGTGCTTCTGCTCTTTGTCCTGTAATCAGCGTCCTGCCACTGTTTATGTCAACACATTCTCTGTGAATTTTAAATGAGTCAGTGTTGTTCAACCTTTTGTTTTTCCCTAAGTTTTTCTAAGGAAACTTTTTAGATTATTGTCTTTCTAATTCCTCACTATTAAATTTTTATAGCATTGATGTATTATATATCAGTTGAAGGACTGTGGGTCTTTAGAGGATCATAAATTACCATAACATGTAAGATATCTTTCTGTCCTCCCACCCCGAACAGACTTCTGCCCCTTAGGTTGATATTACTCCTGTTGAAGATACATGAAATAATCTGAACTCCTAATGAATGTTTAAGTTTGTATCACTCAATATATCACTATGTGGAGATTCTATTATAATTTATATGGCCTAAAGATGCAAATTGAAATAAAGCCTTGCATGTGTATTAATACAGTAAGGTTTTGGTTAAAGCAGTTTTATTGAAGAAACATATTCCATATAATAAGAAATAACAATTTTACTGAAATTTTAATGTCTCTAAACATAGACTTATGATTTTTATTAACTTTAAAGGCAACAACAATATTTTAACCCACATATAGCAACAGATTTATTACTGATGGAGATAGGTGATTGTGCTGTAAATAAATACATAATTCAATTTTAGAGTAACTCAAAGGTTTAGTAAAGAATGAATATATCCTGTGCATTCAGATTATTTCCACTTTGACAGTATTTAGAATGAGTTTCCATATCATGAGGACATAAAATCACAACTCATAAAAATGTGAAATGTGAATAATAGAATGTAGTCTGTCATCCAGCAGGACTCAGGTGATGCACACCACTTTTCAATGTGCTCTTCTTACATGGCTGGCCAGAGACACAGGGTCCCGTCAGCATTTCTGCTTTACTCATCAGTACTAAGCTAAATTTTCCTTGGTATTGTTTGGTACTGCTGGGATCTCACCCCCTTTTTAAAAATTTTACAGTGACTTTTAGAATATTAGTAAAAAAAAAAAAAAGAGCTATATTTAGATTATATATTTTATTTTTGCCAAAAGGAAATATATTTTGCCATATCATGAGTGATACTATTATTGGAATATAATCTACATATTACCTGAGAGAGGAGGTTGTGAAACAATTCATACTAATTCCCCTACAGCCACACCAAGATCTGTGGATGAGGTTATTAAGGAAACTCTTTTAATTTATATTCAATAGTGGGGTCACATAAAATTAGCAGTCTCTAAACTTGTCAGCATATTTAAATATTTAGAATTTCTTTATGTAAAACAGACCAATGTGCAAAATCATTGGAAACTACTTTCCACATTTCTGTGTTAGATCAGAATAAGATGAAGTATTATACTAAAAAAGAAACAATAATCTGGGAACATTTCCCAGGACTGCAAAGAGCTTCATCTTACCCTCTGTCCTCCTAAATAGAGGACCTTTTCATAATCATGCCAACAAAATGAATAAAGCTTTTGACAATTCAAAAATTTGAATGATGAAGAAATGGGGACAAAATATATGAGAACATAATATTTGCATGAGGAATAATTTTTAGAAATAAACAAAAATATGTGGACTTCTGGTTCATGTTAAATTTTGAGATTGTGTCACTCTCACCTGCTTTTAAAAATAAAGATAAATGAGATTTAACATTTTTAAAGAGTTAAGAAAATAAAGCTCATACAAAATAAACATAAATCAACCAGTGGATATAAACGTGAATGCAATCAAAGAAGAGTAAGGTTGAATGCAATGTGGTATAAAGCTGCATAACTAAAATTATTAAAAAAATGAAACAAAAATTGGACTACATTGTGCATGTTTCAGTGACTGATTGAGAGCTAGCTCTAACCAGTTAGCCCACTGAGGGCTCACATGTCACCTGTATAACCATGGATTAGAGGTCCCATAGGAAAGTGGAGAAATCTGTAGAACATCTGGAGTAGGAAGTATAAGAAAAGAGAAAACTAATAGAAACACCCAACACTAGATGCGAATTCAATGACATAAAATTTTAATACAGTGAAAGTCAAAAAACTGATACAACTAGAAGAAGAGTCCCTTAACAAATGAATTAAAACATGCACAGAAGTTAAGTTCCTGAAAGAAGTATCGGGAAAAAAATCACTAATACTCAAAAGGAAAAGGAAAAAAAGACAAGCAGACAAACATGCATCAAGAAGTACATATGAGATCCATAGTCATTGATGTTTAAAAATCCTCTTCCATTGTGCATTTACCTTAAGGGGTTTTCTGTGTCTGTAGTATATCATATGAACAAAATTATAAAAACAACTCTCAGAGTAAACTTTATATTAGTCGTAATCCAAAGTAGAATTTGTGAATTAGGTTTAAATCCAGCCCTCTCACTGAAGTGAGCACAGTGAGATACAGAAGGAGAATGTGAAAGAGAAATAAATGAAGATAAAGAGAAGATTCCAGTACACTTCCAATGGCATGTCCTAGAGAAGATGATAGATGGAGTGGTAGAGAATTATATTTAAGACGATGGTGAATGAGAATTCTCTAGAAATAAATTCCCAGGGGGAGGGAATCGGGAGGGAGGAAGGAGGGGGGTTCTGGAGGGGGAGCAAATGTGGACCCATGGCGGTTTCATGTCATTGTATAGCAAAACCAACACAATAAAGTAAAGAAAATTAAAATAAATAAATAAATAAATAAATAAACAAATTCATAATTCTTCCAAGAAAAAGCTATCATGGACGCTTACCAATACAAACACATTCATAAAAGTCCATTTTCATTTAACTGACAAATGTTAAGAATAGTGAGAAAATCCCATAGGTACTGGACAAAAAAGTGTGCTTTCTAGTGAATTACAGACTACAATAAATCAACAGAAAGTAATGGGAAAATGGACTGGCATGTTCAGAAGAGGTGTGGGCAGATTGATCTACTATACTAGAATTATATGGGCAGCATAAATTTCATATTAATATCTGAAAATAAAATCTCATCAAAGATATTTTCCAAAGAAAACAAACATTTGGAATGCTATCAGGAATGACTAGTAACAGATTAACTACGTATATAGTAATAATATGAAAAGTGCTAAAGACAGACAAACACACACATACACAATCCTCCCCTTCTTTTATTTTTTTTAAACTTATTATCTGTCAAAGCTCTCATTTTTTTAAATTAAGAATCCAATTTTTAGAACAGGATTAGATTCACAGTTAAACTAAGGGAAGGATAGCAACTGCCCATAAACCAGCTGCACCTATGGCTGTATAGCTCCTCTATTATCAATATCCCTCGTCAGAGCTATGCATGTGTTACAATTGATGACCCTACATTGACACTCCATGCTCACTTAAATTCTAGAGTTTACAGCACAGTTCACTCTTCATTTTGTATATTCTATAGGTTTGGACAAATGAATAAAAATGGACACATATCAGTCTTTATAGTATCATATAGAATATTTTTAAGTGTAAAACTCCTCTATGCTCTGCCTATCTTCCCTCCTCCCATTCCCCACCCAAACCCAGGCCATTACAGATCTTTATCCTGTTTGCATAGTTTTATCTTTTCTAGAATGTTGTATAATTGTGTGCTGTGTGCTTAGTCATGTCTGACTCTTGCTATCCCATAGACTGTAGCCTGACAGGCTCCTCTGTCCATGATATGCTCCAGGCAAGAATACTGGAGTGGGTTGCCATGTCCTTCTCCAGGGGATCTTCCTGACCCAGGAATCAAACCCAAGTCTTCTGCATTGCAAGCAGACTCTTAACCTGCTGAGCTACAAGGGAAGCCAGTTGTATAATTGGAACCACGCAATATGTATCCTTTTCAGATTAATTTATTTCTCTTAGCAATATTCATTTAAGGTAACTCCAAGTCTTTATGTGGCTTGACAGCTCTTTTGTTATTTTTTTAAAGCCTTGAATTATATTCCATTGTTTCATGTACTAAAGGACATGTTGATCACTGCCACGTTTGGCAAATGTGGAAAAGCTGCCATAAACATTTATGCACCAATTATTGTGTGGACATAAATTTCAACTTTATTTTCTGGATTGTATGATACAGATGTGTTTAATTTTGAAGGAAATTGTCAATGTTCTTCAAAAGTGGCTTGCCACTTTGCTTTCCCACCAGCAATGAGTGAAAGTTTCTGTTGCTTCCTATCTCCTTGGCATTCGACTTTGTCAGTATTCTAGGTTTTAGCCATTCAAATAAGTGTGTAATGCTTTCTCATTTCTCTTTTAGTTTGTTTACTTTTTCTTGATGACATGCAACGTGAAGCATGTTTTCCTGTGCCTTAATTTGCCATTTGTATATTCTCTTTGTTGGGATATCTGTTAAGGTCTTTGACTTATTTTTTAATTGGTGTGCTTGTTTACTTATTGTTGACTTTTAAGAGGTCTTTGTGTATTTTGAATAACAGTCCTTTATCAGCTGTGTCTTTTTGAAATATTTTCCCCATTCTTTGGCTTGTCTTTTAACTCTCTTGCTATTGTTTGTCTCAGACCAAAATCTTTTACTTTTAATGAAGTCCGAGTTGTCAATTGTTTCTTTCATGGATTGTGCCTTTGGTGTTCTATCTATAAAGGCTTTCCTAAACACAAGGTCATATAGGTTTTCTCCTGTGTTATATTCTAGGAGTTTTAAAGCTTTGTATTTTGTTTTTTGACTTGTTTTCTATTTTAGGAAAGGTGTAAAGTCTAATATTTGTGAAAGCTATAAGGTACATGTCTAGATTTTTTTTTTTTTTTGGCATATGAATGTCCAGATATTCAAGTAATTTGTTGAAAAGACTTTTCACTTCATTACATGGTTTTGCTCCTTTGTCAAATATCAGTTGGCTATATTAATATGGGTATATTTCTGGACTCTATATATATCATTGACCACTTTGTCTATTCTTTGGAAAATACTGAACTGAAAGGGAGAAGTGAAAGTGAAGTCCCTCAGTTGTGTCTGACTCTTTGTGACCCCATGGACTGCAGCCTATCAGGGTCCTCCGTCCATGGGATTTTCCAGGCAAGCGTACTGGAGTGGGGTGCCATTGCCTTCTCCAGGAGATCTGCCCAACCCAGGGATCAAACCCGGGTCTCCTGCATTGTAGGCAGGCACATTACCGTCTGAGCCACTGGGGGAGCTTACTATAGCAATTCTTGAAATGGATAGTGTCATTCCTCTCAGTTTGTTCTTCTGCAATAACGTGTTGGGTATTTTGGGTCTAATGCCTCTCTATATAAACTTTGGAAACAGATGATAGCCACACACTAATTTACTGGGGTTTTGATTGGGATTGAATTAAATCTGTAGATCAAGTTATGTAAAACTAATATCTTGATAATATTGAGCTTTTCTATCCATTAATATGGAATCTTTCACTGTATATACAGTGCTTTAAAAAATTTGCCTGTCAGAGTTTCATAGTTGCCTATATCTCAAAACTGTACATATTTTCTCAGGTTTATATATAAGTATTTCATTTTGGAGGCTGCTAACAAATGATGTTTCATTTTTATTTAAAATTCCACTAGTTCATTGGTGAAATATAGGAAAGTAATAGTGTATCACCCTTGTATCCTGAAAACTTGTTTTAATTCATTTATAGTTTTTTGGGTGTTTTTGTTGATTCTTTCAGATATTCTACATAGATGAATGTGTCATCTGTCTACAGAGACAGTTTTATTTCTTCCTTTCCACACTGTGCTTCTTTTATTTTCCTTTTTTTGTATTATTACATTAACTAGGACTTCCAGTACAATGTTGAAAACGAGAGGTGAGAGAGGACATCCTTTCTGTACTTGGTTTTATTAGGAAAATTTCTAATTTCTCACCATTAAGTATGATCTTAGATATAGAGTTCTATTTTTTTTATTTGGTAGATATTCTTTATCAAGTTGCACCCCTCTATTTCTACCTCACTGAGGATTTAAATTGTTCTTTGTTTTCTAGTTTCCTAAGTTAGAAGCCTAGGTATGGATTCTTGACCTTTCCTCTTCTCTGATATATGCCTTTAATGCTTAGTTATTTCTCAGCAGTGTTTTCATAGCATTCCAAATATTTTGATAAAGTTGTGTTGCCTTTTCATTCAATTAAAAACACTTAAAAATTTCTCTTGAGATTTCATTTTTGAACTATGTATTATGTAAAAGTATGCTGATTAATCTCCAAATATCTGGGAGATTTTCTGTCTGTCTTTCTATTCTTGATTCCTCAATAATGACAAGGCGTCCAGGAATGATAGCTGACAAAAAGCTCCATAGTTTCATTGAAAATATTCGAGGAAATACTTTGTGATAGCCACTGTAGCACTCCAAGGACTAGGAGACAAATGGATATTGCATGCCTAAGGTTTATTACAATAAGTAGCTTTAATCAAAACCAACTATTGGAACAATGAATGCTACTGATATTTAGGAAAATATAATAAATGGGCAAGTGACTGGATGCTACATAGAAAGGAGTAATAATGCTAATTCCAAGAACAGCATTTTTTTTTTAATTTTTTCTTTGTCGAAAGCTAGTATGAATCTTTCTAAATTTTTCTGATCTCCACTACTGGCTAACAAAATCAAAGCTTAAAACTTAGTCAGTTTGACTCACAATGTGTTCTTTCAACTCCAAAAGAGATAAAAATGTTCCTTAGTATACTTGACTAGGTTTATACTGTTTTTTTTAAAAAATAAACTAAAACATTTTTGACTTTGCTATAAAGTGAAAGTGAAGGTTGCTCAGTCATGTCCGACTCTTAGTGACCTCATGAGCTTAGTCCATGGAATTCTCTAGGCCAGAATACTGGAGTGGGTATCCTTTCCCTTCTCCGGGGGATCTTCCCAACCCAGGGATTGAACCTAGGTTTCCCACATTGCAGGCTGATTCTTCGCCAGCTGAGCCAAAAGGGAAGCCCAAGAATACTGGAGTGGGTAGCCTATCCCTTCTCCAGTGGATCTTCCTGACCCAGGAATAGAATAAGGTCTCCTGCATTGCAGGTGGATTTTTTACCAACTGAGCTATGAGGGAAGCCCTATTTTTGCTATAAAGTTGATTAATACACATTAAATTTTGATATAAATATCCTAGCTCAGAAACACCTATAAAACCATCTAAAGGCAAGGCAATGTTCACATCTTGAAACTAATTTAAAATGAAAGAAAAATAAATGACATTTTTACCAATTTAAATATTTGACAGATATGTGCTTGTTATTTATATTGAACACATTACAATTCATATTATAAGCAGAGTTCATATTTCCAGGAATTGCACAGTGTCTTTCTTAACAAATCAGTTGATAATACTTGTTTATATGCAGCATGTTGCTCAGTAATTGTGTAGAGGCATTACATATTCTTCTGTAATAGTCTCCTGCATGCTGTTCAAATCAGACTATTCAAAAGACCAATTCTCTAAATATATATAAACCCCAAACTTGAAATATAAAAATTACCACAGGCTTATTAGAAGTATCTTGTTAATATATCAGCAGAATAGAATATGTTTTGTTAGCATTCAAGTACAAAAAATTAAAGAATGATCATTTGCCAGTAGTTCATATTGCTGCCAAAATAAGTTTCTGTAAAGGTGTGTGGAAAAATGTAAACCATAATAAAATAAAATATAAAAATTAAATTAATACATGCCCAAAGGTAACTTGTCTGTCTGCTTGCCAAACTATTGAATAATACTATTTCATTTTTATAAGTTTAGGAATGTCACCTATCCAAAAGCTAGTTTTGGTATAATACTGATTTCTGTATTTCCTACTTAACTATATAGAATGCCTGATTATTTTCTAATGAAATATCTTTTTGCAAAATATTCCATTGATCATAGTTACTTCCTATAGGAAAATACAACTTTTACTTAAGGTGATGCATTCTTTTTATTCCAAAGGGATAGATATAGTTAGTATATTATATTTTCTTAATGTTGATTAAGTAGACATTTTTATTATTAAAAATTTAATCTTAAAGTATTCATGAAGAAATAGTAAGTATTAATACAATGGTTTTAGTAAACTTTTTTTGTTACTACATATAAAATGAATGTTTTTGACAAATGTGTATATTCTGTATATTTTCATTTCCTGACACCTGACAAGATTAGAGTCAGTGTTAACCCTGAGTCACTTTTTCTTATGAGTTCTAATGTTATAAACCTCTAAGTGAAAAGTAAGTTGAAGATATATATATGTGTGTGTTAGTAACTTCTTTCTGAAAATTCTACATTTACATTTAAGATAAATGACCACAAAATGGTACAGGAGTTCCATTTATTTTATTACAAAACTATTAATATATATTAGCAAACAATTATATGTAAACCATTTGCATATGATTATAATAAAGCTGGTAAAAAATATGCACTACAACCTTTTTTAGGAAACAAACTAAATTAACCAAGAAATAGCATAAAAAAGTAAAAAATTAAGGATGTTTAATGAAAATTTAATTTTTCCTATCTTAAAATAATTAAAATGGTAACTGGTAAGTAGTGAGCCAGTTATATAAATAATACAGTATAAATAATAATATATGGATAAAAAATTGAATAGAAGAATTGAAATTCAGTGCAGAATTTAGCTGAGCTCTCTTGCGAAGAGGAAAGATTCTTAATAATTTGTGAAACCCACATGTATGTCTCATCATGTGGAAATAAACTGTGTCCAGGTTATATACTTAAAGATATACTTCCATGAATTGATTCTGGTTCCTGTTTTATATTTGTTCTTTTGTATCGCTATTGTTAACCCTGGCAAATTTGGAAAATTAGAACCAAGAAAGATCCATTGCAATGTTGACAGCACTTGCTTGTCAACATTCATTGTATTTTTCACAAATACCAGGGAACAAGTGTCTCTACTGTTATTTAACAAATGACTCCAGGTCCTCTCCAAGTGTCTTCTAAGGCACAGCCAAAGTATTGTGCAGCCTTTTCTTATTGCCTCTTCCAACATTTTGCTTCCTCTCTTTCACCTTTAAGGCTATATTCCTACTTTATCAGGCTCTCATTTCCTTACTAGAAATCAGTTTTCCTAAGTAATAGTTGTTACGCATTTTAAAAATCAAACATGCAGAAGAGTCGATAATCTGAGTCACGCTCTGCCTTGCAATAATCCCTCAACTCTCTCACCTAAAATATATCATTTATTTAAATTCTTCTATTTGCAGACTGTTATATATATCAGTCCATTATTCTCAATGCTATTCAGATAATTTTACTTTATTTTATATTTGCAACTGTTTCTTAGTTATGGGAAAAAATTAGTTGTGTTAAATAATTTCACCTTAGCTCTTGATTTTTTTTTCTGTTGAGTGCTATTTTTTGTAATTTCTAGTTCATATATTAGCTTATTTGTATAAATTTGAAAATTATATTTCTTGTCCAAATTAATTTGGACAGATCTATTCATACCTTACTACAGAAACTGAGCTATTTTTACAACCCCATCCTGTTCATTGCCTCTCTTATTTTGCCCCTCAAAGTTGAAAATGTGTGCATCCTCTTCTGAATTATTTTCATCACTTTAAAAGTTGTTTTAAAATTTAAAAATGATCTAAAGAGGTTTTATTTGCTATAAATGTATACCATTGCTAATTATAGAAAAATTAACTTGCTTCTAAAATGTATTTCCATTTCTAAAGCCCCATTTCTCTTATCCATACACTTAAAAGAGATTTCTCTTAGAAATTATGGTCAAACGAGCTAGATTTTACTTTGCTTTATTTTGAACTATAATTTTATAATTTCTGTGCCAACTCTGTGATTTCCATCCCTTTTTTAATATACACATGCATAATATGCCTTCCTCTATACTCAGAGAGGAAGATATTTTAAAAACACATTTTTCCAGTGTTGGGGGATTGTGTAGTTTGCTCAGTTCTATCTCTCCACAACAAAGATTTGAAACAGCAGACCAGTGTTGCAGCTTGGTTACAACTCAGTTTTATTCGGCAAGCAAGGGATAGTACACCCTAGAGGCATGAGGGTGGGCCACAAATAAAAAGAGAGAGGTTCAATCTTGGCTCCTCTTTTTATATGTTTTGTCTCCTCCCCCTGAGGCTGCCCTGTGTAAATTGGGGTAGCCAGGAAGGCTGTTTGTTTCACCTGAGGTTCTCACTCTGGTCCTCAGATTTTCTTTTGTTCCATTTTCTCGGGCTTTTTCCTGTCTTTGTCTTTTAGCCATCACCATTTTAGACTCCTTTTTCCTATTCTAACTACCAGAGTAATTTGTGTCTTCTCCCTCATTCACCCAGGTGTCTGACTCAGCTCTAGTTTTGACTAGTGATTTTAAATTCACTCCCCACCAGTTATCTGGGCACATGTACTTAAGAATAAGATGAAATGTTTCTTGTGTCTTCTGTTTCGTTAGTCATGTCAATTCTAGGCATAAGGAATGCTACAGATGATTTTTTTGGATCTGTGAATATCTGAAAAATGTCGGTTCTTTTTCCTCCCACTTCATTATCTGGCTGAGTGTAGAGCTCAAACTCTCAGATAATTTTTCTAGAAGCACATGGAAGCTTTCCTCATGGATTTTGGAAACCTTATTTTTTTTTAACTGTCTCATGCCAAGGCTTGATCACATTTCTTTACAAATCACCTTTTTTTATGACCTCAAATTTTTAAATTTTCATGAGGCTAAAACGTTGGTTCTTCCGTTCCTCATGCTTACACTTAGGGATTGCTGCACATCTGAAAATCTGTTTTCTCCTACTTGGGGCACTAACTCCTATTATTTCTTTAATAGTTGCCATCTCCTTTTTATTTATTTTTTTCTGATTTCTTTCTGAAACTCAAGTGTGTTTGTTGGTTTATGGATATAACTTCTTTGTCTCTCATGATTTGTTACATTTTTTTTATCCCTATCCTCTAATTCTAAGACTATAGAAATTTTACTAACTACATTGTCTAACCCAAATCTTTTCTGGAGTACCATGGACAGGCTTTAAAACCCACTGAGTGCCTCACTCTATGGATTCTGGGCCCTGGCTGCCTACTCAACTGTTTTATACATAAATTTACTCCCTAGCCATGTACATCCCTAACCTCCAGTAAGTCTAAATAGGAACTCCTAGTGTCTTTCTGTATCTTTGTTGGATAAATCTCACTTATAAACTTCTCTTAATTGATTTAGCTTTTAGTTACATACATGCTGTGTGTGCACTCAGTTGCTCAGTCATATCTGACTCTTTGTGACCACATGGCCTGCCAAGCTCTTCTGTCCATGGAATTTTCCAGGCAAGAATACTGGTGCAAGTTGCCATTTCCTTCAGCAAGGAATCTTTCCTACCCAGGACTCTAACCTGCATCTCTTGAGTCTTTTGCCTTTGCAGGTGGATTTTCTATCACTGGGCCACCTGGGTTAGCTTCTGTTTAGTTCTACTTCTCTCCTAACTTTTATTGTTCTCCAGGTAATCTTATCTGTTTCCACCTTAATATAGTAAATGTTTAAATGTAGGTCTGGAGCAAGCAGATAATTTAATGGAAGAATCAGTTAACTGTTGATAGATGGAGGCAGAAATTAAACTCATGTTTTCTCATCTCAATTGAATATTCTTCATTGGTGCACTTTCATTATCATTTTTCCACTACCCTTTTACTTGTTATTTAAACAATAAATGTAAACAATGACAGAGAGCATTGTGTTTTTCCTCCTTAAGGCAAGAAAGATGAGGGAGAGGTTGGTTTTGGTAAATGAAGAGGAGGTGGCTGAGAGAATGTCAGTTTGACCGTGGGTTTGATTCTGTGTGTCTCCTACTGTCATGTTCATGTTAGAGTTACATTGCAATTTTCATTTTCTAAAAATTCATTTCAACTACCTTATGTGGTCGTACAACAGCCTATGTACAGTGACCGCTGAAATGAAAAAATTGATGATAGACATATTTAAACAATTCTTCAAAAACTACAACTGTAGTAATTGGGAGACATGAGATTAGCACTTAGAATAGTTACCTCAGTTTCTAGTGCTCTTTTTAACTATTCCTCTAGCAGTTTCATAAGAGACAAAATTAAAACTATAAAGAAAGATGTAAAAGTACAATTCTGATGGAGATGTATATTTAGAATTCTGAGTATTTATTTAACCATCCAAACTAACTTTTTCATGATTCCTTCCTTATTTTCAAATTGTGGATATAGTTAGATCCATAAGCCTAAATTGTGTAGTACTCCTAATATAGAATTTTACTAAAAATAAACTTTTAGTAAATACTAACTCTAGTTCATTATTTAACTTCAACATAATTATTATCTTCATACTATATAAAATACGTAGGTCTTTTTATATGAACTAAAAAAATACCAGAGGTGTTTTTAGGCATCTTTTATCCTACTTGAATGGAAACCTACTGCAAAAATAGCCTTTATATTATTAAATATGGACTATCTTTCTGATTTGGAAAAAAAAGGTATGATAAATTGAAAATCCAGTTGTACCTCATTTGAGATATCCTACACATTAACTTTATTTCTGTGAAAACTAATTCTTGATTTGGCAAATCAGTGTATAACCAATCCCAAAATATTGGAAAAACAGATACTACAGTGCTTTACTAAGAATTTAATTACTGTAAGATTGTGCTTTGCTTAGTTGCTCAGTTGTGTCTGACTCCCACATTCCCAGGACTCCCATGTTACAGATGGATTCTTTACCATTGAGCCACCAGGGAATCCCACTGTAAGATTAACTTGTCTGATCATCTTTGTCAAGAGTGTTATAAAAAATGTCACAACTATATATTCATCACTATTGCCAAACTCCATTAGTATACAAAATCATATTATTTTGTTAATAATTCTGGATGTAACTTGTATATTTGGTCATCAGAAAAAGTTTCAAAATGGCTATTAAAAATACAAAGTGTGAGGAATGTCCCATATAAGAGAATTGCTTCATAATGACTATTGTATTTTTTACCCTAACATAAACTAATTTGCCACACATGCTGTGTAAAACACTTACCATTCACTGAAATTATTCTTTCTTATTTGTAGTGTAGTTAGACCAAAGGAAAAAGAATGCCTTCTCTGGATAAATAGGAAAAGAAATTGGATAGAAATTAGAGAAATGTAAAGAAACCAGATGATACAACTGTTAAGACTAACAAGTCTAATAATGTTGGTTCTTTTGGAGCTGAGAATTGGTTTAATTCAGTTGCTACAAATCAAAAGCCAACAAATTCACTGAACAGGTTTAATCTAAAGTGATTCTTTGGGATTATTTTCTTTCAGACTTCAAATTATATCCTATAGACCATTTGTTATCAAACAGAACACAAACTCTTTATTCACTTTCTATTCATGAAACTATAGTTAGTTATAGGTTAGTTTTTAGGTTTCTCTGAAATTCTTAGCATTGACCTTTATTATATAAATGCCCATAGCTGGCATATGGCTGATATTATCGGGAGTCCTATGAGTATTTGACTTTTGAGACATTTATAAGAGTGAGTATTAAATATAAATGCTGTGGTTTCATTGGACATTTCATTATTAATTTATAATTTAATGTTTTATCAGAAAGTGTGAGTTATAATAAACATTCTTTGAGTTTGTGAGTTACTTGGTATATAATACCTAGTGAATTTTGTTAACTACCCTTATTTGTTAGAAAATATGTGTTGTCTCTAATTTTTGTAGTGGGCTTCTGCATTCTTCGTTTCTTCCTTAAATCTATTATGACTTCCATATTTTAAATTTCTATATTTTCACTGGTTTTCTTTTTCTTTATTTTTTTACAGCTGAGTAAACTTGCCACAAGACAGAAGTGTCAACTGGAAAAAATGCACAACATAAAAATTGAGAATTAAGTTTTATTTGGCGGACAAAACTGAGGACTTCAGCCTGGGATGCAGCCTCTCCAAGAACTCTGAGGGATTACTCCAAAGACTGAAGTAATGGGCCCTGGCTAAGAGGAACTAAGAGATACAGCAGTTTTTCCACAAATATCAGATATTCTGAACTTTAAAAGATTACTATTAAAGAAAACCAGATACCTCAGTAGGCTTCCCTTGTAGCTCAGTTGATAAAGAATCTACCTGCAGTGCAGGAGACCCAGGTTCAATTCCCGGGATGGGAAGATCTCCTGGAGAAGGAAATGGCCACCCATTCTCGTAGTCTTGCTTGGAGAATCCCATGGACAGAGGAGCCTGGCAAGCTTTATAGTCCATAGGGTCACAAAAGTCAGACACAGCTTGGCTACTAAACCACCACCAAATACCTCAAGTTAATGAATTTGGTACTTTTCTGTGTATGGAAAGATTCAAAAGTCTGGGCCCATTGAAATCATTCCTTTGATTTGCACCTTAGCTAGTGGCTGAGGGCTTGCCAGCAGGCAGCCAGTATAATTTCCATCTTGAGTTCCCTCAAGGCTCCTGTCAGGGCAGTCTGAGGGCTACAACATCCATCAGGGCAGCAACAGCCTAAAGGGGATTTATTATGAATCCCACATTTCCATGGGATTCTATGATAGTATAGACTCCTGACATGAGCAAATCTAAGTTCTTAGTAGAAGAAAACATCTCCTATTTATGCATTTGGAATTCCCACAGTGCAAAAATAAAATAAAAACAAGCTTAAAAAAATGGCCACATTTCAAGGGAAAAAAAAAAAGAACCATTATTGAGATATGTAAACTGAAAAAAAAAAATTTATATAGCCAGAAAATTGCCAGGGATATAATGAAATTATTCCTGGGAAGTATTTAAAGAAATGAAAGTTGGGAATAAAATTCAAGCAAATGTTTGTGGTTATAATTTCTGTCAAACCAATTTTAACAGATAATTAAAGGAAATTTCACAAATAAAAAGTATGATAGTTGAATTTTAAAACTCATCAAAGATATTAAAGAGTTTTGTTTAATATAACAGGGAAATAGAAGTAGTAACCTCAACTTTTAAAAAGTTAAGGAATATATAAAGTTCAAAAACAGAAAATATGAGAGAAGAATAAAGGGGCACCCAACATGCGAGACAGCAAAAGGAACGCAGATGTATAGAATAGACTCGTGGACTCTGTGGATGAGGGAAAGGGTGGGATGATATGGGAGAATGGCATTGAAACATGTTAATTATCATATGTCTAATCAGTCGCCAGCCCAGGATTGATTCTCGGGGCTGGTGCATCGAGATTTCCCGGGGTGGAGGGAGGAGGGAGGGGGGAGGGAGGGGTTTATGGAGGGGGAGCATATGTAAACCCATGGTGATATCATGACATTGTATGGCAAAAACAATAAAAGGGAGAAAAAAGAATAAAGGGGCATAAGTCTGATTGGTATTGCCAGAAAGAAAACATAGAAAGCATTGCAGAAAGATTATATTTGAAAATCTGTTTGTAAATATTCCAAATTGATGGAAAGAGCCACGAATGCCCCTAACAAGATAGACAAAAATAAATTTCTAGCTATCAAATACTAGAGAATATGTGTGACACCTAAATTATTAAGAGAAAAACTAGTGAAGTCAGAAATGAAAGACATCATGGATTTTCATGACAGTAGACCTCTTAAGAGGTACAGTTGAAGCTAGACAGAAGTGAACTCGTATCTGCTAAGTCATGAATGACAACTATCAATGTTGAATTGTGGACACAACAAAATTCTCCTTCATCAGTGAGGATAAAATAAAGACAATTGCAAACAAATACTGAAAGTATTAATCATCAACAGACTTTCATTATAGAACATTCAGTAAGACATTTTAAGACACTAAAATTAAAGAAATAAGACAAATGGTAGCAAATCAAAGCAAACAGCTTTATATTTATCCAACTTTATGTAAAAAATTTTATGTTTACATACAGACTATCACTGGGTGTTAAAAAGATATGAGCTCTCAAGCCATGAAAGTACATGAAGAAATCTTAAATGCTTATTATTAAGTGAAAGAAACCAGTCTAAATAACAATATACTGTATGCCTCCAATTATATGACATTTTGGAAAAGGTAGAATTATAGACAGTAATTAGCAAAGGATACAGAGAAGGAAGGAATGATTAGGCAGTGAAAATACTTTCTATGATACCATTATGATAGGTATATGTAATTATTCTTTTTCCCAAGCCCATAGAATAGACAGCACCAAGAGTGAATCCTAAGGTAAACTAGGAACACCAGATGATAATGAAGTGTCAATAAATAGTTGTAATGAACACTTCCCTCTGATGATGGTCATGATAATGGGAGAAATCTGGATGTGCAGGGGCAGGGGTCATATGGGGAGATGTCTGTACCTTCTGATCAGTATTGCTGTGATCCTAACACTGCTCTAAACAGATAAAACCTTTAAAAATGCTTTAGTTAATTCAGATTTCAGTCTACATATATTTAAGTTTCAAAATCAGAAAGATGGAATGTATTTCCTAAATGATTATAGATTTACGGGAGCTTTTTAAATCAAAGGCTACCTTCTTCATGATACTATGTAAGAATAAGGGTTTTCTGCAATAATTTTCCATCTATGGAAGATTTTTGTGCAGTTTCTGGCATTTCAGATGTGAGAATGCTCCTGGGTGGTTTGCTAGCATGTTATCCACGGACATAGTTTCCTCTGCTAATGCTGCTGAAGTCCTTGCTACATCCTGTGACTGCTGAACACTCACTGGGGCAGGCTATATTCTGAGTAAACTCATGCACATTACAGATTTAATCTCCTGAGTGAACTCATGGGCATCACACAATTCAGCTGGTGTTGGTTGTATGCCCTGTGTAAGGACAGATCCTGATGGGTCCAGAATTTGTCAAGCATGAGCTAAGTCCACTGATCTCAATTTCATGGTATTTACGTGGATTGTAGGTTGGTGAGATCATTCTGACCAGTCCATGAATGAAAGAACTTATTGTCTGTTGTTACTTATTACTGCATCTCTAGTAATTATACAGTTATGCAGAGTTTATTATTAATTTCTTTTTAAAGAATGAATAACTAAATTTTGCCTAGGTTCTCCCAATCAAAGTAGCTTTAAATGGTTTTCTAGAAACATAGTAGTTATTTCTGAGGCATTTTACTTTCACATATTTGAGTTAGGAGGCTTTATTTAAATACACAGAACTCTAAAATATGCATTCTGTAAAGGACGAGTGGAGCCATTTAAAATACAGGCAGAGCAGCCATTCCAGAGGACCTGTCTTTCCTGTCCTCTTTTCTGTAACTCTAAACTGGACGAAACCACCAACCTTCTAAGATACTAAAGAAACTCGAATATCCTATCAAAAGGCCTGATAAATGAGCTTTTACCCAGTGAACACTTCACCCGAGCAATCAGTGAAGTACAAATCTAGTTTTACCTCGTCTCTCACCAGGACACTTCAGTAGATGGATTACCTCATCTTGTGCCAATAAATACTTCTAAAAAAACAAACAAAAAAGTTACCTCACCTTCCTCTCCTTTCCTCATAAGAACCCTGAGCCTGTCTCTTGCAATAGAGATGCTCTTTGGGTTTCTAACACAATCTGTGAACCCTAGATTGCAATTCTTTGATCCCAAATAAATGCTTTGCATCTTGACCTGTACTCTTTTTTTTCCTTTTAGGTTGACAAGTCCTTTATATTCCCTTAACAAGGGTTAGTAATAATAATAATATGTTTTCTACTTTCTTTTATATGCAATATAGAATTTAAAATTTTATATGTAAGTATACAGGGCCAGGTATTTGTATTATTGTAGCGAAAATTGGAGGTCCTGCTACTCACTGCTCAAAAGCCAATGAAGAGGCAAGAAAGAAAAAAGAAAATACCAGTTGCTTGGTCATGTCTGATTCTTTGTGACCCCATGGACTAGCCTGTCAGACTCCCTGGTCCAAGGGATCTCCAGGCAAGAATACTGGAAGAAGTTGCCATTTCTTTATCCAGGGGATCTTCCAGACCCAGGGATCAAACTAGGGTCTCAGGCCTTACAGGCAGATTCTTTACCATGTGAGAGACCAGGGAAGCCCTAATGAAGAAGCAAGCTTGGTGGAAAGGAAAGTTTGCTTTATTTCAGATGCCAACAACTGGTAGAGGGTGGACTCCTATCTGAAATTTGACTCCCCCCACTGATAGTCAGTGGGCAAGAGCTTTGATAGCCAGAAGGAGGGGACTATATGTAGAAACAGCACAGTCAACTGACAGTCATCTTGAAATTGGTCATGTAGTGGTCTCTTGGCACTAAGGGTAAAGAAGCCACCTGCCAGTGCAGTAGACATCTGAAATGCAGATTTGATCCCTGGGTTGGGAAGAACCTCTAGAGGAGGGCATGGCAGCCCGCTCCAATATTCTTACTTGGAGAATCCCATGGACAGAGGAGCCTGGCAGGCTACAGTCTGCAGGGTTGCAAAGAGTCAGACATGACTGAGTGGCTAAGCACAGCACATGGTGTGACCAACATCATTTTGATGGTTTGAAGTTTAGTTGGTCTCCAGTTCCATGGTGGATTTGTTCTTTGAGGTCAATTATTAGAATTGTGGCAGCTTCTGTCATAGCTGTAGTCTGATCATTATGTAGTCAACTTCTTTCATTTGGTGGAGTTTTCAGTCTCTATAAGAAAGCTGACAGAATATGGCTTGGAATTTTATCTATAACCTTTGGGAAGGACCTAAAGGTTCTTGACTTTGCTTAGTGACTAAAATATTATTGTTTTGTCCTCTTCAGTTGTTTTCCTTTGCTTCTGCATTTTCTCACTTCCCTGATTAAACTTATTTGCTTGACGTTTTCCACAGAGAGAAGGCAGGCATAGGTCATGAGGAGAGGCAAGGACCATAGGGTCCTGCTTCATTTCACTATTATTGCTGAAAACCCAGCCTCTGTTCCCTGGTACCAAATAGAAATGCTGAGAGACATTGTTGGAGGCATAGCAAAAAGCAGCTTTATGACTTTGCAAGACAAGGGGTCCACAGTAGGCAAACTACTTCCTGGGAAATAGGAAGGTGTCTTACGGTTTCAGGTTGGAGAGTAGGGCTGTAGGTAAACATCGGGATTGATAGTCTTTCATTCTTCTTTCCTCCTGGAGACATTGAGATGATTAGGGCTGCCGTCAGGTGATTCCAGAACTGGTTTTGGTGGTCCTTGAGGTTATTGTTCTGGTTCCTTCTTTCTGAAATGAAGAATGTTCACAAAGGAAAGGAGTGTTAGGGAGTGTTATCTTGGAGAAGTAAACACCAAGTGCACAGTGCAGCTCTAGCTAGAAGGCAATCATTTTCAGAGTGCAATTAAGCAAGAAAGAGGTGTGTGTTGGGGAACATCTATAGGAGACCAGCTGAATGGGTGGAAAGAATAAGAGCTGAATAAAGGCTTACATAATGGGGTATCTCAACTAGTTTCCATAGCAGCAGTATGAGGAGCAATAAAAGAGCCCAGAAATGAAATAGTGAAGGTAGCATCAACAAACTTTTTTACTTCCAATAAAGTTTTCAACCCTCCAATAATAGATGTTAGTTTTTATAGAGGGTTTCTTTTAGAGGACATATCTGGGGAGTTGCTGTGATGTCTGAGCTCATACAATCTTTGTCAAACCCTGTACTGCTTAGTGTTCATTATGTAGGATTTAAGTAGCCAGTTCACTCTCTTAAAAATGTGTTTAGAGACAGATTTACAACAGTTTTACAGGACTGCTCTTTCTGTTTTCTATCTCTGCTAGCTGCTTTTCCCAAACACTTAATCAGTGAGAGACTGTGTGATAAGCATTAACGTATACTCTGTCATTTAACTGTTACCATTTTTATGAAGGAAGATGATGTTATCCCCATCTTACAAATTAGGACACCAAAGCTAAAATGGTCTAAAAACTTAGCCCAAGGTGACACAGCTAACAAAGGCTATTTGCATTATTTGAATTGAGATCTATTTGATTTCTTAGCCAGTGTCGTTAATCACTGGGCTGCATTTACTTCTACAGTATATGTCTTCCTAAATATTAAAGCCATCTTTATTTTAACTGTTTGAATTCTCAGCCATATTTTATACTACTACTTTAAAATGCTTACATGATGTCTTTTTGCATAATCTATTATTCCAGGATATTATACATGCTTCCAGAAATATATTCTAAAATATGAATTGCATACTTTCTGAGCATTGCTTATCTTAAAGTGTACTTTTATTTAATTTACCTGTGCATGAAAATTTTCAAGTTATTTTTTCTCAGCACTCCAGCCGAATGGATTTTAGGTTTTCTAAACAAGATATTATCTATTATATGTTAAAGCTCCATTACTGCAAAATACATTATAAGTAACAGTTACATTGTTGTAAAACACTATTATAAGTAATATGTTTTGTGCTACAACTGTGCATGAATGTTTGTTTTCATTTTTGGTTGTGATTTTGTATTTGATTTTTTGTATCCTGCCATGACAATAAAAATATTGCTGGGTTACTTTCAGGTGCCAGCCAATATTTTATATATATATATATATTTTTTTTTTTTTTTGCTAAAATCATGGTAAGTCATTACAATTTGAATGCATGTTTCTATTTACAACTCAAGTAAAATTATTTTTTTAATGGTACCTTGGATTTTTGCTTCTGTGTTTGCTTGCTTCTCTGCATCAAGGAAACTACTATTCATATGTTAAATCACTTAGTATTTCAGCATCTTAAAGATGAGGCATTCTCCTACCTCCACCACAAGTTTCTTTTCTATTCTGTGTTGCTCAGTAGAATGCATTGGTTCTTCTTGTAGTCTCTGATTAGATTAACAGTTGCTATTACAAGAAGTTTTAATAGACAATAAAGTCTTCTGATCTATTTCAAAAAGTCTTCTGATCTATTTCAAACTGTATCAATCCGTATTCTATTTCCTATAGAATCCATAATAATCAGGATGGAAACTATTGAATGCACATTAACATGGGAGAGTTTTTAGAATATAAAAAGAGAACATACTATTTGATATCCAGTATTAATCTCTTTGTGACCCCATGGACTGTAGCCTTCCAGGCTCTTTCGTCCATGGGATTTTCCAGGCAAGAATATTGGAGTGAGTTGCCATTTCCTTCTCCAGGAGATCTTCCCAACCTAGGGATTGAACCCGGGTCTCCCGCATTTTAGGCAGACACTTTACTGTCTGAGCCACCAGGGAAGTCATTAAAATCTATATTGAAATGTTATTACATATAGTACAAGGGGAGATGTGTGAGTAGAAAGAAGTGTAGGTAGGATAATCACCACTGTTTTTCATCTAATTTTAGCATTTGGTTTATCTACTGTATAGTCCTTAAGAAAATTTGAAAATTTTAAACTGGGGCAGATGCTGAAAATATTTAGAAAAGAGTAAGTTATGCATGGAATTTTTAAGTAAGAATATTAAAGGACTTCCCAGGTGGCACAGTGGTAAAGAATCTATGTGCAAATGCAGAGACGTGGGTTTGATCTCTGGGTCAGGAAAGTTCAGGTGGGAATTTCTAGTCCAGCAGGTGAGAAGTTTGGAAGTTGCCCACTCTGACCAAACAATGAAGAGCTGAACAAATTAAAAAATCAACAAGCCTTCTTAGATTCATGAACAGTGAATTCACAGGGCAAGACCCTGTACCCCAACGTGAGAATCACAGTCTGACAGAACAGAAATACATGAGGCAGCACCTCTGCAGAAACCAGGGCTTGAGAAAGAAAACATAGACTGTAATTGAAGGACTGCTGGAGGCTCAGAGTGTGTAACTCAGAAGTTTAAAACTCTTGGGGAACCCAGTCACTGGGGCTCCCCAGTTGACATTGAGAGGGGACACGATTAATATATATTTTTTTGATGCTGCTCTATTAAGTCTTTCCGTAGATACCAGAGGAAAATAATTTCGTGCTTTTGAGAGGGAAGGGCTTCCCTGGTGGCTCAGAGGATAAGGCATCTGCCTACAGTGCGAGAGATCTGGGTTCGATCCCTGGGTCGGGAAGATCCCCTGGAGAAGGAAATGGCAACCTACTCCACTACTCTTGCCTGAGAGCGAAAGGGGGAAATGAACTATATCCTTTGATACAACAAATCCCGAGCATTCTGCTTTCTTAACAAGGTCTTCCCTCATTTCTTCCTTTCTCAACAAGGTCTTCCTTCAAGCTGTTTAACCAGAGCCTAATTGACCTAAGTGAAGAAAAATGCCCATTCTTACCCTTCCATATGGAACAGAGATAATACTCAATCTCAATCTTTTTCTATGAGGGAGAAAGGAAATGCCCAAATCCACCCACTAGCCATCCTGTCCCTTCTGAGAAGTGGTAAAAACTGAGCACATGCTCACTAAAGTTCAGAGATATAATCATATATCACACAGCCACATTAGTGCCTCCCAAAAATGAAGTCATTAGGCAGAAAAGCTAACAAAAAATACATACAAGATCTATATGAGAAAGATATATATGAGTTAAAGATATATATAGCCCAAAGAGAGACCCACATAAATGGAGGCAACTGTTCTTTGACAAGGAACAAAGTCAATACAATTGAGCAAAGAGAGCCTGTTCAATAAATCAACAAATGATGCAGGTATAATTTAACACCCAAATGCCAAACAAACAAAGAATCTAGACAAATATTTTATAGCTTTCACAAAAATTATTGAAAATGGACTACACACTTGAAGACCTGGAGAATAACAAGAATAATCCAAGTGACATTTTGTTTGGTGGTGACTTTGTAACTACAGTACCAAAGCCATGATCTACGAATTAAAGAATTGATAAGCTGTACTTCACTAAAATTTAAAATTTGTTTTTTGTCAAAGACATAATCAAGAGAATACAAAAGGAAGCCATAACTGGGAGAAAATAAATGCAAAAAAAAGTCTGATAAAAAATCAGTTATTCAAATATACAAACAATTCTTAAAACACAGGAATTTAGTAAATTAATCAGTTAAAATATGGACAAAAGAACTTAACAGACACCTCATCGAGGAAGATATACAGATAAAAATATGAAAAGATGGTCTACATCATATGTGATAAGAAAAACGCAAAATAATAATAATCCGGCTCAGACAGTAAAGAATCTGCCTGCAATGCAGGAGACCTGGGTTCAGTCTCTGGGTTTGGAAGATCACCTGGAGAAAGGAACAGCTACCTACTCCAGTATTCTGGCCTGGAAAATTTCACAGACTATATGATTCATGGAGTCATGAAGAGTCAGACATGACCGAATAACTTTCACTTTGGCTTCCCTAGTGGCTCAGACAGTAATCTGCCTGCAGTGTGGGAGACCTGGGTTTGATCCCTGGGTAGGGAAGATCCTCTGGAGAAGGAAATGGCAATCTACTCCAGTATTCTTGCCTGGGAAATCCCATAGATAGAGAAGCCTGGTGGGCTACAGTCTATGGGGTCACAAAGAGTAGGGCATGACTGAGCAACTAAGCACAAGATACAAGATGCACACCTATTAGAATGGCCCAAATCCAGAACACTGACAGTACCAAATGCAGTGAGGATGTAAAGCAACAGGAACTCTACCACTTATGGAAATGCAAAATGGTACAGCCACTTTGGAAGAATGTTTGGAAGTTTCCTACAAAACTAAATATTATCAAGTGATCCAGCTCCTTAGTTTTCTCAAACGAGTTAAAACCTTATATCTACACAAAAACCAGAACATGGATTGTTATAGCAGCCTCATTCGTGGCTGCCAAAACCTAGAAGAAGCCAAAATGTCTTTCAGTTGTTGATTGGAATAATAAATTGTTGTACAATCAGTCAAGGAAATACTCATCATTAAAAAGAATTGAGCTATCAAGCCATGAAAAAGCACTGAGGAAATTTAAACACATAATATTAAGTGAAAGCAACCATTGAAAAGGCTATATCTTATATGATTTCAACTATAACATCAAAAAGGCAAAACTAAGGACATAATGAAAAACAATCAGTGGCTGTCAGGGATTAAGGAGGTGGGATATATAAATGAGTGAATCATAGGTGAATTTTAGGGCAGTGAAATTACTCTGGTAACCATAATGTAAACTGTGGACTTTGGTGATAGTGGTGTGTTGACTTAGATCCATCAGTTGTAACAAATGTATAATCCAGTGGGGGATATTTGTAAAGAGAGGGGCTCTGTGTGTGTAGAAACAGGAGTTATATGGGAAATCTCTATGCCTTCTGGTAAATATATTTTAAACTAAAACTGCTCTAAAAAAGGACAGTCTATAAAAAAAGCAAAAATGTGTTTCACTAGGTTCTCTGGTAAGGTTCTCACAAAACTGAAATCAAAGTGTTGATGAGATTTGGTTCTTGTCTAGAAGCTCTGGGAAAGAATCCATTTCTAAGCTTTTGAGTTTGGTGATTAATTTTTGTAGCTTGAGCTCCCAATTTCCTTACTGATGGTCAGAAGGCTTAGAGACCTTGTGTATTCCTGTGTCCTCTCTATCTTCACCAGACATAACGCTTTCTCATTGTTTAGAATCTTTCTTACTTCTGCAACTGCTCAAAAAGTCTGCTTTCAGAGATTCATGTGATTAGATTATCTCCTTGTTGATAAAGTCCCTTTTAATTAATTCAAAGTCAACTGAATAGTAACCTTAATGATGTTTGCAAAAGCTAATTTTCCATGAAATATAATCACAAGCATGCCGTTTCATTAAGTTCATAGTCTTGGGAATTGGGTTAAGGAATCCTGGGGAGTCCTGTAGGATTCTGCCTATCACATTTTACATTTGTTATAAATGGGAGATGTCTTTTTTAATAGCATATAGCTTGCGTTCTTAGAGCAACTTGGACTATCTGCTAGTGGAATATTTTTATTCAATTTAATGTCATCAGTTATCAGCTTAATTGCGTCTGAGCTTCTGAGACTTTCCCTTTTGCCTGTGAAACTGAATCTGGACTCATGTTTTTTTCATTTTGTCAGTAAAGGGAGCTAGAGAAAGCTGGAAGGATACGAGAGGCTTGTTTCTGGGTTCCAGTGTGCTTGTTCAGCTAGTTCCCCCTGTGTGTCTGTCTGGCTTCTGTGGGGACTTCAGCTTGTTCAGTCCCCAGTTACCAGCCTTGCACACTGCTTTCTAAGATCTGACAACCAGCAGCAACCACACCCAGCAGCTTCCAGTGGCAGCCCTTGGGTGGTTTTCTAATGGAAATGCCTCCCCGGGGGACCATTTTCTAGTACTCTATGGAGGGCAAGCTTGCACATTCTGCCAGCACAAAGCATGATGTTTATTTGCACTCAGGGACTCCTATTTGTGCTCTTTTCAGTAAAAATCTGGATGTTGGTCTTGGTAGAGCAGAGACATATTTTATTTCTTCAGGGCTTATCTCAGCCTTCAATGTAGTGGCTACTCCTTATATTTGCCATCTCTGTATTTAGAGTTCGACCTATTCTCATCGGCCAATCACTTACTAATCTAAATTCTTAATATAGTTCATTTATTTTTCTATTTCCCATTTTTATATTATTGCATGGTCCCTCTTTTCAGATTGGACCCATACTAATTAATTTACTAACACTGATTACATTATAATATATTCATTTGTCAGTTATTAGAGTCTGGCACTATTCCAAACAAACCCCTATTGAGTAAATACTACTTCAAATACTCATTTTACATATTGAGAAACAATTATATTAAAATTTAAGTAAATAGAACATGTATGAAATAATAGGAATTTACACTTAAGCGTTTAACTTCATGAGCTAATTCTACAAATATTTTAAGGCTTAGTTCTAGCATGTCATTGTGTGTTTGGTAGTAAGCATCTAGGTTCTATTCTTTATTCAGAATTATCTTGCTTACTGTGAAATTACTTCAGTTGGATTTGTTTTCCTACCAAGATTTAAGAATAGTTTCTATTTTTACTCTTGTGATAGTTAACCTTGATATTTTTATGTACATTCTTTCCTGAAAAGGAATCCTGAAGACCTAGCCTCTCTAACGAAATACTGTCATTTAAGTATTTTTAACTTTTCCTTTTCTTCATTTTTCTTTTCTTCTCTTTTGGGGGAATTATACACATGTACATGAGGGTGCAACTCTTGCAGTCTATGGACCATCTGGGTTTCTTAGAATCAGCTCCTGTCTACAGCTGACTCAAGGCTAAGTAAGCCTCACCCTAAGGAAGGCTTTAGAATCTATGTGATTAAGTAATCCCAGGAACAACCTTTCTCTCTCAACTGAGTTATTGCTTCAAGTCAGGATTATCTGAATTTCAGAAACTTTTTTTGTTTTGAGTCTTGGAATAATCACTTAATTTTCATAGGAACTCAGTTTTACATTACAAAAGAATGTATATTTTTTCTATTATTTCTAGTCATTTTATACCCTGGAAGATGTTCAGGCTATGTACAACTACAGTGGAGTTTTAAGAAGTGGAAAGGATATGGAAAATATAATGTCAGTCTAATTGAAATTTTTGATAATATACATAGTTCTTCAGAAGCATTCAAATAACTGCATAATGTTTAATAATAGTCTTCTAATAATTATATATATGATATGGTCTCCTACAAGTTATACGCTTGGTACTTAGAATATATTTTTGATATATACTTCAAAAATATATATTTTTTGATATATATATATTTCACTGCTATTTCAGTAACTCCTCAGATGGAGTTCGCAATGAGCAAATTTTTGTATCTATTGCCAAACTACCTTTACAGTTGTTCAATTTATCATCATCTCTTACCAAAAATATTTCAGTAGCTGCCTGATACATCTCCTAGATTCACTCTTGTCCTCCTTTCTGTTCTCCACACAAACTAAAGCAATACTCTTCACTCAAAACTATTTTAGCAAGATTCACAAAGGCAGAGATTTTCTCTTTCTTGTCTCTTTGACAAAATCGAGTTCTTAGTAGAGGGCCTAGCATATAGCAAGCAGTTAATAAATATTTATTGAATAACTGAATATACTCTTGCTGAAGTTCTAAACAATGTGGCCTCTGGGTGTTACTTTAACCCGAAGTTCTATTCCTTTTCCATTTCCTCATCAAGTGTCCATCAGTCTTCCTACTCCCTTGAATTATGCCCCTGGCTTTCTGGTCCAGAGATGTTTCATTTACTTTTATGAAGGATGTACATCAAAAAAATGACAGTGGAGATGGAAAAAAATGAAAAAAAAAAGCAGTATAAGAAAGCTAAAAATACACATATCTCATTTCTTACAAAATATTTTTATAAACATTTATTTCTCTTCAACCCCAAAATGTAATGTCAAAAAAATGCTCATAATGTAAGTAAGAAAATGAGATAAAAGTAGACTAGACTAGAGAAGCAGTTTTACTGACCCTCAGTTTTCTCAGATATATTATACATAATGAAATAACAACACACAATTTTATTGTGCTCTAGGCAGCTTATGATATAACAACTTAATCTATCACTTGATATGTGAATTTATTCCTGTCACTGAGTCTCTTGGATAATTATGTCACAGAAGAAAATAAAAATAAAATATATATTCAGCATGGTCCTGTAAAGTTAGTTGTTTTGCTTTCAAAAAAATATAATAGTGCTTATCTTCTGGTGCAGGATTCTCCATATATGAGTTACAGTGTCTGAATTCTGTGAGATATAGTAATAGCTTGCATACAGTTTTTACAGTAAAAAAGTGCACTATAATTCAGTTTATTCCCACAAACAAAGATGAGTTTAGGAGCACTGTCATAAACAAGTGTTTTAAAGAATATGTGATTTCTTGTGACAATCCAAAAGTTTATGTGCAGTGATGATTTCACAGTAACACTGCAAAAAATATTTGTTAGTGAAAAGTTCTTGAAGTAAAACCTTTTCTATTTTTCAGGATATATACATATTTCTCTTTTTAATTATTTTTTTAATTGAAGGATAATTGCTTTACAATATTGTGTTGGTTTCTGCCATATATCAGCAGGAATCAGCCTTATATATACATATATCCCCTCCTGCTTGAATCTCCTGCCACCCCCTCCACCCCATCCCATCCCTTTAGGTTGTCACAGAGCACCAGGTTTGAGCTCCTTGGGTCAGACAGCAAATTCCCACTGGCTATCTGTCTTACATATGGCAATGTATATGTCTCCATGCTAGTCTCTCAATTTGTCCCACCCTCTCCTTCCATAAGCAGAAGGCAATGGCACCCCACTCCAGTCCTCTTGCCTGGAAAATCCCATGGACAGCGGAGCCTTGTAGGCTGCAGTCCATGGAGGGTTGCTAAGAGTCAGACACAAATGAGAGGCTTCACTTTCACTTTTCACTTTCATGCATTGGAGAAGGAAATGGCAATCCACTCCAGTGTTCTTGCCTGGAGAATTCCAGGGACAGGGGAGCATGGTGGGCTGCCATCTATGGGATCGCACAGAGTTGGACACGACTGAAGCGACTTAGCAGCAGCAGCAGCAGCAGCAGCAGCAGCAGCATAAGCAGGTAAGATTTTTTTTTACAGAGCAGTCAAAATAGTAAAATGCTTATAAAAGAAATTTTTATTGGCATTAGTAATAATAGCATTTCCTTTCTTTCACTGATTTGCTTGGATCAAAATGATTCTTTTTATCATGATCAAGTAAAATGATCATTACTTCTCTGATCTTGGTGACAGTGCCAAGTTCTGGAATGTTCATATAACATGTGATTGCAACCATAGTCATTAGTGTAATTAATAACTAATAATGTTTAATTGGGCTTCCCTGGTGGCTCAGACAGTAAAGAATATGCCTGGAATGAGGGTGAGCTGGGTTTGAACCCTGGGTTGGAAAGATTCCCTAGAGGAGGGCATGGCAACCCACTCCAATATTCTTGTCTGGAGAATCCCCATGGACAGAGGAGCCTGGCAGGTCTATGGGTTTGCGAACAGTTGGACAGGACTGAGCGACTAAGCACAGCACAATGTGTAATTAATAAAGTCCAGCTTAAGAATTTAATCTCCTAGTTATCTGACATTGGCAATAGATTTTTAATTTTATTATGAAATTTGTTGAGTATATTTATAAATACATTTAAAACAGTATTAGTTTTTCTTGTGTGTGCTTTAATGTGTATTTATTTGGTTTCATTTTATCAGAACTATCTTTTATGATGCTGAAATTAATGTTAACAATCATTTAATCTAATCCTTTGCTTAAAGTGTTAATCTAATGACAAAAGCAGTCAGAATACTGGAATAATGTGTTGTTAATTAACACAGTTTATTGTTTTCTTAAATTTTCAAATATTTGAGTATAACACTGTCATACAGTACTTAGAAAGTTAGAACATAGAGGCCAGTTCTCAACTGCCAAGTAAAGTATAATCAATTAAGAAATGTGACCTG
The DNA here is from genome assembly GCA_007570785.1 of Antilocapra americana. NCBI lineage: Eukaryota > Metazoa > Chordata > Mammalia > Artiodactyla > Antilocapridae > Antilocapra > Antilocapra americana. Next base: position 7,976,144 of record ML663566.1, on the reverse strand, counting down.
AAAGGTGCTATTTCTGGTTAGCATCTTGAAATGACATGTCAGTCTCTGAAAGCTTACTTCTCAATATCAAAAAGGATTTCCATTTTAAAGAAAATAATCTCAGTCGGAGGGATCAAATAAACAAGTCCCCATAATTTCCATCTCATTTATTTTCTTTAACCTTTTTTCACATTTTTGTTGAGATAGGAAGAAAAACCATACCAAGCTATACCTCTGTTTTTTCCTTGTGAGTCTTTGCAATCTTCTTACAGTTTTTGCTGTATGCTATCCTTGTGTGGATTTTTGGAATTGTACTTACACATACCCAGATCCCATCTTAGTTTTTTGGGCTGCTATAATGAGAGTACCACAGAGTGATGACAGTAAGCAACTTTATTTCTCACTGTTCTTGAGGCTAGGAAGCCCAGGCTTGAGGCACTGGCAGATCTGGTGTCCAGGGTGAGCCTTCTATATACATGGCTGACTTATCTCTGTGTTCTCACATGGTCAAAGAAATGAAGGGGCTCTCTAGGCTCTATTATGCCATTCCTAAAGTTGCATCCTCATGACCCATGAATTTTGAGGGTCACAAGCCTCAGTTTGTAGCAGACCCCGATTATCTGTATTTTGATAGGCTGCATGTTTGAACAATTAAGTAATTAAATAGTGTAAATGAACTTAGAAGTCGGTTAAAAAAATAGACAAACATTTAGGAACACCTGTGTACACTGCAGTTTACTTCACACATATACTGGTTTATGACTACTACAGAATTTCTTACACTGATGAAACAAAAGTAGAATATTGATTTTCTTAAGATTCCATACTTCATGGTCACTACATATTCATTTATTCATACATTTCTCTTCTGAGGGTCAAACTTTCACTGAAATTGTTGCAAAAAAACCCCATGAAATTAATGCATTTTCTTTGTATTTATGTCCAATGAATTTATGCTAAAATCAAGGCTTTTGCCTATACATTATTTGCCTATTTAGAATTATAAGATGAAAAAAAATGTTTACATTAGTTTCACCACAGTTTTAACTACAATGAACCATATGACATGTATTAATCCTATAAATAATATAAAAGTGTTGGTCACTTAGTCGTGTCTGACTCGCATTTGCAACTCCATGGACTTATAGCCCACCAGGCTCCTCTGTCCGTGGAATTCTCCAAGCAAGAATGCTGGAGTGGGTTGCCATTTCTTTCTACAGGGTTTATTTAGCTATTGTGGTTTAAAATGTATAGTTACTTTGAATATGTGGCTTCTTTTAGTGAATGAAAGAAAATTAAATATCATCAATCATAATTATGATTAGGCTTCAGTCTTCCGAAAACTGAAATTATAGGTCTCATTCCTTTGATAGCAAATAATTTTTTCTATTGCTTACTCTATTAAATATAAAATTGTATGCATAGAGTATAACAGCTACTATCTGTGACATTTTTATTAACAGTATTTTAGTATATAGTGTGAAGTATGGGTTTCCCTCATAGCTCAGTCAGTAAACAATCAAAATTTGTACCTGCAATGCAGGGTTCGATTCCTGGGTCGGGAAGGTCACCTGGAGAAGGAAATGGCAATCCACTCCAGTATTCTTGCCAGGAAAATCCCATGGACAGAGGAGCCTGAAGGGCTTCAGTCTATGGGGTCACAAGAGTTGGACACAGCTTAGTGACTAAACCACCACCAGTTTGAAATATTGGTAACTACCTTGCTTACTATTTATCCTTATCTTTTACAATGGTATTAAAATATCTAGTCATATAAATTTTGATATTAACAATACAAGTATTTCCAAATGTATACAACATAGAGTAATATCAGATTAGTCTCTCTAGTGACAGGAGAGTTAAAATTTCATATACTAGCAGAGTGAAGGGATTCCCTTGTGGTTTAGCTGGTAGAGAATCCACCTGCAATGCGAGAGACCTGGGTTCAATCCCTGGGTTGGGAAGATCCTCTGTGGAAGGGAAAGGATACTCACTCCAGTATTCTGGCCTAGAGAATTCCGTGAACTATAGTCCATGGGGTCACAAAGAGTCATACATTTCTGAGCAACTTTCACTCACTTTCACTAGCATCATAAAAAGAGGGAATGTTGAGAACACCGGGTGAACTCAATTAAATTCTGCAAATATTAATTAGTAAATGAATAAATGATATAAAAAGAGCGAATATGCAGTCCACAAAGGGCTGAACTTTTTCAGTAAGAGAGATTGTTAAAATAAGTGAAAATCCAGCACAGAGGCACAGATACACAGGCAAACATAAATGCACACTAAAAATTGCTATGCAGTCTTAATAGGAAAAACATAAATATAGATGCACACAGATCCTTTGTACAAATACAGATTTTGAGAGAATATTTCTATTGATTTGTTTTTAAACTTTAAATAGTACTTCCTCTTAACATTACCTTAATGCATTCATTCTGATTATCTATAGAGAAGACAAAATTGTTTTAGGAAATTAATGCAATCTGTTAATCAAAATCATAACCATACTCTAAGATTGACAGTCACCCTGTTTTAAGGGAGCATCCTCATGTTTTCCCTGTTTATACTCATAATTAATTAATCTTATTTGCAGTATCTTAATAAGATAGACTTCCAGAAGCCTTGTAAATATTCTGTAATATCTAATTATTTTTAAATGTTAATTATTTTTAATATAATTTTGAATTAATCTATCAAAGAGTAAATCTTTTCTTCCAGTGAATTTTTATATCCCTCAAATAGGGTGAAGTTGTAAGAAATGAACAATTAAAAAGTCATAAAACTTTACATATTGGCTTTTTATAGCTTAGACATGGATTTGACTTCAGAAATGTATTATCTCCTTCAGTTTTTGAAGTGAAGTATCTGAGATTGAGAGGCTAATTTGGCATAGTGAATAATCTTTTACTATATTTGCTTTTATGCTGCCCAGTAGATTATTTCCAACCATTATTGAAAGTTGCTATTTTGTCCTGCCTTTCAACTAAAACCATTAAAATATAAATAAAACTGAATTAAAAATTTAAAAAAGTAATTTACATAGACATATAATCTTTCTCTAAAAACATTCACTTCAATTTTGAGTTAATGCTTCAGTAAATCATATTTCCTTTCTCTGAATAGTTATATAATATTTTAATCAGTTAAAAAAATTGATAAAATTAACACAGATTATGGCCTGTCAAACTAGCCTAGGAAATATAAATGGCAAGTTATTTGACGAGATTGCCAATTAAGAAATAACCTAAACAACTTAGGTAACAACCTCTCTTCTCATGGCAAACACTGTGGAAAGTGGGAAAGTTATACCACGTAAGTATTACGATAAGAGTACCTGCTAATGTGAAATATAAACAAAACTTGGCAAATAATTTTAAATATCATTGAGGACTGGATGGTATTTACTGTCCCTGATTTCTAAAAAGCTGAACTGTAAACCATCTAAATTGAGGTTATGCTTAGTTTAATTTTTTGATGCATGCTGAATGATTAAGTAATTATGTATAGAGTACCTAAAAAAGTCTTTCTGGCTTGAGTGAGCATACTGCTGGTAAAACATTTGTTTTGTAATGGAATAGAGAAATGAGTAAAGTTACAGAGGATATAGGATACATGATTTTTTTTTTAAAGGAGATAAAATGGAATTGGATTTATCAAAGAAGCTAAGTCATGAAATCAGTTGATTAGACTTTCTTTTTGCTTTATGTCTGCATCAGGATTTCTTCGTAAGAAGTACAATTTCTTATGTAAAGCATAACACTCACATAACATGTTATATTTACTCATCAAGATAACCTTATATTTTCAATATATTGAACATGAATTTTGGCTTCCACTTTTTGCTGCCTATACTTTAAAAAATAAGATTTGTGTTAATAGTATGGCATCCTATGGCCAGAAGCACTTAGGTGGGTTCCCAGACAATAGGAGTTGAACAGTATTGCTGTGAGGGTCAGGCATTGAGGCTCTGGTGGTTCCCTGAGGCTGAATGGGTTCACCAGTGGGAAAAAGAAAACCTTGTGATGAGGGCAACGGGTCCAAAATGGAAAATGTTTCATCCCAGGGCCAGGGTAGTTCCTACCATGTGGAACTGTAGCTAGTTAGATGAACACACAGCCTGGAGGTGTGTCCAGCGGGAAGAAGCCTCTGGTCGAAACCGAATCACTATACCACTGACTTTGAAGTGTTTTTATGGTTTAAAAGGTCCTCTCCCAAAGTCACTGGATTTAAGATTACTGTGTTGTTTAGATTATGGCTTTTTCAATTTGGGGATTCGTCTCAGAGGTATCACAGCTATCTATTCCTTTAAGACCATTTTAGTGCAAATTAGAGCATACTATTAGATTCTATCTACATATATATGGAGTAATTCTCATATCTTTTTCTTCATAGTGGCATGTTTATCTACACAATGGCACATAAGAGTGACATAAAGATGGGGTATATTGGTTAAATTTTTTGATCTCTAAAAATCTGAAACATAGTGTGTTAGGTGATAAATGTATAAACATGAATAAAACTAAGTCTGTGACATTAAAGAAATCCTGTTTTAACCTGAGACACAAACATCTCAGAAGTATCCACAATCTGAAAGATCAAATGTGACCTGGGGTGTTAATTTCTATGAGAGCACAGAACAAAGTGAGCCCAGGATACAAGGATACAAAGGGAATGTCCTTCACTGTAACCATTTCTATTCAGAATAATTTGTCAATAAGTGTGCCAATATCTTACTATGATCTGCAGAAAGAATTTCCTAATAAAGTCTGCAAATATCTTTCCTTGGGCAAAATGTTATTCTAATTGGGTTCTTCCAGTACTAGAAAGCATGGCTCTAGGTCATTTGTCCTGCATGTGTGTAAATCAAATGCTCCTGCCAGCCATTGCATTGTTCTGATTAAAATTATTTTCTGGACATTGATAGCAAGAAAATTCACCAGTGAATTACAAGATTAAAAAACAAAAAAAGGCAAAATGGAACAAAAATCTTTTTTATCTGATGTTTTCAGTGGAAGCATGTTGCAATTTCCCTCAACTCTTTGGATTAATAAAGTTGTGATCATGAAATATTATGTAAACTTTCTGTACTTAAATTTTTTTTCTAGTGACCTCATGTGCAGATTTCACTGATTATCCCATAAGCAAAATATATACAATAGCAGTCCCACTTCATGACCAGCGACATTTTTTCTTGTTGCTTTATTTTTTTCCCACTATCTTTTCACTATGTTTTTTTTTTTTCTCATTAGAGGTAGACTCTGCCTCTTTATTGGCCCACTTCTTAATATTTTCCATTTCAAAAGGAAAAAAAAAGGCAATTATCGTCTCTCACCTTGAGAAAACAGAAGTCTTTTTCAGTACTTTTAGTGAAGTACTTTATTAAAAGTAGGAAACAGCTTATTGGTATTATGAGGATTTATCATCTAACAATAAAAATGACAAAACACACACAAAAAATAAAATGCTTCTTTCCCATACAAATTAAAACTTCCTTCAAACTGTTTCAAGGTACTTGTGCTTTGCCTCATAAGATGCTATTTTCAAACTTGAAAGAAAGAAATTATTTTTCTTTCTTTCTGACAGATAAAGCGATTTAACTCTGTTACAAAAGATTATAGACTATAATAACTAACAATCATAAATATGTATTACAAATATCCTTGTATTGTCCTACATATATTAAACTAATTTAACAATTATAAAAATGTAAAATTTCAGTAAATTATGTTCTGATTGCTGTTGTGCTGATAATCAGAAACTTGAAGCAGAGTTTATTGAAATGAGTCACTGTAAAATCTATAAAGCCATGAATTCATTTAACTCAACCTAGTCATAGCAACTGTGGTGTTTTGAACTGTGGTGTTGGAGAAGACTCTTGAGGTCCCTTGGACTGCAAGGAGATCCAACCAGTACATCCTAAAGGAATCAGTCCTGAATGTTCATTGGAAGGACTGATGTTGAAGCTGAAACTCCAATACTTTGGCCACCTGATGCGAAGAGCTGACTCGTTTGAAAAGACTCTAATGCTGGGAAAGATTGAAGGTGGGAGGAGAAGGAGACGACAGAGGATGAGATGACTGGATGGCATCACCAACTCAATGGACATGGGTTTGAGTAAACTCTGGGAGTAGTGATGGACAGGGAGGCTTGGCATGCTGCAGTCCATGGGGTTGCAGAGAGTCAGACACGACCGAGTGAACTGAACTGAGTCCAAGCAAAGAGTCTTGAGAATCAATAACTATATAGGATATTTCTACATGCTCTCTAAATTGTGTGTGTGTGCCTTCTCATTCCGTAAGTCCTGTCTGACTCTTTGTGACCCCATGGACTGCAGCACATTGAGCTTCCCTGTTCATCACCAACTCCCAGAGCTTGCTCAAACTCATGTCCATTAAGTGGGTGATGCCATTCAACCATCTCTTCCTCTGTCATCCCCATCTTCTTCTACCTTCAGTCTTTCCCAGCATCAGGGTCTTTTCTGATGAGCTGGCTCTTTGCATCAGGTGGCCAAATTATTGGAGCTTCAGCTTTAGCATCAGTCCTTCCAACTTTGCAAACTCAAGAACTGCAGCACCCCAAACTTCCCTGTCCTTCACTGTCTCCCAAAGTTTTCTCAGATTGTTGTTCATTGAGTCGGTAATGCCATCTCACCCTCTCATCTTCTGCTACCCTGTTCTCCTTTTGCCTTCAATCTTTCCCAGCGTCAGGGTCTTTTCCAGAGTTGACTCTTCACATCAAGTGGCCAAAGTATTGGAGCTTCAGCTTCAGTATCATTTATATTTGTGATGAAAGATATGATAATAATAGATTTATATATATATATATATATATGTCACCCTGGTGGCTCAGACAGTAAGCATCTGCCTACAATGTGAGAGACCCCAGTTTGACCCCTGGGTCAGGAAGATCCCCTGGAGAAGGAAATGCAACCACTCCAGTATTCTTGCCTGGAGAATCCCATGGATGGAGAAAGCTGGTAGGCTACAGTCTGTGGGGTCGCAAAGAGTCAGACAGTTATTTCAGAATTAAAATATGCAGCTATATTATTTAATCATGTGACAGTAAACCTGTTTACAATATCTCTATAGTTTATTGAAATGATTTTTTAAGTAATGCTCAACAAATACTCTGATTATATTGTTGAAAATATATGAATTTAGTACAATCTGATTTGACGGCATTCTTATATTGTCAGTTTTCATCTGCTCTGTTTGTACAGATAATTTAGCTACTTGTATGTCTTGATATTTTCTGATTACTATTGTAAAACTACATATAAAATAAAGTAAAAATTAGGGAAACTTGCCATTTTGCATTTGCCAAGCACTGTCACTTACTGACCTCAAATAGACTGTAAAATATCTGTGTAGCCTCATGAAAGTCAATAAGTGTTAGATTATTTGGAAGTGATTTATAGCCTTATGAGAAATGACTACCCATATAGTAAAGGATATTTTAAATCTTAAATTATGTTCTGCTTATGGTTCAAAGAATAACTATTGCAAAGCATCTCTAATCTCCATATATCTTTTTATCCATTCTTTAACAAATGTAGGGTCTCTTTTGAATAATAATGACCCTTTCAAATTTGCGTTTAGAGTAATCATGTACATATATATATATAAACATAACAAAAGTGTATTTTTGAAGAATAATACATTATTAGGTTTATTGTTGAAAAGTATCTGAACAATTTCAAGAAATTTATAAAATAATTTCATAGTACTTCAGAGCCTAGTGACTGAAAGAATAATCATTTTTCTGAGGCCTGAGTAAGTATGACTGTATGTGGAATATACTAAATAAAATATGTTGGCTTTCTTATATAATTTATCTATACATTATATAGTAATGTTACTTCATTCTCTGGGTGAGTCATTTTTTTTCAACACATATGCGTTGAGTGCCTGTTAACTGTATATTTCTATTTTAGTTCATTGTCCAATTCCATTTCAGATTGCTGCTTCTGATGGATCTTCTACCTTATTCATCACATATTTTGACTACCTTCAATTTTGTTTTTCAGTCACTAAGTCATTTCAAACTTTCTGCATCCCCATGGTCTGTGGCATGCCAGGTTTCCCTGTCCTTCACTCTCTCTTGGATTTTGCTCAAACTCAAGTCCATTGAGTCAGTGATGCTATCCAACCATCTCATCCTCTGTCATCCCGTTCTACTCCTGCCCTCAATCTTTCTCAGCATCAGGGATTTTCCAGTGAATTGCCTCTTCACATCAGGTGGGCAAAGTATTGGAGCTTCAACTTAAACATCAGTCCTTCCAATGAATATTCAGGGTTAATTTCCTTTAGGCTTGGCTGGTTAGATCTCCTCATTCACCAAGGCTCTGAAGAGTCTTCTTCGGCACCAAAATTCAAAAGCATCAGTTCTTTGGTGTTCAGCGTTCTTTATGGTCCAACGCTCACATCCATACATGACTGTAAATCATGACTTTGACTATATGGACCTTTCCTGATGGAGTGTTGTCTTTGCTTTTTAATACACTGTCTAGGTTTGTCATAGCTTTTCTTCCAAGGAACAGGTGTCTTTTAATTTTATGACTATAGTCATCATCCACAGTGATTTTGAAGCCCAAAGGAAAAAAAAATCTACCACTGCTTCCACTTCTTTTCCTCTATTTGCCGTGATTTGATGGAACTGAATGTCATGTTCTTAGTTTTTTGAATATTGAGTTTTAAGCCATTTTTTTTTCACTCTCCTCTTTCACCCTCATCAAGAAGCCCTGTATTTCCTCTGTACTTTCTGCCATTTGGGTGCTATCATCTGCATATCTGGGGTTGTTGATATTCTCCAGGCAGTCTTGATTCTACTTTGTGAGTCATCTAGCTTGGCATTTCACATGATGTATTCTGCATAGAAGTTAAATAAACAGGGTGACAATATACAGCCTTGTCATACTCCTTTCCCAATTTTGAACTAGTCAGTTGTTTTGTGTAAGGTTCTAACTGTTGCTTCTTGACCTGTATACAGACTTCTCAGGAGACAGGAAAGGTGGTCTGGTATTCCCTTCTCTTTAAGAATTTTCCACAGTTGGTTGTGATCCCCACAGGCAAAGGCTTTAGAGTCTTCACTGAAGCAGAAGTTGATTATCTGGAATTGATAAGGACCTGCTATTCCTTGTTAGATAAAGTTTTTTGTCTTATCTCCTTTACATGGTATTTGCTTATTCTGATGTTTGTGGGTAATATTTTGATCAAGGATATTGCTGGGCATACTTAGCAATTGACTACCAGGGTATATTCACTTTAATGGAATAGAATAGACATGTTTTTAAAATCATGCTCTGTAAGTACAAGGAGATAGTTGGGTGAAAAAATTTCTACCTTCATTTTTCAGATTTTCTTTAAATTAAGGTTTGCTTTTAAAATAATTTAAATTTCTACTTTTTAATAGTAATAAACATCATAATTTGCATGCATGTAGTAATTTTAGTTCAGTCACTCAGTCGTGTCTGACTCTTTGTGACTGCATGGACTGCAGCACACCAGGCCTCTCTGTCCATCACCAAATCCCAGAGTTACTCAAACTCATGTCCATTAAGTCAATGATGGCATCCAACCATCTCTTTCTCCATCACCCCCTTCTCCCACCTTCAATCTTTCCTAGCATCAGGATCTTTTCAAATGAGTCAGTTCTTATCATCAGGTGGCCAAAGTATTGGAGTTTCAGCTTCAGCATTAGTCTTCCAATGAATATTCAAGGCTGATTTCCTTTAGGATGGACTAATTGGATCTCCTTGCTGTCCAAGGGACTCTCAAGAGTCTTTTCCAAAACCACAGTTCAAAAGCATCAATTCTTTCACGCTCAGCTTTCCTTATGGTCTAACTCTCACATCTGTACATGACTACTGGTAAAACCATAGCTTTGACTAGAAGTACTTTTGTTGGCAAAGTAATATCTCTGCTTTTTAATATGCTGTCTAGGTTGGTCATAGCTTTTCTTCCAAGGAGCAAGTGTCTTTTAATTTCATGTCTACAGTTACCATCTGCAGTGATTTTGAAGCCCCCCTCCACTCCCAAAAAAGCTTCTCATTGTTTCCATCATCTCCCCATCTATTTGCCATGAAGTGATGGGACTGGATGATATGATCTTACTTTTCTGAATGTGGAGTTTTAAGTTAAATTCTTCACTCTTTCACTTTCATCAATTATACAAAAAATTCCCTACAGCTGTCTCAATAGAATATTTAAAAATTTATTTCTTATAATATTTACTTTGTAAGAGCTTCCCAACTAGTCTTTTCATTGTCTAGTATTAGTCTAATTTGGGCTTCTCTGTTATCTCAGCTGGTAGTCTGATTTATTATTTTTAATGGAAGTTACCTTAGTTTGTTTTTATCACTTTTTAATGTCAGTGTGATTCAGAGCTTGGAGAAATTTATTAAATATGAAACAGGGCACACAAATTTAAATAAAACTTAGAAGGATGCAAGAATTATTTTTTAATGCCAGATTCTTTACTTCACATGGAGGTGCATCTGCTAAACATGTGAGTGATTTCAGACAAAAAAAGTCCTCATGTCTTACAGCCTTTGCACAAGATCACAAGCCAAGACAGTAAAGGTCTTATTGTCAATAAGTGTTACCCTGTTTTATTTGTATCTTTGTTTAACATGCATTCATCACTCTTTGAGTCTACATCTTATTAAGAACAATACCAATTGCATTAGGTATAAATCATGAATATATTTTGATAAGATATATAATTTTCTACTGATATTTATGTTACAGAAATATACACTCACGTGTTAATAAAGTTAGTTATGCTCTAATAGAATTGTAGATTAAAATGTTAATCCTTATTGATGCTTGATAATTCTACTAATGTATTATATGTGTTTGTTTCATCATATCAAATTCTGAGCTAGGTTTTTCATAGACGCCACAGTAAAAGATTCATTTGGCATATTTGCTTATCCTAAATTTTCAAATCAGAAGATACTAAAGAAGTTGCTACAGTGTGTTTGGGGGTCTCATGTGTATCTGTCCCACAAAATCTTTGACTTTCTCTGTATTCCCATTCTTAAAAATTTGTACCACCACCTACATAGTTGTTGAAGCTAAACCCCAAGACGTTCACCTTCGTGTTTCTCTTCTTAAGCTGATTCCATAATCATAACTCTATCCAGTATATATCCATTAATTTTTCCCACTTCCTTTCATGCTAGTTTAAGCTATCTCTGTCAGGTGAGGACCTAGGCTGTTGAGGTAGCCACCCTGCTTCTTCAGTTCAGTTCAGTTCCGTCGCTTAGTCGTGTCCGACTGTTTGCGCCCCCATGAACTGCAGCACGCCATCCCTTCCTGTCCGTCACCAACTGCTGGAGTTCACCCAGACCCATGTCCATTGAGTCTCCTGCCTCAAATCTTAACACAGTAAATCTTCCTTATAGAGACCAAAGTTATCTTTTCAAACAAAAATAAGCATATTCTGTCCCAGGTATATGGGAGTTCTGGTATTATGAAATAAGCTCCACAATCACAAAATAATCAGATGACAGACAAATGAAAACAAACATATATGCTTCTGAGTAAGTGGAAACTGCCTAAATAAATACACTGAAACACTGAAGCAAAGCCTTACTCGAGTATATAGTTAATAATGAAGGTTTGTGAGAGTAACAGACATGTGGAGGAATTACTGTTAGTAAAGCAACCATCAGAGCAATATATTCACTGGCTTCAGATAAGGTAAATGGCTCCCAGATTGTATAGCCTTGATCTTTTATTATTTGAAGCATAAATGTAGACTTGTAATACCCACAAATCATTATACTGTACATCTTAAATATATACAGTTCTGTGTTAAATATATCTCAGTGAAACTTGCAGAAAAAAAAGTACTGTAGAATTGGATAAGCTTTATTTAAATAAATATAACTTCAGGAAAATCTAAAGAGAACATAATAAAGACCATGAATATGATAAAAATTTAAAATATAAATATGCAAATATTTTTATAGCTCAATTTAAATATTCTTAAAACAAAATTATTAAGGGCAAAGAAAGAAAAAATGAATTAAATCTACATTGCAAAGAATTTTGTAGAGTTAATGAGTTATAATTAAAACATATTGATGTTTTCACATATATTCACATTGAGAAATAGTTTTTTCAATAAAAGCTTTAGATTCCTGAATTTAATAAAAATTCCAGAAGAGGGAGATGTTTACTCTCAAATAAATTTTTTTTTGAGTGAATGAATTGAATTTTATAAAACAAATGAAAAGAAAACTATATATCATCTTTAATATGTCAGAATTATAGATGGCAAATCTCTGTGGATGTTAAAAGTGTATCTTACTCTTATATATTTCAGGTACTTTTGCTGTCATGTGGTTAAGATTTTGTATCAATTTATTTGTCTTAATTAGGTTTCCTAAAACATGTTCCTATTTATTCAAACATTTTTATAGTGTCTTATCGGTTCAGTCTCTCAACCATGTGCGACTCTTTGCAACCACATGGACTGCAGCATGCCAGGTTGCCCTGTCCATCACCAACACCTGGACAAGGAAGAGTTTGAGAGCCCTCCTTCCTTCTTACTTTGTATTGTGTTCTCAGTCATAATCGAAGAATAGTTTTACAGTATCAGGTATATATCCACGTCTATGTCAGAATATTCCTGAAAAGAATATGAGAAAAGAATGCTCAAGATAGAGATGTAAAAGTTCATTGCACTCATAAAATTATTCCAAAGACTCTCAAGTATATTCAAATTCAACATACTTTTGAATATATTAAGTAGTTTAATTATCTGGTCACTAGCTGTTACACTTTAATGGAATACTCCATTACTCCAACACCCATAACACTGAGGACCCAGTCTAGCTTTATCGTGATGCCTCTATATCTCACTCTGTATCCCACTACTTGCAATTGTGTTTACTGCCTAGAACTGACAGAACCCTAGGATTTTTCCCAGAAAACAGTTATTTATCCTGAATTTCTATCTTGTATCTTTTCTTCTTGGGAACTTTTCTTTCTCACACTGTTAATTACCATACAGTGTGTTTTATAGTGCATTTTACCTGCCATCATCAGAGAACTGTAATATCTTTATTATACTGGCACCTTTTTTTTCCTCTACTTTGTCAATTCATGGGGCCTGTGTCTCTTTGTATTGTATCTTGGAATCTCACATAGTGTTCACTCAATAAATAGTTAATTATTTTATGAATTTGTGCTATCCTCCTTGCATTCATGTACTCCTATCTTAAAGTATCTATGCTTTTGACACACTCTTATTTATGTTATGCTCATTTTTCAAGTGCAGACTCACATTTCCCTCCATCACTGACCACTTCAACTCATTATTCCAATCATCCTTGGTGATTCTGTACTGTATTTTTAGGTGTGTCTATTTTAAACATTCCAGTGCTTAGCATTTATATATTATCTTCTATTGCCTGATGACTCATATTGTCCTTATTACTAGATTTCAGCTCTTCAAATCAGTTATACAGAATTATGCTTATGGATCTCTAATGGTTTCCAGGTCAGAACTAGATGCAAAATATGTGCTCAAAAAATATTGGTGGGTTTATTAAAATGGTCAGAGAGAATGAAGAGATGATAATACATGGCAAGTCATATTTTAAATGATTTTATACAAGGGAACAAAATTTTAGCTGTCTTTTAAAAGTTTCAAATGTTAGGAGACAAAAATAGTGCCCTTGAACATAAGTGATAGACAGCTGGCTGATAATGTGATGATGAATCATTTGACATTCTTTTCAATTTCTTCCTTTATAACTCTTAATAAGGGTGTGTGCTATTAATCAGAAGTAGAGTCCTGCATAGTTTGTGGGTGGATCTCAGAAGAAGTAGCCAAATTTTGTTGGAATATTCAAATGATATTAATGTCTATCTACTAAAGATAGAGTGTCATGTGGATTGTTAGGATTTTTGATCTAGACATGCAAAAGAGGAAGCACAATATACTATAGATTTCTATGTTCTCTCTGTAAAATGCAGTCATTTTAAGGTAGGCCATTTCCTACCCACTGCCTGGAACGTTTTCTCCTAGTGCTTTCACACAAAACAGGCTTCTGTTTACCAGTGAGATTTAAACCTCAAGACCACTACATGTTTTTTTCCCAGCAGTGGCTTTTTATTGCAGGCAGAGCTATCAGCATTGCCAGCCAAGATAACAGCCCCCTGCTGAAAGGCTTCCTCATTGCTGGAACAGCTCTCAGGATATGTATTTTTTGAAGATTGTCAAAGCAGGGTGAACTTCTAAAGAGATCTTTAAATATAAGAATGGGCATTCTTATAATAATAGGTGTGTTCATATTTGTTGACTCACACTATCATTTTTATGCAAAAAAAAACCATGAAGTAAATATGATCTAATTATCATACCTGGAAATCAAAACATGTTATATATAACAGGTTTACTTATATAATATTCTTTCTTCTTATTGTATCATATTTACAGATTTTGTTCTTATATAAACAACTAAAACGTTTATTAAACTATGTCTCTGAAACTCTGCTTTCTTATTTAAATTTGTAAATATGAATTTTATAAAATCATGGTTTTAACACTATATCATCTTAATGTAGCTATATTTCATTTTATATTTGAATCTTTGGAAGTGTTTTATAATTCTCAATGTCTAAGAATTAAACGATTTTCCTGGTATCAAATTCTACACATGAGATATACATCTAGAGCTACAGATAGGACATTTAGTTATACTATAACATACTAGAGTGTTTAAAGTGATACATCTGTACTTTTTAAGTAGAAGGATACAGTTTAGGATAGCTTTTAGTCAAAGCTATGGTTTTTCCAGTAATTATATATGGGTATGAGAGTCAGAGCATAAAGAAGTGCCAAAGAATCGATGCTTTGAATTGTAGTGCTGAAGAAGACTCTTGAGTATCCCTTGGACAGAAAGGAGATTAAACCAGTCAGTCCTAAAAGAAAACAAACCTGATTATTCATTGGAAGAACTGATGCTGAAGCTCCAGTATTTTGGCCACTTGATGCAAAGAGCTCACTCATTGGAAAAGACCCTGATGCCGGCAAAAAAAAGTGAAAGTGGAAGTCACTCAATCATGTCTGACTCTTTGTCACCCAGAATTCTCAAGGCCAGAAAACTGAAGTGGGTAGCTAATCCTTTGTCCAGGGTATCTTCCAGACTCAGGGATCAAACCCTGGTCTCCCACGTTCCAGGTGGATTCTTTACTAGCTGAGCCATCATGGAAGCCCAAGAATTCTGAAGTGGGTAGCCTATCCCATCTCCAGTGGATCTTTCCAACCCAGGAATCATACCAGAGTCCCCTGCATTGCAGGCAAATTCTTTACCAGTGATGCTGGCAAAGATGGAAGGCAAAAGGAGAAAGAGGGAGCAGAGGATGAGATGGTTAGATAACATCACAGATTCAATAGACATGAATTTGAGTGAGCTCCAAGAGGTAGTGAAGGACAGAGGGACCTGGGGTGCTGCATTCCGCGGGATATCAAACAGTCGGACACAACTTAGGGACTGAACAGCAACAGCAAATGTCTTTTAGGATGGACTCCTCTCAGGGTTTGTACTATTATATATTTAGGACATCCTAGACATAATCTCTTTGATCGTAAGCAGAAATGTAATAACCAAATGATGTAGGTGTTAAATAATGGTCAGAAGTCTTGCTTGCAAATAACTAGATTTCATATAAGTGAAACCAAGTGGTTGAGGTAGACTAGACTGCTTTGAAAATAGAACACACAGTTCATGTTCATAAGGTTAAATTACAATATGCCTTTTAATTTTTTTCCTCTTAAGTTAAAACAAACTATATTCTGTGAAAAATTTTACACTTTTTAGAATTGTCTTAAGATATATTCTTATTAATTATTTTAAAAAAATGTTCTGCTTAGGAAGCAGCAGTTACAGCATGGTCGAATTCCTGATGTGAGAGGAATAGAAATAAAAAAAAGAAACTATCTTGAAACCCACATTTTGAGTTTTCTCGCTCTGAATTTGCATATCTATCTGACAATATAGTATTAATATATAGGTATGATATATTACAGTAGCCAGATAAATACATTAATTTTATCTGTACAGTTAAAACATGCTGGGAAGAATTTTGAGGTAGCTCAGCATTAGAGGTGTTAGTGTGACATTTTCAGTAATTCAATTGAAGGAGGATTGCTCCTGATCTAGTACATGAATAATAGAGCTGAGAGAAAGGGATAGATACATTTAAAATTAAAACTGAAGAGATGTCATAATTGATTAAAAAAAAGAGAGAAATAGAGGGTCAAAAAATGGTACAGTAAAACCATTTTGTAGTCCTATGAGATGTGCATGGGAAGGCCAAATTTCAGGTCCAAGAGATGGCACTATTTGATGTAAGCCTCACTGATATCAACCACAGTTTGTCTTAGGAAAGATAGTTCATGGAAAACAAATTAATGTATGCTTTAAAAAGCCTCTGACTTCTATTGTAGTAGAGATGGCAGTTTGACAGCTTGCCAGCATAAAGACTATAAACAAAGTCATAGGATCTTAGAATATTGAAGAAGAATTTAGAAGGAGAAGAAAAGAAAACTTAAGAAAAACCTTAAGGTTTCTAAGATGACAGAAGAGGAATATCTAAGTATAGAGTAAGGGTCCTTAGAACGTCTAGGGAATAGTAGTGAATGCATCTACCCAGAAATATTGTAGCGAGTGTTTCAGTAGAGAGATAAATTCTAACACTCTCTTACAGATCAGGTGCTAGATTTTATGTCTACTAGTTTTAACTGCCAGAAGCGCTTTGAAATTTTAGTGGAAAGCACATCTGGAAGACTGAATAACAGAAGGCATAGAATTGAAGCTTATGTGTGTAAGCAGTTCTTGGTTGCGAACGGGAAGGATCAGGGGGGAAAAAAACAGATGCTGCTATGGGGAGCCTAAAGCTAAAATGAGATGGTGTGTAAGTGGGTTGTCATACACATGAAATTATGCTTGTAAAAGAGAAGCTTAGGATATTAAGAAAAGAGGCAATAAGGATCTAGTTCTGAGGAGATGGAATGAGAAATGGTACCAAGCATAGGAGAAGGGAATAGGCACAGAAACTATTTAAGAAGTGCCAGCATCATGATAGGAAGGAGGGAGGATGTGTGAGTATCCATAGACTTTGAGATGTTTGATTATAGGAATTATGAGGAGTTTATTATCCACTTAATTCTATGTAAAGTAAAAGGTAATGGTATCTACTGAGAGCTACTGGGCTCATGAGAAAAATCTTTTTTTTCTTTTTTAAGATAATGCAAGTATTTGAAATAATAATTGTGCATGAAGTGTGAAAATGAAAGTCGCTCAGTCATGTCCAACTTGTTGCGACCTCACAGACTATACAGTTCATGGAAGTGGGTAGCCTTTCTCTTCTCCAGGGGATCTTCTGAACCCAGGGATCCCACCCAGGTCTCCTGCATTGCAGGCGGATTCTTTACCAACTGAGCTATCAGAGAAGCCTGTGCATGAAATGGAGTTATTACGGAAGTTGAGCTATAGCTTTGATAAATATCTACTGATTGTGTGGTACACCAAAACACTACTTAAGTCCTCAAGGGATATAATGATACATGGCAAAATTAGAAATATCTTTGTCCTTTGAAACTATGTAATTAGACTCTAGGGATGAACTTAAATGAGGATATGTGCTGTGATTTTAAAAGTCATTTGATGGGAAAGAAAAAGTGGAGCAGTATCTGCATTGGAGAGTGGTAGAAGATAGACGAAATTCAGCCAGATGAATCTGGAATATTAAAAATAATTAATAGCATAAATGAAAAACCAGAGATGAGTAAAGAAGTTGAGCTTAATAAAGGAATAAAGAGAAAGGGAGAAAAGAAAGGAAACGAAATGATGTGTATATATGTGTTCATGTCATAGGGCACTTAAGAATTAGGGCAGAAAATGTCAACAAATTAAATTTTTTACTAATTAAGTTGAATTGAACAGCTTGAATCAATGTAAAATAAATAAGGAACCAGAATTATGTGTTACTACAGTAAATGGAGTTACTAAGTTTGATTCATTTCACAAGATTTTGATGAAATAATTTAAGTGGAACAAGCTCAGAGAGAAGAGCCTCATCCTGAATCTTCCAGGGAAGAGATGGTGGGAGTCTAAAGTTGGGACATATGAGTCTGGAAAAATAGATAGATGAGATATTTTAAGGAGAACTGTCAGGGAACTTTTGGCAGGAGGCTTCCTGTGTGCTGTTTTCTGAGGTCCCTTATCAATCCCTGAATATTCAGAGATGAGTGGAGAGGCATACCTCTCCCTGGGACAAAAGGAATGCATACATTCTTAAAGTAAAAGTAACTATTTAAGGCCTTCTTTGCTTTCTGTTATGGAAAGTGAGTTTTACAACCCCCCTCTCATTGAGGTGGATTCTAGCCTTATGTTTTCCTGGATAAGTTGTAAGATTTTTGATCTTTATCTTTGCTGAAGAGGCTATCTTGTAAGACAGTATATATATGCCTACATTATGCTGAATAAACACCTTTACTCCATCAGAGTCTTGGTCCCCATGTCTCTATTCATTTCTCTCTCTCTCTCTCCTTTCTTTCTTCCTTTATTTTCTTATCATCGACTCTGTACCCCCAAGCCCCGGCCCATTAAAGGCCCATAACAGATAACTTAGTGATACATTGACTCAGGAGAACCTGGTAAGATGGCACCAAGGATGAGTCTAATGGCTTGTTAATTACTGGTCAGAAAGATACCAGTCACTTAATAAGACAGAGCATTTTGGAAGATAGTTATGAGTTAAGTTTTGGACACACAATGATTGATGGTCCATGTGGACATAAAGGATTATACTTGATTTGAAATTGGAATATTTATATTGTTTTGATGGATTTTGGTTTGTTTTGTTTTTGCCCAACCAATACATTTTATTATGGAAATAGGTTGTTAAGATTCCTGAAATATACCTCCAAACCTGATGTTTCTGAAATTCTGCCAACCACAAATCAAAAATATTTTAAAAATTCCCAAATCTCCAAGAAGCAAAATGTGAATTTTCTATGTTCTGGCTATTATTTACATAACATTTACATTGTACTTATACTACTTATGTAACATTTACATTGTATTTAGTATTATGTCACATAGATAACAAAGTACACAAGAGGATGTGTGTAGGTTATATGCAAGTACTTTCCTATTTTGCATAAGGAACTGGAAGAACCCATAGATTTTGTTATCCAAAGGAAAGTCCTGGAACCAGTTTCCCTTGGGTACTGAGGGACAGCTGTATTTAATTTTCTCTAAATAAATATTTAATATTTTCTGTTATGATCACTTTCTTTAATCTTTCCTTTTTCATTTTGCCAGTTATCTTCTTTGCAGAGATATTTCACTCATTAATACAGTTTGATGTGTATTGAATCCTATTTCTTTCACTTAACTTTTGCAATTTAACATATAATTTTTAATTGTTAAAACTATAAGTTATTCCAGTGACAATATTAAGTAAATTTGTGTATGAAAGATACAGATACATTCAAGACTTCTTTATCCATTTCTATATTGTATCATTCCCTGGATATTATCAAATTTTATATTTTAATTCAGTACTCAAGAATATAATTTCTGTTTGCATTTAATCTTTGTTACAAGTATCTATGAAATATAGTATAAGGGTTTATATTTGAGATTTTAAACATGTTGCTTGTTTTTTATCCAGGGGATCTTCCAAACCCAGGGATCAAACCCATGTCTCTTGCATTTGCAGGCAGATTCTTTACCACGGAGCCACCAGAGAAGTCCGTCTCTACGTTAGTTAACCTTGAGTAATGTTAAGTGGAAATTGCTAGATGGAAAAGGAAAGTTTGTTTGACTCTACTTATATAAAATACCCAGAATAGGTAAATCCTTAGGGACAGAATACAGATTAGTGGTTACCAGGGGCTAGGAGGCAGGGTGCAATCTGGAAAGTTGCTGGTAATGGTAATGAGGTTTCTTCATGAAGTGATAAAAGTGTTCCAAAATTAAATAGTAAAGATGATTTCATAACTCTGTGAGTATGCTAAAAACCACACAGAGTTGTACACTTTGAAAGGATGAAACATCTCAGTTTCCTTTTGAATGGTACAATATGATTTAAACTCTTATTTAAAACTCTTTTCAATCTTTCATATTATATATATTTTGTTATATCGAACTTGTTTCTGTAGCAAAAAAAAAAAAAAAGTATATCTTTTTTCTTTCATTATTTTCCTTCTTAGGTCTACCAAAAAATGTATCTTTGTGATTGTTCAAAGTTATTGTTTATTTTTTCCCAATTCTTCCTATGGGGTTTAGATGATTTGTTGTTGTTGTTTTGCTCAGAACTGTCCTTTAATTTTAAGTTAATTGAAGATTTTTGTGAGAGAAACTCTGTTCAACTACCTGTCATCTGTCTATCATTTACATTGCTATGTTTCATAAATTACATTTTAACTAGGTACAAACTTCCAAGTTACAATTAATTTTCTTTACAAATTTAAATATTCTATGTTATTAAAGCAAATTACCCGTCACCCAGGTCATATGAAATGTTTCTTTAGAGTAATATGTGTTTACACTATTGCAGTTTTTTAATTTTTCTTTTTTCTTTGAGAATCTGTGATATCACTGTCATAATTCTAGCATTATTTTCCTTCTCATCCTATTCCTTAGTTCTCAGTTAACACATTTATGTCCTTTTAAAAAGTTCTCTAAAATAATAAGAATTTCATGTACTATCTCTCCCTCATTAATTATCCTATTTTTCTGGAATTCTCCTTAGGTATATTGTCATTTATCATTCTAGTTTTAATATTTTATAATTTCTTAATCATAATCTATGTGTTTTTGCCTCACTGTTTCTACCATGTTACTCTGTATACTTAGAGCTTTATTTTTCTACCAATATGTTTATTTCAGCAAAATAATTTCTTTATATATTTCAATTTTTTTCTAACTTCCTCTTCAAGCAAAGCTACTGCTGTTCTTTACTACTTCTAATATGGATATTATTGTCACTTTTTAGTCTCTACAATTTAATATTTCTTCCATCATTGTAAGAATTTTTCATATCAATTATTTTCTCTTATTGAATTTCTTATATGAAGTATGTATTTCTTTGAATTTTCTAGAGTCGAAATTTATGAGATTGTATTCTTTATATTTTTTCAACTGTAAATATTTCTTTCAATTATAACAAAATATTTTCTCACTGTTTTTAAGCCACTCACTCATTTTGTGAAAAATAGATATCTCTAGATCTGCTTTTTGCCTAAAAGCATCTTCTATCATCTAACATCGCTACAGATTACTACTTTCAAGTCTTCATGTAGAAGACTCATTATAGTGTACAGACTTTCTTGATATTTGTTATTATTATAAATAATTCATGAAATGCTCCAAACTTCAGACTTTCTCATTGACACAATAGCAGAAAATGGGAAACTTTCCTACATGGTGATTTCTCATTCAGAATACAAACAATCTCATCTGTTCACTCCATATCACAATTAACACTTCTTGAAAGTATAATTCCAGGGTGAATGCACCAAAAGATATCAGTGTGAGTCTCTGGGACAAATTAGAAAAAGAGTGATGAAACTTTCCCTATTTTTAGTTAGATATTCATAGTGGTGTGTTAATGGGAACATTTTATTTGTTGGTGATGGACAAGGAGGCCTGGTGCTGAAGTCCATGAGGTTGCAAAGAGTGGGACATGACTGAGGGACTGAAGGGATTACAGCTAATCCTCCTAGCCAACACTGCATTTTAATTTTTATCACTTCAGTATTGTTAATTAATTGTTCTGATTAACAGATTACTGAATAAAATCCCTTATTTCAAAAGTTGTTGAATACTGTATCACTGTCTTTATATTCTAAATATTTAAAAGATACCAGCAGATGAATTTTGATTTCATTTGTGTAAAAACCTTAACGCTTTTATCACATAGTTTCTTTTTGATATGCTTTTGCGTATATAATTTTCTTGTAATTGTGTTATATATTTTGATAGGAATTGCATTTCTAGTAATACTTCCTTCTTAAGGCCCATATGGCTTATTGTCTTTCCTAGGATATACTGTGGGAACTGCAAAAGTGTGCTTCAGAAAATGAGATTTTGATATATCTGCAAATTACATTAGTTGCGTTCCTTGTCAAGGACAGCTAAGAATTCCTGAAAAGATTATTACTTGGGTCACTTGAGTCTTCTAAATACAAAAAAGGTTTTAATGTTCACACTGAAGATAGATTATTTTCTCCAAAGTATTACTTTTAAAGTTGCAATTCCTTTTAGTCTTTAAAACATGATATTAAACTACCTAGCTGAACAAAATTAAAGGATTTTCTTTATAATCTTTATGCCTGAAGCCATTTCAAATAAACAACTGAAATATTAATAAATATAATGACTACTTCAGTATACAACTAAAGAAAACATGTCATTCTGCTAAATCTGTTAAATCTTTGTATTTATCTTGTACAAATTTTATATCATTTTACTTAAGATTAATTTCCTGTGGATATCTCTCAGAACATATTGATCAAGAGAGAGATCATAGAAACATTAAGAAAATGATGCCAATATAAACTGACAGGTTTAACTGTAGAAGCTTTTGTGAAAATCCATTAAATCTTTGTTCAAAAACTTAACCTTTTGCTCAAGAGTTAATTTCTATTTAAAGACTGTAGTCACCAAAGGTACCCAAAATTTGGCCCTGAAGAAAAGCTTTTCTATAATGTGTTTACTGCAAGACTGTTGTTTGCATACACTTTGTCTACCAGAATAGTTTACTTTTATTTCCCTGACCATATCAGTTCTAAAACACCTCCACTATAAGCTTTATCTAATTTATCACTTTCTATAATTTAAGTAGACACATTTTCCTTATTACTTACATTTCCCCTTTTCCTCCAGCACCCACCCATACCAGTGCATCTAGTAACCTATTAACATAGGTTAACTAAAGTAGCTTTTGTGCTTTCTCTTCATTTGGCTTTGAGTCATCTAATCATGTATATAGAGATGTTATCATAGACTTATTAAAAAGGCATAATTCTTTATGCAAATTTGTCTTTTTTTATTACTTAATGCTAGGTATAATTTCTTTCATAATTGATATTAGTCTAATACATTCTTTTCAGTAGTTTTACAAATGAACTGGTCAGTGAGTATTTCTGTTATTTCTGTTTTATTTTGTTTGTTTGCTGCTAAAAACGATGTGGCAAAACTACTTTGAACTTCTGTCCTCATTTACAAGTGCAGGTGTTCTATACTGAGAAATGGATTCCAAATGGAATTGTTGGTGCAAAGTATAAATATATTTTTAATTTTTGTAGAGCTTGCCAGATGGCTTTCTAAGATTTTATTTTTAACTATCTACATCTGTATGAGCAAGTTACATACATCCCTATTGCCTACATTCCTGTTGACTGTAGATGTTATCACTCATTTTGTTAGTCTGATGGGTATAAAGTGATACTTTACACTTACTTTAACTTGCATTTCTCTTACCAAGAATGCATTTCAACATCTTTTCACATTTGAATTTACATTTGAATTTGCTGTTCATTCAGATTTGCTATAATGTGACTTATATTTCCACATTGCTGCCATTTTTCTTATTATGGATTCTGCCTTGTTCTTGAGACACTTTTGTATTACATATGTTTTTCTTAAATATTTTGTGAATCTGCTCATTTAGTTACTATCGTGTTATTTTTCTTTGACAAGAACATGTCTTTATTTTAGTTTGTCAATTGTGCTTTTTCAGTTAATAGTGTATTTCCTCCTCTAAGACTGTACATTGATCCAAAGGGATTTTTTGACTAACTTTTTATTGTTTTGTATTTAAAACACCTATAATTTATTTTTGTATTGTAAGATATACAACCAAATTTATGCCATTAATTCTGTCAAAAATTGCCTCCTTTTTCATGCACGTACCACTTGCAGTTGGCGCTACTTCTTAAAACATTTAGTATAATTATTTGCTTCTGAAGATACTATTTGGAGGCATATTTTTGATGAAAATTCAACTTTCCTAATGTTTATAGGAATTTTCTAAATATGTATTTCATATTGAGAAATTTGTGATAGTACTTCTCTTGAAATCACTGCCTTTTAACTGTCAAATTTATGTGTATAGAATTTTTATAGCATTAATTTAATCCTTTTTATGTTTTATGGTCCTAATGCCATCCTTTATTTTATTCCTAGTGTTAGTAATTTCTGCCTTTTTTGTCTTTTTTCTAAATCTTAGAGGTTTGTCAACTGCTTTGACTTTTTCAAAGACTAGCTTTAGTTTTAGGTTTAATTTTCCTTTTCTATGTTTTTTTCTATAATCAATTTTGCTGGGTTCTGCTTTTGTTTTTATTATTTTCTTAGTTCTGTCAGTTTTAATTTTTTTTGTTTCTTTGTTTAAGTGAGAGTTTAGATTATTGATAAAATACTTTTTTAAAAAAATTAATCTAAGCATTTAGTAACAGAAAGTTCCCTCTCAGCATTGCTTTGACAGTCATCCATAGCCTTTGGTATTTGTTTTCTTTCAGTTTATTGTCTTGTTTGATTTTTTAAACTTCCTCCCTGAACAGTAGATTCTTACTAGTTGTCAATTATAAATGAAGATGCTATAAACATGCTTATTAAAGTCATGTGTTCATGTTTTCAAATCATTTGTGTAAATCCCCAAGAGCATTTTGACTGTATTTTGCTTTGTGAAAAACTGTCAAGCTGTCTTCCAGAGTGGCTTTAACATTTTTCATCCTGACCAGCAATCTGATGATTATCAGAGTTTCTGTTGCTTGATATGCCCATCAGTGTTGGTTGTGTCACACGAGTGTATGCTCCTGGGTTCTGTCTCATCACAACAAAAATTTGGAGTGACGGACATTAAAGCCCTCGATGGGTCACAGCTTTTGGGTCTTGGACAGATCGTGTTATAGCTCTCAGGTCTTGAACAGACCATGTTATAGCTCTTAGGAGTTATAAAAATCAGTGTTACAGCTCAGTGTTACAGCTCTATTTTATTTAGAAGAGAGCAGGAGAATCCATCCTTGAAACAGGAGGGCATGCCAACCCAAAGACACAAAGAGTGGAGGAGCGCGCTCGGACCTGTCCTATACAAGTTGGGCTAGTCAGGAGTGTAGTTTGTTCTACCTAAAGTCCTCACTCAGATCCTCGGACCTTCCTTTGACCATCCTTTGTTCTATTTTCATGGGCTATTCCCTTCCTTATCTTTTAGCCAGCATCATTTTGGACTCCTGTTTCCTATTGTAACTACCTAAAAGTTGTTGCTAATGTTTTGGATTTTAGACATTCTGATAGGTATACAGTTTTATCTCATTTTAATTTTCAGTTCCTTAATGTCATGTGACATGAATATTTTTGTGATTTTTTTGTAATCTATCTTCTTTGGTTAGGATATTCAGCCTATTTTTAAACTGAGTCATTAATTTCAAGCTTTATTGGTCCTTTACATATTTTGATCACCAGTGTTTATCAAATACAAATTTTTCCAAATATTTTCTCTCAGTCTGTAATATATTATTTTATGCTCTGGACAGTATCTGTTGGAGAGCAGGAGATTTTTAACTTTTATGTTTCATATAAAAAGTCACTGTAATCTCCAGGTTCATCTGAATTTTCTCCTATGCATACTATTGTGCTTTAAACATTAGTGGCAAATTTTATGAAACACACAAAGTCTGTGACCAGATTTATTATTTTTTTTTTACCTTTGCACAAATATTCCAGCACCATTTGATGAAAAGACTACCTTTTTTCCATTGGTTTGCCTTTGCTTCTTTCTGAAGATCAGTTTATTACATGTGTATGGGTCTATTTCTGGCTCTCTTTTCTGTTCCATTCATCTGTTCATTTTTTTTTTTTTCTCTCCAAAAGCAGACTGTATATATCACTGTAGTTTGAAGTCGGGAAGTATCAATCCTCCAGCTTTGAATTTCTTAAACATTATAATGGCTACTATGCCCTTTTGCTTTTGATATAAACTTTTGAATAAGTGTATTGATATTCAGAAACTAACTTTCTCAGATTTGGATTAGCATTTTAATCTCTACTCTAAGAACCTGGTATGGTTCCTGGGGTAAAACTCACAAGGTACTCCTCAGGCTTTTTAACTCTCAAATTAGTTTACATTAAGTCTTTGGTAATTCGCTCAGTACAGCTTCAAATGTTCCTTCTATACTATACTGGGATTCTGCTCCATGTAGTCTGCAATTCTCTGTATCTGCTTCTCTGCCCAGTTTTCAGGGCAGCTGTTTGCCTATGACCTTAATTATCTGATGGATTCAAAAGAGCTGTTAGTTTTCACTTTGTCCAGTAGTTTTTTTTTCATGTTGTGACAATGGTGGTGATTGCTTCCATACTCTTTAGACATCATATTAGAAGCCAGAAGTCCCATATGACCATGTATTTTATTTTCTAGTTAAAGAAAAAAAAATGTCCTTCCTGTATTATAAAATATACCCTACAACTATTTTCTGAAAATACAGTTTATGACATAACTCCTCTCACTTCATTTTTTCTTCACTGTGTTCAGTATATTTTTATTCTCTTGGAAAATATCCAGTCTCACTCTTCAGTTCATTCATTTAATCATTTACAGTCTATTCCTAAATTATTTTTATACACTTGTTAATTAGAAACATCCTTAATATTACAAGTTTCTTCAAAAAAATTGTAATTCCTGAAATCCAACTGTTTAATAAAAATATAATATATGGAATGATTTAAATCAGAGATTTACAAGCTATAGCCCAGGAGTCAGATCTGATCTACTACTTGTTTTTATAAATAAAATGTTTTGGAATACAGCCATCTTATGTCTGTGGCTCTTTCCACATTATGGCATTACATTTTAATGTTGTGACAGAAGCCAGTTGTTCCCCAAAACCTAAATTATTTACTGTCTCTTGCTTTAAAGATAAAATTTGCTTATCTGTGCTATAACTAATAATAATCATTGATCCTGGAAAGTTGGTCAAAAAATAATTCAAATAAAAAGTACATTGTTTTTAACAGAACTTGCACTTAAAATTTTGTTATATATTATTCACATTTCTATAGAATATAATGCTTGGGCTGATTTTTAAACTATGCTAGAACAAACTAGGTATTAAAACAAAATGTAAACTAATTCAAGATAAAATTTGTTTTAATTTATTTCTTATTGTGATACAACTGATTAGTTTTAAGCATACAACTTAATGATTTTATATTTGTATATATTGCTAAATGCTCACCACAGTAATTCTAGTTAACATTTATCACCATAGAGAGTTACAAATAATTTTTTTTCTTGTGATAAGAACTTTTACTGTCTACTTTCTTAGCAATTTTCAGATATAAAATAAAGTATTATTAGCTATAGTTACCATGCTGTATATTACATTCTCAAGATTTAATTATTCTGTAACTGGAAGTTTGTTTCTTTTGACCATCATAGAGTAAGTTACTAATAACAGGAAGTTTTTAAAAATATCAGAATTCTCAAAATGTAAATATTTTTATGTAATTGACAGAAATTCAGTTTTTCATTTATTTACACCTACCAAATTTGCTAAAAATGACTAATGTAGTGGCTTATAATTTATATCACAGATGCTGAATTTTTTTTCTTGCACTATAAGCTCTTTTACCAGATTTTGGCACAAATAAGGTTTGCAAAAGTGATTGAACTTGAATGTGATAGACATGAAATTTTTCATTGGATAGTGATGTGATATTAACTATAATATCACATAGCATTTTAAACATACCTGCCTAGCATATTCCTATTATTCATTTCAGAAGATAATGAAAACAAGCAAAACCCTGAAATTAGAGCTTTCAGAAGAAAAAGAAAAATCACATACTCATTAAGCATTTTGGAAACATTCCCAAGAGAGAGTTAATTGAAATGCTGAGCTAAACTTCTTAACAGTGCACCTATATTTGTTTTAAAGTTGCATGAAAGAGAGCGCTTATACTATTTTATTCATTCAGCATTTGTCACACATTTTCTGATTTCCATTCTTACTAATCCACTTTGACTGATTTATGTTAGAGTGGAATTTAAGGGTACAATTTCATTTATTTTTCATGTGTCTGTCTATCTTTCCCAGTAGCATTTATTGAATAGATTAGTCTCTCCTCATTGTCTTAGGAAATATAACTCATTGGATCTTTTTACATTAACCTGTGTAGTTAACTGAAATTGCAATTTACTTGATGACTTCCTTAGTTTTAGAAACCTGGAAAATATGCAGTGTACTTCTCTGTAGTATGTGTCAGCTGATAGAACATGAGATATCTCATTTAATACACTGTAAAAGGGGTCACCCTACATATCAGCAAATTTCAGTTAATTGGTAGGGGTAAAGTACCATATAAACTGCTAATTCTTTATAAACCAGTAGATTCAGATATAATTACCTAAATAGATGAATATATGTAATTATAACTTGAGGCCTTGCATGTAGCTGTTGCATTACTGCTTTGGTAATTACCTCTTTTCACATTCTCTATTCTCCATGGGTTTTTGAGAATCTGAGTAGTAAAATAACTCTATAATTTTCTCTCCCACTTCAATCCACAACTCCAACTTAACCTCTAACCACAGTCATCTCAAACATTCAGGAGTAATGAAAAGTTGTACTTTTCATCATTTGCTTATTAGCTCTCATTATGAAATCACATATGGACAAAAAAAAAGACATGTAAGAAATAAATAACAAAAGACAACTTGAATTGCCACTTTGGCAATGTACTGTGGCCAACAATATATAGAAAAACTGCCACATTTTCAATTTGAGTGTAAAGAAAAAAAGCAGAACACTAAAATTAAGAGGTACATCAGTTCAGGTCATTCGCACAGTTGTGTTCGACTCTTTGTGACGCCATGGACTGCAGCACGCAAGGCTTCCCTGTGCATCACTACTCTCGAAGCTTGCTCAAACACATGTCTATCATGTCGGTGATGCCATCCATCCTCTGTTCTCACCTTCTCCTGCCTTCAATCTTTCAATCAGGGTCTTTTCAAATGAGTCAGTTCTTCCCATCAGGTGGCCAAAGTGTTGGAGTTTCAGCTCCAATATCAGTCCTTCCAATGAATATTCAGGACTGATTTCCTTTAGGATTGACTAATTGATCTCCTTGCAGTCCAAGGATTTCTCAAGAGTCTTCTCCAGCACCATGGTTCAAAAGTATGAATTCTTTGGCACTCAACTTTCTTTTCTTTTTTTTTAAATATACACACAAACACCACAGAGGCATAATTTATTTATAATATTCAAGTTTCAGGTATACAGTGATTCATAATTTTTAAAGGTTATACTCCATTTAAAATTATTATAAGATATTGGCTACATTCCTTGTGATGACCAATATACCCCTGTACACACACACACACACACACACACACGAACACTGAGATGCACGTATCTTTTCAAGTTAGTGTTTTCCTTTTCTTCAGAAATAGAACTGGGACTGGAATTGCTGGATTATATGATACTTTTATTTTTAGCTTTCTGTCCAACTGTCACATCCATACATGACTGTTGGAAAAACCATAGCTTTGACTAGATGGATCTTTGTTAGCAAATGTCTCTGCTTTTTAATATGCTGTCTAGGTTGGTCATAGCTTTAATTCCAAGGAGCAACTGTCTGTTAATTTCATGGCTGCAGTCACCATCTGCAGTGATTTTGGAGACCAAAAAATAAATAAAAATAAAGTCTCTCACTATTTCTTTTGTTTCCCATCTATTTGACATGAAGTGATGGGACCAGATACCATGATTTTTGCCATGATCTATGTTGAACTTTCAGCCAACTTTTTCACTCTCCTTTTTCACTTTCATCAAGAGGCTCTTAAATACTTGGCTTTCTGCTATAAGGTGGTGTTATCTGCATATCTGAGGTTATTGATATTTCTCCTGACATTCTTGATTCCAACTTGTGCTTCATCCAGCCTGGCATTTTGTATGAGTACTATGCATATAAGTTAAATAAGCAGGGTGACAATATACAGCCTTTCCATATTTGGAACCAGTCTTTTGTTTCATGTCCAGTTCTAACTGTGGCTTCTAGACCTACATACAGATTTCTCAGGAGGCAGGTAAGGTACTCTGGTATTCCTGTCTCTCTTGAAGAATTTTCCACAGTTTATTGAGATCTACACAGTCAAGGGCTTTGGCATAGTCAATAATGCAGTAGATGTTTTTCTGGTATTCTCTTGCTCTTTCAGTGATCCAGTAGATGTTAGCAATTTGGTCTCTGGTTCCTCTGCCTTTTCTAAACACAGCTTTAACATCAAGAAGGTCATGGTTCATGTGCTGTTGAAGCCTGGCTTGGAGAATTTTGAGCATTATTTTACTAGCATCTTGCTGCTGCTGCTGCTAAGTCACTTCAGTCGTAAGATGAGAGCAATTGTGTGGTAATTGGAGCAATTGTGTGGTAATTCTTTCGCATTGCCTTTCTTTGGGATAGGTATGAAAACTGACCTTTTCCAATCCTGTGGCCACTGCTGAGTTTTCCAGATTTGCTGGCATATTGAGTCCAGCACATTCACAGCACCATGTTTTAGGATTTGAAATAGCTCAACTGGAATTCCATCCCTCCATTAGCTTTGTTCATAGTGATGCTTCCTAAGTCCCACTTGACTTCACATTCCAGGATGTCTGGCTCTGGGTGACTGATCACACTATTGTGGTTATATAGGTCATGAAGATCATTTTTATGTAATTCTCCTGTGTATTCTTGCCACTTCTTCTTAATACCTTCTGCTTCTGTTAGGTCCATACCGTTTCTGTCCTTTATCGAGCCCATCATTGCATGAAATGTTCTCTTGGTATCCCTAATCTTCCTGAAAAGATCTCAAGTCGTTCCCATTCTATTGTTTTCTTCTATTTCTTTGCATTGATCACTGAGGAAGGCTTTCTTTTCTCTCCTTGCTGTTCTTGGAACTATGCATGGGTATATCTTTCCTTTTCTCCTTTGCCTTTCACTTCTCTTCTTTTCTTAGCTATTTGTAAGGCCTCCTCAGACAACCGTTTTGGCTTTGTGCATTTCTTTTTCCTACTGATGATCTTGATAACTGCACAATGATCACACACCTCTGTCCATAGTTCATCAGGCACTCTGTCTTTTAGATCTAATAATTTGAATCTATTTGTGACTTCCACTGTGTAATCGTAAGGGATTTGATTTAGGTCATACCTGAATGGTCTGAACTAAACAGCATATTAAAAAGCAGAGACCTTAGTTTGCCAACAAAGGTCCATCTAGTCAAGGCTATGGTTTTTTCAGTAGTCATGTATGGATGTGAGAGTTGAACTATAAAGAAAGATGAGCACCGAAGAATTGTTGCTTTTGAACTGTGGTGTTGGAGAAGACCCTTGAGAGTCCCTTGGACTGCAAGGAGATCCAACCAGTCCATTCTAAAGGAAATCAGTCCTGAATATTCATTGGAAGGACTAATGGTGAATCTGAAACTCCAATACTTTGGCTACCTGATGCGAAGAGCTGACTCATTTGAAAAGACCCTAATGCTGAGAATGATTGAAGGTGGGAGGAGAAGGGGACAACAGGGAATGAGATGGTTTTATGGCATCACCTACTCAATAGACATTAATTTGTGTAAACTTTGGGAATTGGTGATGGACAGGGAGGCCTTGGGTGCTGCAGTTCATGGAGTCACAATAAATTGGACACAACTGAGCGACTGAACTGAAATGAATGGTCTATTGGTTTTCCATACCTTATTCAATGTAAGTCTGAATTTTGCAATAAGGAGTTCATGTTCTGAGCCACAGTCAACTCCTGGTCTTGTTTTTGCTGATTGTATAGAGCTTCTCCATCTTTGGCTGCAAATATATAATCAATCTGATATTGGTATTGATCATCTGGTGATGTCCATGTGTGGAGTCTTCTCTTGTGTTGTTGGAAGAGGGTCCTTGGTATGACCAGTGCTTCTCTTGGGAGAAATCTATTAGCTTTTGCCCTACTTCATTCTGTACTCCAAGGCCAAATTTTCCTGTTACTCTAGGTATTTCTTGACTTTATACTTTTGCATTCCAATCCCCTATGATGAAAAGGATATCTTTTTTCAATGTTAGTTCTAGAAGGTCTTGTAGATTAAAAATGTGAGTATTTTAGTAAATAATTTAACAAAGAGCCTTTCTTGTCTTTGGTTAAAGTTTTGATTTTATATGAGGCAGTTAAAGACTATGAGAGATATCAGAAAAGTAAGTGTCTTGACAGAATCAACATATCACTTCAGGAATACCGTTCTTCTTTTTAGTACAGCTGGGAAATTGAATAGATACAGGATAATTATGCTTCAGAAAACTAGAACATTAGGATAAGAATTTTAATAGACCTGAACTAGTATTAATTATTAACTCAGAGGGATAAGTTAATTTGCTACAGAAGACACCCTGTGGCAAATGTGACATGAAAAGAAATTAACATAGCATGATGCATGGATGCCAGTTCCTCTCCATGATACTGGAGAATCTGAGTATCCTGAGAGAATCATTAAGAGAGAGTTTTGCTTCTTCTATACTCAGAGGTATAACATGATGGGTAAGAAAAATGCTGCGAGTTTCAAAGGCTGAAATTTCAGGTGTCTTTAAGTGGTTATAATATATCTACTAGTATAAGCAAGCTATATTTCTTAAGAATATACCGAAGTGATTCAAAATGCAATCCATTAACAGATGAGATACGTAAACAGCTGCATTCTCCTTGTCCTTTATGGCTCATGGAAATCTCCATTTTCTCTTGGAAAGCTTTGTCTCTCATCCAGTTACTCGTCATCATGGGAATTTTATTGGGATGTCAGCTCACCATTCACAGCTGCCTCTGCAGCTGATGAGAAATCTGAACCCCTGAGACCTGCCTCAGCCTAGGGCAAATGCTCATAAACCTTTTCAAAATGAGACTGCAGTGGTTGAGTGATGGCAGCATGAGGATGTTTTACCTGTAGAGCATTTAGTGTGTGCTCTTCTTGGAGGGCTTCCATGATAGCTCAGTTGATAAAGAATCTGCCTGCCATGAAGGAGACCCCTGTTCAATTCCTGGATTGGGAAGATCTGCTGGAAAAGAGTTAGGCTACCCAGAAGAGAGTCCATTCTCTTCTTCAAAAGGATGATGCCCTCTTGTTGTTTTTGAAACCTT
The DNA here is from genome assembly GCA_007570785.1 of Antilocapra americana. Classification (NCBI taxonomy): domain Eukaryota; kingdom Metazoa; phylum Chordata; class Mammalia; order Artiodactyla; family Antilocapridae; genus Antilocapra; species Antilocapra americana. The sequence goes on along the minus strand of ML663566.1, from coordinate 7,942,981 downwards.
TTTTGTAACAACTCACCTGCTAAATAAGGGGGCCTCTCTGTTGGCTTCGTTGAGAAGCATTTTTGCTATAATCATTATAATATAAATAACTGACAAGTCTTTAATTAAGTCCTTATTTCAATGGCGTAAGTAGAGCTATTGAAAGTTCAATAAGGTCTAACCAGTGTCATCTGCAAGAGTTTACATAAAGATTTAAAACCAAATATTGATAATAAAAAACAAGTAACTTTTCTTGGCATGGTTCCTTCATATAGACTTTGAAAGAGTCAACATTTATAAGTAACTATAAAAACAACTTAAAATTTTAGATAATTTAAATACATAAAACAATATTTTAATAATATTTATTTAAATACCAGAGTAAAAAAAAATGTTGTTAAAGCTTGACTTAATCAGAAGGGGAGTATTATTTTTAATTAAGATGTAATTTTATATTATACAAAGATTATTAACATTAGTTTAATTTTTAGTCCTACTAATCATGTAAAATATGTGAGCTTTTGTCTATTCTCTACAATGAAAATAGTATGCTTTAATCAGGAATAATGACACACTTATTCCTGGAATAAAATATAAAATAATTATAAGATAATATATTTTTGTTTCAATAGCCTCTTCTACTTGGCTCAGCTGTTTTAAAACACATTGAATTTTATAGCTTTTTTTATTATTTAGGCTGACTAAAAGTTTAATTTGCATTAACTTTATGTTCCTGTAGGAAAGAGTAGTTATTTGTGACCAAGGGATCCATTTACTACTGATTCTAACATTGATTTACTATGTGTCCTTGAGCAAGGCAATTATATTCTTTTTGACTCTATATCCTAATTTATAAGGTACAGGTGCCACTGTTATGCAGAAATGATAGAATAAATTTTGAATTTGCAGTGAAGAAGAAATTATGGGACAGAGGACATAATGTGATGGAAATCTTGTCAGCTGTTTTAAAATGCTAACTTTAAATTGTATGTGAGCTACTTAGCCTAGCCAAATTTCCCAGCCTATATAATGGTGAAAAGTAAGTGCTAGAGAATTAAAAAGGGATAATATATCTAATTCTTATTTTCCAACAAAGGAAAAATGCCATTTTACATATTAAGAGAGTAATGTTTCAGCTACTTTAGCTAGCTTCCACAAAGCAGTAAGGACATGATATAATGCCAATCAGAACAAAAATTGAGTTAGAAATAAATTTTCTTTCCTTTTCATAACAAGCTATGAAAAAATAATACTACTAGTCTTCAGCTTTATAGAAGATTTTCAGCATTAAATGTGATTTGAATTGTTTTGCATAAAATATCTCACTCAGTAGCCATTCAGATGCCTGAAATTATAACATTAGAATGTTATTTTCTTTACAGATATGAAAATTTTACTCAATAATATGAAAAAGCTTCTCTTAATGAAGACATTTGAAATCCTGAATAAAATATAACAAACATCTTCTAGGTGACCTATAATAATAAGCATAAGCAAATGACCAGGAGGAGGATAGAATCTAGAAAGGAAATTTCACCTGAAATAATAGCTTCCATGGAAACTCTGTACAGTGTTGAGAGAAGGGTTTGAAAGTTGGCAAGAAATAGAATGTAAGCCATGATACAAGAAAGAAGACTAAATTTATGTAGAAGTTTGATCTAGAATAAAAACAGAATAAAGCCAAAAAGAGACAAGGATACTGAGAGAGAAGAAAAGAGGATAGGAGAGAAGAGAAAATGAGAAAAAAAAAGAGAAATTTGCTTCACCTAGGATTTGGTCAGAAAGGAATACATTTATTCAAATTTACAGCAAGAAATCTTCCCTCCTAATATTCCATGGTCATTAAAACACTAGATTATGAAATCTGTATGATCTATTAATATAACAACATTTTACCTCTCTGTACCAGATTTTACCTGCTGTGTCTAATCTAAAAACAAAAAGCCTAAAGCAAGTGTATAAAACTAGATATTATATTCCACATTTATTACAGTGGATCTTCCATTATCAAAGCATGCCTTTTTAATTACCAGGTCGTCTTTTGCTTAAAAAGAATGAAAGAGAGGAGCCTATCCTATGTTACAAGAGTTTCACCTGTAAATGATAGAAAGAAATAAATTTGTATTTCACCAGCTAGAATTCAGATACAGGATAAAAATAAACCACAAGGAGACATGCAAAATATTTTCTCTGAATAAAAATCAGGATATTGGTTTTCTTAATTACACTTTTTTAGTTGTTTATTGTAATAAGAATTTCACACAAACTATTGAAAATAAGCTTGAATTATTTTATATATTTCCTTTATCTTAAAATATTACTGTATTTGTAATAAGTATCCTTATGAGTTTAAAATATTTGAACAAGAATATGACTTAATCTGTTGGCATTTTGGACAATTTTGTGGGGTATACATTCAAAGAATCTTGGCATTTTCTGGGAAAATTTGATTTGATTAGTTAAATAATCCTTTCTTAACATTTGAGACAAGTATAATAATTTTCCATTTAGCCAACTTAAAGGATCAAGAGAGCAAATTAAAATGCAAGCAAACGGTTCTTAAAAGGAACCAAAGGTTCTTAAAAGCACAGGTACAGTTTCTATTGTCCTTTGAACATGCATTCACTAAATTCAGATTTATTCTAATTCTGATTTCCTTTGACATAATTGTTACTTTGACATAACTCTATTATGTAAAATTAAATTAGTGATGGAAATGCCCTTAAAATTGTCCTCGAAACCTGCAACCATTCCTTAAGAATTTAAAGACACTTAGAAAGTAAATTGTAGAGATAGAGAACCAATATAGACTGTATGATAACCTACAGACTGTATGAGAACTTATCTGAAAGAGTATCATTGTTTTCAGATAACTTTTTGGTAGACATCATGGCTTTTATATTATTAAAGCAAAGTTAAGCTCATTAGTCAATTTCCCCTCAAAAATTGTTAAAATGACCCATAACAAATGTTAGTGAAGATACAGAGAAAATTGCATTCTTGCACACTGTGGGTGACATTGTAAATTGGTGCAGCCACTGTGGAAAACAGTATGGAGTTTCTTCAAAAAACAAACAAAAAAAAATTGCACTACCATATGATCCATAAATTTTATTGCTGGCTGTGTATCTGAAGAAAACAAAACTAATTTGAAAAGACATGTACCCTATGTTCATGGCAGTATTACTTAAACTAGGGAAGATATTGAAGCAACCTAAGAGTACACCAACAGATAAATGGATAAAAGATGTTAGATAAGATAGACAGATAGATAGATTAAGATAGAGATCTTTCTCATATATATATATAGATCTGTATCTAGATGTAGATATCTCCTCAAAATGAAGCACACCTGAACTATTTTACATTTTGGCAGTCTGAAAGTGATGGAAGGTGTATTTGAATATTTAGTAAAATTAACAACAATTAGTGTGATTAGAAGCATTAATGAGTCCTCAACCTTTGTAATTTGGGTTGCTTTCTTACAAATACTATTACTGTGCTCCAATTAAAAAGTTGGCCTAGGACACCTTATATTTGACAAAGGAGGCAAAAATATACAATGGAGATAAGATAATCTCTTTAACAAGTGGTGCTAGGAAAACTGGCAACCACTTGTAAAAGAATGAAACTAGAACACTTTCTAACACCATACACAAAAATAAACTCAAAATGGATTAAAGATCTAAACATAAGACCAGAAACTATGAAACTCCTAGAGGAAAACATAGGCAAACACTCTCTGACATAAACCAAAGCAGGATCCTCTGTGACCCACCGCCCAGAATGTTGGAAATAAAAGCAAAAATAAACAAATGGGACCTAATTAAAATTAAAAGCTTCTGCACAACAAAGGAAACTAAAAGCAAGGTGTAAAGGCAGCCTTCAGAATGGGAGAAAATAATAGCAAACGAAGCAATGGGCAAACAATCTCCAAAATACACAAGCAACTCTTGCAGCTCCATTCCAGAAAAATAAACGACCCTATCAAAAAGTGGGCCAAAGAACTAAACAGACATTTCTCCAAAGAAGACATAAAAAAAGGCTAACAAACACATGAAAAGATGCTCAACATCACTCATTATCAGAGAAATGCAAATCAAAACCACAATGAGGTACCATTTCACACCAGTCAGAATGGATGCCATGCAAAAGTCTACTAGCAATAAAAGCTGGAGAGGATATGGAGAAAAGGGAACCCTCTTACACTGTTGGTGGGAATGCAAACTAGTACAGCCACTATGGAGAATAGTGTGGAGATTCCTTAAAAAACTGGAAGGAAAGAGAACGGCCATATGACTCAGTAATCCACTGCTGGGCATACACACGGAGGAAACCAGGATTGAAAGAGACACATGTACCCCAGTGTTCAACTCTGCACTGTTTACAATAGCCAGGACATGGAAGCAACCTAGATGCCCATCAGCAAAAGAATGGATAAGGATGAAGCTGTAGTACATATACACAATGGAATATTACTCAGCCATTAAAAAAATACATTTGAATCAGTTCTAATGAGGTGGATGAAACTGGAGCCTATTATACAGAGTGAAGTAAGCAAGAAGGAAAAACTACAATATACTAACGCATATGTATGGGATTTAGAAAGATGGTAATGATAACCCTGTATGCATGACAGCAAAAGAGATGAAGATGTATAAAAAAGTCTTTTGGACTCTATGGGAGAGGGCAAGGGCGAGATGATATGGGAGAACGGCATTGAAACATATAAATTATCATATGTGAAATGAATTGCCAACCCAGGTTTGATGCAAAAAAAAAAAATTTGGCATAAAGCTCAACATTCAGAAAACTAAGATGATGGCAACCAGTCCCATCACTTAATGGCAAATAGATGGGGAAACTGGCTGACTTTATTTTTCTGGGCTCCAAAGTCACTGCAGATGGTGATTGCAGCCATGAAATTAAAAGACACTTACTCCGTGGTAGAAAGTTATGACCAACCTAGATAGCATATTGAAAAGCAGAAACATTACTTTGTCAACAAAGGTCTGGATAGTCAAGGATATGGTTTTTCCAGTGGTCATGTATGGATGTGAGAGTGGGACTATAAAGAAAGCTGAGCACCAAAGAACTGATGCTTTTGAACTGTGGTGTTGGAGAAGACTCTTGAGAGTCCCTTGGACTGCAAGGAGATCCAACCAGTCCATCCTAAAGGAGATCAGTCCTGGGTGTTCATTGGAAGGACTGATGTTGAAGCTGAAACTCTGATACTTTGGCCACCAGATGCGAGGAGCAGACTCATTTGAAAAGACCCTGATGCTGGGAAAGATTGAGAGCAGGAGGAGAAGGGGATGACAGAGGATGAGATGGTTGGATGATGTCACCAACTCGATGGACATGAGTTTGGGTAAACTCTGGTAGTTGGTGTTGGACAGGGAGGCCTGATGTGCTGTGGTTCATGGGGTAGCAAAAAATTGGACACAACTGTGTGACTGAACTGAACTGAATGACTGATTGATTAAGGTTACCAAGCTTTCTTTGGCATCCTTTGACTATAAGGAGTTGTTGGGGTTCACAACACTAACTACTATTTTTGTTAGTTTTTGAATAAAGAGTTTAAGAAACAGAGATGTGAAGTGGTGTGTCTGAGATGGTACAGCCTTTGAATATTATAGCTAATTCCTAACCACAAAATACAGTAAGGTTGTGATTTGTAATCTGAGGCTCAGTTCAGTTCAGTTGTTCAATCGTGTCCTACTCTTTGCTACTCCATGGACTGCAGCATGCCAGGCCTCCCTGTCTATCACTGACTCCCAGAGTCTACCCAAACCTATGTCCATGGAGTCGGTGATGCCATAAAGCCATCTCATCCTCTGTCATCCCCTTCTCCTCCTGCCCCCAAACCTTCCCAGCATCAGGGTCTTTTCCAGTGAGTCAACTCTTTGCATAAGGTGGCCAAAATATTGGCATTTCAGCTTCAACATCAGTCCTTCCAGTGAACACCCAGGGCTGATTTCTTTTATGATGGACTGGTTGGATCTCCTTGCAGTCCAAGGGACTCTCAAGAATCTTCTCCAACACCACAGTTCAAAAGCATCAATTCTTTGGCACTCAGCTTTCTTGATAGTCCAACTCTCACATCCATACATGACTACTGGAAAAACCACAGCCTTGACTAGACGTAGCTTAGGCTATTGACTTAGTAGTAAAAGCTATGATATATCTTAAAAATATATTAAAAGTATGATTGCATATAATAGTGATAATGATTAAATTGTGAAATCTATCATATTAAAATGATACCAGGAGGTTAAATATAAGAAAAAGTAAGGTCCAGTGACTACACTAAGAAACATTATCTTTTAGGAAATTTTCAGTTATAAGTAACAAGTATGTAAATGATACAAAGAGGTTAAATATAAGAAAAAGTAAGGTCCAGTGACTACACTAAGAAACATGATCTTTTAGGAAATTTTCAACTATGAGTAATAAGTATGTTGTGTTTTGCGTAACTTACACACTTTTCTTTGAACAAAATAATTAGATTGTAAGGTGCCAAAGACTCAGAATTGCTCACTTCATGGAGCATTTTCCCTCCAAATGAAAATAAGTTATCTTTTTGAAGAAAATGCAACAAAAGTTTTAAATAAATGAGTCAAATATTATTTTGTTAATTAAACATATCCTTCATTAACTGAGATAGAGGAAACAGCTAACTGCTTTAGCTGTGTATATCTTTAGCTTGTTATACAGAGAAGGCAGTGGCAACCCACTCCAGTACTCTTGCCTGGAAAATCCCATGGATTTAGGAGCCTGGTAGGCTGCAGTCCATGGGGTCGGAGAGCCAGACACACCTGAGTGACTTCACTTTCATGCATTGGAGAAAGAAATGGCAATGCACTCCAGTGTTCTTGCCTTTAGAATCCCAGGCACGGGGGAGCCTGGCGAGCTGACGTCTATGGGGTCTCACAGAGTCGGACACGACTGAAGTGACTTAGTAGCAGCAGCAACTTCTTATAGGACCTCAGCCAGCTCTCTGTATCTGGATTCCACATCCTCAGAGTCAAACAACCACAGATGTATTCATGGTTGGTTGCGTCTACAGATACAGAAACCACAGATAAGAAGGGCCTGATGAACTAAAATGTTTTACATAAAGGACTTGAGTATTGGAGGATTTGGGTTGCCCAGAGGGTTGCATATTCTAAAGGATCCCTCTTAATAAATTCAAAATTGATAGCTAAGGAAGACCTCTCTGTAATCTCTTTATTTGGAGACCAATTATTTTGTCTGATAAGTCACAAATTTGTTCTGATTTTGTTTGTTTAATCTCCACTATTCCTTTAAAGTGTTCAGCCGTATGTTTTAAAAGTCAATTTCCAATTCTGTTTTTTCTTTCTGTATATCTATTTTTAAAGAGAAGCTTCCTTTAAGTGGAGGTGTTCACCTAGTATTAAAAAAAAAATTCTCTAAAGTCAAATTTCAGTTATTTATTGCCTCTTCTAAACTTCCTTTACAAGTTAAAATCTCTGCTCCATGTACCCTTAATGGAAAGGTTTCTGAAACAGCATTACATAGTACCTATCATACTTTTCAAGAACATTTATTTGAATTATGAACAGCTATACTATTTAAAATCTTGTACTGGCTTTTTGCACTCTGCTGCTTTTAACAACATTTCCCTCTCAGGCACTAATAATTAAGTGAGCTATTTGATTAAAGAAGCATTAACAAAATCCTTAATTCAGAAGAAAATTCCTGTCTATCTTCCTGAAGTTTACAAAAATCTTTAATTATTGACCTTGACTTGACTATAGGCCAAGGTTTAAATGCATCTGATATAGATCCAACATTTGGTCCAAAATTCCTAATGGAATATGTGCAGTAAGACTGTCCTTCTCCTTAGAACAAAAACTAATGGATAAATGGCTCATTTACAGAGATCTAGAGAAGAACAGAAAAAAAAAAGAGATTTATATGGCTGGTAGGATGGAAACAAAAAAAAAGACTGAGGCAGGAAGAATTTAAAATGTGTAATTTAAATTGGTTTTAGTGTGAATTATTTTATTTGACATCATACAGAGTAATGAAGAGAGGATGTTTTGAGATCTCAGGACATAGATTACAGGAAGTTGATCAGATTGTTTATTTCATTTTACTTTCTCTCCTTTCTAAAGTTGTTAAATGATATTTTTAATATGGCAAAAACTCCCATATTGTCATCTTATTTAATTTTTAGTAATATTTTGTCAGTAACATTAAGGTAAGTAAAGAAGCTAAGCTTTTATTGAGAGAATATTTAGGAAAACAATTTCGCCTCTATATATAGAAGATTTCATCTTTCTTATAGATGAAACCATGGCACAAAGGATGGAAGCCACTACAGTTCTAACATGTATAGTTATAAAAGGGGTTCCATTTCCCAGCTAAGAAAAGGAAAGAATCAATATTAGAATTAATTTCTCAAATATCTTTGATCTCAGAATTTAGACTAGGCAAAATGACCCAGATGTGATTTCTCAAATGAGAGAATACACTGGAATTTCTTTTGAGAAATCCAAGGCAAAGTTAAAGCAATTGTCTTTGTGTGAATTAACAAATGCAATTAAAATATTGGGGTTTTGTGCTGACTTAGATATGAGACTTATCAGAACTATGCATTTATCCATTCTTATGAAGAACTTCCTCAAAAACTCAACAGAGCCAAAATAATTAAATGCTAAAACAAATAAAAGAGATGAGATTTTGTATAACTAGACAAATAAAAAGGAAGCATCAACTGTCACAAACAAGAGTACCCTAGGAATAAATAGTATAATGTAAAATTACATATAATATAAAATATGATATCTTGGATGGGATATGGAAACAAAATATATATTAGGTAAGAAATTTGAGTAAATTATGGAAATAATTATTAATAATGTATCAATATATAAAAGTACTTACTACTGCTTCATTGTCTACGCTAAAGTTTTTGACTGCGTGGATCAAAACAAACTGTGGAAAATTCTTAAAGAGATAGGATTACCTTACCATTTTACCTGTCTCCTGATAAACCTGTATACAGATCAAGAAGCAACTGTTAGAACCAGACATGGTACAACAAACTGGTTCAAAATTGGAAAAGGAGTACACATCAAGGCTGTATATTGTCACCATGGTTATTTAATTTACATGCAGAGTACATCATGGGAAATGTTGGGCTGGATGACTCCCAAGCTGGAATCAAGATTGCCAGGAGAAATATCAACAACCTCAAATATGCAGATGAAACCATCCTAAGGACAGGACCTAAGAGGAACTAAAGAGTTTCTTGATGAGGGCAAAAGAGGAGGATGAAAAAGCTGGCCTAAAACTCAGCATTCAAAAAACAAAGATCATGGAATCCAGTCCTGTCACTTCATGGCAATTAGGAGAAAAAGTGGAAGCAGTGACAGATTTTATTTTCCTGGACTCCACTACTGCGCACGGTGACTTCAGCTTTGAAATTAAAAGATGTTTGTTCGTTGGAAGGAAAGCTATGACAAACCTAGACAACGTATTGAAAAGACATCACTTTGGAGACAGAGGTCCGTAAAATCAAAGCTATGGTTTTTCCAGTAGTCATATATGGATGTGAGAGTTGGACCATGACGAAGGCTGAGCTACAAAGAATTGATGCTCCATATTGTGGGCAGGAGAAGACTCTTGAGAGTCCCTTGGACTGCAAGGAGATCAAACCAGTCAGTCCTAAAGGAAATCAACCCTGAATACTTATTGAAGGACTGGTGCTGAAGCTGAAGCTCCAGTATCTGACCACCTAATGTGAAGAGCCAACACATTGGAAAAGATTTTAATGCTAGGAGAGATTGAGGGCAGAAGGAGAAGGGGGCGACAGAAGATGAGATGGTTGGACAGCATTGCCAACTAAATGGACATGAGTTTGAACAAACTCTGGGAGATGGTAAAGGACAGGGAAACCTGGAGTGCTGTACTAGGATCACAAAGAGTCAGACATGACTTAGCAACTAAACAATGACAATATATTCATTAATTGTAACAAATATGCCTTAGTAATATAAGATGTTGCTAATAAGGAAACTCAGTGTGGAGTATGTGAGAATTCTTTGTACTAACTTTACTTTTTTTTCTTTTTTTGTGAATCTAAAACTCTTGTGAAATAAAGTATAAGAAAAGCAAGGATAAATCAATGAAAGAATAAACAGATTAATACCAAGACTATTTACAGTGCTCTCTGATCTAGGGATCTAATTACATTATAGAAAGACTTATTTGGCTGTAAATTATAGGGTAACAGTATAAATTAAGAAACAAAATCTTATTGAAACTAATCAAAGTTCATGTTGTTGAAAAGACTCATTGGTACCAAATCTGAAGGACTATTGAGACATGAAAGAACTTCTGGGCACCTTTTTTTCTTCAGAAGAAAATTGCAAAAAGATGGTCTTCAAAACAAAACAAAATATTAGTGAAGCCTTTTATTCTTGATGCTCTAATATCTGAAACAAGCAATATGTATTGTTTGATTATAAAGGGAAAAAGCTGTAAGTTCCAGTCTTTGAGCACATCAAAAATGCTGATCTTGTATGGGGCTTGGAGAAGCATGAATGAAGTTCAGGGATTGGCAGTCTTTCAGAAATGGAAGTGTTTAGGAATTGTTGACCTTTATCTGTAGAAGTATATTTAATGGATTGTTAGTGTTGCTTATTGGCTGACTTACAGAAGTGCTCATTGAATTATCATTGATTTATGAAATGAATCTAAACTAGTTTCAGTGGTTACATTTTATCTTGGCTAGGGAAAATAATTATTTCCCAAGAACAGTAGGAACTTTTATTATCACATCAAATAGAATATATCTGTTTCATTGTTCAACATTTTTATTTGATAACCAATGTGCTAGCTTCTATAATGATATCTGATGCATTTTAAATCCTGTATGCTATCTGTTAGTGCCAAAGCTGTTTCAGTATATACCTCCTGATTCAGTCAGGAGGCATAGAAAAAACTATATAATATTTAATAGTGTTTTCTCCTAATTTTTATTATTCTTTCTCCTATTTCAAAGGAAGGTAGAAATCTACCAAGAGTGTCTCAGATAATCATGACCCAAATGGGAAAAGTGAAAGTGAAGTTGCTCAGTCATGTCCGACTCTTTGCGACCCCATGGACTGTAGCCTACCAGGCTTCTTTGTCCTTAGGATTTTCCAGGCAAGAATACTGGAGTGGGTTGCCATTTCCTTCTCCAAGGGATCTTGCGACCCAGGAATCGAACCCAGCTCTCCTGCCTTATAGGAGCTTTACCGTCTGAGCTACCAGGGAAGCCCAAATGGAAATAAAGTTGCATTTATTTCCATTCTGCTATAACCATAGGTTCCAACAAGGTAATCAATAGAGTTTACAAGCAAACTTCTGCCTTTGAAAAATGTTTCTTACTATATTTAAAGGCACTATGAAATGATGATAACATTAAACAATTATATATATATTTTTATTAATTTTCTTTATTGTGTTGGTTTTGCCATACAGTAACATGAAACCGCCATGGATCTACACATGCTATTTGTAGCACCCATTTTCAAATGCTTAATATGTTTCACATTTTGTGGAAACCATACAACACAATTAATAATAATCCTGTGAGATAAATACAAAATCGAATAATTTGACTAGCAAGTCTTTTCTGTAAAAGGAGAAATACTAAATGGGAAATGGGTATCTCATTTTAAGTTTTAAGTAAAATTGTGAGATAAATCACTTTTAGTTAAATATTCTTTTAATTTATACCATATTGTAAATCCCTTTCTCAATGTTTATAATGATATAAAACGTAAAGACTATTTAAACCCAGGTCATTAAGTCAGTAATCAATACAGTTACTAATTTGAATGACAGATTATTAGTAAGATTAAATTTTAAGAAATTCTGCATTAGGCAATGGGTAGGAAATTTTTTTTCAGGTCAATATTTTCATAGAGAATAATACAGAAAGTTGGACATAACACAGATATATTGTTTGTTAGGATTTAGAGAGTTCAAAAGCAATAAGAGCCAGTATCTGGGAAGAGAGGAGAGTCAAAAGAAAAAAAACAATTTGGTATATAAAGCTTCTTTTCCTCTCAAGGCAATTGCAGATCCCAGCAGAAAAATTATTAACTAAGAGGATGAGTAAGTGATTAGAGCTTTCATTTGTGGCACTAATTTGGAGGGCTTAGGTAAATACACCAGGCTTTTAGAAGTGACGTTAGGAGCCATACCCTATGAGTAGTAGAGATTTGGAAATAGACCACCCCCCCACACTGAATCCAGAGTCAAACCATCTTAATACCTGAGTCCATTAAGAATATCTGCCTTAATTCTAACTGCCTCCTGAAATTAAAAAACATTCGAGAAAAGTAGGATCGTCTAGAATTTTACATTACTTTAAATTTTTCTTTCCTGTGGTCTGGAGTTCTATTTTTATAAGAAAATAATCTATTGAGAAATAAGAATTTTCAAAAGAGAAAAAGCAAAATAGAAAAAATTTATAATCTAAATTTTGGTGTTGCCAGTCATGAAACTTAATTACAATTAATATGATAAGAATTAACCTACACAATAGAGATTATAACAAATAATTGAAAATATATAATAGAAATAAATAAATTGTGTAACTGAACATTGTGGTAGTGGTTTAGTTAATTGATAAGTTGTGTCTGACTCTTGTGACCCCATGAACTGTAGCCCACCAGGCTCCTTTGTCCCTGAGATTTCCCAAGGAAGAATACTGGAGTGGGTTGCCACTTCCTTCTCCAGGGGATCCTCCTTACTCTGGTATCAAACCTGTGTCTTCTCTCCTGAATTTCTGGTGAGTGCTTTACCACTGAGCCGTTAGGGAAGCCCATAAATGAAAATACAAATAATTACATTGACAACCAAGTGAATGGCTTTAATGACAGATGGCACAAAATTGAAGAACTAATTGGTTAAGTGGCATATTTCAAATTCATAATTTTAAAAAGAATTATTGGGATAACAAGCCCAAAAGCGGCAAATGATGAAAAATATAGAACATGATAAGAAATCATGCACAACATTGTGAAACAGCTAAAACATGTGGTTTAAATGTCAGAGGATGGTAGAAATAATAAGGCAGAAAATACATCTGAAGAGATAGTGGCTGATAATATTCCAGGAGAAACCACAATAAGTTATAGTTTAAACGACCACTAAGAAATCCAAGACAGGAAAAAAAAAAAAAAATGAAGAAAAGCATGACTAAGCATTAAGTAGGGAAAACTGTGGTAAAGACTAAAATACATTCTAGGTAGTAGCCAAAAGAAGAAAATTACTTATTATAACTACTTTCCCAACTGAAAATGGCAGCCTACTTTGCAGTAGAATAAAATGAAATACAGAAGATAATGAAATTGTGTCTTCAAATATATTTCTATAACTAACATCACGTTCTGTACTGAGTAGAATATACTTTAAGGTTAAGCAATGATTAAGTAAAGAAACCAGCAATAAAAACACCATCATCAACATAAGCTTCACTGCACTTGAGATGATAAGCAACAACCAATACAGTTTAGGAAATAATAAAGTAATTATTTGATTAGAATGAAAATGATCAGTGGTGAAGCTTCAAGATGAAGGGGAAAATGAAGAGCAATAATAATAAATACGTAGGAAACTCTTAACTGAATATTTATGGAAAAGTCAATTTATAATACATGATACATTTACATAATGCTGAAATGAATTTCCACTGCAATTTTAACAATAATCATAAAACAATATATATATATAATATATAGAAAAAAATAATTTTAAAAACATTCCAAAATAAATGTGTGGAGAGAGGAACATAAGGAACATATAATCATGAAACAAGGAGAATACAAAGTATAAAAGCATAGAATTATATAAATTACCTTAATTGTAAGATTTTCTACTACAATAGTTCCCTGGAGTTCAAACCCATCAATGTTGTTCAAGGGTCAACTGTAATAAGAGCAGTTTATAAAGGATTCAGCTTAAATATAGCAGTGCATAATAAGGAGAAATAAATCAGGAAAGATATATGATATCATACAGCACAGAGTGTATATAAGAAACAAATACATTTTTCAATTTAGAGAACTGTACTTGGAAACTGAGAATAGTATGCATTACTTTGAAGTGCATATGATACAGTGAAATCCATTTTTTCTTACTAATTTTATGAAGAGACAATGCATAAAATAGACTACATCCTTTAAAATTAACTGTTATCTGGGTTTTTAACAACTGCTCACACCAATGAAACTACCAAGTTAACCAAGACATAGAGAATTTCCATCACCTGCAAAGGTGATTTTTAAGGCACATTCTCCTGTTTAAATGGATTCCAGGTGATCACCAATTTACTTCCTTGATTCTACATGTCAGTTTATTTTTATACAATTACTAGAGTACAGGGGGGAAAATAAGGTCCTCTTTATCCTTTTCTACATAACATATCAGTGATCCCCAATCACAGAAATACCTATTAGGACATGAGTCCAGGAGAGGAACCAGGATGTTCATTGTCAGCAAGCATGACAAAACAATACATGTATATCTTGAATATTTGTCACATATGTACATATATATGTATATATACACACATGAATCCTAAAGATGATGCTGTTAAAGTACTGCACTCAATATGTTAGCAAATTTGGAAAACTCCTCTGTGGCCACAGGACTAGAAAAGTCAGTTTTCATTCTAATCCCACGGAAATAGAATGCTAAAGAATGTTCAAACTATCATACAGTTGCATTCATTTCACATGCTAGCACGGTAATGCTCAAAATCCTTCAAGCTAGGCTTCAGCAGTTCATAAACCAAGAACTTCCAGACATATAAACTGAATTTAGAAAAGGCAGAAGAACCAGAGATCAAATTGCCAACATCCACTGGATCATAGAAAAAGCAAGGGATTCCAGAAAAACAGCTGCTTCATTGACTACTTGAAAGCCTTTGTGTGGATCACAACAAACTGGAAAATTCTAAAAGAGGTAGGAATACCGGACCACCTTACTTGCCTCCTGAGAAACATTGCATGCAGGTCAAGTAGCATCAGTTAGAACCTGACTTCGAACAACAGACTGGTTCAAAATTGGGAAAGGAGTATACACCAAGGCTGTATATTGTTATCCTGCTTATTTAAATTTTACGCAAAGTATATCATGTATATTATATGAAATGAGAGCTGGACGATTCACCAGCTGATATCAAGATTGCCAGGAGAAATAGTATCAGTCTAGTCTCAGATATGCAGATGATTTCACTCTAATGGCAGAAAGTGAAGAAGAACTAAAGAGCTTCTGATGAGGGTGAAAGAGCAGAGTGAAAAAGGTGGCTTAAAAGGCAACATTCAGACAACAAAAGGAACGCAGATGTATAGAATAGACTCGTGGACTTTGTGGATGAGGGTAAGGGTGGGATGATGTGGGAGAAGGGCATTGAAGCATGTTAATTGGCATGTGTCTAATCAATCGCCAGCCCAGGATTGATGCTCGGGACTGGTGCAGCGAGATTTCCCGGGGGGGAGGGAGGAGGGAGGGGGGTTCCAGAGGGGAAGCATATGTAAACCCATGGTGATATCATGACATTGTATGGCAAAAACAAGTAAAAAATAAATAAATAAATAAATAAAATAAAAAAATAAAAAAAGAAACTGATTACCAAAAAAAAAAAAAGGCAACATTCAAAAAACTAAGATCATGACATCCAGTCCCATCACTTCATGGCAAATAGATGGGGGAAAATTGGAAACAGTGACAAATTTTATTTTCTTGAGTTCCAAAATCACTGTAGATGGTGACTGCAGCCATGAAATTAAGACACTTGCTCCTTGGAAGAGAAGCTATGACAACCCTAGACAGCATATTAAAAAGCAGAAATATCATTTTGCCAACAAAGATCTGTATGGTCAAAGCTATGGTTTTTCCAGTAGTCATGTACAGATCTGAAAGAAGTCTGGGGGCCAGAGAATTAGTGCTTTTGAATTGTGGTGCTATAAAAGATTTTTGAGATTCCCTTGGACAGCAAGATCAAGTCAATCAATCCTAAAGGAAATCAACCCTGAATATTCATTGGAAGGGCTGATTCTAAAGCTGAAGCTCCAATACTTTGCCAAAAGTTGACTCATTGAAAAACACTCTGATGCTGGGAACGACTGAAGACAAAAGAAAAAGAGGGCGGCAGAATAAGAGATGGTTAGATAGCATTGCTGATTTAATGAACATGAACTTGAGCACACTCTCAGAGATAGCAAAGGGCAGGGAAGCCTGGCATGTTGCAGTCCATGTGGTTGCTAAGAGTCGGACAGAACTTAGCAACTGAACAACATGTTTGCTTGTGATTCTTTAAATGTCAGATACACAACAGTATTTTTAGAGACACAATGAGGTACCTCCAAGATCCTTTGTCATTAAGTATCATTGATTTGTAGAGTTCCATCATAAGTTTATGATGGTAACCTAAGACAGACATTTAGGAAAAATATTTAGAAACTGAAACAGTGAAAGGGAAATGTTCTAAAACAAATTAAGATAACTTGAATTTCTCATATAGGTCAACAATTTTTTTTCCGTAAAGGAAAGTATATATTTTAGCCTTCACAGATCATACAGTCTCTATATCAACTACTCAGATTTGTTTTTATAATTCAAAAGGAGCCATAGACAACACATATCAGATCAGCAAAACCTTATATACTAAAAACAGCAGCTGGCCGGAATTGGCCTGAGGGCCATGGTTTGCTAGTCCCTGATATAGTCAATTTAAAATCGTTCGAGCATATCAAACTAACTCAAATAAAATTAGACTGCCTAGCAATTACAAAGTTACACAAAACATCTAAAGTCACTATGACTTGTCTCTTGTTTGGAGTGTAAGTGACTTCGAGCTTGTCTTCTCTTAGTTTCAATTATGGGCTGTCCCTATTTTGCTATCCTAAATAAAAGGGAAATACATATGTTATTCATGGAGTCCATCACTCTCTGGAGTAGGAAATAGCAACCCACTCCAGTATTCTTGCCTGGATAATCGCATGGACAGAGGAGCCTGATGGGTTACGGCCCACAGGGTCGCAAAGAGTCGAACGTGACTGAAGTGACTTAGCATGCATGCACCATCACTCTCAAACCTATTTCTCAATTAAAATTTAGTCACATCTTACATTTTCCACACCTCAAAACTAATAACAATAAGAATACAATCAAAATGTGTTCATTTTCCCTCTATATCCGTAAGTAATCCTACAACAACCAGAAACTATTTTTATTTTGATAAGTGCATTGCAAGGATTGCATGTATAATAAAAATGCCCATGCATAGTTTTTATATCATCCTCCCTCACCTAGAACACTACAGTGAAAAAGCATTATATATTTGCTTTTGAGAAATAAAGTATACCTTGTGGGCTCAAGATTTTATTGCAGAATGTATGCTTCTGCTTCTCAAAGTTTATTATGCATATGAATCACCAAAAGACTGTGTTAAAAATGCAGATTATACTTCAGTAGATCTGAAATTAGGCTGAGATTCTGCATTTGTAAATGCCCCCAAGAGGTACTCATGCCACTGGTATATACACCAAGATATATAGTAATGATGTATATAGCATATTTTATAGTATATGCTACATGTATACCATATTTATAGTATATAGTATGTGTGTGTGTGCTAAGTTGCTTTAGTCATGTCTGACTGTTTGTGACCCCATGGACTGACTGTACCCTGCCAGGCTTGTCTGTCCATGAAATTCTCCAGGCAAGAATCCTGGAGTAGGTTTCTATTCTTTCCTCTAGAGAATCTTCTCAGCCCAGGGATCGAAATCATCTCTTATGTCTTCTGCACTGGCAGGTGGCTTCTTTACCATTACTGACACCATCACTGTATAATATATGCTATGGTGTACAGCATATTACAGTGTAAAATTTGAGTTTATGGTATATATATAATAGTGTGTAGAGTATATTATCAATTCACTCAGTCGTGCCTGACTCTTTGTGACCCCATGGACTGCAGCATGCCAGGCTTCCCTGCCCATCACCGATTCCCTGAGCTTACTCAAACTCATGTTCGTCGAGTCAGTGATGCCATCCAGCTATCTCATCCTTTGTCATCCCTTTCTCCTCCTGCTTTCAATCTTTCCCAGCATCAGGGTCTTTTCCAAGGAGTCAGTTCTTCCCATCAGGTGGCCAAAGTATTGTATACTTTTTATAAAATAAAAATGTATTATATACTTTGTATGCAAATATTTATATATAAAGTATTGTATACAAGTTATAGTATATTATAGCTTATTTTAATATACAAATAGTATTCTTGACTGATGTATGAAGAGTATATAATTCTGCCTGTTAACCAAATAGATGATACAAAGTTGATTTCTACTTCAGTGTGTTTCTTTATGTATACTAGCACTGGGTTGCATGTTTCCCAGCCCTAGGAATCTAAAGATGTGCTAAAACATAGATTAGACAAAAGACATTTAAATATTTTAGAATATAGAGGAATGTGTTTATCCTCTTGTCACTGTGAGTTTATTCAAGAACATATAAGAATTTATAGAACATATAAGAATTTATTACATGTGATGGTGACCTACCCTGTATTTCATTATAAAATTTGTAAGGGTTAATTCTCATATTGATTATTAGAATTTTGATCATACGCTCACATCAAGAGGTCATTTTGTGGTCCTATTTTTAAAGAAGAATGAATTATTTTAAGAAATGTTCTGTGTAACACACTTTTTTAATCAGATCCAGTTAAAAGGTTGATCTTTAAATTATATTTCAAGGCTACAAGCCAGATATTAGGATAATCTGCCTACAGAAGGAAGATTTCCCTGGAGTAAATCTTGCTGGAGGGTTATTTTCACAATATATGCTGTTTGTTCTAGTCTCCTATATTTAGAGGAAAGAGTTCCATTTTCTTCAACCTGATTAAATTGATGCTAAATATATTAAACTTAGTAATACTTTCATTGTTGTGACACATGAACTCAATATCTCTAGTGATATTCTTTCATTATCACAAAATTAGTAAAGTATTTAGTCAAGATATAATAAAGATGGTATTTCATCTGTGTTTTGAAATCTACTAAGTTCTTTTTTGTACCTTAAAATTAACTTTCCTTTCCCCAATCTCAGTGAGTTATTTTTAATGTATTATATGTGCTGGCTTTGAAAGGTTTTGCCTTAGGTTATGTTAATGGTTTTATTAAACATTCAATTTATAATTTACATTGGTTTTGCTAGTTTCAATTTTGGATTTAAATGTGAATGTGTAAAAAGTCCAGGGATTTAGATATGATTGATAACCAAGAAATTGTCCATAGTATGCATTTTTCAAGACAAAATTTATATTAATAATTCCTAAACATTTTTCAAGATCATCACACTGACTGTGTTATTACATTTGCTTATTTGCAGCTTTATTGCTGGTATTTTACAAAATAACCCCCAGTCTACATCTGGGTAAAGAAATAAAAATATAATAGATGTTATGTTGTTTAAAAGTCTCTTTACCCTTTGATTACTCATCTGCAGTTTGGAAATCCTCCTGCTTACCCCTAGAGTATCTGCTTAAAAGTCTGTTACTTCCAAAAGGCAGGTAACTGCAGGTGTTTGCTATGCAGGTGTTTGACTGTAAAAATCACTGCCAGTTGAGGCAAATCACAGCAGTCTTGCTAGCAGGAAAAAATAATCACAGAATTTATTTCAGGTAAATATAAACTATAGGATACCCACAATAAAATATGCAAACTCAATATTGAGTTTTTAAAGTGGAAACCAGGAATGCCAGGAGATTTCCTTGTATATATATAAAAAAAGACACTGGTTTAAAATAGTTAAGCAAAGGGTAATATTTTGTAAAGTGATGGTATGAGAATCCACTAAAAATGGCTTAATAAAGAATAAAATATTGTGGGATAATTTTAAACAATGTATAGTGTAGTCATATACATATACCACTATTGTAAAACTGAAATTCTGGTGTGTATCCCTTTCTTTCTCATCTAGTTGTTTTTTTGTAAATGCAAAAACCTATGTCATTGCCATATATATGCTTTCCTTGTTACACTTAACAGATATTCATTATTAGATTGTTTAATGGAGAGAAAGTGTGCCTTGAGGACTGACAAAGTGGTAGAAAAGATTGATAGAGTTTGTAACAGTTATGAAATAATTCAGAAAATATTAATACCTATACATTGTTGAGTATCTGGATTTAATACGCACATGTTTCTAACTAGAGTTTGAAAGTTAAAATTAACTGTATGAGTAATATTACAAAAATAACCCTTACCCAACTGCTGCCCGCAGGGAAGGTCATGGCAGCTACCACGACAGTGCAAGACTAGATTCTAATCACCCTAGAAATGTTACTGAGTAACAGAAGGGTCGATAGTAGAATAACAAAAGGAAAGGACTTCGCTAGACATTGGTTAACTTCTCATTTGAAAGAAGCCAATATTCCTATGCATACCTTTCCACTTCGAACTGAGCTGGGGCTAAGAGTACAGAACTGAGCTTCCTTGTCCCGGGCTTCCCTAGTAGCTCAGTGGTAATGTATTTGCCTGCAGTGCAGGAGTTGGAGATGTGGGTTAGATCCTTGGGTCAGGATCCTCTGGAAAAGGGCATGGCAACCCACTCCATTACTGAAACAACTGAGCATCATGCATGCATGTCCTGGCAAGAAGTAAATCTGTATTCATGATGCAATAAGCAGTATTTTGGCTTGCATTTCAACTTGTGCAACTTAGCAAGTGAACAACGACTAAATTGTAACATATGCATTATATATTAAGGGCAGTACTACCAGAAATGTGGTATCTATTTTTTATTTCCTTTGTATGTTTTTTTGGTTTTTTTTAATCATTAAAAATAGGAGTCTTCATAACCTGTTTATTCCAATTCTCTTTAGACAGCGACACTAACAAAATTCTTAATGCATACACCCCCATCACCTACAAGTCTTTCTTTATGCTGTTATTTTGACACTTAAAGAAGAACATACCAATTTAACAACCAAGTTTTATAATTACTATCCCTACCAATCAAATGTTTGTATGTTTATCATATTGTTTCACATAATATTTTGAAACGATGTTGTATTTGTTTGCCCATCGAATGACCTCCTTCAGAGAAAGGCAATCCATATATTTTATTCTTTGAGAGTCCAGTGGATAATTGAATCACTAGTAGAAACTCAATAAATATTTTTAATCTGAACTCTAAAGATTTTTCTTTCTAAATCTAATTCAGTTCAGTCACTCAGTCATGTCTGACTCTTTGTGACCCCATGGACTGCTGCACACCAGGCTTCCCTGTCCATCACCAACTCCCAGAGCTTGCTCAAACGCATGTCCTTGAGTTGGTGATGCCATCCAACCATTTCAATCCTCTGTTGTCCCCTTCTCCTCCCGCCTTCAATCTTTCTCAGCATCAGGGTCTCTTCCAATAAGTTAGTTCTTTGCATCAGGTGGCCAAAGTATTGGCGTTTCAGCTTCAACATCAGTCCTTCCAATGAACATTCAGGACTGATACCCTTTAGGATGGACTGGTTGGATCGCCTTGCAGTCCAAGGGACTCTTTAAGAGTCTTCTCCAACACCACAGTTCAAAAGCATCAATTCTTCAGCACTCAGCTTTCTTCATAATCCAACTCTCAACTTTCCATAACTACTGGAAAAACCATAGCTTTGACTAGACAGACTTGTCTAAATTCCTCCATTATTAAAACAGATTAATTAATTTAGTTCATGAATCTAAAGTGACCAATATAAGAATAGACATTGCTAACTATGGAAAATCATAAAACACCCTACTTGCAATTTCCCTTAACTAAATCACTGTTTTCTCTTCATTTATTGAATATATATTTTCAAATTTAATTAGAATATAATGAAAATGAAAATATACAGAAACTATTTTTGTTGGTCTTCACTTAATTCAATAATTTCTTATTTTATTTAACCTTATTTGTATCAATATATAGAAATTGAATACAGTATGCTATATGAATAGCACTGTATTGCATAATACAAAGTTGCTTAGGGAGTAAATCGTAGACGTCCTCATCACAAGCAAAAAAATGGAACTATGTATGGTGATGGATGGTAACTATACTTATTGTGGTAATCATTTCTTAATGTATACAAATATTGAATCATAATGTTGTTTACCTGAAACTAACATGATATTATATGTTAATTATATTTCAATAGAAAATGAATAAGTGAATGAATAAATAAGTTGAGGACAGGGTACAGAAAACTCAATACTTATGAGAACCCAGAAAAAAGAAATAATATGTGTAGCTCTCAGTTAATCATGAAGGAATTAAAGCAAACTTTACTTCTGATAGCTTTGAGAACTACTAAAATGAAAATAAAAAGATCTTATTTCATCAAATGATGTAATAATATAAGTAACTGAAAGCCAACTACAAGAAGAGAAAACAGAATAATAAAATCTCAAGAGCAGAGGCAACAGTGGTAATTAGTTAAGTTAAATAGAGGTGGATGAAACATGAGCTCCAAGTGGAAAGATCCCAGGACAAATCATATTACCCAAATCCCAGGATTCTCAAAAATTGGAGTGCCCAGACACATTCAAGAAAGAAAATGGAAATAACACTTAAAGTAAAATTATTGACTCTAAGTTGTTTATTAGAAACCAGCTCAAGGTTTTCAGATATTCCTTCCAGATCATCTTTCAAAGTAGACACAGCAGTACCCATCCCATTTCAGTAGAAGGCTGATGATTACTTTCAGGAAAGACATTATCAGAGATAGTAGATGTACCAAACTAGAAATGAAAGGACTAAATCTCCCAAATGTTCAGAACCATCTACCCACCCACCAGCTCAAGAGGCATTCAGCATGCTACCAGGATTGTTCAGTTTCCTCGGAAGGAGTTCCTTCCTGGAGTAAAGGATCATAAATCAGGGATACCAACATGTGAATCTCCCATTAATGAAGGCTCAGCCCTCATGACCTAAATATTTTACAAAGACCTCATTTCTTAATGCCATAACATATGGCAGTAAGTTCAAAATACAAATTTGGGGAAGCCACAAACACGTCATAGTATACATGTTAAAAATATGGAGGTATGTAAAAGAAGAAATTACTGAAGTGAAAATTGTTGTCTAAGGAAGAGTAAAAAATCTGAGATCAGCAAAGTGAGAAAATGGTTGTTTCAGGAGTCCTTTAACCATAAAGAAAATATAAAAATATACACAATAGTACATATTATTTTTAATAAAGTAAATTTTGCTACACTCATCTATCCAATGGACTGTAAAATGACTTTTCAAAAGGAAAGCTCTGATTAGGTTTTTTAATTTACATCAAAAATTGTTTACGCTTTTTGTTTGTTCAGTCGCTAAGTCGTGTCTGACTCTTGTGACCCCATGTACTATAGCATGCTGGGCTTCCCATTTTCCGCTATCTTCTGGAGTTTGCTCAAATTAATGTCCATTGAGTAGATGATGTTATTTAACCAGCTCATCCTGTGCAGCCTCTTTTTCCTTTTGCCTTCTATCTTTCCCAGCATCAGGGTCTTTTCCAGTGAGTCGACTCTTCACATCAGATGTCCAAAGTATTGGAGCTTCACCATTAGTCCTTCCAATGAATTCTCAGGGTTGATTTTCTTTGGGATTGACTGTTGATCTCTTTTTAAGTCCTAAAGACCCTCAAGAGTCTTCTTCAGCACCACAATTTGAAAGCATCAGTTCTTTGGAGCTCAGCCTTCTTTGTGGTCCAACTCTCACATCTGTACACAATTACAGGAAAACCATAGCCCTGGCTGTATGGACTTTTATTGGCACAGATTGATGTCTCTGCTTTTTAATATGCTGTGTAGGTTTGTTGTAGCTTTCCTTCCAAGGAGCAAGTGTCTTTTAATTTCGTGGCTACAGTCACTATCTGTAGTGGTTTTGGAGCACAGGAAAAATAAAATCTGCCACTTTGTCCCTTGTTTGCCCTTCTGTTTGCCATGAAGTGATGGGACAGGTGCCTTCATCTTAGTTTTTTGAATGTTTAGTTTTAAGCCATCGTTTTCACTCTCATCTTTCACACTTATCAAGAGGCTCTTCAGTTCCTCTCCACTTCCTGCTGTTAGAGTGGTATCAACTGCATATCTGAGGTTGTTGATAATTCTCCTGGCAATCTTGATTCCAGTTTATGATTTATCCAGCCAAGCATTTTGCCTGATGTACTCTGTGTGGAAGTTAAATAAACAGGGTGACAATGTATAGCCTTTCAGATTCCTTTCTCAATTTTGCACCAGTCAGTTTTGTTCCATATCCGGTTCTAACTGTTACTTCTTGACCCACATACAAGTTTCTCAGGAGCCAGGTGAGGTGGTCTGGTATTACCATTTCTTAAGAATTTTCCACAGTTTGTTGTGATCCACATGGTCAAAGGCTTTTGCATAGTCAGTGAATCAGAAGTAGATGTTTTTCTGGAATTCCCTTGCTTACTCTATGACCTAATAGATATTGGCCATTTGATCTCTGGTCCTCTGCCTTTTCTAAACCAGCCAAATGCATGTATTTATATAAGGGAACAACATTCACATTTTTCTGAACTCATTTTTCTTTCATGAAAACATTTTAGGGTTCTTTCACTGTACTGTGTTTATAATATTCTTTAATATTTTATATTATCCTTTGACCTTTCACTATGTATCATATTTCATTGATTTAGAGATACTTTTTAATATATATGAATATATATATATAATGATATATATGTCACATATAATGATAGTGTATTTTTTGTATAATTGGCTAAGTAGCTTTACAGCTGGTTCTAGTTTTCAGTAATTCCCCTGCCAGTGCAGGAGATTCAAGAGACGTGGGTTTAATTCTTGGGTTGAGAAGATCCCTTGGAGAAAGAAATAACTACCCACTCCAGTATTCTTGCCTGGAAAATTCCATAGACAGAGGAGTCTGGTTGGCTACAGTACATGGGGTTGCAACAAGTCAGACATGACTGAGCAAGAACACAAGCAATAATGTCTTTGATGAAGTGAAATATAATTTATAGGTAGACTCTTATTGATGGGCTTTTTAGTTTATTTCCTGATTTGGGAAGTAAAAACAATTTTGCAGTGTTTCAATATAGATATCAACACGTTTTTTCTTTTGGCATAAGTGGGATTATGCCAATAGAGCTAAACACATAAAGTGGAACTTATCGTTCAAATGCATGTGTATTTTTATTTAAATATATATTACAGAATCATCCTGTAAAGAGAATGTAGCAATTTGGGTATTATTCATACATTTATAAGTCTAATTCTACAAAACTCATTTTTTTAATTTTTACATATTATTATTTTTGTTGCCAAATTTACATTTGAGACTTCCCTGGTTGCACAGATAGTGCAACGTGGGAGACCCGGGTTCAATCCCTGGGTCGGGAAGATCTCCCGGAGAAGGAAATGGCAACCCACTCCAGTACCCTTGCCTGGAAAATCCCATGGACAGAGGAACCTGGTAGGCTACAGTCCATGGGGTCACAAAGAGTCAGATACGACTGAGTGACTTCACTTTCTTTCACTTTCTTTATATGAAAATTTCACTCTGTACTATTGTTTTATTCATCGTTATTTAATTATAAGTAGGTGTAACATGTAGATGGTTTGTTAAATATAATTTCATTAAAAATGAAATATTTGTTAATATTTCTTTCACATTTTAATTGTTATCGATCTCATAATTTGCAGTAACTGTTTAAATATTAATTTATATCATTGTCTCGAACATACTTTACAACTATAATTTAACCAATATTTAGTTTTTCTATTTTAAATACAATAGTGTATTCTATTTAATGATCCCTCCTAAAACCATAATTTTGTTGTTTTCCTTTGATGCAAATATAAATTTCTTTTTTGAACCTTATTGTATTAAATAACTTATTGAGAAAGAGAAAATGAATAAATGGCATTTAAAATATTAGTTCAGAAAGTAATCACAAATGCTCTTGTATTATTCGTGGGAATGTAATTGAGACAGCCACTATGGAAGACAGTATAGAGACTCCTTTAAAAATTAGGAATAAAAGCACAGTATGACCCAGAAATCCCACTTCTAGGCATATACCCCAAGGAAACCAAAATTGAAAAAGACGTATATCCCGCTTTTCATTGCAGCACTGTTTACAGTAGCTAGAACCTGGGAGCAACGTAGATGTCCACCAGCAGATGAATAGACAGAGAAGTGTGGTACGTATACGCAATGGAATATTATTCAGCCATAAAAAAGGAATGCATTTGAGTCAGCTCTAATGAGATGGATGAACCTAGAGCCTATTATTCAGAGTGAAGTAAGTCAGAAAGAGAGACATAAATATCGTATACTAATGTATGTATATAGAATCTAGAAAAATGGTACTGAAGAATTTATTTGCAGGGTAGCAATGGAGTAACAGACATATAGAATAGACTTATTGACATGGAAAGAGGGGATGAGAAGGTAAGATGTATGAAGAAAGTAACATGGAAACTTACATTACCATATGTAAAATAGATAGCCAATGGGAATTTGCTAAATGGCTCTGGAAACTCAAACAGGCTCTGTGTCAATCTAGAGGGGTGGGATAGGAAGGTAGATGGGAAGGAGGTTCAAAGGGAAAAGATACATGAAAAAAGAAAAGAATCACAATTTTCTATATCTCAACTCAGTTCAAAATTATACTGAAATAAAATCATGTATGCTTTCCTAAAATGTCAGAATATAAGACATTTTGATGTTTTGCAAGCTATTTATATTTTAAGCATTGCTATGTAAACATCTTACACATTAAGATAAATCTGTAGTTACCTATATTTCCCCATGCGTAAAATATACCTTTGATTTTTACAAATGATATATACTTGTAATCAGCCTGACAGTACATTGGTAAATACTGAAACTGTTCAAATTTGCATCAGAGTGGCCAGTATAACCTCACCTAGATAGTGAACATAACCTTATTACATTCTAAACTTTTTTCCCTTGGAGATGAAATCATTGTGACACACAAATATAAAAATAGGAAATTAAACTAGATAAGAGAGGAGCAATGACAGATAAAGACAGTATAAAAGTGATATGCCATATCTACATCTACCAGAATCAACTGGCGTAAGCTACACCCAAGAGAGATGAGAAGTCCCATCCTGCCTCTGCTAACCCAGCTACAGCATTCACACAGTGTCAGAATTAAACCTTAACTGATCCTAACTTCCAGGATGATACATAATACCAGAGGTGCCTTGGTGAAACCTTTATCTATCTACACTTTTAATAACCTAGGTTATAGAGATGAAAAATATTCTGTAAACTGTCTTTAGAAGACATTTTATTAACCTCTAGAACAACCTTGTTTCAATGTTTGGCATATGTATTCAAATCTGAGACAGATTGTATCTCAGAATGTATCTCAGTTAGATAAGTTATTTCTTTATCAGGTATCAGAAGAAAATCCACTATAACATAGCACCATTTATGTGTCATATCTATAATAATATATTTTATTTGGCGGCTCACTGAACATAGAATATAAATAAAATGTCATTGTACTCAGTATAAAGAACGAAAGCAGAGAACTGACTGTACAAACTTTTAAAATAAATTCAAATTAAAAATTCTAGTAGTAAATTTTATCTGAAAAATTTGAATAGGAGTTTCCAAATTTTCTCTATCATTTTGACACATTAAAGAATTTATTAAAACATAGTTTTCATACATACAGTTTCTTGCATTATACTTTGATGTCACTGAAATATTTTCATGACTGGATATGTTTTGTAATTACAATTAAGAAAATATAATGAGATTTTTCTATGTATACAAGACTTTTCTAATAGAAATTTTAAATTGTGTATCATACAAAGAATACATTGAATGTGATAATTATAAAAAATATTTTTTATTTAGTCTTTCTGATGAAGGAGAAAATTCAGGCCCAGTCATCTTAGGTCTTTCCTGGCATTATTAGCATTATCTTTAAAAGTTCATAAAAGAGAATCTAATAAACAAATTAAACTTTTCTGTAAATTTATTTCCTTAACTTGAAAGTCAGGAAGCAAAATGGAAACTTAGTATTGTCTAAATGGGAAAAGAGAAAGCAACTAGATGTCAAATTTGACAAATTTGAATAGAAGGTTCAACTTTGTCATGGATTCTGAATGCAAATCTATATAATGTGGACCTGAAGAATCCTGAGATCATTATTGTTAACTGCTATCTGATCTTTTAGATGACTCTGGAAGGTACTTATGCAATTCATTTCTTTAAATTATTATCACTCAGTACGTATTCACTGAGATTCAGCTATAGGTTAGGGCTTCTCAGGTGGTTCAATAGAAAAGAATATACCTGCCAGTATAGGAGCTGTGGGTTTGATCCCTATGTCTGGAAGATCCCCTGGAGAAGGAAATTCTTGCCTGGGAAATCCCATGGACAGAGGAGCCTGGTGGGCTATAGCCCATGGGGTCACAAAATAGTCAGACACAACTTAGAAACTAAACAACAACATATTTATTGAAATCCAGCCATGGGTTAGAGGTTAATGAGAGGTCATGGAGATATAAAATCCAGAGTGACAGCTATCTCTTTTCAGATTTTTTTTTCAGTTTTTTGAAGAGTCAGACAATACACTCATAGTAGATTTTAATGAATAAAATGAGAAGGAAGAAATTTTCAGTTGGGTAGTATATTCAGCAAGAGGGCTTATGGGAAACCCGTGGGGATGGTTGACTTGACACAGTAATTTTGTCTTGGCATTTATCTTACAGAAGCCAGAGATTCTAGAGGTCCCTATAATATATAATACATAGCAAACAATTACTCAGCATCCTGCATGATTCAAGCACTCTGTGGGGCTTTTTTTTAAGATACCTAAAATCTACTTTAATTTCACATACAACTATTATTTAGCAATGTATTAATGCAAATATACTCATACTTAAAAAAAAAGTGTGTCTTTGTAACTTGCTTATATTATTTAGTATACTGTCCTCAGGGTTTATCCACGTTGTCCCTTATACCAGAATTATCTTCCTCTTATAAGGCTGAAAATATGCTGGACCACATGATAATTCTATTTTTATTTTTTTGAGACATCACCATGTAGTTTTGCACAGTGGCTGCACCATTTTACATTTCCATTAATAGTGCACAAGAGTTCCAATTTCTTGCCACCCCCACCAGCAGTCATTATTTATAAGTTTATATTTTTGATAGTGGCCATCCTTACAGGTGTGATGTGATATATAATAGTGGTTTTGATTTGCATTTTCATCATTATTAGTGATACTCAACATATTTTCATATTTTTGTTATCTGTTCATCTTCTTTGGAGAATTGTATATTTATTTGCCCATTTTTTTAATCAGGTTATGTTTGTGGTTTAGTTATAGTAGTTCTTTATACACTTTCATATTAACCACTTATTTGATAAATGATTTGCAAATATTTTTCCCATTCTGTAGGTTGCCCTTATACTTTGATGCACAAAATACATTTTATCATGAAGATTAAGATTTAAAGATTATTCTGAATATCTAATTCATGACAGAAAATGTATTACATAAAGAAATCTCAAATGCTCACTGAAAACATGTAGAAGATAAAGGAATATTGCCTCTTTTAAAAAAAAGAAGAAGAATATGAAAAGAACAATAAAAGTGAGCTAAATTGCCAAAAAGACATTGATTATTTAGAAAAATAATTGTAAAGATGTGCTTTAGATTTACTATGTAAACAAGAAATAGACTCAAATTTGTATGAAAAAATATAATTGGGAACTGATCTGAGAGCAGCAGCTCTGAGCCAAATTATGATGCGGTTGCAACAAAGGTCTTAACTGTTGCTATGGAGATCTCTGAAACTAGAATGCCTATTAAAAGTTGTTCAGTTTTGAGGCAAAGTCGTTGAGCATACATATGAGTGTCCTTTCCTTGGGTGAGGTCTTTCCCTAAGGAAGATACATTATCATGCACCCATTTTGCCTATTGTAACTGATTAGGTATTATAATTCTTTCTACTGGCCATTTAATGCTTTCCTATGGTAAATGATATTTTTGTGTGAGTTTACATTCAATACAAATTTATTTCAATTTTTTCCTATCACCATATGTGCATTCAAATGTTCCTACTTTTCCATTCTTTGTTCTACACATCTGTTTGCCAGTTCTCATGAGTACATACACATACTCAGTATATTTATAAATGGAGGAGAAGGGGATGACAGAGGATGAGATAGTTGGATGGTGTCACTGCCTTGATGGACATGAGTTTGAGCAAGCTCTGGGAGTTGGTGATGGACAGGAAAGCTGGTGTGCTGCAGTCCTTGGGGTTGCAAAGAGTCGGACATGGCTGAGCAACTGAACTGATATTAGTATATAGTCTTAATTCTGGACAGTTCTCTTTCCATAAACATTAGAGACCAGATAGACTTCCCAAAACTCTATTCAAAGAGTTAATCCCACTATTGAGTTTTTGAGGCACTCTTACGTAAGGCTATAGTGAAGCAGTCCATTTTTAACTTGAAGCTACATCCTAAGCTGACCAATGCATGGACCAAGCTCAGCTACTTTCTTTCTTTCTTGGTTTGTCATATATACCAACTCCATATGGTCATAAGTGTGACTTGGGAGGAACTAGTTTGTGGAAATTTTGAGGATAATATGGGAATTTGGACCACCTAAATATGAATCTTGCTTGTGCCTTCTGTCTTTTCACATGTTTGACTATAGATGTACTACTTTTATCTCATGATGTATTGCTACTGAAAGTATCATATCTTCTGATGCAGTGGGTGTGACAGAATCCAGCTCATGAGCACACCACTCTAGTATCATGGCCACTTGATATTTTATGTCAAGTCCAGTATACTGTCAGGAGATTGTGTTTTTAATGATACAAACCTTTCCACTGGAGATGCATGGCTTCACTCCAATACCCTAGAAACATATTTTGTGATTCTCATCTTGGATAGTTCCATCATCCCCACATGGTATCATATCTTATCACAGATTCTTCTGTAACCATAGTGTTTGACTGATACCTTGGCCCAAGCAACTGGTCTGTTTACACTATGGACTACACCCATAGCAGAGTCATTTTTTCCTCTAGGCAATATTTAAAGTTAGGTAGTCTTTACCTACACACAAATTGGTGGAGGTAGGATTCTCAAGTGTAGAATATATTATTACTTCTAGTATCCAAAGAGGTCTTCTAGATATTAAGATTCTTAGTAGTGTAAGGCAAAGGATGTTATAAGATTGTCTACTTTGGAGAGCATATTTGGTTGTGCAACTAGAAACATTAAAATTTCCTCTGATGTAACACATTCTTAACATTTCATTTTGTTTGTCCTCCACCCACTGTATGTCTTGTGAAAATCTTCCATGTTTTTACACCCATCAGATGTGTACTCAAAATGCAGATGTTCCTAGATGTCTGGAAAATATTACGATGGGAAAAGACCAGAAGACAGATAATTTTATCCTTAGTGTATAATTGTATTTCTGATGTGAAACACAAAATGGTCCTCTTGCTCAATAGGGATCTGCTAGGTTTTTCTTCTTGCCAATGTGGTGATTTAAGTGAAGATTCTGGAGATCACTGTGCCTGCATAAAATAATTCAAGGGGACAGTAAGCCTTGCCTTCCTATAAGGATAAAATTATTATTTTTACTTTTTTAGCCAAGTAAAAACTCAGTTTCAGTATTGGTTTTCTCCATTCTAATAGTTCTCATTCAATAGACCAAGCAACCAATGTAATCATTCTGCCACTTAACAAGTGTGCCCACTCCAATTATATATTCAGGCACTGGGGAAAATGCCATCAAGTACACCCATAGATCCACTATATTCACAGTGATTAGGTCCCAGAGCTAAGCTCCATTTATCACCTAAGTACTGTAAACTCCTACTCTAATAAGGGTGAAATGATGATGCTTTGAGTCTTTAAATCCAGTATCCAGTATGTTTTGGTATTTCCTTTTTACTTATGTATGTTTGCCTGAGTAAATAGCTATAGGATACTTTGTGGAACAAGTAGAGGAATTATTATTGTGCATGCTTGCTACAGTGTTTCAGCATCCTTTCTCAGTCAGGCTTCCCTTCAGTCAGTGGGTTTCTGAGCTTCTTAGTGGTTCAAGCTTAAAAACAGGGCAAAAGTTTATGCCAGTCTGTTGGCAGTGCTGCCTGTTGCCTCCTGATCATCTACCTGAATGCATTCTGTGTTTTATACATAGCATTATCGTTTTTGACCATGTTCTTACCCATGGGAAGTCCATGTTCTATTAAATATCTCCATAGTTCTCTGTGGGTCAAGCCATCCTAACTGTCAGTTTTGTATCTATACTTATTACAATAATTGAATTCATTTGGCTTTATCTGATTAAGTATCAGCACCTGACCTTCATTATTTATTTATTTATTTTTGACTCTTATCAAGTCCATTACCATCAGGAAACTAAGTTCTCCAACATCTCTTCTCATCAGCTCCTGTCTAGAAAAGACCACTGAGCTACTTAAAGATAGCAGTTCTTCTCACACCAGTGCATTTCTATGACTTCACCTATTGGCTGTCTGTGAAAGCCAAATGGGTAAAAGCAAATGATGGTGTTTACCAACACAACAAAGTCTCATCTTCACTGATTCACTCTGCTGGATATGGGGTCTTCACCAGAATAAGTCAATGAAATACACAGCTACTGATTTATTTAAATATGCAATCACTGATTCTATACACGTATTATTTCAAATACTCAGCAGGAAGAATCAAAAGCAATTTGTCTTTCAATGGAATAAAAAGGACAGGAACACATCACTATCTTATCCTCAAGATTATTTTACCTATCCTGCCATCTGCCTTATTACAGTCTATAGCATTTTGATTGACTTGACATTCTATGTAGCAACATAGTGGATCTTTAAATTGATAACACTCCAACTGATTCTGGTGAAAAGAATTTGTTGTTACCTGGATGGCTGTTAGATATCCTGGATGCTCTGTAAAGATAAATTAAAGCCAAGGAGTGAAAATAAATTCAGTGAATATTCATAGATATTTCAATATATTGACATTTTCATGGATCTATTGTCTTAGGTTGTGTTGGGGGATTACTTCTCAGTAAAATGACAGTACAGTAGACCCATTTGTGCTAGACAGAAGCTTTATTTTCAAAAGGGTTATGGTTGGCAGATTAATCTACTTTTATGCTAAAAAAGCAAAGTGCTATAGGCTGATGCCATTCCCACACAAGAATTTAAATAGCAGGTCAGATAATCAAAAGGTCTCTTGGGTTGGCATTCTGATTGTAAAATGACCCCATTCATAAACTAATAGCTGAGTCCTGTCATGGAGGCTAGGAGCCCAGACTCCAAGAGATACCTGTAAGAAGGCTGCTTTCAGAAGTCACAATTAAAAAAAAAAATCAGTTTCATAGAGTTGAAATGGGTCATTAGAGATGCAGTTCTGTTCATGCAGCCCTTTCCTATCAATATAATTCCTTCTGACACTTATGAGATGGGGAATTACAAGAGTATAGCACATCAATTATTGCTCTACATTCTCATGGAAAAGCAGTAACAGGACATTAAATTAGTCCAGAGAGGCTTATCTGCAAGGTCATCTTTATATTTGTTCTTCTGTGTACTATGATGTGTCTTTTTAAACTCAGACTGCTTTTAGATTTTCTTTTTAATACTGGTGTGGCTTAGTATAGTTGTCTTTATATTTCTTGTACTTGGGGTTTGTTGAGTTCCTGCAATCTGTAAGTCAAAAGGTTTTGCTATTTGGCTATTTACAAAAAAGCAGTGTACCCAGCTGTTTGTGGACACTTTAAAAGTGTTAGCTCTGATTGGCTTGGGTGGTCCCTCCTCGAACTCAAGTAGTTTTCTCACTGCATGTCTGATCAGTACTCTGATGAATAAAGGAAGACTCTGAAGATGCCTGGATTCCTCTCTGTGTGCACCTCTCTCCTCTACATTAGTCTTCCTTAAATTCTAGCTTCCTTGTCCTATCCTCATCATCAGCTCCATCTTCTTTACTCAGGATGTCAACCAGACTCTACCTGGTTCTCCCTCCTGGATCTACTTCTAGAAAATTCTCTAAAGGCAGTAAATTTAGGTGAGTACAGGCCTCACAATGTTTGCTCGCCATGTCTTTCAGATCACTGATTTTCACTGACACTGTCATATTTGAGTGTCAGAGAAGTAAATTTACAGTAAATATGGATACTGCTGCATCTTGGCAGGAAGCAAAATCTGTAGGTTCAAAACAGAAATCCTGTTACATTTCAGGGTGCTTCCAATTTGCCATATTCTGAATCTGCTGAACTTTGCTCAGCTTCTTATTCTTCCAGTGCGTAGGAAAGGTAAGTGAGCTGGCCTACACTTTGGCTGAGCTGTTTTATTGAAATGTGATATGCATCTCAATGCCACTGACCCCTGGTGAAGACATAAAATTTTCTGATTAATCTTGTGTTCTGTAACCCTTGGTCTAAAGAAGTATGGGGTGCTTTGTACAAGCTTGACAGAATTTTTTATGGAGAACAGTGAAATTGATGTTTTTGCACCTGTTCTCAGTGAGTATTCTATGGGCTCTGTCACTGAAGGCTTAATGCATAGCAAGAATATACCTTCTAGAGGGTGTTAGAAATTCTGGATGTGACTTTCATTTGGGCTCCCTGATTTTGAGTTGTTGCATGAATACCAGTAGTTCTCCATCCAAGAGAGAAAACTCTTGTAGGGCGGTTTCTTCAAAGGGAGACTGAAATTTACACTTGGCTGCTTCTTAACCCTTAGTGATACAGCCTTTAGCACATTTTGCGTATCTCTGTTATATTGTATCATTTTTCTGCAACAGAGTATATAGTTGAAGCACTTGCATTCTGTATCTTAAGGTTTATGTCTGTGCTTAGGATTCATCTTTGATTTGGGGAAGGTTCATGTTCCTATATTCTGTTTAAGTTTTGGAAAATGACTTGAGAAGAAACAACGTTAAATGCTTTAGGTATCTTCTCTAGGCCATTTTCCTTATCTTCAAATCTCAACCTCCATGAAAAAACCTTGAACACATATTCTAAATCCCCAGCTCAGAGAGTGCTGCAAACATCCTGTTGCTTTTTTCAACTTTTTCTATATTTCCATTAGCTATTAATCAACAAACAAATCAATGTATTTCAAAAATATGAATGTGCCACTCTCATTTGTCACTCTTTTCTTCAAACTGCCTATTCTAATCATTTTCAATGAATCTTAGCAGTTATTTTGTATATTTTTCTAGCTCTATGGTATTTTATACCATAAAGATTGATATTATTCTAGTTACTGGAACTGAAGACCTGAGGTGCATCTTAACATCTTACACACTGGTCTGAAGTTATAAAGCACATCTACCCCTTTACTCAAATGCAAGTTTTTAGATCTGCAGTTCCTTTTATGGTGATCACTAGTCAGTCAATAGGATGTTGAAATTTAAATTTTAGATTAAATTAAATATCTGGTGTATTAATTGCACTGGTCAAATATGATTACTTTATGGACAGTTTGGATATAGAATACTTCTGTCTGGCAATTCTGGGCAATCCATGCAGGACTTGTCAAAAGTATGGAATCTAATGTTTGTTTTCTTTCCAATTTTGGTAATTATACTAAAAGCAAACAGTTTGTTCATAGTAAATTATAAGTAGAAGGAGAATTGTTTTAAGAGAAAAAGTCTTCAGAAGGCTGTATTTCAGCCCCACTCTTTAAGGTAAATGAGGACTTTTAACTGTGAAACGTCCACTAACTATGTAGATCTCTATCTCAAAACTAGTAACATGATGTACCTATGGGTTTGCTACCCCATCGGAATCCTCAGATCTACTGGTAATGCCAACATGTATATAACTCCACATCTATCTCTGTTGCTTTGAAAACCTTCTACTTTCCACAATCTAGAAACTCAGACCATATTTTCAGCTATGTATGTGGCTAATTATATAGAAATGTATCCTTTGGTGAGAGTGAATCAAAGCAGCATATGAGCACACAGAAAACATTAAAGAACCTCACTATTTATCTCTCATTGCCTGATCTACATGCCAAAAGTCACTTTGTGTTTTTGGTTCCATTTTTAATTCATAGCAGTGTGTGTGTGTGTGTGTGTGTGTGTGTGTGTGTGTGTGTGTGTGTGTGTGTGTGTGTGTGTGTGTGTAGAATAGCAATATCTCACAGAAATATATACATTAAATCCTAACTCCACAATATATTTTTTAAGTTTCACATTTCACTGCTTTGGGTATGGAGCAGATATTAATCAGAACACACACTAAGTAGACAATGTTAATCAAGTCTCTTGTTTACTGTACAGCTTCTCTATCAATCAGCAGATTCTGATCTGTTGGTAAATATTGAAACTTCAGTTATTTTGTCCTTGTAAGGATGTTCTCCTTTATCCTATCTACTGTAATTTTCTAGGAATCTTTCTTGTTATAAAAAGTTTTGTTGTATACTTAGTTGATTCCCTGATAACTAGGTTTCTGTGTTCAATAGATGCAGCCTATTTTGCATGTCTATTAATCTCTCTTGATGTTTGACTACACATTTGATTTGTTTTTGATCTTTTTCACATTGAAAACATTTCTTTACAGTTATCTGAGTTGGAAACAGGGTATAAAAATGAGTTACAAATCTTTAAGATTTCTTATGTGTTTTGCATTGAGATATAGGCTTATATTTTGAAAATTGCAACTAGCTTTATATTTTAAAAGCTTTATATTATTCTTCACATCTCCTATATAAATTTACTATACGTTTTCTGCTATACCATACACTATATTTATTGATTGTGTATGCATTGTGCCAGAAATTATTTAATATAATATTCATATTTTCCTACAGATAGGAAAAAAAATCACTTTTTTGCTTTTATTTTAATTGCTTCCCACTCAGACAATCAAATTTCTTTAAACAAAAATACATAAATAATTAATACAGTTTCAATTTGAGGCATACAGTTTTCTTTACTCCCCAAGGGGAACAAAGAATTGTCTTCTTCCCTTCTTTTTTATCCTGTCTCTTACCCCTCCTCTCTCTTTCCTTCTCTTCATTACCCCTTCATCCAGCCCCGACTTTTTCCATCTCTTCTTTCTCTCCCTTTCCTCTTCTTCTTCTTCATCCTCCTATGTTAGTATTCTCTCTCTCTCTCTCTGGCTCAGTTTGGTTTTACACTATATAGTGACACTGACTGTCCAGATGGTTTCTAACCAACATTCTAACATCTATATTAAAAATATATCTATTTTTATTTGTAAAATAAAACACTTCTTTTAAAATAAAATACTTCATCTCTGTGTAATACTTAAAAAAAATAAACCCAAGGTATTATTACTGTAAATTTCTCTTTTGGTGCAACTCATATTTCATGATTCATGTTTATTCTTCATAATACATATTTTTATGTCATTGCACCGAAGTAGTAGCAGTTCTTTTCAGAAAATATTTTATTCTGATAGATTTCCTCGAAATCAAGTGAAGAATACCAGTCAGAAGTCAAGAACAAGTATTCCCAAATAAATGACATAGGTTGTTGCAAATATAAAAATCTATTTTCTCAATTTTTGCTTTCATATTTTTCAATTCCTGGTCTACCTTTTTTTGTGTTTTTGAAAATCTTACTTTGTTATCTGCTTGGTTTGAATATTCACCCCCCCTCACTTAAATTCATATGTTGAAATTCTAATGCTTAATGTGATAGCCAGAGGGGTTGGGCCTTGCTGAGGTGATTCTGCCATCATTGTGGAGCTCTGGTGAATGAGATAATGCTCTTAAAAAAGAGATCCCACAGAGATCTCTCACCCTTGACCTTGTGAGGACATGATGAGAATGTGCAGGCAAAGAACCAGAAGAGTCCTCACGAGAAGGCTACATGCTAGTATTTCTTCTTGGACTTCCCAGACTTGAGAGCTGTGAGAAATAAACTGCTGTTGTTTATAAGCTCCTCAGTCTATAAGATATTTTTAATAACAGTTTTTAAGGATCAAGACAATATTTCTTCACAAATCAAGATGTTAATATTGGTATAAGTTTGCTTATTTTCAGAAATGAAATGTCATTATATAAAATTACAGATATATTTCCTGGTATCTCTATCTCTAGAAAGGAAGCTAGATAAAATAGTTGTCATTTTCTTCAAGCTCAGCAGTGAATCACTAGAAAGTGATTACTTAAATGATCAATCATAACATAAAATAAGCTTCATTTATATAAATTAATGGTTAGGTCTCAAGAACACTGAAATTATTAGTTATTGTGGAGAGAGAGAAATAGCTCCTATATGATCTCCTGACTGTTCTGCTCATGATAGCCTTGATTGTGAAAATCTTTCAGAAATTATCCACAATGAATAATGAAACGAGTCTACAATTAAACTGTCACTTAATGGCTACCACACAGACAGATGCTACATTAATTTGTCCCCTGCGTATTATTAAAATCATTTAATTATTAATGTATGATGAAATTTTGCACTACAGAATGTTAAAAATGAATATGATCCTTAACTAGAAAATGTGTCAAATACAGAATAAAATCATATAGTGTCATGCTTATTTAAAATCAAAGCAGAAAAATACTTTCTAATTTGATATAGTTGGTTGAACAAAGAATGAACAGTAAAATATTTACTTTTCAGATAGCTTGTTAAGTAGACCATTTCAGAAATAGCTGATAAGTTTATGCTTCTATAACAATAGCATTTCCCATTTGACTTTTGTTTAATTAACTAATTTCCATTATTTTCACTTAAATGAATACCATTTATAAGTAGAAATAGTGTGAATGTTAAAAATATTAATAACTTGGTCTTACATATTTAATTGTAACATAATTTATAAGATATTTTTAAAGAAATGATGTTAATTCCTGTTTTTATATCTGTGAGGTATGTGTTCTTGTGTGTGTGCTGGTGTGTGCACGCGTGCTCTGTTACATCGGAGTCTCTGCAGCTCCATGCACTGCCGCCTGCCAGGCTCCTCTGTCCAGGGGAGATTTTTCAGGCAAGCATACTGGAGTGGTTTCCTATTTCTGCCTTCTGGGGATTTTCTCTGCTCTTGGATTGAACCTGTTTCTCCTACATCTCCTGCATTGGCAGGCGGATTCTTTACCATTGAGCCACCTAGAAAGCCTATGTGTGTATGTGTGTGTGCATGTGTGTGTCCCAAATAATCAGCCACTGTGCATGGAATCAGTAGTTGACGTCATTGACTAAATCTCATTGACCTATTGGTAAGCATATTTTTAATGACGTCTACACAAAAATCTATTTATTATGGTAAATAGTAAAATGTGTATGTGCCAAAAAAACAGTGATTTTAGTAGTTGTAATTTGAACCCTCCTCTGACTTTCTTGATTTGCGACATAAGGAAAAGTAGACTTGTTTTCCATAACTGCAAAGATTATACCCAAGAATGAAAAAATTCTGCCTAGGAGAGTGTGTTATTCATACTATTGAATATTTTGTCTGTTTTTGGTCCAAAATGTATAGGGTTCTTACAGTTAAACATTGTATGTAACTCTCAAGGTTTGTGGACTACATAAAGATCTCATTGGATTTCTTTATTAAGAAATAAATATGGAATACCGGGCATCAGTGTATGGGTGTGTGTGTGTATATATATATATATGTGTGTGTGTGTGTGTGTGTATATATATGTGTGTGTGTGTATATATATATATATGCTCCATGTTTTAACTGTATCCTATGGCTACTGTAACTTATTAGTAAAGGCCTTGCACTCAGTTTAATTTACTAAATTATTTGCAGCATGAGAATTCACTAGTTTATTTATTCATCTCTGGGTAGTACATATGTTTCTTAGTACATATGATATTTATTTCACATCAATCTTATGAAAATATTATTTTAGGTCCCAAATGCATCCTTGTAAACAAACTAGATATGTCTTCTGAAGGGAGATAAGATTACTCATTAAATCAGGTGTGTTGATATAGAGGTGATCGTTGAAATCATAACATGAGATTATTTTTAGATTCAAAAGATTTCTTTACAACATATGATTTGGGGTTTTAAGTAAGAAAATGTTTCCAATAATAAATGTTCAAGTATAGGTTTGTTTCTCAAAATCCCCACTAATTTTGTTCACATTATTCACATTACAGTTGTCAGTTACAAACTATCAAAAGTTTTATAATATTAAATAATCATTTCAAAATCAAATTTCCATAACAGGAATATAGTATAAGTAATAAGACACAATTTGGGATAATTAGAGCAAAAAAGAACCAGTATATATTTGCTAATAGTCCCTTCAGATATTATTGGATCTGCTTGCAGATGTTCCAGGGTACATGTGAAAATTTTGTTTCCCTGGCCTCACAAAATTTATCTTTGTCTTTCACTTGACATTTAATATTCTGGATTTTTTTATATAAGCTAAGAAGTGGGGGGGGGGGGGGGGCGGAATTTGTAAAGGGGCTTCCCAGGTAGCTCAAACAGTAAAGAATCTGCCTGCAATGCTGGAGACCTAGATTTGATCCCTGGGTCAGGAAGATCCCCTGTATAAGGGAATGGCAACCCATTCCTGTATTCTTGCCTAGAGAATTTCATGGACTGAGGAGACTGGTGGATACAGTCCATTGGGTCCAAAGAGTCTGACAGGACTGAGTGACTAACATTTTCACTTTCCATATTCCAAACTCCATAACTTGAATTCTGAAACTAGAAGGCTAATTTTACTTTTCAGTGGCTGACTGATGACTTAACTGCTGGCTGAAAAATAAAGTTGCTTAAAGTTCCATCATCATGAAATCTGATTATTTGAAAGTAGTAAATAATCTCAGAATATTTCAAAATTCAATGTGTAAATTCATGTATAACTGCAATGCTCATATTATCTTCCTGTAAAATATTGTTTAAATGCAGTAGTAAAAATTTTTCAACCTGAATTGTGCTTTGCATTAGAAAATGCAGCTTGAGTGAATCAATGAATTTCTGACTTGGGGCAAGATTTTTATTTTCATAAATAGAAATGGAAGTTTCATGTAAGATTAGCAAAAACAGTTTTAAAATGAGCCTAATTTATTGTCCTCATAATTAAAATACTTAGTGTGCCCTCGACATATAACACTTTACTGTCTCGAGCTTTTTACATATTAGAGAAATTGATAAATCTGTTCCAACTGAAAGTGTTGTGTAATATGTATGAAAGAATATTAACTAAGTTTTGCTTACTTCAGTTTTGTCTTTGAAAAATTTACCGCTTAGCATTGCCAAATTCAGACAACTGGTAAAAATTTTTTAAAAAGTTTATTTGTTCCACTTGATTCCTATAATCAGATTAACTAATCCTTGTTTACTCAAATTGGCAATAATTTTTCATTCAAGATAAAAGCCAAACAGAATAGCCTCAATTCGTTTTTAACGCCTGGATAGTATTTTATCATATGGTTTGTACAATTATATATAATTTTATTAACAGGCATAGAGGCATTTAAATTTGCTTCAGGTAATTTGTTATCTTTGTTTTCCATTCTTCTAATCTTTTTTCTATTGAATGTTGAGATCTTTGTTATATATAAAAGTTAAAGTAATAAGCATTTAAGAAAAAATTTATAGTAATGGAATTTCTGCATGGAAAAATACAGTATACAATATTGAATCTATTTAGTAGTTTCTTAAATCCTAGACTATTTTATTTGTTCATATGCTATTTATATTTTTGAATATTCATAGAAAATCTATGATTTTTGGCATAAATTTCCTGAACTAATTAAAATAGCCCTTTATAATATGCAAATAATTTTTGTCTTAGAAATTATTAGAATATTTCTCCATATACTCTCTTTTTTTCTCAGCCTACATATTGCCTAATACTTGTCTTTCATGATAGATTATAACTCCTTAGAGCTCTCGTTCTCATTATCAATCCATTCCTAAAGAACTGGAGATTCTCAAGGTACCTTCAGGAGCTTTGACTTCCATCATTTAGTTGTCATATATTTGGTAGAGAAGTAGTAAAAACTTTTGATATCAGAATGAAATTGAGGGAATGACTTAATAGCTTATACAAACCTAACAATGTAACCTTCCCCATTAAGTTTTCCACTTATACCTAACCTTATGTGTTTGAAAATATTGAGTAAATATACATTTTAGGTAGTATACTGTATGGAAACTTTTGAAAGCAAGATGATATTTACTTGTACCTCTTGTATCTGAGGTTCAATTTATTGCCATTATAGTATCATTAGGATGATTCATATATATTGACTCTCTTGCTTCAGTTATTTAGAGGTATTGTATTTTTCTGACTGAATTGAATTCAGTGTAGTCATGTGACTTCCTTTTTGAATGAATTGTTAATGAAAATGATAGCATCATCTCCAGGTTTAAGAGTAACGCTGTAATTTCACCATGATATCTTTTCAGTACTACAGTATGGAACACTCTGACCATCTATGGTTGCCATTAGCCAGTAAACTTGATTATGTTAACAAGAGCCTCTTTACCAACCCACAATGAATTTGCTCATGAGGAAGCAGTACAATTTCAGGGTGTCTGTTAAACATTGTAACATCTAGCCTCCCCTGACCCATACAACCTGTGACATCCACTCACATAAACCAAGTCTCTGCTCCCAGCATCTATCTCACATGTTTTATTGCAAGCTGTCCTCATGAGTCATAAGACTCTCTTATTATTTCCAGGGAGTTTAATGAATCATTGTAGCTTACATTTGATTTTTGTTGAAACAGCTTTCTTTTCAGTGATACCCTAAAAGATTTTTTTTCCCTAACAGATTGTAAAAAGGAAGAATATGAAAGATGAAAACTTAATTACAGATTTAGCTGTAACACATACAAATTGTGGCATTTGTAACAGTTATGGGAAATTCTTAGGCAGTGTGTTTGATGTTTCTTTTTTCTCCCTCTTGTTAAATTTAATAGCTCCTAAATATTCATAGGTAATGTTTTACACTCCTTATATATTTCTTTTCAGGAAATCTCATTCTTTTCTTTCCATTAAAATGTAGTGCAGCATGAAACTCTACATGCAGCTATTAATAATACAACAAATCACTATTTACTCAGCAACCAATTGAATAAATAAACTTGTAGCAATAAAACTGGGGCTTTCTGTGACTATCACTCTCCATTTACATCCTCACCTTTGGTAGCTACTTACAGCCCAGAGACAATTCTAACTTGCATTTGGTTTTAACAATACCCAAGCATCTGCTTTTATCTCTCACAACATTTGTTTACATCCTCAAGAATAAGATTTTGCTTACATACTTTCCATTTTTAATTTTGATTTTATAAATAGCTATGTAAACATTTTTGCACATATCTTCTCAGAAGTGAGAGTTCCTTTAAACAGCTGCTTAGAAACAAAATTGTTTTATGACTTAATGAGTTTTATTAATTACCAAATTAATTACCAAATTCCTCTTCAGATTAGTTGTACCAGCTTACATTTCCTTCAGCAGTACAAAAGAGTTTCCAATGTTTTACAGCCTCATTATCACTTAGGTTATTGCCAAGATATAGAAAATTTCCTAGGCTGGTGAGTGTGAATCATTTTCCCTTGGTTTTAATTTGCATTTATGTGATTGCTGATAAGTATAGCAGCCCTTTTTCTTTTTTGTTTAATTTCAGTCTTTTGTTGCTATTGGTGCTGTTGCTTAGTCATGTCTGACTCTTTGCAACCCCATGGACTATATATAACCCGCCAGGTTCCTCTGTCCATGGAATTTACCAGGCAAGAATATTGGAGCAGATTGCCATTTCCTTCTCCAGGGATCTTCGCATCCCAGGGACCGAACCTGGGTCATCTGCATTGCCAGCAAATTCTTTACTGCTGAGCCAGCAGGGAAGTCTTGTTGCTATTGTTGATACTTTTTATCAGTTATTTCTATTTTATTAGCCTTGATCCATGAATTTTAATCAATATTTAATTAGTATGTTATTATTCTTTTATTTTAGATATTATAATTTTATTCTAGATATGTTATACTTTGATTTTCATTGATTATTCAATCTAGGTCTATGTGGTATTTTTGTGTGTTTAATGTGTTCAGGGTCTCCTAATAAAAGAGTTAGCATGCACTGGGTGTATACTTGTTACTAAGTACTACTAGACTGGGCAGTATTAAATTTTATACACTGTATTGCCTAATAAATAAAGTCTAAAAGATTAATATTATATACCTATCTAATACTCAAGGGAATTAATATAGGGTAAAATTAAGAAATATGCCCTGTCTGATATGTCAGTGAATCTATAACTTAAGAAGTCTAATTTCAGAATTCACTCTTTAGAAAAGTTTAGCATATACTATTCTTCACAACGGAGAAGGCAATGGCAACCCACTCCAGGACTCTTGCCTGGAAAATCCCATGGATGGAGGAGCCTGGTAGGCTGCAGTCTATGGGGTCGCTAGGAGTCGGACAGGATTGAGTGACTTCACTTCCACTATTTACTTTCATGCATTAGAGAAGGAAATGGAAACCCACTCCACTGTTCTTGCCTGGAGAATCCCAGAGACAGGGGAGCCTGGTAGGCTGCTGTCTATGG
This sequence comes from Antilocapra americana, assembly GCA_007570785.1. NCBI lineage: Eukaryota > Metazoa > Chordata > Mammalia > Artiodactyla > Antilocapridae > Antilocapra > Antilocapra americana. Next base: position 7,898,414 of record ML663566.1, on the reverse strand, counting down.
GGTCGCACAGAGTCGGACATGACTGAGGCGACTTAGCAGCAGAAGCAGCATTCTTGACAAAAACAATTGTCCAATTAGTCATAAAATCGTTTATGACAATGAAGCTCCATTATCAAGTGAAATATATATGCATGGGAACATAACCTAGGCAGAACAAACACAGAGACCATAAAAAATTACATGTGCAGAAGACTCACTTCCTCCTGTGTCTAGTTTTTGACACTGCTCAGCTCTTTGACCCACAGCTCTAGCAATGGGAGGTGCTCTGTGAGTAAATGACCCAAGCAGGGAAAAATTCATGAGGACTGTGCATGATAGGATAGCAAAACCAGGAAGTGGACTGCTGCTGTTGTACAGTCAGTGATCACTGTGAAAGACAGCTCAGGATGGAAATTGCAGTGTAACAGTTAGAGCTGTAGATTTTATTCACTTGCAAGAAATAAAAAAGAAAAAAAAAGATATTTTGAGGTCAGAATCAACATAATCCATGAGCAGTCATGAATGAGATTCCCTAGCTGTTTGACAATTAAAAAAATGCAAGGTTGGGTGATAGGTGAGTTGAAACTTCAGAGTGTTTTGTGATTGACTTTCTCAAAACTGCCCAGAATGAAAATGCACACCATTATGACCTTAAGACTGATACTTTCTCTATGATTAACATACTTCTCTGTTGCACATAGGAGAGGGATGAGAGTTTTCATTGGTGTGACCTGTATGACCTTCACTTGAGCAAATCAGACCTGTGCAATACCACCTCAGTACCCAGTTAAATTGCAACAGAAACCCATCTTGGCACTCCATCACTGACCATACCATGAGGGGTCTTACCACATACATCACATACACACATACGTATACTTATGTGTACACATACTAGTGTTATTCTACACAGAGGTATTTTGTGCATATGTTTACTTATGCTATATAACAGACCATGTGAAGCAGTGAAAAGAGCTGAGAAAGACATAATCTGATCCTTACTCTCATCGGGCATATAGGTCAAGAGATAACAGAGAGCTATGACAGCCTCAGCTTTTCTGTTTAGCAACCATGATTTCCAATTATGTCTTCAGTAACTAAGTCCTAGCCTTGAAAAGTACATCAACGGGCAATGAATCCAACGATTTTTCTTAAATAGATAAATATAAATTCATCAGTCCAACAGAATGTTTGCATAACTCTTATGCAGTCACAGTATTTTTGTAATAGCTTCATATAATTGTGTTTCTATCCTACTAGATCATATGTTTTATATTTAGAAGTGCTGCAAGACTTAACATAATTTTTTTGCCATTTTTTAACTTTTTGTTTTATGTTATATTAATAATATAACTGATTAACTAGGTTGTAATACTTTCAGGTAGACAGCAAAAGAACTTACCCATATACAATTGGAATCTGTCAAGAAGATTAAGAGTCGTATGGAAATTTTCTATGGAGACTTCATAGTCATGACAGCAACTTGTCAGAAAATTACACACCATAGCATCAAGACAACAATTTTCTTTAGGGAAATAATATTTGTATTAAATTGGAATATATTTATTGTAAAGATAAAATTTATTCTGTAGATAAATAGATATCAAGCTTTCATATAATGTTGTGTTAAATGCCATTATATAATTTTATGAAACTAGGTAGTTAATAGAGAGTTGGTTTGACATCTTTATATTGTGCCTAACCTTTGTGCTATACTTCTTATGCTTTCTTTAAAATTCCATCTTTAAGAATCTTTATTTATAGAATACAGTACATGTATGTCTTCTTTTTCAAAAATATGAATTCTTAATAACAGCAACATAACTATTCATTTATTTGATGAAAATACATGTATTGTCAATTATCATAAAAATAATGTCAAAGTTACCACAAAAATAGGACTATTCTAAGTAGTTTGGTACTATTTTTATAGCTTATTTTGTCCCTAAGACATACTAGGTATATAAAATCAAATTACATGTTTTAAGATAAGATGGAGTAAATCTTCTCTGTGGTTATATTACCAACTAGATATTTGAGTAGGGTAACATCTTGCATTCAACTTTTAGTTATTGCAATTTAAACTTAATTTACCTATATACTTACATAAAATATTAATTTGTATGCAGTTGTTTAAAAAACTATAATTAAAGAGGCCTAGCATCTGTCATCGTACCCTCCATCCAAATCTCTTTTATTTCACGATTTATTTTTTCATACTCTTGTAGTCAAATTTGTATTTATGGCTAACTTTTTCAGAATAATTATAGCATAATAAAATTTGCTTTATTTATATTTTTCTTCTCATCACTTAATTAAATATCCTGGTTATCATTTCATAATAGTTTACACAAATAGTCCTCTTTGTTTCATGGTTATGCTTTTTCCTTGTACTTGTTTTATGAATGTATCATAGGAACCTGATCCAGTCTCTAGTGAAGTACATTTGGGTTCTTGCTATTCTGTAGTCATTACAAATAGAGTATATGGCATTAAACAATCTGGCTAATTATTAGCATACTTCCTTTCATAAGGGTTAAATCATTTTGTGTTCCCAGTATGAATGTTATGTGTATTGTTATTTCCTCATTGTTCACCAAGAACCCATATTGTCACACTTGGATTTCTCCCATACTAATAGGTAAGAAATAGGATCCTTTATAGTTTAGATTTTCATTTTTTATTATGAGTGAAAAAATGTATTATTATAAACTGAAAAATGATTTTATAAGATAATTTTTTTTTATAATGAGAACTTTTAAGATCTACCCTTCAGTTCAGTCCAGTTCAGTTCAGATCAGTTGCTCATTCTTGTCCGACTCTTTGCGACCCCATGCATTGCAGCATGCCAGGTCTCCCTCTCCATCACCAACTCCCGGAGTCTACTCAAACCCATGTCCATGAAGTCCGTGATGCCATCCAGCCATCTCACCCTCTGTCGTCCCCTTCTCCTCCTGCCCCCAATCCTTCCCAGCATTAGGGTCTTTTCCAATGAGTCAGCTCTTCTCATGAGGTGGCCAAAGTATTGGAGTTTCAGCTTCAGCATTAGTCTTCCAATGAATACTCAAGGCTGATTTCCTTTAGGAGGGACTGATTGGATCTCCTTGCAGTCCAAGGGACTGTCAAGAGTCTTCTCCAACACCACAGTTCAAAAGCATCAATTCTTCAGCGCTCAGCTTTCTTCACCATCCAACTCTCACATCCATACATGACTACTGGAAAAACCATAGCCTTGACTAGACAGACCTTTGTTGGCAAAGTAATGTCTCTGCTCTTCAATATGTTGTCTAGGTTGGTCATAACTTTCCTTCCAAGGAGTAAGTGTCTTTTAATTTCATGGCTGCAGTCACCATCTTCAGTGCTTTTGGAGCCCCCCCCAAAAATAAAGTGTGACACTGTTTCCACTGTTTCCCCATCTATTTGCCATGAAATCATGGGATCAGATGCCACAATCTTAGTTTTGAATTCTGAGCATTAGGCCACTCTTTTCACTCTTCTCTTTCACTTGCATCAAGAGGCTTTTTAGTTCCTCTTCACTTTCTGCCATGAGGGTGGTGTCATCTGCATATCTGAGGTTATTGATATTTCTCCTGGCAGTCACTAAATTTCATATTCCTTTGTAGCCAGACATATTGCTAAGCTGATTCTCACAGTCAAAATCTGCTGTGATCAATCAGTATTTATCTCAGTTTTGGGTATATTTTCCTCAAAGTGAGGATATAGAGTCAGATGACTTAAGAACCTATCTTTATTTATTTATATAATGCTAATAATTTGTTATCTTATTTGAAGGAGTGTTCAAAAAAGTACAATAAATATGTTTGTATAGTTAGGAATAATAACATACGGTTGACCTGGCTCTCATTGTTGTTCAGTCAGTAAATCGTGTTAGACTGTGACCCTGTGGACTGTAGCACACAAGTCTCCTCTGTTCTCTGCTATTTCCCAGAGTTTGCTCACATTGATGTCCATTGAGTCAGTGATACCATCCATCCATCTAGTTCACTGTCCTCCCCTCTCCTCCTGCCTTTAATCTTCCCCAGCATCAGGGTCTTTTCTAATGAGTTGGCTCTTTGCATCAGGTGGCCAAAGTATTGGAGCATCAGCATGAGTCCTTCCAATGAATAGTCAGGGTTGATTTCCTTCAGGATCAACTGGTTTGATCTCCTTGCAGTCCAAGAGACTCTCAAGAGCCTTCTGCAGCACCACAATTCAAAAACATCATTTCTTCAGTCCTCAGCCTTTTTTATGGTCCAACTCTCACATCTGTACATGACTACTGGAAAAGCCATAGCTTTGACTTTATGGACCTTGTGGGCAGAGTGATACTTCCCCTTTTTAATACACTAAGTTAGTCATAGCTTTCCCTGTAGTAGAAAGTATTGTTTACACATTTTATTAGCCACTTATATATAAAATAAATAAAATTATATTCCGAACATGTTCTCAATCCATACTGTTTTGAGTTGTCTGCTGTGACTCTTCATGAATTTAATTTAGTAATAATAATGTTTTACAAAGATTATCTCATTTCAAAGAATAATCATGACAATGAACCATCAAATTGACATTAAAATGATATTTGTATTACACTTGGAAATTATAGTGTTAGCATGTAAAATATTTAATTTTTTGCCTTCTGAAAAAAAGGTCAATATTAAAATTTGTTATTAGGAATATTCTACGTAAATATTCAATACCATAATGTTTAAATATATGCTATCATGGACCAAATATGCCGTGAATATTGTGTAAAATACCAAAGGATGGTTTATGATTTTTCAGCAAACAATTTCAAAATATTTTATTTGTACATAAACTTAATTAAATATCTACATATGTGTATAAATATATTTAAAACTTATGAAACATAAGCCCTTTACTTATTTTATCATATTTTTATGATAAAAAATGTTCGCTTCAAAGAAGTTTAAGGATTATTGAAAATTTATACTTGAAATTAGCTGTTTATAAATGGATTTTCTAATACATGCTCTACTTATTTACAAAACTTTGGAATTTCAAAGATTAACTAATTTATCTGTTTTACAAATATTTACCAAGTGCCTGTCATGTACTAAGTTACATTATAGAAACCAACTTCTCTCAGGTTTCTTTAAACTAGTATGTTTGCTACAAAAGATTAATATTAAGCAATAATTTTGGAGCAGTATTTAAGGAACAAATTTGATTGCTTGTTTCATTTGTGATCTCAGGTTTTCCAGTCAAGTGTTCAAGGAATTCAGGTTTTCCCCATCCAAGTTACTTTTTCAGTTACAAAGTAAGAGGGAAATTCTTAAAATCCCTCCTGTTGAGGGCTTCTTAAATTTGAGCAAATGAATTCAGTGTTCTGCTATGCCCTCTGGGAGATTCAGTCAGTCAAAATAAATATACCTCTCCTCCAGGAACCATGAGAGTTATTATACATTTTACTCTCTAGTCTCCATGATTGAATTTTAAAAAGCTATTCTTATGCATATAGTTGGATTAAATGCATTCAGTTTCTGAGAACTAGAAGCCCCACAAAATTTCTCAGGAAATAAAATAATTACTTTATAATGAAATTTTGTTAGAAACAAAATCTGTACCTAAAATACATCTTTAAAATAGTACCATTATCATCCCAATTTAGAAATGAAGAATCTCAGGTGCAAAGTGATAATATGTGTATATATTGTCCAAAGAAACATATTGGCAAAGGAAGAAAAATACTTGAACCCAGATATGATGGTCCTGAAATCAGCATTCAGTTCAGTTGACTCATACAAGGATTATAACAACATATTTGATAGTAATTTTTAACATTCTCCCAAAATTGTAAAAATCCACTTATTTCAGGTCTATATGAGCAGACAGACACAGATTATACTTGGAGATCTGAAAAATCAGGATACAGTTAATCATCCGAGACACAAAACAATTCCATTGAAGTCAGTTGGCCCATTGTTAATTTTTTTTTTAATCTTCTGTTTTGAAATAGAAATGTAGACATTGCACTTGGTTCAGTGGCAGCATGAGGGCATCCTAAGATCATGGATACTCAGTCCTTTAATCACCTGTACTGGTTTTTGAATTTTGCCTGTAAACATATTTCTTTTACTACAAGATTACTTTTAAAACAATCTTGTTTTCCTGCAATAGTTGAGAGATAACAATTGAAACTCTTATTTAAAAATAACTATTTGTTACAGTTTTAAAGAATACTTCTGATCATATCCATATCTGCTCTTTCAGTTACTCTCAGTTTGCCCTCTATTACCTGAATATTTATACAACAGACTTATTGGAATATCTACTCAGCCTTTCTCTGAATGATGATGTTGATCTAAGTAAAGAAGTGCTTGTCTGACATCTATGTATCCTCTCTGTTTCCTAGTTTCCCAGCTGTTAAAAGCAGAGGGATACTTGATCCATGTTTGGAAATCAGATTCTCTGTATTGACACTTAACTTGGGAAGCACAGTTTCTGGCAGTTAAGGTTTAGGTGCATTAACGATTCCTTCTGAGCCCTGTATCACTGAAATGGCAATTGTTCTTAAAATTGTTCCTCTAGAAATTATGTCTTTCTTATTTTTACTTAGGTTTAAAATGAAAATAAATGTTGGTTAATGTGGCATGAAAATCATGTTTTAAGAATTGATTATAACTATTGAGTGAAATAAAATGTATTTAAGCAATATTTTGAAAAATTGTATTTACTGAAATCATATAATTTGAAATATATATATATATATATGAAAGCACTACTACATACATTTTGGAGTCAGGAGCTTCCCTGGTGGCTCAGCTGGTAATGAATCTGTCTGCAATGAGGGAGACCTGGGTTCAGTCCCTGGGTTGGGAAGATCTTCTGGAGAAGGGAATGGCTACCCACTCCAGTATTCTGGCCCGGAGAATTCCATGGGCCAAGTGGTCCATGGGGTAGCAAAGAGTCAGAAACAAGTGAACAACTTTCACTTTCACTTTGGAGTCACACAAAACTACATTTGAAAAGTCTTTTAATCTCTTCATTTACTTTATTTTCTTCCTTTGTACTTAAATTGATTCTCAAGTTTGGCTGTATTCGAATCATGAGAGAATTTTAAAAAATGGTGACATCCAGTGTCATCCCCAGAGACACAGTTGATGTGAGTGATGGTACCTGAGCAGGAAGATTATTTATATGTTCCCCAGTTGATTCTAATGCTTAGCTAAGATTGAGAGTCAATGTTTAAGAGCATGGAGTGAGTCAAATAAGACATGCCAGCTATTGTGCTCAGCTAGGGAACCACATATTGGCAATTTTACTTAAAGATACAACATCTTTGAGAGGAATCAGTTTATCCATCTACTCTCTCCCACCTACCATCTATGTGCCCACACAGTCCCCCTCCATTCACCCTCCCAGACATCCATTCTCTCATTCTCCTATTCTTCCTTCTTTCCACCCACCCACTCATCCATCCATCCACTCCCCTAGACACCCACCCATCCATCCACCCACCAACCTATGCATTCATCCATCCATCCTGTAGCCATCCATTCATTTATCTGCCTGTCTACAAACCCACACAGACATTCTCTTACTCCCAGCTCACCTATACATTTGACCATATACCCTCCCACTAATCTATCCTTTCATCCATCTAACTATACCCCCAGTTTACTCATTCTTAAAATACAGAAGTGATAGCTAATTCGGAATGTTGTAGTAAATAATTAAGATGGGAAATACATAGTAATGTACATAAAACATTAAAAGTTACCAATAATTATTAGCTATTGTTAATGTTATCAAAATATTTTTCGATTTTTACAAGAAATATATCACTCTCACCCTATATTCCTATCTACAAAAGCCATATTAAATCATTTTAACATAACAGTTTAGTTTTTTAATTTCTAAACAATTCTCAGAGCTATATTTCAAATTTTTATATTTGCTTAAAGTATAAAACTGTTATGAAATATGAAAGCAAAATAAAATTACAAGGCTAGTGTAAAAACTCACATACTTGAAATTCAGATACAGGACAACTATATATATGCATAAAATGGCCAAGAGTATAAAATAATAGAAAAACTCTAGACTGTAACAAGTTACACAGAAATACTGTGATAGGATGTTCTTGCTCAGTGACCTGCTATGTGTATGTGATGATTTCTTTTGAGGTAGTAGCCTTCACGGTAATAATCATGTTCCAAGCTGATGTATCCATTTCCGTAATTCCTTTTCTGTTTTCTTAGTGTCACGATTTAGGCTGTAGTAAGAACCTACTACAACCCACTTGCATTTTAATCCTTACAAGAGACCCAGAGTAAAATTCTGGTATATGAAGCATACTGAAAATAATGAATATGCTCAGGGTAACAAGCTACCGACAACACATTTTATGTAGCAATAAACTGTTTAATAAGTCATTTAATCTCACTTCTATGGCATTCATATTACCATAAGAATGATGCTTGGGGAGATAATTCTCTACGCCTCTCTCATGTTTCTTCACATCTTGCTTCACATCTTTGTTTCTGTCATAACATGCAAGCCTTTGGACCAAACTATCTCTTCAGGAAAAATCTTATAGCCCACAGCCTTGGGTGATTGATATAGTGTGTCCCTGTGGCACAAAGGACAGGCATATTTATTGTACGATAAAAGAAAAATGTCACCCTCCTGACCAAGGAGTTGGCATGTTAACTGGCATTACAAAATGTTCAAGTTTCCCAAGCTCAGGCACTTCTCCTGTAACAAAGTCATTCTAATTCAGCCATACATCTGGGCCCACCAATGCCAGCCTCTTGTGACTAGAGATACGTGAGGAACTTATCATTACAAACGACACAAAAGACTGTTTTTGTTGGAAGATCTAACAGTACATTCAAGAATTGCAACTTATGCCCAAAGCTGACTTGTTTGAGAATTCCGTCTTAATCTGGAGCATTTTGTGGTCACATTGTTATAACATTTCTTCAATTTTGTCTGTTTTAAACATTAGAGCTGGGGAAGTGTTTTGAGGTGGAGGGCTGAAGATAAGAGTTATTTAGACAGCACTAAGATTCTCATCTGTGAGCCACCTGCTGTGGCTCTGGAGGCCACACTGTATGTCCCTGTTGAGTCATGACAGAAAACTTCATTAAAACTTTTCCACCTTCTTAGAGCTCATTGCTACAGACTTGTTTTCTAGGTTATAGGGTTACTGGTTCAGTCTGACCAGTTGACTCTGGCAGATTATTACAGCCTTGAAAGGAATGAGTCACGCTTTGAGCAACCAGTGCTGCTTTCAATATGACCAGTGTACGCCTTTCACTGCAAAAATGACACAGCCATGGTCAGAGTTTTCAAGGAAGCTGCCATGTTCCATGATTCTAAAGCAACTAAAACAAACCCTCACTTGAACTTCATTAACCTATCTAGCTCAGGCAGTTTCGTCATTTAATTTGGATGTCCACAGAAATAACTCATTTCCAGATTCCTTCCTAATTATTTATTAGAACAAAATTGGTGATGAGTTAATGAAATCAATTTTGAACATCTGGTATTACAAATTTTCAGCCTAGGATAGCATGTATTTAGTAGCCACCTTTTATTTAACATCATCCCCAAACTTGCATGGTTGATACATCTTACTAGTGGCAGCCTGGCCTAAATGGGCCTGAAAAGATTCAAACATAATTCTGGTTCTGCCCAAGTCCCTTGGTGGATTGAATGGTCTCAGATCATGAAGATAGCATCTTGAGTGCACTGCTCATCGAGTTCTCTTCCTATGCTAATCACAATGGATTTCTGAATGATTTATAGAAATGCCCTTCCAAATAATCATAACTGATCTATCCAGACCAAATGTAGGTGCAAGTAGGGGCTGATTATAAAAAATTAGCTATTTGAATGAGACAAATAAATTTAGTGATTTAGAGAGGGAACAACAGACTTGTCAATGAAGAGGAAATATCTTAGACCCTAACAGAAAAAGGGGAGGGAGGGCATGAGTGATCTTTGTGTATTGCACCTTATTAAGGAAAACATCTGGAGAAATTTTTCCAGTGTTTCACGCATCTCAAATTTTAGTGACCACTAAGTATTCCATCCCCTACCAGACAGTTCTGGTCATGATATGACCACCATTTGCCTAGCCTTCCCAAGGAGTCTCTCACAAACAGGAAGTGATGGTCCGAGTCTCTGCACATCTACAAGACACCTGTCAGCTCACTCCTTTGCATGTCATTCCATCGCAAACAAATATCACCTTGCTGAATATGTGAGCAAACAGGACAAACTAAGTCCAAGAACTAGACTCCATTATTAACTGAACAGCAATCTCTGAGGCCTACCACCTGTCTAGAAGGTCCCATGTAAGGTATTTCCAATCTATGTCTCCTGAATGATTGGATATCACTTTAGGGGTTCTCCGGAACTTCCCTCATGGCTAAGTGGTAAAGAATCCACCTGCAATGCAGGAAACAGGAGAGACACAGGTTCTATCCCTGGGTCCGGAGGATCGCCTAGAGAAGGAAATGGCAACCAGCTCTAGAACTCTTGCCTGGAGAATCCCATGGATAGAGGAGCCTGGCAGGTTACTGTCTGTGGGATTTCAAAGAGTCGGACGTGACTGAGTGATTAACACTTAGGCCTTCTCCAAACTGACTGATTCTCTCATTCCAGGGACATCATGAATACTCCTGGGTCTGGATTTCTTGTTTGGAAATCAGACATTCATTTCCTTCCTTCCTTGAAAAACATGGTAACTTGCACCTCAAGAATGGTCATAAGGGACTTAAAGAAGTATCACAATAGAGTCTCTGATAAATACGGAGATCTGTCCAAAACAGATCTACTTTTTTACCTTTCTTTGGCTGAAGTGATTAATGCTCTTACCTTGGCCATGGAATTCATTCAGGTTAATCTTACTTTTCTGTTCATGGCTTTAACAGAGGATAGAATTTCCCTAGATTCCCTTAAAGTCCAAGGAAAAGTCTATGCATTGCTAACATACATTGGATTAATGCATTGGACCAAGATAAAGATCAATAAGAAAAACTTGAAATTCACTTGGATTCCTAAGGTAGGATAAAATGATAATGTGATTTGTGCAGCTACTTTAGTTTGGAGACCCTGGGGATGAGTTTATCAGATAAAATACAGAATGTTTATTTAAATATGAATAGCAGGTAAACAACAAATAGTTTTTTTCACATAGGTATGTCCTGTGTAACATATGGCACATACTCACATTAACCAACTGTTACGTGCAATCCAAATTAGATAGATAGTCTGTATTTTTATCTACTAAATTCAGAAGTTCTATGTGAGAGGAAGAGTTGAAGTCAACATTGTAGTATGGCCACATTCTGTTTCTTGAAATCCTGTTGATATTTGCCTTAATTTAATACTGCATGAACAAATTCAGTGAATTTGATCTCAGCCTCTTTGGACAGATTACTCAGTAAAGCATACTGAAGCCAAGACATTGTAGGAAGAAAGGATGGATCTTTTTCCATCATCACTTACATTAAAGTACATTTTTAATAAATCTCCTTCAAACTATGCATTGTAACACATTTATTTGTGTCTTATTTTATGCACTTTACTCTTTACCCCTAAATTCCATAGAGGTCAGGGAAAATTTCCCTTTTGCACTCAGCTTGTAGAAAGTGCTTATAATGTTATAGCTGCCTAATAAATATTTTGGTGAATGTATAAATATATTAATAAAAAGTGAATTATTATACAAGAATACTATTACTGTCACTTACATAGAATTTATATTTTTTCCATCTGGATAATTTATTCACAATTAAAACATCTGCATGTAAATACATTTACTGATGATCAACTAAATATTTTGAAATATGACACTGATGGTTCATTTAAGCATGATGAATTAGAAATAAAATTCAATATGATCTGGATTAATATAGTACAACATCTATACTTTCTACTTTCTATGCTTTCTATATATATATATATATATATATATATACTTTCTATAAGTTTCTATATATACTTTCTACTTCCTATACATATACTTTCTACTTTCTATGTAGAAAGTATTGTACATTTCTGCATCTGTGATGTTTTTCCTCACATGGCTGTAGAGTTGCTGAAGTAGAGGGAGTGCTTCATTCTTATATGATTTTTGTTTACAAACTCTAGAATTGGATGATTTTACTTTATCCCAAAAAGTATTAAACTTCATTAAAAACGTGTGATTTTTATGAATTAATTGTAAATGAATTTACTATTTCCATCTTTACTGACTTGAGAAGTTCTTCTCAAGAAGTGAAGTCAGCAGTGTGTAGAGTGGACAGCTGCCTCTTTCTATTCCTTCAATACATGAACAGGAAAAAACAAAAACAAAACCACAGCTTAACAGAGGTTCCTCTACACAACACACCAGTATGCTGGAGAATTCCACACATCAGCGCCTGTAAGGATGGGTGAACTGGAACACACAGAGGAGACACAACCAAGGGAACCATGGAGTAAGTGCCTGCAGTCTCGTCCTGCAGTCTCTCCTGACCATGACAACTGAGCCCACAGCTTCAGAGAACCCAGTAGCACCAAGGTAAGCAGCACACATGACTCTGGCCCCTGACTCTCTGTGGCACCCACAGCCACAGATAACTAGGGCAGCAGTGGCAGTGGGGTCCTGGGATCACATCCACTCAGATGTTGAGATGCCCACCCCAAGGCTCCTGACCTCCATCCACAGTAGTGGAGCCTTCCAACCTTCGAACAGTAGGAATGGTCGAGGGTTCTGAGCAGCGCTGGCTCCCCTCCTAATATGCCCCTTGCCCCACAATCAGTAGCAGACTGTGCCTGCAACTCAGGGGATTCCAGAGGCAAGGGGATATAGCCCACCATCCTGGTGATTGACAGTGGCTCTGGCAGAAGCAACACAGCCAGAACCCCAGAGGTCAAGATGTGATGACAAAGGCATGGGGTCATACCTCTCACAGAGACAGTAGTGGATGCCAAGTACCGCTCTCCAACCAAAGACAGCACAGCTAAGAGAAGCTAAAACCTTACGCTATCACACCATCTGCTGGAAAAAGTAGAGAAAAACTCCAACTGCCAATGTAAACTTCAAATCACCAGCAGAGAAGTAATTCAGCAAGAACCACGAAGAACCAGAGTAACACTGTATCACAGCAAGAAAAGGACAGTTCTCCAGATACCACACTTAAAATCACCGACTACTGCAGTGTAACTGATAGGGAATTGAAAATATGTGTCATGAAGAAACTCAGTAGGCTACAAGGAAGCTCAGAAGGGCAGTTCAGTGAGCACCGAAATAAAATTAATGAACAAATGGGAAAATGTATTGAAGAGATTGAAACTCTAAAGCCAAACAGAAATTCTGGAACTGACTAACTAATAAATGAGATGAAGAATGCATTAGAAAGCACTGGAAATAGAGCATATTGTGTAAAAGAGAATTAGTGAGCTTGAAGAGAAAGCTAGAAAGGATACATGTAGAAGAAGAAAGAGAAATAAAAAGTAAAAGAAGAAAATCTACAAGGTCTTTCTGAGATTTTTAGGGAAGGGAACATCTGGGTATCTTACAGGGAGAAGGGAGGGAAAAGAGAACAGAGAGTTTAACAAATAATAACTGAGAATGTCCCAGCCTGGGAAAGAAACTGGATATAAAAATTCAGCAAGCTAACATCTAATTACCTTAATTAGATATTAATTAAGGTAAAAGAGACATAATTAAGGAAAAAAAGACATTCTCTATGACACACATATTAAAATTGTCAAAAGTCAATGACAATTTTAAAAACAGGGAAAAAAAAAGAGATGGCAGCATACAAAATCCTACCTTGAGAACCAAGAAAATCTCAAATGGTCTAACCTTAAACTAAAGTAACAAGAAAAATAAGAAAAGGTGAAGTCTAAAGCTGGGAGAAGAAAATAATAAAATCAATGCACAAATTAATTACCAAAAAGACAATATAAAATACCAATAAAACTAAGGTAATTATTTGAAAACATAAATAAAATTGACAAGCCAAACTAAAACAACACATAGAAAAGAGAGTACTAGTTATCAAAGAGGTGGGAGTATAGTGAGTAAAGGGGATCAAGTGTACACTGATAGATGGAAATAAAACTCTTGGAGGTAAGCACCTTGAAGTAGTAATATAATGCTGTACACATGAAATGTAGGTATTATAAATCAAGTTACATACATAAAAATATTTTTTAAGTTTTTCTGAAAAATTTGTCAAAATTCCAAGTATAATTTCTGATCTGTTCATATGGCACATTTGTGGATCCTTAGCATACACTGTATATGTCAATGGATTCTCAGAATGAAAGAGAATTTATCTGTTCATCATGGGAAATAGATGGGGAAAAAATGGAAACACTGACAGACAGTTTTCTTGAGCTCTGAAATCACTGCGGAATGTGAGTGCAGCTATGAAGTTAGTAGATGCTTGCTCCTTGGAAGATAAGCTGTGACAAACCTAGACAGCACACTAAAAAGCAGAGGCATCACTTTGCCAACAAAGGTCCCTCTAGGCAAAGCTATGTTTTTTCCAGTAGTCATGTATGGATGTGAGAGTTGGACCATAAAGAAGACTGAATGCCGAAGAATCCATGCTTTCAAACTCTGGTGTTGGCGAAGATTCTTGAGAGTCCCTTGGATTTTGAGGAAATCAAACCAGTCAATCCTAAAGGAAATCAGCCCTGAATGTTCATTGGGAGTACTAACACTGAAGCTGAAGCTTTGATACTTGCCACCTGATATGAAGAGCCAACTCGTTAGAAAAGCCCTTGATGCTGGGAAAGACTGAGGGCAGCAAGAGAAGGGGGCAACAGAGTTTGAGATGGTTGGATGGCATCACCAACTCAATGGACATGAGTTTCAGCAAACTCTAGGAAATAGTGAAGGACAGGGAAGCCTGGCATGCTGCAGTCCATGGGATCGCAAATAGTCAGACATGAATGAGCAACTGAAAACAACAAAATTAAAAGTTACAGTTAATTCTCATATAGTGAGTGTAATTCACACTAGTAAAATTTGGCCTCAGTCCTTCTACTCAAGTTTTAAAACTCATACAGATCCCTTTCTTCTCTGTCTGTGTCTACAGTCCTGTGGCCCATGCTAAACTGGCTCTATGACTTCATACACTTACCTGGTCATTCTGACTTCATGACTTAGTTTGTGCATATTACTCTGCCCCCAAGTGAAATTCCATCTCAGTTCATGATCATACTACACATTAGACAGAACCCTCAATCATACTCTTCTTAATCTGACAAGTAAGTTAATGAAAGCAAGTAAAATGGTACTGTTCTAGGTGAACACGAGTAGGAACACAATATCTGAGGGATGGGATTTATATTTTTACCATTTTTTTATTTAATCTATTTGAAAGAGTATATAGTAGCTCTCCCTAACCCAACACAAGTTTTATCTCCCATCCCCTTTTCCTAGTAGTAAGATTTTCTCCAAGTAATTGTCCTTATTTTCACAGTGAGAATAAACTTACATTAAAATAAAAAATATCGAATTTGTTTGAAAAATTACAATGTAATGATCGAAAGCTGAAAATGAAGCTACAAACATTTATCCTTAAGACAAAATATTTTTGAATTAGAAAATTGGAGCAATGACTGTCCTTTGAATTTATAACACATTCTGTCACTCTTAATATATGTGGCTTTATCAATTTAGGCATGAATATTATCTAAATGACATAACAAATTTATTAGGAAATTCCTTTAAGGACATACTTTAGTGATATTATCTCTGCAGGTTTGTTTTCAAACATGCAGTTAGTTCATAATGGGGCGTCCCTTTAACCATTGGAAAGAAATGACTGACAGATGGCATTGTTTCATACTCTCTTTGATGCAGGTGATGTGAAACTTGGAGTTTAAAGAGCCCTTTGTGAGTAAAAGGTTGGATAGTGTGAAAGGCCATCTATACAGGCTCTAAGGGGGAATTGTTCCTGCTCTTTAAACCTGCCCTTTTGACAAACTAAAATGATTTCAAAAGAAAATGATTACTAACATGGTACGCTTCACTATGGATGAATAGGGAGCTCTACATTGAGATAAAGGTCAACTGTAGTTATTGGTGAAATCTGCAGGAGCCAGCAAATCATAAAGCTTTCACTGCTGAGGTAAATAAATGCTTGTCTCATCAAATCCTTAGCCATCCTCTAATAAGAGGGAATCCAGCACTAATATGTTGAATAGAAATTACTAATAATGTTATCTAGTTGTACTGATATTGACAAAGTGGAGAAGTTAGAGTGGTACCATTCTTTGCCTCTAGGGAATTCTTTTATAACTTACCCCAAAGACATGTCCTTTCTAGAGTGAATTTTAGAAGTAATTCATCATCAAAGCTTAGGACCATCATTTTATGGAGGACTAGCCTTTGACATTTTCATTTCAGAACTGGATAAATATCCTATAACCAATTAATTCCAGAACCTTGAAACAGGTAGAATTTCCAAACTTTTAAAAAATATTTGTTTAATTTAATAGAGTCTTCAATTTTCTTTGGGCATAGGGTATTTTCTATATCTGGAGTAGGGTTTGGCTCTCAATTGTAAATATTCCAATACATTGGAAATACTGATGCTGAAGCTGAAATTCCAATACTTTGGCCATTTGATGCAAAGAACTGACTCATTTGAAAAGACCCTGATGCTGGGAAAGATGAAAGGCAGGAGAAAGGGATAACAGAGGATGAGATGGTTGGATGGCATCACCGACTCAATGGACATGAGTTTGAGTAAATTCTGGGAGTTGACGATGGACAGGGAGGCCTGGTATACTGCAGTCCACGGGGTCACAAAGAGTCGAACACGACTGAGTGACTGAACTGAACTACACGTATATAAATCAGTGATGAAAATATCCAGTGTCACTGAAGGTTTAGAAATCTGACACATTCCTAGATTGTTGGGAGTGTAAATTGCTAATTTTTTTTGGACATGCTTTTATGTTATATATGTAAAAGTTCTTAGTAAGTTGACTCAGCAATTCTATGTGAAGAGGGAATTGAGGAAAGAAAAAAAAAATAGCTTCATCTACAGCACAGTTTCTGAGACCAGAATTCTCAACCAATCCAACAATGTTTAAGAACAGTTAAGTAAGAATTGGAAAACCTTACAGGAATCACCTTAATATCTTTTGCTCAGAAAAGCTTGCCTTTACTACCTTACCTAATTTTTTTCTTTCGACTCTCCTAATATTGTGTGCTTTTATACCTCTGCTAGAGCTGTGTTTCCTTTTCCTCAATAACAATCCTGTCCTGCTCTGTGCTGTATCTCAGGATGAACTGATGTTTCAGCTGGCATCTGGCAGTGTTAGGTCAATAGAAAGCAAGTGTGGTAAGTTGGGGAATATGAAGAAGGGGATATCCATGGATTTCTTTGTTCTTCTTTGCCATTGATTGCATTTACTCATAGCTTAGTGAGTAAAGAATCTGCCTGCAATACAGGGGACCTAGGTTCGATTCCTGGCTTGGGAAGATCCCCTGGAGAAGGAAATGGCGATCCACTCCAGTATTCTTGCCTGGAAAATTCCATGAACAGAGGAGCCTCGCAAGCTGCAGTCCATGGGGTCACAATAGTTGGACACAACTTAGCGACTAAACCACTAGCAGTATTAATAACTGGGAAAGTTCTGTGATTACAGGTTGTCTCTGTTGGGTACTCTATAAAAAAAATCAATGTTGGCTTAAACAACATTGATCTGTCTCAATTCTGAAGCCTTGGAATTCCAAAATCAAAGCATCAGCAAATTCAGTATCTGGTGAGAGCCCACTTTCTGATTCATGCATGACTCTCTTCTCCGTGTTCACACATGGCTAAAAGGGTAAGGGTAGTCTCTGGGATTCTTTTGTGAAGGCACTAACCCCATTTGTGAGGGCTCTATTCTCATGACCGAATGATCTTTCAAAGGCCCCATCTCACCAAATGGGCTTCCCAGGTGTGCTAGCAGTAAAGAACCCACCTGCCAATGCAGGAGACATGAGAGACATGGGTTCAAAGGGCACAGCAACCCACTCCAGTGTTTTTGCCTGGAGAACCCCCATGGACAGAAGAACCTGGCGAGCTATAGTCTATGGGATTGCAAAGAGTTAGACATGACTGAAGCAACTTAGCATTGCAAGCACAAATACTACTGCATTGGAGACTAGGATTCAACATATGAATCTGGGTTTTCATATGAACTTCAATATAAGAATTTAGTCTACAGCACAATTCCTTCCAGATAGGTCTGTCATGACTTCAGCTTCTGCAAATGACTCTGGCTTCTGGGCTCTTGTAACACTCCATCTTCTGTCAGTCCCTCCGTCTTAAGACTTGAAGAAGTATCCTGACTTCTGTGTCTGAATTACTTCACAAACACTGACTCACCTTCTTAAGCTACCACATCTGTAATTCTCTGCATTGAAGTCCCTTTGCTATTAATAAATACTCAGAAAGTATTTATTAATTTATTCTTTCTGACTGGACTCTGAAAAATTAGTATTTATCTAAAATTATCTTACTAACATTCTCTTATAATTTATTTTTATGGAAACATTTACAATTATTTCATAGGAATACTACCATTAGACCCCACAGTGGTTGTAAGTTCTCATTACAATAATTTTTTTTTTTTCTTTTGAAAGTTTTTGTGCCTTCCTAAGCCTTCCTCAGTGACTCAGTGGTTAAAGAATCCACCTGCAATGCAGGAGACACAGAAGATTCAGGTTTAATCCCTGCAAGATCTTTCACTAATGTTGACTAAATCATGTTATAGCTGAGGTAGTACTTTTAAGCACTTTTGAGAAACTGTGTTAACTACCCTATGAAAAAATATTGTCTCAAAAACTTGGGGGTTTTCTTATTAAAAAATGTCAGTGCATTTTGGTTTTACTACATCTATTTTGACTTTATACAACACAGATTAATCTCAAATAATCAAACGTTTTTAACAACAAGCTATTTGAATGGCAAGAATTGTATTTTCAGTTTCCAGCATGCAAGTGATTCACATAAATGAATCATTATGTATCAGTTTTACCAAGTAACATGGGAAGCAATTCAGTAAAATCACTCATAGGATTTTAACCTTTTCTTCCCTCTACTTTGAATTTTTGCTTAGCCCTATGAATTTGTTCTAACATTCTTATTTTTCTCTTTTATTTAAATCACATTTGAAATAGTTTCCTTTCACAGATGTACTTAGTTTACCTTTGGAAAGCTGTCCAAAATTATCTTAGACCTCAAAATTTAAATAGTTTTGCATTAATTTGTCATGATTGGATATAATGGCAGAGGTAAATGGGAATCAATATCTTATCTAGTTTTTTGTTTCGTTTTCTTTATTTTTTTCAGTTTATAGGTACTCCAGTTTTTCAGTTTTAATATAGCATATGTATTAATTATTTCTTCTAATTCAAAGTTTTATATTTCAAGTAACATTATCAACAATCATAGGGATACTGTATTTGGCATTTTAGATTAATTTACTTTAAATTAGTAGACTGACCTGATATTTATCTAAAATATTTCCTCTGAAAATTTGTAGTCATAGAATTAAGATGAATCCATTTAGAAATATTTAAAATAATCATAATTTTATTATAAAGAAAAGCCAATTAATAATCACCAGGTATTTATATATAGTGAGCCATCAAACCATAATAAGGCAATTTACTGGTGATAAGTCATAAATTTCCTTCAACTAGGGTGATATATAGAAACAATAATAGAGTCAGATAGTGCTGTTTATAAATGTACTGGATACCTGAAATGTAAAAAGAGGGCATACCAGTAACCAATTAATGCGATTTGTTAATGATTATTTTAAATCTATGCAAAATAAGCCAGAGGCTTGTAATATCCATTGTTAACCTTAATTTAAAATAGTTTATATTCACTCAGAAATCTGCATTAAAGTATGTTTCTTTCACAACTTGAAGGTATTTCACTGTCACATATTAAAAACATGATGGTCAATCTATGTTTTGTTTTATACATGCACCATTTTGTTTTGCTTGGAAAAAAAAAGGCCTTGCTCTAAGTAGCCAATTTATGTCTGAAGCATCCAGAGACAATGATTCCACAAATCAAGCTTAAGCAGTTTTGGCTCAGACTACTGCTCTCCTCCAACCCATTCCAATTGATGCCTACCACCTGTGGCACTCCTAATTCACAGCAGCAGGCAATAATTTCCCAAGGATACCCATTACCAGTAATTATTCCCAAGATAGACTATTAGATATGGCTTGTGAACATCTCAGCAGTAAACTTGAAAAAAATTAATTCTGATATTTCCTTTGAGATTCATTTGTACCTTGGTGACATCATGAATTAATGGTATTCTCTTTTTAAAAATATACATGCTTACTTTTAAAAAGTAATAAAATTATTTAAAATAATATTTTTGATAGTTTTTTAGGTTCTAATATAATTATTTTAAAATACAGAAACACTTGTAAATCCTGCAGATAAGGTAGATGAAGTAGTTGGTAGTTAACTGATTTTCTCATACCAAAGCTATTTGCAGATATTTGGCTTTGAATAGATAACAATTATATGTGGTTTAGCAAAAATATCACTGCTTAAAAAGAATAAAACATAAAACATTAAATATATATTATAATCGGATTGCCTTGGAAAATCTTCCATTAACTGAGTTTAAAAATATAATGGCAAATTCATAAGAATTCAGAGTAGCTGCTTTGAGTAACCTTACGTAAAATTATAAATTTATTTGTAAAACTGCAATATGTAATTACATATAAAAGCACCATCTGTTTGCAAACTTTGTAATGTTATAAAATGATGTACTTTTTATCTCTTATTCTTATAAAGTACATTTATTTGGGTTGGTGCATGTCCTTATTCATTTTTGTTACTTATAGTAATTGTAATTAGGTGACATATGTGTCTATAAAAATGTGTGAATTGGATATTCATAAGCTTCCAGCCTGCTGTAAAATGCTGAAGTACGACAGTCCACATTTATCCATTTCTAAGTTTTCTTGTGAAAGAAGCTACTGTGGTATAAGTTACATATAATATATATGAATAGAAGTGTTAGTAGCAGAAAGGAACAACTTTGTATACAAAGTACATGGTGGATTTCCTTGTATTTTGGTCAATGGAAAAGAAAAGACAAGTAATTTTGCCCTAAAGAGAAATGACTGGTTGTCCCAGGGTCAGAGAAAAGTGTAGAACAAACCCAAGTAGATATGTAAAGTTGTATAAGATTCATGGAAATGGATTTTTATTTTTCTAGGTCAAAGATGGCTAAGATTTGATGAGTTTATAAAATTTTCAAAAAGAACTTTAGTATTAAATATTATTAGATATTCTTGCCATTAATTTTTTCTTAAGAAGTCTCAGATTATTTGTCTTATTTTAATAAAAGCTTATAAATGGTTTTTCTTTACCTTTGGATTAATCTGCATAAAAGGCAATAATCTTTTGACTTAGTTTAATTTCCTGTGTTTTATGTTGACTTTATCATATTATTTGAGAAAGCAAAGACTTCTCACTTTTGAATGAGCTTAATTTCTTTACAATCATGTTGCCTCCTATATTTACTTTTAATATCTTTTGTTGTCATTTTCATTGAATAGGTAGCTAAAAATTGCTTTTTAATAAACTAGGCTCTTATTGAATCAAATATTTGAACTTCCTGAAAAATTTTAATATTTTGCCTTTTCAAATTCATATTCTAAATAGTATCTTTTGGACCAAAACTGATTTTCAGAATTCCCATTACTGGTGCATTAGAATATATATTTCACTTTTAAAAATGAGAGATGATAGAAATAGGCTTATTTGATATGTTACTATTGATACTGATAAGTTTTCTTGCTGGGATAATCCCATGGACAGAGGAGCCTGGAGGGCTACCGTTTATGAGGTCGCAAAGAGTCAGACATGATTGAGCATGCATGTAGAATTTGGGATATTTTTATTATTATTATTATTGATAAGTTTCTTGAGAGTGTTCATTAATTCAGATGTGCACTCAGCCTTTCTGAAGTTAAATGTGATTGGTAAAATAAGTATTTCCGAACTTTATGCTGCATGAGAAGTTACTGGGCTTCCCTGATAGCTCAGTTGGTAAGAATCTGGGAAGTTACTAGAGTTATGTCAGTTTCTACATTTTCAATGTGTTTCCATTTATCAAAGTGTTGATGCAGCTTCTTGCATTAGATAACAACATTTTAGAGTCATCAATTATTAATATACTTACTTTTTAAAATATTAACTTGATCATCACTTTCTTTTTTTGAATCCAGTATACTCTAGGCCATTAGTTTTTAACTGAATTTATATCACTTAACTATGAAAATATGAAACTTCATTAATATACCACATATATTTATATGTGTGCATGTATCACCTACTCCCATCTTACTGAATTTCCTTATTTGATGATATATTCTAGCAATGTTGCTGTTGTTGAGTCACTCAGTCATGTCCGACTTTTTACAACTCCAGGGGCTGAAGCTTGCCAGTTTCTTCTGTTCGTGGGATTTCCCAGGCAAGAATCTGGTGTGGGTTGTGATTTCCTACTCCATGGCCTTTTCCTGACTTAGGAATCGAACCCACATCTTCTGCAAGTCTCATGCATTGCAGGTGGATTTTTTTTTTTCACTGCTGAGTCACTGAGGAAGCCCATATATTTATATATGCTATGTATTTAATATATTAATGATATACTGTGTCTCACAATTACAATATTTTACTTTTAAGAATTTTTCTTTGTAAGTATTATGCTTATCCATTTTTGTACGTTTGACATATTCACTTTTTGAAAATATAGTTAATCATGCTTATAAATATTTTGTCTAAAACTTTTAGACTGACATGCTATAGAAAACCAGAGAAGGCAATGGCACCCCACTCCAGTACTCTTTCCTGGAAAATCCCATGGACGGAGGAGCCTGGTAGGCTGCAGTCCATGGGGTCGCACAGAGTTGGACACGACTGAAGTGACTTAGCAGCAGCAGCAGCCATAGAAAACAATTTCCCTTGTCAATGCATTATTCTTTTTTTTCCCTCTTTTATTTATTTATTCATTTATTTTTCTTTACATTATAGTGTTGGTTTTGCCATATGTTAACATGAATCCACCATGGATATACATCTGTTCCCCTTCCAGAACCCCCCTCCCAATTCCATCCCTCTGGGTCATCCCAGTGCACCAGCCCTGAGCACCCTGGATCATGCATCAAACCTGGGCTGGCGATTCATTTCACATGTGATAATTTACATGTTTCAATGCCATTCTCCCATATCATCCCACCCTTGCCCTCTCCCATAGAGTCCAAAACACTGTTCTATATATCTGCATCTCTTTTGCTGTCTCATGTACAGGGTTATCGTTACCATCTTTCTAAATTCCATATATATGCGTTAGTATTCTGCATTGTTTTTCCTTCTGGCTTACTTCACTCTGTATAATTGGCTCCAGTTTTGTCCATTGCAGTAGAGCTGATTCAAATGTATTCTTTTAAATGGCTGAGTAATACTCCATTGTGTATATGTACCACAGCTTTCTTACCCATTCGTCTGCTGATGGACATCTAGGTTGCATTATTCTTGTAATGAGTTCTCAACAGATCTTCCGCTTTTGATAACCATCATCCATAATTTAAATATAGCACTTTAAGTCTTGTTATCTACTTTCAGGTAGATGTTTGTTTGGTTGGTTTTTACAGGGGTGCTTCTATAAGAATGCTTGCTGCTTGCCAGAAGGCATCTTCAACAAAGGACTGTCTCACAGTCCTGTTGGAAACAGAGTATGCCAGGTACTTTGGTATAGCTTCTTAGGACATCACTTAAGTAGTTTTAAAACCATACAATTAGTCTGAATCAGAATATCCAGAACATCAACTGAGAAGGGACCATGTGATTAATAATCCAAGATCTAATGAAACAAAAATTAATTACAAAGAAATAAATGAACCAAAGGGGATGACTTCAGCTTTTTTTTCAAATATTGTTGATGTCTTAACATTTTACTTTCTGGATACAAGGGACACCTTTCTCTGAAACTGTCCATAACTCACAGCAGTAGTAGACAATGCTATTGTAAATAGGAATGAACCATTTATCTTTTTTTTCCTACTTGACTCCTCCAGAATTTGGAATCACTTTAGAGTTTGTATTTCCATGGCAACAAGGTTATTTGCACAGGTTTAATAAGAATCTGTCCTCTTTTTAAATAGTTTATAGTTGCAATAACTTATTATGCAACCAAAGCCATGCCTCAGGTGTCATATTTGAAATGAAGCTTATTTAATCAGTTGTGATTAGGCATTTTTAAGGCAATTAAGGCATAACAACTGCTAGCACTTGAGGCTGAAAGGTAGACTGCTTTCATCACTCAGGCTTCTGTGTTACTGGGGACCTCCAGTATGTATCAGGGAGACACATCTACTGATCCTGTCTTTATTGATGTAGCTACATCATCATTAAGTGTCTGCTTTTTATCATTCATACTATTTTTAATGAATGAATTACTGAAATTAGTTTAGAATTGTTTTCAGAATTTTCAAATATATATTTTTATTTTCCATACATAATTCATGACTTCCTGCTTGGAAATGTGTATTTTCACATTGCTGATTTCTATGCATATTTTTCAATCCAAATCTTTCATTTAATTAAAATGTTTTTAGTTGATACTTATATTTGTTTATTTCTTATCTAATTGTATGAGCTGTGTTGAAAGACAGGAGATTTGTCAAATTTCAACATACTTTGTTGTTACCCTTTAGGTTAAGACTTTAAAGAAATATTTAAAACTATAAAAATATGTAAATAAATCATGCATTATAGTGTGATAAAATTTACTCTCCCAAATAATACCTATTGGCTCAAATATTGTTTTTCCAACTTATTTATTTTTTTCTTTATTAAGCCATTATGAGCATATTGAACTGAACTGATGAGCATATTTCCATCCTTCGTATATATCTGTTCCTCACTCTCCATCATTTGAAAACAACATATTATACTTTTGAAAAATGAATGTAGTATTCTCCATTCTCTAACTGATGTTATTACTCCAATTTTTTAAAAGATATGACTTTTTATACACCTATTGTTAGCTCCCCTCTGCTTTCCTTTGATTTAATTGGGTATTTAATATAATTCCCTATCGTGTACTGTCTTAGCAAGTGGATTTTAATTCATTTCTTGTGCTTTATTTTTTAAGTTTCTTTAAAATTTTCAGTATATATTTTGAACTAATCAAATCTACTTTCAAATAACATGATTCATATGTAGTGCAGAAGCATTAATTTAGCTTATTTCCACTTCATCCCTCCTGTCTCTTATTACATTGCCATTCATTTCATTTAGTCATATCCTAAAAACACATAGTACACTGGTATTATTGTCATTAGGCAGGCTTTTTTTTTAATCTCAAGAATAAAAACAATGAAATATTTTATTGTACCTTCTTTTTTCTTTCTCCAAAATTCTTGCTTGCTTTATGGATGCTCAGTGGGGTTTTTTTAACCTGTAAATAAATAAATCATTTATTTCCTCCTGAAGAACTTCTTTTAACATTCTTTGAAGGCAGGTTTGTTAATGATTAATTTCCTGTTTTCTCTTTGTCTGAGAGAGTTTTTATTTTTGTTTTACACTAAACTATGGTTTCCTTTTTTTGAATATATAGTTCAATATTTATGTTTGATTCCTTGCCTACCTCTAACCATCATTTCTAAATTCTACATCCTTCAATGAAACTACATTATCTTCATGTGCTTACTGCTGACTTTTCTTAGATACAGATTCATCTACTTTAATAGTAATTAATCAAGATACATTCATTTTATGGTAAGAGGGTTCCCAGTGCATTTTCTCTGACATATTGCCTAAAGTAAATCTTCAATTAGTGCTATTTCAATATTATATAACACATATTTAAGATTTTATTGAATTTTTTTGCTGTATATTTTGCTTAATGAACACATAGATTTCTTACAGTAAATTTAGGAATATATTCCATTGTCCATTTTCTTTATAGGAATGGACTCTGAGATAACTTGTGAAGTAGCAATGAGTTTCTTCATTTTATTCTTCTATTAGGTAGCTGTTATTGAAAGTAAAATACATATAATACATTTTTAAATTGTTTGAACTATGATCTGAATATCTCTTAAAATTATGTATGCAGTCATTTGACCTTAAGAAATAATTTTTTATCAAGAGTGTTTCAATATGTGTATGAGCTTTTCTCAACTTAAATATTTAATATTTAGATTTGTACTATTTTTTAATTTTACTATACTACTGTGATAACTTTACTTGAGTTGCTGGGCAGGACTATTTTCCACCCTTTTCTGACTTCTCTATACTCTAGATTAACCTTTAAATCCTTTGAGCGTCAGTAATATTTTTGGCCAAAGGGTAGGTGGAAAGAGACATTTGAAAGTGAAAGTGAAAGTCGCTCAGTCATGTCCCACTCTTTGTGATCCCATGGACTATACAGTCCATGGAATTCTCCAGGCCAGAATACTGGAATGAGTAGCCTTTCCCTCTCCAGGGGATCTTCTCAACCCCGGGATCAAACCCAGGACTCCTGCATTGCAAGCAGATTCTTTACCAACTGAGCCACAAGGAATCCCAAGAATACTGGAGTGGGTAGCCTATCCCTTCTCCAGTGGATCTTCCCAACCTAGGAATCCAACTGGGGTCTCCTGCATTGCAAATGGATTCTTTATCAGCTGAGCTATCAGGGAAGCCCTGGTCTGTTAATCCTGGGCCATGTTTGGTCAATGGCTGAATTCTCTATGGTCACAGTGATATTCAGGTGACTGAACATCCATGGCTGTTATGCTAAGCTCTAATGAAAGTACTCTCTCCCCGGTAAAGCTAGGTGTGGTCATAGATTCTACTTACTGCAGATCCTTGAGAGTCTTACCACTCATTTCAATTCTACTCAACCATGCATCCTGAAGAAGCTAAAGTTGAATGGTTCTTTGAAGACCTTCAAGAACTTTTAGAACTACCACTAAAAAAAAATATGTCCTTTTCATCATAGGGGATTGGAATGCAATAGTAGGAAGTCAAGAGATACCTGAAGTAACAGGCAAGTTTGACCTTGGAGTACAAAATGAAGCAGGGCAGAAGCTACCAGAGTTTTGCCAAGAGAACACACTGATCATAGGAAACACCCTCTTCCAACAACACAAGTGGGGGAAACCCAGTAGGCCATTCAGGTGTGACCTAAATTAAATCCCTTATGATTATACAGTGGAAGTTACAAATATATTCAAAGGATTAGATCTGAAAGAGTGCCTGAAGAACTATGGACAGAGGTTTTATAACACTGTACAGGAGGTGGTGATCAAAACCATCCCTAAGAAAAAGAAATGCAAAAAAGGCAAAATGGTTGTCTGAGGAGCCCTTACAAATAGCTTAGAAAAGGAGAAAAAGAAAGATATATGTATCTAAATGCAGAGTTCCAAAGAATAACAAGAAGTAAGAAAGCCTACCTAAGGGTTCAATGCAAAGATATAGAGGAAAACAATAGAATGGGAAAGACTAGAGATCGCCTCAAGAAAATTAGAGATACTAAGGGAATATTTCATGCGAAGATGAGCACAGTAAAGGACAGAATGCTATGTACCTAACAGAAGCAGAAGCTATCAAGAAGAGGTGGCAAGAATACACAGAAGAATTATACAAAAGAGATCTTAATGACCCAGATAAGCATGATGGTGTGATCACTCACCTAGAGCCAGACATCCTGGAGTGTGAAGTCAAGTGGGCTTAGTAAGTATGACTATGACAAAGCTAGTGGAGGTGATGTAATTCAGGCTGAGCTATTTCACATCCATAAAAATGATACTGTGAAAGTGCTATACTCAATATGCCAGCAAACTTGGAAAACTCAGCAGTGGCCACAGGACTGGAAAATGTCAGTTTTAATTCTATTCCCAAAGAAAGGCAATGCCAAAGAATGTTCAAACTACCACACAATTGCACTCGTCTCACATGCTAGCAAAGTAATACTCAAGATTCTCCAAGCTAGGCTTCAATAGTTCATGAACCAAAAATAGCCAGATGTGGAAGCTGGGTTTAGAAAAGGCAGAGGAAGCAGAGATCAAATTGAAAACATCCACTGGATAATAAAATAAGCAAGATAATTCCAGAGAAACATCTACTTCTGCTTCAATGACTATGCTAAAGCCTTTGACTGTGTGGATCCCAACAAACTGTGGAAAATTCTTCAAGAGATGGTAATACCAGACCACCTTACCTGCCTACAGGGAATGCAGATAAAGAAGCAACAGTTAGAATTGGAGATGAAATAATGAACTGGTTCCAAATTGGGAAAGGAGTACATCAAGGATGTATATTGTCACACTGCATATTTAACTTAAATGCAAAGTACATCATGCAAATTGCTGGGCTACATGAAGCAGAAGCTGGAATCAAGATTGCCAAGAGAAATATCAATAATCTCAGATATGCAGATGATACCACTCTTGTGGGAGAAAGCAAAGAGGAACTAAAGAGTCTATTGATGAAAGTAAAACAGGAGAGTGAAAAAACTGGCTTAAAACGCAACATTAAAAAAATAAGATCATGGCATCCAGTTCCATCACTTCATGGCAGATAGATGGGGAAACAATGGAAACAGTTACACACTTTATTTTCTTAGGCTCCAAAATCACTGCAGATGGTGACTGCAACCATGAAATTAAAAGACACTTGCTCCTTGGAAGAAGAGCTATGACCAACCTGGACAGCACATTAAAAGGCAGACACATTATTTTGCCAACAAAACTACATTTAGTCAAAGCTATGATTTTTCCAGTAGTCACGTATGGATGTGAGAGATGGACTATAAAGAAAGCTGAGCACTGAAGAATTGATGATTTTGAACTCTGATATTGGAGAAGACTCTCGAGAGTCCCTTGGACTCCAAGGAGATCAAACCAAACAATCCTAAAGGAAATCAGTCATGAATATTCATTGGAAGGACTGATGCTGAATGTGAAACGCCATTACTTTGGCCACCTCATCCGAGGAGCTGACTCATTAGAAAATACCCTCATGTTGGGAAAGACTGAAGGCAGGAGAAAAGGATGATAGAGGACGACAGTTGGATGGCATCACTGACTAGATGCACATGAGTTAGAGCAAGTTCTGGGAAATGGTGAAGGAAAGGGAAGTCTGGCATGCTGTAGTCCATGGGGTGGCAAAGAGTCATACACGACTGAGCAACTGAATAACAACAACTCTGCATCTACTGCTGTAAACAGCATTTCATTAAATTATCTTTAAATAACTTTTTGATTGTGCCTTTTCTTGGTAAGTTTCTTGGACCTGGTAAGATTAATAAAAAGCTTAACTGAATATTCAGCAGGATTAAATCAGACGTATGTAACATTTTATTAATTATATGTTGCTATTTGACTGCAGCCATGAAATAAAAAGATGCTTACTCCTTGGAAGGAAGGTTATGACCAATCTAGATAGCATATTGAAAAGCAGAGACATTACTCTGCCAACAAAGGTCTGTCTAGTCAAGGCTATGGTTTTTCCAGTAGTCATGTGTGGATGTGAGAGTTGCACGGTGAAGAAAGCTGAGTGCTGAATTGATGCTTTTGAACTGTGGTGCTGGAGAAGACTCTTGAGAGTCCCTTGGACTGCAAGGAGATCCAACCATTTCATCCTAAGGGAGAGCAGTCCTGGGTGTTCACTGGAATGACTGATGTTGAAACTGAAACTCCAGTATTTTGGCCACCTCATCTGAAGAGCTGACTCATTGGAAAAGACTCTGATGCTGGGAAGGATTAGGGGCAGGATGAGAAGGGGAAGACAGGACGAGATGGCTGGATGGCATCACTGACTCAATGGACATGGGTTTGGGTAGACTCCACGAGTTGGTGATGGACAAAGAGGCCTGGAGTGCTGCGATTCATGGGGTCGCAAAGAGTCGGACAGGACTGAGGGAATGAACTGAACTGAACTGAAGTAATCGAAAGCAGTTGAGCAAATTGTTGATAGAATTTTCTACCTAAAATATTAGCAGGAAATATGTATGAGACCTGTGTCATTCACATTCCTGCTTTTTCCTTCTAAGCTATTTCTATGTTAAAAAGCCAAATATTTTTAGTTTTTTAAGGAGGAGACACAACTGTTCTGAGTCTAGAAACTGGTATGGTATGCTATAGTTGGCTTTACATTAATCATATTAAATGGAATTATAAACAAATACACTTCTTAGACCCTATGCTAATTAATATACATGGAATTCTGCACAACTGAGAAACTTCTCAAAAGGGACTCTTAACCAACTATTTTTATCATAAGTCACATCTCTCCTATGAAGGAGAATTCCTGGTATGCAACAGTCTTCCATCCCAAGGGTATATGTCAAGAAGTAGAAAATCAATACAATTTTCTTTTTTTTTTAAATCCCAGTTTATTACAAAGTACTAAATTCCACTGTTATGTGATTCAAGGCTAAAGAAAGTTTAAATTGCCTGTATAAATGAAGTTATCTGGCAAGTGCTTCTGAAGCCCAACTGATAAGACAGTGGTAATGATTCAGTTCCCTTCTATGTTAATAGGAATGAGATATTTGAATTACATGCATATTTTCTTCACATTGAACAGTTATTTAAGACTGCAGTAACAAAATTAGCTTTGGTTGATTCCTAGTGCTTTATTTTACCTCAGACATCAAAACAATACCCTCTCTGACATAAATCAATATAAATAAATAACTGATTGTCCCCACCCAGTAATGTATGATTCTAATGGAATGTAAAATAATATGACGAATCAGAGAAGCTAAAGTGTCATGAAAGATTAAAGAATTAATTACAAAATTATAAACCCATAAACTATATACAAGTGTGTCACTCTTCACTTAAGGTGAATAAATTATCATAGAAATAAAATATAATTTCCTATAGGGCCTATTTTCAGGCTTATAATACATTTGTGTTTTTAAATATTCTCAATATAACCTGAGCCAATTTTCTCTTTATTCCTGTGATGGTGATGGCATTTGTTAATATGCTCTTTTACTTTTATATTTAGTAGGTTAAATGTCATAGTCACAGATGTATGCTGTCAGTTTCTCTAAATGAAATTCAGCAGCAGCTGTAATTTCCAAATGATATTGACCCAATGCCAGAATTTCATGAACGAAGAGAGGGAAAGGTAATAACAGAGACAATGGGACAAGGGAAATTGATAAGGGAGGGTGTCATACATATATCATGATGTTTGATAAATGTAATAGTCACACTGGACTTCTGTCCACAAGAAAATTGAATTTTCTTTACTTAGCCAAACTTTCAATCTTCCCATTTCTCTTTTACTCTCTTTTGTAGTGTTTTTTACACCTTAAAAAAATCCATTCTCTTTAACTAATAAATTGTTTTCAAAGATTTCAGCTCACACCTTGAGAACCCGATGAACAATATGAAAAGGCAAAAAAAAAATATAACACTGAAAGATGAGCCCCCCAGGTCAGTAGGTGTCCAAAATGCTAGTGGAAAAGAATGAATAAATAGCTCCAGAAGGAAAGAAGAGACTGAGCCAAAGTGGAAACAATGCCCAGATTAAACCAGTCAATCCTAAAGGAAATCAACCCTGAATGTTCATTAGAAGGACTAATGCTGAAGCTCCAATACTTGGGCTACCTGGTATGAAGAGCCAACTCACTGGAAAAGACCATTATGCTGGAAGGATTGAGGGAAGGAGGAGAAGGGAGTGATAGAGGATGAGATGGTTTGATGGCATCATCAACTCAACGGACATGAATTTAAGCAAACTCTGAGAGATAGTCAAGGACAGGGAAGCCTGGCGTGCTGTAGCCCATGGGGTTGCAAAGAGTCAGTCATGACTGAGTGACTGAACAACAAAGAATGTATTTTAAAAGACCCAGCTATATTGCAAAAGTTAATTTCTACTTATGCTCTTATGAATGTGCATAAAATTTTATGCATCAAGTAAATTCTACAAATCGCCCTGTCTCATGAATTAGTAATAAATGTCCATAATTAGCAGTGTTAAGTAGCATCCTTCCCACATTTAGAAAGGTAAAAGTTAAAGAAGACATAATTTAAGATTTTAGCTATCCTATTTGACAGAGTTTGTTTGTTTTTTTGATAAGAAAACTTTTTTTGTAGAAAATATGCAAGTCTCTGGACATACACTTATAATTCTTCCTGGATTCTGAAAAATGCCTCTTTGAAGAACCTCACTGATTTGGGATTTGGGTATTGTATGTCAGTCACAGTGAGGTAGGGTGGCTTAGTTTCCCAGCATCAGAATTTAAGTTTACACAAAATGCCTATGATAAGTTTCAAAATGTCTGTCATATGTTTCCAGGTAGAAGAGTTTAGGACTGAAGAGAGAATGGAAGCAGTGAAGTCAAGAGAAATAATAGTAAACTCATTCTGCCTTCCCTAATGGTGCAGCTCTTGTAGGCATCGATCTTTTAGTATCCTATCTGCCACACAAGAGCAACCCTAAGTGTTATGCCAAATCCTTGGGTGTGTGTACAACTAATCCAATTAATTGTGTGTGTACAACAAACTTCTTAGACTTACTTTAACACTAGACCCAAAAGAAGTTGAGCAGTTACCATGGAGTTAGGGTTATGCGTGTACCTCTATCAACACTATCAGTTCTGATAACATTTATCTTCTAAAATTTCCTTCATTTAATTATTAGTGTAATGTCTTGTAGGGCTTCCCAGGTTGTGCCAGTGGTTTAAAAGAAAAGAAAAAGGGGTGATTATGGAATCAGAGGGTTCATCCTCAGGTAGGTTGATAAGAAGTCTGGGGTTCCCCAGGGGGAAAAAGGGGTCTGAAGCTCTTGAGGAGAACAAAAGGGCACACTTTTTTCCCCCTACATTCCTTTGTCTTAGTCACATAAAACTTTCTGTTTTTTTTTCTTTAAGCCCAGAGCTAATGATTATACAACAAAATAACTCATCTTGCTCAAGGGCATGTTTTTCCTTAAACTGTATACATTAAAGTTTATATATTGACTTTTGTATTTAGAAAGAGTTAGAGTCCAAAATTCATGTAAATGTTGCTTCATTAGCTTCATTACATAGTGTATCAGCTCCTTAAAATTTCGACTAAGTTTATAAAAAAGGAATTAAAGAACCACCTGCCAATGAAGGAAGGAAACATAAGGATATATGGATTTGATCCTTGATTCAGGAAGATCCCCTGGAGGAGGGAACAGCAACCCAGTGTTCTTACGTGGAGAATCCCATGGTCAGAGGAGCCTAGAGGGGTAATGTCTATGGAGTCGCAAAGAGTCAGACACAGCTGAAGCGACTCAACACGCAGGCATGTAATCCTTTTAATTATTATGTCCTTTCCAATATCACTGGCCCCCAAATTCAATGACCACATTGAGAGAGAGAGAGGGAGGGAATTGGTGGAAAGAAGAAAGGTTTCTGCAGAATAAAATCATGATATATACTTATTAAAGTTTATATATTGACTATACTTGTATTTAGAAAGAGATAAAGAGTCCACATTTCATGCAGGTGGTGTCTTCCGGAAATCTGAGGTCACTGATATTTCTCCCCGCAATCTTGATTCCAGCTTGTGCTTCATCCAACCCAGTGTTTCTCATGATGTACTCTGCATATAAGTTAAATAAGCAGGGTGACAATATATAACCTTGATGTACTCCTTTTCCTATTTGGAATCAGTCTGTTGTTCCATGTCCAGTTCTAACTGTTGCTTCCTGACCTGCATACAGGTTTCTCAAGAGGCAGGTCAGATGGTCTGGTATTCCCATCTCTTGAAGAATTTTCCACAGTTTATTGTGATCCACACAGTCAAAGACCTTGGCATAGTCAATAAAGCAGAAATAGATGTTTTTCTGGAACTCTTCGTGCTTTTAGGATGATCCAGCAGATGTTGGCAATTTGATCTCTGGTTCCTCTGCCTTTTCTAAAACCAGCTTGAACATCTGCAAGTTCACAGTTCATGTACTCTTGAACCCTGGCTTGGAGAATTTTGATCATTACTAGCTTGTGAGATGAGTGCAATTGTGCAGTAGTTCACGCATTCTTTGGCATTGCCTTTCTTTGGGATTGGGATGAAAACTGACTTTGCCAGTCCTGTGGCCATTGCTGAGTTTTCTAAATTTGCTGGCATATTGAGTGCAGCACTTTCACAGCATCATCTTTTAGGATTTGTAATAGCTCAACTGGAATTCCATCACCTCCACTAGCTTTGTTCGTAGTGATGCTTCCTAAGATCCACTTGACTTCACGTTCCAGGATGTCTGGCTCTAGGTGAGTGATCACACCATCATGATTATCTGGATCGTGAAGATATTTTCTATATAGTTCTCCTGTGTATTCTTGCCATCTCTTCTTCATATCTTCTGCTTTGTTAGGTCCATAACATTTCTGTCCTTTATAGAGCCCTTCTTTGCATGTAATTTCCCTTAGTATCTCTTATTTTCTTGAAGAGATTTCTAGTATTTCCCATTCTGTTTTTCTCCTCTCTTTCTTTGCATTGATCACTGAGGAAGGCTTTCTTATCTCTCCATGGGATTGTTTGGAACTCTGCATTCAAATGGATATCTTTCCTTTCTTCTTTGTCTTTCATGTCTCTTCTTTTTACAACTATTTGTAAGGCCTTCTCAGACAACCATTTTGCCTTTTTGTATTTCTTTTTCTTGGGGATGGTCTTGTTCCCTGTCTCCTGTACAATGTCATGAACCTCTGTCCATAGTTCTTCAGGCACTCTGTCTAACAGATCTAATCCCTTGAATCTATTTGTCACTTCTACTATATAATCGGAAGGGATTTGATTTAGGTCATACCTGAATGGTCTAATGGTTTTCCCTACCTTATTCAATTTAAGTCTGAATTTGCCAATAAGGAGTTCATGATCTGAGCCCCAGTCAGCCCCCAGTCTTGTTTTTGCTGATTGTATGAAGCTTCTCCATCTTTTGCTGCAAAGAATATAATCAGTCTGATTTCAGTGTTGACCATCTGGTGATGTCCATGTGTAGAGTCTTCTCTTGTGTTGTTGGAAGAGGGTGTTTGCTATGACCAGTGTGTTCTCTTGGATAAACTCTATTAGCCTTTCCCTGCTTCATTCTGTACTCAAAGGCCAAATTTGCCTGTTACTCCAAGTATTTATTGACTCCCTACTTTTGCATATGACCAACCTAAATAGCATATTAAATTACAGAGACATTACTTTACCAACAAAGATCAGTCTAGTCGAAACTATGGTTTTTCCAGTGGTTATGTATGGATATGAGAGTTGCATTATAAAGAAATATGAGTGCCAAAGTATTGATGCTTTTGAACTGTGGTGTTGGAGAAGACTCTTGAGAGTCCCTTGGAATGAAAGGAGATCCAACCAGTCCATCCTAAAGGAAATCAGTCCTGAATATTCATTGGAAGGACTGATGCTGAAGCTGAAACGCCAATCCTTTGTCCACCTGATGCGAAGAGTTAACTCATTTGAAAAGACCCTGTTTCTCGGAAAGATTGAAGGCAGGAGAAGAAGGGGATGACAGAGAATGAGAATGTTGGATGACATCACCAACTAAATGGACATGATTTTGAGTAAACTCCAGGAGTTGGTGATGGACAGGGAGGTCTTGCCTGCTGCAGTCCATGGGGTCGCAAAGTGTTGGACATGACTGAGTGACTGAACCGAACTGAACTGAATGACAGAAAGCATAGAGGAACTAAAGAACCTCCTGATGAGGGTGAGAAAGGAGAATTTAAAAGCTCAAAAACTAAGATCATGGCATTAGGTCCCATCACTTCATGGCAAATAGATGGAGAAACAAGGGAAACAGTAGGAGATTTTATTTTCTTGGGCTCCAAAATCATTGTGGACAGTGACAGAAGCCATGAAATTAAACACTTGCTCCTTATAAGAAAAGCTATGACAAGCCTAGGCAGGGTATTTAAAAGCAAAGACATTACTTTGCCACAAAGGTCCATATAGTCAAAGCTATGATTTTTCCAGTAGTCAGATAACGATGTGAGATTTGGACCATAAAGAAGTCTGGGTGCTTAAGAATTGATGCTTTCAAATTGTGGTGCTGGAGAAGACTCCTGAGAGTTCTTTGTACAGCAATGAGATCAAACCAGTAAATCCTCAAGGAAATCAACCCTGATAATTCATTGGAAGGACTGATACTTATCTGAAGCTCCAATGCTTTGGCCGCCTGATGCAAAAAGTCAACACCAATATTGAGAAAGGTTGAGGGTAAGAGGAAAAGGAGACAGCAGAGGGTGAGACAGTTGGAAGGCATCAATGACTCAGCAAACACTAGTTTGAGCCTATTCTGGGAGAGAGTGAAGGACAGGGAAGCCTGGCATGCTTCAGTCCATGGTGGGTCACAAAGAGTGGGATACCACTTAGTGACTAAACAACAGCAACAAATACAAAGTTATATAATTAAGATATCAGTGAATCATAGTTATAGTTTCATTTACTTATATTTATCTACCAAGTCTTTTTGAGAAAACTATTAACTATCAATTATATTGTCATAGTATACTGAATAATAGTATATTTACTCATTTTTTTAAAGACTTGGATTATAATATATTCAGCCATGCTTTAGCTTTGGGAATACTGTGTCAGGCTAACTGATGAATTTAGTGAGACACTGAAATTTCTTCCAAATGCTTATTTGAAGGTATACTAATATATTGGAAAGTTTTAATTATGTCAAGGTCAGAGCTTCCTAAACCATGGAATTATTTTAAATCTGAAGTATTTTAAAACTTATCAGTCATAAAACAAATTGGTTAGAGAGGAAGAAAAAGCCTGTCTTTATATACGGATAGCATTCCAGTCTACACTGAAAGTTCCAAAGAATCTACAAAAATAAACAAAACCTACTAGAACTAATTATTGAGTTTAATAAGGAAAAAGAATAAAAGACAAAAAATGCACAAAAAATAAGCATGTTTCTATTTACTAGCAACCCAAAATATGTTCATGAAATGAAATTTAAGAGCTAACTCAGATAGTTGGTCACCTTAGATAGACAAATAGGTAAATGGAACAAATTGAGTGCCCAGATGCAGAAATAGAACCATACAT
This sequence comes from Antilocapra americana, assembly GCA_007570785.1. Lineage (NCBI taxonomy): Eukaryota > Metazoa > Chordata > Mammalia > Artiodactyla > Antilocapridae > Antilocapra > Antilocapra americana. Next base: position 7,861,372 of record ML663566.1, on the reverse strand, counting down.
TTTTTGCACAATGGATAAGCCAATACAATATAACTGAGTATGTGTTCCTCTACCATGTCACTTAGTCACCACTAGTAGCAAATATGCTGTTTTTTAGTATAATTCTAATTTGTAGTTTAAGAAAGTGAAGCACAGAGGGGTTGTTTCTTGCTCGATGTCATAAAGCCACTAAATTGCAACTAGGGTGTAAGCATAAGATTATGGTTCTGCAGTATATGCTTTAAAAATATTAGAATTAGAATAAAAATTAGTAATATTTGTGTCTATGGGAGATAAAAATATTAACAGAACATAAAAAGCAATGGTCATAAAGCAAACTTTGATAAAGTTGGTTATATCAAAATTAAAATTCTGATTCACCATAAATATTGTTGATAGACAAGTAGCAACTGAAAGGAAATATTTGGCACATGTTTACCATAGAGTATTGATATCCAGGATTAGAAACATTTCCTACAAAGCAAAGAAAGAAAATAAAACCCACTCAATTAAATAATTGGAAAGCAATTATGAAATGGAACCAAAAAAGAGGGATAAAAATGGTCCATAAAATGGTACATTATCTCATTAATAATAAAAAGGAATGCAGATTAGAACATTATTAGCATATTTTAGCCATCAGGTTTTAATAATGCCAACTGTTGTTGAGAGTAGAAATTGAATTGCTCTATAGAAAGCAGTTTGAAAAAAAACTATTGCATTAGAAATGTGCACATCTTATAGCAATTACTTTACTTCTTTTTATTCTCTAAAGATTTGCCTTATGTAAGATTAACAATGTGTGTGCACTAATGCCTGGGAAAACATCTTTTTCTAATAGTGAAAATGTAAGAAAACATAAATACACATTGTTAGATACTGATTAAGTAAACCTAGGGTGTGCCCATATCATGAAATACAATATAGCAATCTGTCATTATTGAAATAATTTAAATATACACATATTTTAAATATTTAAATTATTACATTTAAAATATATGCACATAATGAAATTAATACATAGATATCTAGAGTGGGCTTGGCTCCACTCTTTATCTTGGAGCCAAAGCCAGCTGAGTCCAACCTGGATAAGCTATACACCAGGCCAACTTACAGAAATGTACATGAAAAATAAATGATATTGTTTTATGTCACCAAAATGTTGTTCATCATACAACAAAAGCAGACTGAAATACAGTTGATAAAAATTAATTAGACAAAATAATTTTCTTAATATTATCTACATTACTAGGGAGAGATCAACTTTCATCTTGTATAAACTTAAAAGGTTTTTTTCTGTTATTAGAAGTCATATTTATGTAGGGTCTATCAAGTCACTATTGAATAAAGATACATTGAATTGTTTTCATTAGGGTAGATGCATATGTATCTACAAGAGTAAATAAGCACATGTTCTAATTTTGAGAGCCTTGGAGAGATGAGTGTCTTTTGGGTTTTATAAAAATTAACAATTAAGTATCAATAATTGCTTAGCATTTCAATTTGATATATGCTCAATAATTGATGTCTCACCATCATTGAAAAGACTATTGTTTTCTGTTTTCAATTCATATTAAGTCACTATCACCATGATCAGTTTGTCTATACTAAAAGAATTTTGTCAACATTTCCCTATTACTTATCTTCAGGAGAAAACTAAAAGAAATTCTTTTTTTGGATTTCATAAAATGGGAACTGCCTAGCAGTATTTTTCATATACTATACAAAATGAAAATTTGGAAGTGAAGTCTATCTTAGCAGAAATTTATACTGTATTTTCCATTCAGTAAATCATTTATAAACTTTGTTACCTTATCATACCACCAAGAACAAACAGCTTAAATTTGTAACTATGAAAGTAAATAAAATGATAGAAAACAAGTAATAAGGAAGATAGATATCTTTCTTAGATGATGATTCATAATGATTTTAATTCATAGATGATTTTAATTCTCTGTTCATTAAAATATTTAGGAACTATCATGTTACTTAGATGACCAAATGCACAAATGCTTAGGCTTACAACACCACCCAGAAGGCAATTAGACTCGCAATAGGAAAGTTGGACTTCCCTGGTAGGTCAGACAGTAAAGCATCTGCCTACAATGTGGGACACCTGGGTTCAATCCCTGCGTTGGGAAGATCCCCTGGAGAAGGAAACGGCAACCCGCTCCAGTATTCATGCCTGGAAAATCCCATGAACCAAGGAGCCTGGTGGACTACAATCCATGACATGGGGTGGGAAAGAGTCAGTCAGACATGACTGAGCAACTTCACTTTCTTTACTTTTTTTAGCCAAGATTAGCCTAAATGACTTTCCCACATTACACATGTAATACTTACAATGTAGGGTGAAAGTGAAGTCTTGTCCGACTCTTGCAACCCCATCGACTGTAGCCTACCAGGTTTCTCCGTCCACAGAATTTTCCAGGCAAGAATACTGGGGTGAGCTGCCATTTCCTTCTCCAGGGGATCTTCCTGACCCAGGACTCGAACCGGGGTCTCCTGCATTTTAGGCAGATGCTTTACTGTCTGAGCCACAAGGGTGATATAGTCTAATTATCATTTTTGAAGTGAGGTGTTCAGTTGCTGTGATCAGCCACCAGGGTGGCATAGTATAATTACCATTTTTGAAATAAGGTGATCAGTTGCAGTAAATTTAAATTACTCAACTTCCCAAATTTAAAACTGACAGCATTTAATTGTGAACCTAGATGTATCTAATTCCCTAGCCCATCCATTTAACTTCTCTGCAATACCAGTAATTGTGTTCTGTAGAAAAAAATATTAAAGGAGAACTCATAACTTTGTCAGACTTTATTAGTAGAGTTAAGGGAAAAGAAAATGAGTTTTAAATGGTGTAAGTTAATGTAGCAATGAAGGGTAGTCTACAGTGCAGGAGTGTAAAAAGCACATTATAACTGTGATCAATAAACTACCAGGGCATTACATTTGCAGGAGCAATTACATTAAGACAGAAATAATTTGAAAGTTATTTTGGGAAATTTCAGCCTCTGTTCCAGATCATATGTGAATGTTAAAGGAAATCATAGAATCTCATTATATGAGATGAATATTATCAAGAACTGAAGAGAGAAAAGTGTCAATAATCACTTTTAATTTATCCAGTTTATCTATGGGATGTAGGTGATTAAAAATGCTTATGATAAATCTAAAATTAATATGTGTGGAATCTCTGAAGTATATGAAAGTAGGTAAAAATAAATCCAAATTAACTGAATATTCAGTTTCACACTAAACAGTATAAATGTTTAGTCCAGGAAAGTTCTGTTTACCCAGGAAAAGAGAATTCAACTTAAACCACTGAATTATTAAATTTTAAGGGCTTTTATCTCAGATTTAATTTCTCAGGAAAGAATGGAGAGAAGACAATATTGTTACTCTATTAACTTATCTTTCACTCATTCAGTCACTGTACAACACTTTGAGGTTCTTACTACCTTACTGAATATGTGCATCTATTTGTGGAGCAAAATAAGAAACAAGTATTCCAAATATGTGACATAATCTCTCAATAGAAATACTTACAGAGATTTCTGAAGGATTATGGAGATTTTGACCATCTATTGTCCAGATTTTAGGACTCAAATAAGGTGACCAGAAGATGTGAAATCAAAACTATTAACCAAAGGGGAAGTTTCAGCTTTAAGGTAAAATAAAGAGTTAGAAATATCATAGGAAGCAGTGCAAGCGTGCCAGTTAGGAGGCAATTGAAGAAATGAATCATGGATGATAAACCAATAACAAAGAATGGAGTATAAAGTGGAAAAAACAAAAGAGGCATTCTGTCATAAAATTGTAGGATGCTACATTATAAGTAGACTAATATTTATTTTGAGATAAGAAACAATTATTGGAATATTCAAGCATAGTATTTATGTAAAAATATATCTTTAGAAGTTTTTCTCTGGTTGTAATACCATAGGATTTGAGGATGCAAACAGTTTGGAAATTTAGAAAAATATTACAATATTTGACCAAAAAATTAAAACAGAGGAGGTGATATCAAGGAAGAAAAATTGGAGGGTGGTTTAAATCTTTTTGGGTATCATATAGAGACAACCTGCTGTGTTTCAAGGACATAATTAAGAAAAATAAAATTATTATTGTTGATGTTATTGTGGTTTTATTTCCTCATACCTGCATGATTCATATCCAAGATAGTGCACATGCTATCTTAGGAGATATCAGGGCTGCAAAATAAGAGATCAAATATGCATATTTATAAGAATTCAATAACAAAAGCTTTATTATACAATTAACTGGAAGACATGTCATTAATTTTTACTATTTGACATTTGACATATATCCAATGAAAAATAAGGCTGTCTTCCTTTTAGTAAAACATTTATTTTATTAAAATAATGTGGCATTGTGTTAATCTAATTTGGAGTTTTATGTTTAATTTTTATTTCATATTGTAAATTGAGATTCAGAAGAAATAGCTAGCTCAAAATATCAAAGGCTCTCATGTCATAGCTGGAATTAAAGTGCAAATGATTGCTACTATATGCTGTTGTTTAAATTTCAACCGCCTTATTAAATGCATCATTATGTTTTCCATTGAGGATTTGAAAGGAATTTTAGAATGAGTAGCAATAATTAAAGAAGACAGGCAAAAAATTATAGAAAGAAAAGAGTGCATTTGCTTTACTTAAAAGAATGACTAATAATCATTTTAAACTGTAAAAACTATTATATACACATTATATAAATATATACATTGTAAGTAACAATATTAATAAAGATACTTTTAGATATGAGTGCTGAGAAGATCAAGATGAGCATTAGAGTCTATAACAATAGAAGCATAATAACTTTGCACAAAACAGCCTTGAAGATTCAGGGTCTGGTTTATCAGTAAAATAATCTTTCTTTTAAATATGTATGAAGCTGTAAGCAGATAATTTTCTATAATTTATCTCCCTACTGCATACTATCATTACATCTTCCTGGATAAAGAGATCATAATGAATTATGTAAATTCTTGATTGTGTTATCAAGCACTCTTGTACCTTGATAATCATTGCTTGATTCTTTGCAATTTGGAAATAATGACCTTCAGAATGATCACTGTTTGTAATCCCTTCAAATAATCAATACAAAGATTGGTTTATATGATTAATGAGTATCCTCTAATTAAAAGCATGACAACAATATATTGAGAAGTAGAAATAACTCACTGTGTTTTTGTACAAATTACTTCCTGAAAGAATGGACATTTTTTTAAATGAACTGAACATAACACACTGCCTGTAACATTGAAACACTATAGGTAAAACAACTTCAGAAATTACAGAAACTAACTGAAATAGTAAACTTTTGTTTATGTGTTTGTATTTGTTATAGTTATAATTTGACATATCTTTTACTCTTTATTTTGCTTTTATAGACAATAGATCACCAAATTTATTAATATTCTGCCCATATTTCTTTAGCTATTATATTTCTGAAAACCTATAATGATTGTATTAAGTGCTACATTGCACTTGTATTCATTGCACTTGTATTCATTCTTTTGATAAACATTGCACTTGTATTCATTCTTTTGATAAACTCTCACTTTAAAATAACAAAATAAGCTCCCAATGTTTCAGTTGTGTTTAAGACTGTAAAGTAGCACCTGTCATTTTACACTAATATAATGAAAGTATTGCTGTATAACAATTCTTGACAGTATATGGTACTTTTTCCATATAATCAAATAAAACACTATGAAATGTATAGAGAATACATCAACATTAAATTCCTGCAGTTAAATTTCTCAAATTGTTATATAAATATAAATAAAATGAAAACTGATCTAAAAGTAAGTTGAAACCTGTTTTATAAATTGAAGACTGTGACCCTTTGTAATTTGTAAATCATTAAAAAGTTTTTAAAAGTTTGAAAGTATTAAAAAGCCCTTGCAGTTGAAATATTTTAGATAATTAGGTCAAAAATTTAACTCGTTCATTCACTTGAACTCTCTTTGCTCAATTTCATTTCCATCTTAAAAGTCACAATAAGGTATATTAATAATATGAATATATCAAAATAGAAAAATGAGAGAGATAAAGAAAAGGAGGGAGGCAGTGGAAGTATGGAAAATGAGAGGTTAACTGAAAGACAGAAGACACAGGCATTGTGAAAAAGGGTTCAAAGAGGACATTCAGTAGCATAGCATCTACTTTGTAAATAGGAGCATGCATAAACAAAAGTGTAAGCTGGATTTGATACATCACAATCAATACAGAAATGTTCTTGCCTACCACATTTGTTAAACTCAAGTTCTAGTAGACTTTCCTGTAGACATAATACAATTTTCTACATAGAATATAAGAACACTTTTACTTTTTTCGCAAATGACTTTAATTATTTTTCTTGCCTCATCTCATTAGGTACAACCACACTAGACATAGTGAGAGTCAACATCCTTGGTTGGTTCCTTATCTTAGGAGAAAAAATAATTATCTTTTACTATTAAAGAGGATGTTAGCTGTAGGTTTTATAAAAATACCTTTTATGAATGGAGCTTCAGGAATTGCTTGTATATTTTTGAGATTAATTGTTTGTCCGTTGCTTCATTGGCTATTATTTTCTCACATTCTGAAGGCTGTCTTTTCACCTTGCTTATAGTTTCCTTTGTTGTGCAGAAGCTTTTAATTTTAATTAGGTCCCATTTGTTTATTCGTGCTTTTATTTCCGATAATCTGGGAGGTGGGTCATATAGGATCCCACTTTGGTTTATGTCGGAGAGTGTTTTGCCTATGTTATCCTCTAGGAGTTTTATAGTTTCTGGTCTTATGCTTAGATCTTTGATCCATTTTGAGTTTATCTTTGTGTATGGTGTTAGAAAGTGTTCTAGTTTCATTCTTTCACAAGTGGCTGTCCAGTTTTCCCAGCACCACTTGTTAAAGAGATTGTCTTTTCTCCATTGTATATTCATGCCTCCTTTGTCAAAGATAAGGTGTCCATAGATGCGTGGATTTTTCTCTGGGCTTTCTATTCTGTTCCATTGATCTATATTTCTGTCTTTGTGCCAGTACCATACTGTCTTAATGACTGTGGATTTGTAGTATAGCCTAAAGTCAGGTAGGTTGATTCCTCCAGTTCCATTCTTCTTTCTCAAGATTGCTTTGGCTATACGAGGTTTTTTGTATTTCCATACAAATTGTGAAATTATTTGTTCTAATTCTCTGAAAAAGACCTCTGGTAGCTTGATAGGAATTGCATTGAATCTATAGATTGCTTTGGGTAGTATACTCATTTTCACTATATTGATTCTTTCAATCCATGAACACGGCACATTTCTCCATCTGTTTGTGTCCTCTTTGATTTCTTTCATCAGTGCTTTATAGTTTTCTATATACGAGTTTTTTGTTTCTTCAAGTAGAAATACTCCTAAGTATTTTATTCTTTTTGTTTCAATGGTGAATGGAATTGTTTCCTTAATTTCTCTTTCTGATTTCTCATTGTTAGTGTATAGGAATGCCAGGGATTTCTGTGTGTTGATTTTGTATCCTGAAACTTTACTATATTCACTTATTAGCTCTAGTAATTTTCTGGTAGAGTCTTTAGGGTTTTCTATGTAGACGATCATGTCATCTGCAAACATAGAGAGCTTTACTTCTTTTCAAAAAGTGGGCCAAAGAACTTAACAGACATTTCTCCAAAGAAGACATAAATATGGCTAACAAACACATGAAAAGATGCTCAACATCACTCATTATCAGAGAAATGCAAATCAAAACCACAATGAGGTACCACTTTACACCAGTCAGAATGGCTGCCATCCAAAAGTCTACAAGCAATAAATGCTGGAGAGGATGTGGAGAAAAGGGAACCCTCTTACACTGTTGGTGGGAATGCAAACTAGTACAGCCACTATGGAAAACAGTGTGGAGCTTCCTTAAAAAACTGCAAATAGAACTGCCATATGACCCAGCAATCCCACTGCTGGGCATATACACCAAGGAAACCAGAATTGAAAGAGCCACGTGTACCCCAATGTTCATCGCCGCATTGTTTACGATAGCCAGGACATGGAAGCAACCTAGATGTCCATCAACTGACGAATGGATAAGAAAGCTGTGGTACGTATACACAATGGAATATGACTCAGCAGTAAAAAAAAAATTCATTTGAATCAGTTCTACTCAGGTGGACGGAACTGGAGCCTATTATCCAGAGTGAAGGAAGCCAGAAGGAAAAACAACAATACAGTATACTAACGCATATATATGGAATTTAGAAAGATGGTAGTGAGAACCCTGCATGCGAGACAGCAAAAGGAACGCAGATGTATAGAACGGACACGTGGATTCTGTGGAAGAGGGCAAGGTTGGGATGATATGGGAGAATGACATTGAAACATGTTAGTTACCATATGTGAAATCAATCACCAGCCCAGGGTTGAGGGACTGGTGCACCGGGATGTCCCAGGGGGAGGGAGTCGAGAGGGGGAAGGGAGGGGGGTTCTGGAGGGGGAGCATGTGTAGACCCATGGCTGTTTCATGTCACTGTATGGCAAAACCAACACAATAAAGTAAAGAAAATTAAAAAAATACCTTTTATGAGATAAAAGGATTACTGTTTACTCATAAGTTGCTAACAATTTGTCACAAGATTGTAGTTTTGAATTTTATCCAGTTTTTTTTTTTGCATCTAGTGAGATAGTCGTGTTTTTGTTTATTTACTAATGTGAGTTCTATTTATTAATATTCAAATGTTAAACCAACTGCACATTTCTGTGATAAACACACTTTATCAGGGTGAAAAATGAAAGTGTGTCAGGGTGGGAAAAAACACGTGTTAGTCGCTCAGTCATGTCTGACTCTTTGAGACTCTATGCCTGCCAGGTTCCTCTGTCCGGTGGAATTCTCCAAGCAAGAAGACTGCCGTGGGTAGCCAGTCCCTTCTCCAGGGGATCTTCCCAACCAGGATTGAACACGGGTCTCCCACATTGCAGGCAGATTCTTTACCATCTGAGCCATCCTTTTTATATACTGTTGAATTTGATTTGCTACATTTAAAAAAGAGTAACATTTTATTTCAGAATAGTTTTGATTTATTTTTAAAGGTTAGAAAGAGTAGAGACTTCCTATATACATTTACCCTGTTTTACCCTCTTGCCTCAAATAAATACCTCAGTGAAAAGGAATTTATAGGTGTATCTTCTGCTACCAGCTCTAACACCAGTAATAGTCACATAGTTGCATCCTACCAGATGAAGGCAAGTAAGAGAATCTCATCATACACCAGGAATGCAGAGAGCCAGAAACTAAACCATGTCTTTGAATCACAGGGCTGCAAATTGGCAGCCAGATTTCCTTCAAGAAATGTTTTATTTAAATAGTACCATGTTATAAACTTTTTAACAGACAGTGCAGTGTATGTGTTTTTGCATTCGCTAAAATTATCATCATTAGCTGCTGTACACTTAGTACATTCACATAATAATGTGATACTACCTGTGGTATGTTACACCAATGCAACAACTGAATAGTCTACTACTCAAGGAATATTCTAATAAAGCTTCTACAGACTATCCTTACAACACCAAACTCAAAACTCTCCAAAAACTCTACCACCATTCATTTGAAGATTTTCACATATACAATATTCTACACATTACAAATCTCTTTCATAAGACAACAGTTCCTTTCACAGGAAAAAATTCAGGTTTTAAGCTGTTGCATCCAATCTCATTTAAGATAGGACTGAATATTTATGAGAATAGTGAAAATTTCCTCATATTTGTATGAGGAATGATTTCTATTTTCAAAATATTTTATGCATATTGGCCTTTCTCAAGCAATTAGAATATTAAGCTCCGATAAAAGATCAGGCAGTGTAAGTGATTTCCTGCATTTGGTATTTTTGTGTATATTATTTTGTAAGTTCTGAAAGTCTTTCCAGTTGATACTCAATACTTTATTTATCTATAAAATGATTTATTTGTGTCCATTTCAGTTGCAAATTATAAGAGGAAATTCTTTCATAGTTCATTGCTTTATAATAAGGTATAAATTTGATTTTAAGAGGCATCATTAGCTTATACTAGATTAAGTTGAAGCCATGTTTTCAGGAGAAAATGCTTATTTTTATTATTTGAACTGTAATTTTAATTTTCTTCACATTACCTTCATCAGTCTATTTAGCATACATATTTCCAAGAATAAGTACTATGAAATAACTGCCCATTTATATGAGAAAAAAGTAATGTTCATATGTGTTTATGTACACATAGGATTATGTATACACACATACTCATATGTGTGTGTAAGAATTTATTGATTGCAAAATTTTGAAAGATCTATTTAATTATAGTTAAAGCAGACATATTTGAAAATATTATAAAGTGATCACTATCTTTCAAACTGTGTTCTTCAGTTTTTAGGTGTCTTTAGCTGAAATAACCCCTGGGTGTAAGGACTAGCTTCATTTCTGTCACTTTTTTTTAAATTAATTAATTAATTTTTAAAATTATCTTTACATTATTGTGTTGGTTTTGGCATACATTGACATGAATCTGCCATGGGTATACATATGTTCCCCTTCCAGAAGGGGACATTTCTGTCACTTTAATAAAACAATTTATTTTAATAATTTAATAATAATTGAGTAAAATGTATGAACTACTTGTATCTGGCTCTTTTTACTCAGCATTTACTTCTAAAGTCATTTACCATACTAGGTGCAACAATACTTTCTTCTTTCGAGTGATGTATGGCTCCATTTTAGGCTTCACCCCTTGTTGATGTAACCACTCACTGGTTGTTTGGGTTGTATCCAGTTTATGGCTATTAAAATCAAGCTACTACAAAAGTATGGGTCTATGTCTTTGTATGGAAATATGTTTTTATTAATTCTGGTCATACACCTAAAACTGGAATATATATGGTAGATATATTCTTAACACTTTCAGAAACTGCCAATATCTGATCCAAAACGTTTACATCCATTTAGATTCCTATCAGCAGTGCTAAGAGTCCCAGCTGTTTCACATGATACTCTTGTTATCAGTTGGTATGTTCAGTCTTTGATTTTTTTTCTTTAATTTTTGTTACTCTATTAGAGATACGGTGATGTTTTGCTGTTCTTTTAATTTATATTTCTCTGAATAATACTATTTTCATGTATTTTTTATGAGTATGTATTTCATGTATCTATCTCTAGGTCTGTTTGTTCAAATTAAATTTTAATTGTGATTATCACATTTGTCACAATTTTCTTTTTACCATTTTTTTTTTTCTTTTTACAAATTTCATTGCAAATATTTTCCTAGATATTTTTAAAAAATATTGTCTCCTAATCTGTGATTGTGTGTTTGTGTGTGTGTGTGTGCACATGCATGCACTCAGTTGCTCAGTTGTGTCTGAGTCTTTGTGACCCTATAGACCATAGTTCATGGAATTTTCCAGGCAAGAATACTGGAGTCGGTTACCATTTCCCCCTCCGGGAGATCTTCCCTATCCAGGGATTCAAACCGCGTCTCCTGTGTCTCCTTGCATTGACAAGCTGGTTCTTTACCACTGAGTCACTGGGGAAACCCAGTCTGTAATTGGGTCTTCTTTTCCATTTCAGACTTCCCCTGTGGTTCAGCTGGTAAAGAAGCTGCCTACAATGTGGGAGACCTGGGTTCGATCCCTGGGTTGGGAAGATCCCCTGGAGAAGGGAAAGGTTACCCACTCCAGTCTTTTGGCCTGGAGAATTCCATAGACTATACAGTCCATGGGGTCGCAAAGAGTTGGACAGGACTGAGCAACTTTCACTTTCATTTTCTTAACGGTGAATATTGAAGATCAAACTTTTTTTTGTTTAATAAAGCAAAGTGGTTTTTTTCTTCTTTCATTGTACTGTCTGTCATCCTGTTACAATAGTGTTGCCTAACATAAGGTAAATATTCGTTCTTATATTTTTTTTCCTAAAAGTTTAATAACTGACTTTCTTACATCTAAACTAGTGGGTGCCAACCTTAGCACTATTAATATTCGACTGAACAATGCTTTGTCCTGTACTCCATCTTATTCATTGTATGTTTAGTAACTGTCCTTCTACTGTTATAAGCTATTAGCATCGCCTAGCTTTAAAAACCAAATACATGATTTTAATTCATTGAGTGCTTCAGTAATATTCAGTGCTTTGTAATATTCTATTATATGACAGTACCACAGTATGTTATTTTAAGCATTCCAAAATTCATGTCTGCCGAGCTGAGTATATGAAATGAAACTCTATTTTTCATATTTTGATAGCTATCTCAAAATGACACGTACACTTTTGCTACTCATTTGAAATGTCACAGAATAAGAAATTTTCCTCATTATTAGCAGAAAAATTATCCCACACTAATACACACTAATATTGAATGATAGCATGGTATTTGTTCTGTCATTCATTCATTTTACAGAGGTTTATTTATATACTCAATATATGTGAATATATAAAATATGTATTTCCCCCAAACAGTAGATAAGCTATGTTAAATATATGATGAATATGCATAGATCTGCACAGAAGTGGGAAATATGAGTTTATATAGAAATAAATTTTTACATGCTTTACCCTTTGGCTATTGCCAAAAGAGCAAAATTTTTATTAACTAAAAATATTGAATTATTTGATGCCAAAATATTTTTATCTTAAATTTTTTTATTCTTACCAACTAAAAAAGGAAAGCAAAACAACCCAGCAGTAACAAAACAATAGCAATACATAAGCAACACTGGAAGAATCATATAACAGGGCTGACAAGAAACAAATAGTTTTCAGATTAATTCAGTTATGATATCTTTCTCTAGCTTGTCAGTATGTATAAAATATCTTCACATATCAAATTTTACTCCAGGAAGAAAGGAACCCTCATAACCTATTGGTGGAAATGTAAACTGTATAATCACTATGGAGAACAGTATGGAGATTTCTTTAAAAACTAGGAATAAAACTACTATATGATCAAGCAATCCCACTTGTGGGCACATATCTTGAGAAAAACAATTCAAAAAGACACATGGACCCCAATGTTCATGTAGGACTATTTAACAATAGCCAAATATGAGAATAAATGTCCATCAAGGAATGGATATATAAGATGTGGTACATTACTCAGCCATAAAAATAAATGAAATAATGTCAGTTGCAGCAACTGATATGTGCTTAAGTATGTGCTTAACAAAGATATTTTCATTAGATGAATTTAGAGAAAGGTATTTTTGATATATCATCATAATCTACAAACTATACTCTGTCCCCCCAAAAGTTTTAACTGTTTGAAATATAGATAACCAATGTTTTTGAGTTAATAATGTGGAATATGTCATGAAAAATAAAAACCTAAGATCCAGAAAATTTATTATTTTCTTATTAATAAATTATTTTTCTGGTGAGACCTCAATACTATAACCACTAGCCTATTTGATACTTAATGAAGTGGAATTACATTTAAATTTATCAAACAGTGTATCCACATTTCAAGTGCTCAATCACTGAATATGACCAGTGACTATCATATTGGACAGCATGGAAGAATATTTCCATCATTGCTCGAGAAATATTAAGCAGTGCTCTGGGAGAAATTATTTTTGAAAGTACCTGCTAAAACTCCAAAGAGGCTATATTAACATATCATCTTTTCAGTTACTACCATGTAACATAGGACAATCAGAATTCTCTGCTCCGGTTTCCTCCTCCAAAAATAACCCTACTAAGATCTCCTGTTTCCTAGGGTTCACATGAGGGTTAAATATGTAATACAGGTAAAGTGTCAAGTGTATTTATGTGGTATATGTAAGTGCTATTGTGGAAATAGTTACCCTTATTCGATGAAGAATCAGGGAACACTTTGTTTCTTAATTGTCACAGTTTAAAAATCCCTCCTACTTCCCAGGTACATTGTCATGTCGATGAGAATTGTCTGCTTTCAGCCTGCCTCCAAGCTAAACTACTGTGGCAGCCAGTTTGCTTTCCTAAGACACAACACACACACACACACCTACAGTGGGAGGAAGTCCAGTGTCCAACTTCTGTCAGTTCATCCTTTTGCCATTTTACTACAAGTCATTGTGTCCACATGAGCCACGTAAGCCCCAAAACAAGGTTGAGCCTATAATTTGTCTTTCAAATGATGTTAAAGTGAGCATAAATATTATTTTAGTGTACAACCTTGAAATGGAAATTATCTGAAGCAATGTGGTAAACTAGGGTTATTCTGAGTAGTCCTTTTAGCCCCAGGCGAGGCAGAGTAGAACCTGAAGTCCTTGACCTATAGCTTTGTCTGTTGTGCCCTAAATGAAAATCCCCACCTTACCATTTGGACCCTACATCCCTGGACACTAACACTCTTATTTCATAGATGACACACATGAGATTTACTCAAAAGCAGGGTGAAAGTAGACTAGGTGTAATAGGGTGAAGTTGCTGTTCATATTCTCTCTAGCTTTTTCTCATCACTTCAGTTTTTTTTTCTCCTTCTCTTTTCTTGCTTCAAATTTCCTCAGTACTATAATGAAGTGAAAAATGTGCAGCCAGTGACACTTTAATCATTATCAAAATATACAGAAGGATTAAGTGACTTACAGTATATTATCCTCTAATCACAGTTTATTCTATGATTCTCAAGGGCCCAGAAAGTGCCCCACAGTCTGTATGTAGAAGTATCTACTTGATTTGCCTTGATTTAAAGGAATGTGACCTTAGTGTTTTCTGCATAAGCGGGGATAAAACAGCATCTCTTGATACTAGTCCCGCATCTCTAGACACTGGACACCATTTCCTGGTTGCCAGGATTTCCACGTATTATATAGAGCACACATTCACCCCTTCTTGCAGCATCTTTTACTGCACTCCAGCCTCTGGGTGTTGGTACATTTCAGCAGTTCTCTGTGCTGTGATAGTCACATACCAATACTATTTTCTGTGGTTTTCTATTGACTTAGCTGCATGTAGTTTTCTTAATTGTCAACATCATTTTCCCTTGTTTATTTCTCTTTATATTCCTCCACAAATAAATATTTGTTAATGTACACATTATATACCTTTATATCCAGAAATGAGAAGTGAAATGTTTAACCTTGTCATGATTTACCTTCCAACTGGGGAGCTGTTAATAATGTTGGATTACATAAAACCCTGTTAACATAATGTGATTGGGCATTAATCTTTATCAAAGCAATATTTTTATAATAATTTCCCAAATAACTGATTGTTGTGTGCACAGATCTTCCCCAGGTACATAAAATAGACTTTGAAATATATCTTGACCATTCATTACCTCCTTCAATGATGAAAACTCATCATATTAAAGACGAGTTTCATGTTACGCAGTTTTATTAAAAGGTACTATATTTTTCACTACTCTATTCTTGTATGTATTCATACAAATTATCATGTATCAGTAATATGACAGATTTTAAGGAGGCAGCATTTCATTTTAATTAGTGTCACCATTACCACAGTGACATCTGCATAAAAATATACAAATGATCTAGAATCAGTTCTTTTTTTTAACAATATAATTATTGAATACTTACTATGTATTCCACACTATTCCATATTTAAGCTTTGCATGTTTGTTTAGTATATGTAATAGGAATTATTGAGTCTTCATTTTTCATAGTTGGGTTACATAGATAACTAACCTTCACTTTTAGACTATTTTATTTTCATAAAGATGAATGTACCCTGCTAGGTCATACCTGTGTTACTTCTGACTGCTAATGTTAAGTTGCATTAAGTCTACTTTCATTGAACATCTTGAGTATAAATCCTATATGTTCATAAGAATGAACTGTAATCTATATCAGATAATGATCATTTTAGAGGTGCAATTTTAAATGATCTTAAAATTTTGGTGTCTTATTGTTTCCATAATGGGCTTCATTATTTGACTTATTGTCCTTTTCCAGGAAATAAGCTGGAATTTTAGGCATAATTCCATGATATTATAAAAAGAGCTACTGGGGAAGATCAGGAGCTTGTGTTCAAGGCAACAACATTTGACTTGGATGAATTGGATGAAATATTTTTATTTTGTTTTTGTAGGTTTGATAATTTACACACTAATTTCTGAAGTCCCTCAAAGTTTGTAACTCAAAGGATTCAGTTCAGTTAGTTCAGTTCAGTTACTCAGTCGTGTCTGACTCTGCGACCCCATGGACTGTAGGCATGCCAGGCTTCCCTGTCCATCACCAACTCGCAGAGTTAACTCAAACTCATGTCTGTTGAGTTGGTGATGCCATCCAACCATCTCATCCTCTATTGTCCCCTTCTCCTCCCGCCTTCAGTCTTAGCCAGCCTCAGGGCCTTTTCAAATGAGTCAGTTCTTCGCATCAGGTGGCCAAAATATTGGAGTTTCAGCTTCAGCATCAGTCCTTCCAATGAATATTCAGCACTGATTTCCTTTAGAATGGACTTGTTGCGGTCCAAGGGACTCTCAAAGTCTTTTCCAACACCACAGTTCAAAACCATCAATTCTTCAGGGCTCAGCTTTCTTTATAGTACAACTCTCACATCCATCCATGACTACTGAAAAAACAATAGCTTTGACTAGACAGACCTTTGCTGGTAAAGTAATGTCTCTGCTTTTTAATATGCTGTCTAGGTTGGTCACCAATTTTTCTTTCAAGGAGCAACTGCCGTTTAATTTCATGGCTGCAGTCACCATCTGCAGTGATTTTGGAGCCCCCCAAAATAAAGTCTGCCGCTATTTCCACAGTTTCCCCATCTATTTGCCATGAAGTGATGGGACCAGATGCCATGATCTTAGATTTTGGAATGGCTAGCACTGAGCAACCTGGGAAATCCTGTATATGTATGGGGTGTATATTTGAATTTTTTTTATGTTGATTTTTTTCCTGGATACATCATTATGTATGCAAAAATTCACTGGAATTATTTGGCAGTTTGCTAGTGTTTCTCCATTTAAAAATATGTAATTTTCTTAGATTGACTTTAACTTTTAATGTAACATTTTATTTGTATTTGTTGTTTTTTCCTCTTCTGGTTCTTTTCTTATTCTTTGTTGTTTTTCTGAAAATAAAATTAATTAAATGTAAGCCATATAGGTTTGCATATTTTTATACTTAAATTTTTCATCATTTGTATGATACAATTGATTCTTTAGATATGTCTGTTATACAGGAATGAACACAGAATGCACCATTTTAAAAATATTCACGAACCCACTGTTTCTTAGGTTACTGTTCTTTCATAGAAGTTACTCTATCATTAGTATGCAAAATATTCCCTATAAACTTTCAGAAGCTCATATTTTTCAAAGTTCTGTGCCTCATACTATCTTTGTTTCTTTGTATTTTGTTTTTCTCTTTTATTGGTTTTCAATTTTCTTGTATCTACAACAGATGATAAAATGATAAATTATATTATAGACAGGAAATGAATTTTTAAGTTTTTTAATAAAGACTGATCAACAGTTTAAACTTCTGACAAATATTACCATGTTCTTCAACATCTGCATAAAGTGTCAGGAAATTCAAAGTTTGTAAACACTTTTCTACATGGCATACTCAAAAATTCACAAGCAAATATGATCATTACTTTTATAAATATTAAATAACATTAACAGTAGAAAGTAAAAAAAAGTTGGTAGCTATTGAAATCTATATAGAGGTTCCCAGGTGGTGCCATGGTAAAGAATCTACCCACCAATACACGAGACACAAGACACGGGTTCAACCCCTCGGTTTGGGAAGATCCCCTGTAGTAGTAAATGGCAAACTACTCTGGTATTCTTGCCTGGAAAATTCCATGGACAGAAGAACATTGCAGGCGACAGTCCAGGGTGTCACAGTTGCAGAGGGTCACAATTGCGAACAGATATGACTAAGTGAGTACAAGCACAATCAAGCACAATGAAGTCTATAACAAGTGCCAGGCTAGGTAGCTAAGTAATAGATTTTGCCCTGAATTTGTTTGGCTCAACAGTATGATTTGATTTCTGAACAACTGACTAAAATAGTATATGTGTATATATATATCAAAGATTAGCCATACACTGTCTCAAAATTTATCCAGTTCCAGAAGAGCCTTTCTTCAGGAGAGCCTTACTTTGTGCCACCAAACCCTGTTTTGCCCAATGTTTTTGTTACATCATTTATCTCTTTAAACCTGGTATTCCTTAAAAGCCAATTTTTGTTTTCTGTTTAAGATGCTTCCCAAACTTAACCTATTTACTAAATGATTTTACATGAAGGAAATTATTTGAAAATTATGTAATATTTTGATATTCTGCTATTGCTTCAAAAAACCACTCTGCTTTCACATGCTATTATACTTTATTTCTTTATATAGATAAATAAAAGCCTAAAATCATGCCTAGTCTTAGCACTAGCAAGAAGGTTGGGTATAAATGGCAGCCCACATACCATATGTCCAGATACTTAAAAGTTAAAATCCAGTTAACAGATTGCAAAATAAAGTATATTTTATCCTTCTGCCTTGACAAATATATCTTCATAAAGTTCTGGAAAGCCAGGATTGAATTTGGAAATATTGGGCTTCTTATAGTTCGAGAACAAAGTATGATATTATGTAGAGATCAGCCTGTCTGCAGTCCACATTCTGTTCCCATCTATGGCTCCCTTCTGCACTGTGAAAAGCTCAGAACATATTCAGGTGGACCAGTTGCCCATAAGACCAAATTTTTTTCATATGCCCTGAAAACAAATTGAATTGGTTGCTATGTCTGTGAACAGACCTGTGGTAGATGTCCATGCAAACTCTGGTATTGGTCTTAGAACCATTTGAGTTTAGAATTTCACTCTCAAGTATCCTGTGTATGACCTCCAAAACTAGAGGCATGGGCTCTAAGTGGAAACTTTCCCTCCCTTGGCTGATGGGGAGTGATATGTGTAGAAATGGAATCTGCTGCTGCTGCTGCTGCCGCCGCCGCTGCTGCTGCTAAGTTGCTTCAGTCGTGTCCAACTCTGTGCGACCCCATAGCCAGCAGCCCACCAGGTTCCACTGTCCCTGGGATTCTTCAGGCAAGAACCCTGGAATGTGTTGCCATTTCCTTCTCCAGTGCATGAAAGTGAAGTCACTCAGTGTCCAATTCTTTGTGACCTCATGGACTGCAGCCCACCAGGCTCCTCTGTCCATGGGATTTTCCAGGCAAGAGTACTGGAGTGGGGTGCCATTGCCTTCCCCAGAGATGGAATCTAGTTGGCTGCAAAACATGGGACTGATGCAGATGACCTTTCTCCATGATGAAAAGACAGTGGTGCATTGACAAAATTCTTCTCTCCAAGTGCACTAGTGAACTATCCCAGATGCAATGAAACAGAAATGCTCACAGACTGACTTAAGGTGATTAGAACATATTACTTCTCAAACTAAATTGAAGTTCACAAAGAGAAGCAAGAAGAAAGATACTTGTGGGATAAACACACTTAGACAAGGTACTTATTGGTGGAGGAATCATACTTTCCGAATCCTGAAATATGCACTGTTCATATTCCTTCTCAGTCTCTCTCTTCCCTTCTTTCTTTTGGCCTCTCCTTTACTCTTGCCTCCTCAACAGATTCTCCAAATATGGCTTGGGTATAAGAATGAGAATCAAAATTTGAACAAATGGATTCCGACAAATAGAACCATGGCTGGGCCAGTGACACACACATCTTTTACTACAATCATGCACAAAAATAGGTAAAATATGCTTGACCAACATCTGTAGCTTGCCAATTTTTGAGCTGAGCTAGTGGCCAAAATAGAACTGTACTAAGTGTAATCAAACTCATGTCCATTGAGTCAGTGATGCCGTCCAACCATCTCATCCTCTGTCATCCCCTTCTCCTCCTGCCTTCAATCTGTCCCAGCATCAGGGTCTTTTCCAAGAAGTCAGTTCTTTGCATCAGGTGGCCAAACTATTGGAGTTTCAGCTTGTGCATCAGTCCTTCCAATGCATATTCAGGACTGATTTCCTTTTAGGATGGACTGGTTGGATCTTCTTGCAGTCCAAGGGACTCTCAAGGGTCTTCTCCAACAGCACAGTTCAAAAGCATCCATTCTCGGCACTTAGCTTTCTTTATGGTCCAACTCTCACATCCATACGTGACTACTGGAAAAACCATAGCTTTGACTAGACAGACCTTTGTTGGCAAAGTAATGTCTCTGCTTTTTAATAAGCTGTCTAGATTGGTCAATTGGTCATAACTTTTCTTCCAAGGAGCAAGTGTCTTTTAAATTCATGGCTGCAGTCACCATCTGTAGTGATTTTGGAGTCCCCCAAAATAATGTCTGTCACTTTTTCCATTGTTTCCCCATCTATTTGCCATGAAGTGATGGGACCAGATGCCATGAGCTTGGTTTTCTGAATGCAGAGTTTCAAGTGAAAATTTTCCCTCTCCTCTTTCACTTTCATCAAGAAGTTCTTTAGTTTTCTTTGCTTTCTACCGTAAGGGTGGTGTCATCTGTGTATCTGAGGTTATTTATATTTTTCCTGGCAATCTTGAATCTTGGAGGGTGAAAATTTCCAGCCTCCTCCTGTTGTCCTGCCACCAGTTGAAATCCCTGATCATTTTATAATGCCACCAGACAAGCACCACATGAACCATATTCTATCAAAGCAACACATCATGATGCAAGCACCTCCTTTGCAACATGTGCCCCACAAGCACTATAATTGGCTACACAAGGATATTCATGCTCCTCCAGCAGAACTGTTCTACCTCTACCTTGCTCAGTCAGGAAACCTTTCCTAACTGAACAAGGATTTAATATTTAACAGAATTCAACAGCAACTTGATAACTCTCCTGATTCAGGATGACTCAAATTTAGGTGCTAAAGAACTACCACCTCCTGCCCTAGCATCTGCTCACTATCATCCTGAATATCAGGGTCAACCAGTGGTCTCACATCCTTATCATATTATGCCTCCACAGCAACAATATGCACTACCCTGACCTCCTCCACCACCAATAAACCATTTAGTGCCACAGCCTCCCCAGGCCACAGGTACTCCTCACTTGATGTATAGCTGAGTTCCACCTCCACCACCTCTGTTCCACCACCAGTTACCCCTCCCCTGGGCATATGATTGCCCAGATGCCATCTTATATGAATCATCCTCCAGGACCTCCCCCACTTCAACATAGAAGTCCTCCTATAACTGTACCTCCCCCTCACCATTATAATCCTCACTCTTCACCCCAGTTCACTGAATATCAAGGAACTCTGAGCCTTCCATTTATACAACTAAGGGGAATGAGCCCTGGTATGTGGCCTGTACCAAGAGGGCCACCTCCTCCTCCACAAATGCATGGTCCTCCTTCCCAAACCCGCTTCCTGAACTACATCATCCCTATCAGACAAGATATAGACCATATTACCAATAATAATAGTATTCTGAACTGAAGGTACAGTGCGGAAATAGAACTTATGTATAGTTGATCTTTTAATTAAACCTTGACTGGGGAAGGAGAACACCTCTTACTGAGATGGCTAAAAACATTTAGGGTCTTATCTCTTGAAATGGTTTTAAATCTTGACTTAGGGTTGATATCAGGTACTATACTGCAGTGTAGATAAGTAGCTCAGTTGAGCACAGCTATATTTTAACATCTTTGTTCCCCTGTTGTAAATTTACCCACAGGTGACCATTTGTAATAATTTTGAAAAAAATTTTTTCATTGTTCTACTTTCAAAAGTAAACTCAATGTTTAATTTTTCTTTTGAAACATTTTGTAAATTTGTGTAAAAAGATTAAATGTTTGTATGGCTGTACAACGCTATTTTTATGTGAATTTAAGAGCAGTCACATATTATTTTTTAAACCATGTGTTTTACCACTAATTTCTCAGAAATACAATAAAATCTTAAAAGTAAAAATATAAAAAGAAAACAAACAAAATAAAGCATCCTGTAGGTGCATCTATATTTTGTGGGTAAATAGATTATTTGTTATCTCTGTTTAATTTTTTCTTATTCTTCTTGTCATTTTTTATGTTGTTTCTATCAAAATTGAGCATTTCCAAATAGTATGCAATCTCACATCATGTCTTAGGATATCCACATGCTTTTTAGAGTAAAAACTGTTTTTTCAAATGGTTTTGATGATAAAACTTCATTTTTTCATATGACATTTTAAAATGTTTTATATCAGGCATCACAAATTATGATGGAACAGAATTAAAAATGCTACAAAATTATGATTGTTTTCCCTTACTTTTCATCTGCCAATCCCTTGCTTTACTATCCCTCTCTCTCTCTTTTTGATCTGAAAGTCTATTGTCTTAACAAAACACAAATTACACTAAGGCAGACAATGAAACACAGGTATTCATCAACATACTTAACTTTTTTTTTTTCAGTTATTTGAAATGCTCCATTGGGGAAGTATAAATTAAAAAAAACAACGTAGAGGAAGATATCAAGCTTAGCTCTGTCACCATGCATTAGTAAAGGTCAAATTTCCACATATGAGATGTTTTAAACCAAAGAATCAAGATAGGTTTTTAATGAAATATGTTTAATATTCCTTTTATCAATCAAAAGGAATGAAGAGAATTTTATCTTTAGTTCATCAGTGATAAGCAGTTCCACGCACTTCCAGTTGTAATATAATTCATGACATGCTTTTATTCTAAATGCTTGTCAGAATCTATTAAACATCATTTCTTTCAACTTTACTTTTCAACTAGAAATGAACAAATAACTTTTGAATATTCAGCAGTTTCTATTTTCCAAAAAGATCCTCGTTAATCCACGTTTAGCTAAAGCTATTCATGCAATGAATGTCTGTTATTCAGAACTATACTTGCAGCAACAGAATGCTCCATTAATTTCTTATATTTTTTTCTTCAATAAGATAATTTTAGCAAAGTTCATAGAGTTCTGAAATTCTTTACAATAAAATCTTAAACAATTATTCACAATAATTTACATGAGTTATTTTTCACTTACTTTCTTATTTGTATTAATTTATACCTAGATACAGGCTTCCCTGGTGGCTCAGTGGCTTAGAATGTGCCTGCAATGCAGGAGACCCAGGTTTGATCTCTGGCTTGGGGAGATCCCCTGGAGAAGGAAATGGCAACCCACTCCAGTATTCTGGCCTGGAGAATTCCATGGACAGAGGAGTCTGGAGGGCTACAGTCCTTGGGATTGCAAGTGTCAGACACAACCGAGTGATTTAACATACCTAGATACACTCATATACAAATAAGATATTATTTATTTTTCTGTATGGTAGAAAATGGCAATATCAAAATCATTAGTACAATTAGAATCAGTTCAATACCAGATGTTATTACACACTATTTTGTTTCTTTTCTTTTGATATTTTTGAAGTAGACAATCAAATTAAATCTACCCCACATTTCATAGTACATCATTGTCTTTGGTCTGTGAAAGCCTAATCTTGCTTTGCTGGAGGAGTATATGTCAGCGGTACTGGGGATAGAGTTGGAAACAAAACCCTCATATTCACTGGCCACACTCTAATGGTGGAGGCAGAAGAATGAAAATAGGTTTTTAATCTATGTCAATAATAAGTGCTACAGAGAAAAATAAACAAGAGAGGTGATAAAAAATGCTGGAGCAGGGCAAAAGTGGACTGTTGTCTGAAAATGATTCCATGATAAGTTAAAACATGTAAGAAGAGTGGACAACTCATGAGGATATGAGCATTAAAAATAAGTAATAATAATAATATCAATAGATTTTAAAAGGAGAAACCAATGTCTAGGAATGATTCCAGTGCAGTTGATGCATCAAAGATAGAGTGTTAGAAGATGAAACCATAGAAATGTGGATGGGAAAATCATATAGAAATATTAGACCAATTAAGTACTTTGGCTTACACTCTGTTTGAAATGGGAAAGTTTGCAAGGATTCAAGCAGAGAAGAGACATGATACCACCTTAGTCTCTCAGTAGATCATTGCGGCTGCATTGCAAAAAACAGACTAAAGGGAGGGAAGGCCAGAAACAAGGACACCATTTGGATGTGTTTGCTAAATTCCAGGTGTTGTATTGTGAAATCTGAACCAGGATTATAGGAATAGAGGAGGACTTTGGGAGTTATTAAATACATGGATCCTGGCCTCAGAGGACCTGGGTTCTAAACTCAATTTATAAACACAGTGTTAAGATATTGTAAAAGTTACATAGTCTCTCCTAGTTTCAGTATCCTCATCTATAAATGAAGTTTATATATGTAAAAATAAGTAATAGACATAAAATGTAATACTCAATAGAATTAAGTTAAATAAAATGTATTACGTTTTTTAATATTCAATATGGATAGGAATCGGGATGGAATGAATGAGAAAATGAACTATGGTGGATATACTCAAAACCACTAATTTCTACACTTTTAAATGAATGAATTTTATAGCATGTGAATTATGACTTGATAATAGAAAATAAAAGAGATAATGGTTTTCTGAATATATATATATTTATATATACAGATCTTGTAGAACCATATTCATGTTTCATATACTGAAAAAAAAAATCAAAAAGGGAAAGAAAACTCAAAATTGAACTCAAATAGAAGTAAATGAATCATTCAATTTAAGTAAATAACATAACCATAACACACACAATCAGAAAGGTGGGATAAACTTAGGTAAGTATGGAATAGATCATTCTGATCATCTATATGAAGCTGAAGCCAAAAAGAACAGTAAGCAAGTATTGTACTTCCATTAGTACATTTGTTACTCATAACTTGATTTAAGAATTGAAATTATTTTATGTATATTCTAGGGTTTAGCAAATAAGTAAATATATTGTGCCTAAATATTTATCAAATATATTAGAGATATCAACATGAACTCTTGTTTATACAGCTTTATATATAAAGACAGACAGCCCATGGGGGTCACAGATTCAGACACAGCTTAGCCACTGAATAACAACAGAGTGAAAGAGAGGTAGATTTCTGGATGTATGTTAAGATTTTTAAACTAAGTAATAAATATTAAATTATATATACCATTATAATAAAAACTAAAGTATAATGGGAATATTTTCGCTAGAGGGGTAGCTCAAATGATACAGAATCTGCCTGCAATGCAGGAGACCTGGGTTTAATCCCTGGGTTGGGAAGATCCCCTGGAGAAGGATATGGCAACCACTCCAGTATTCTTGCCTAGAGAATTCCGTGGACAGAGAAGCCTGGTGGGCTCTAGTCCATGGGGATGCAATGAGTTGGACACAACCAAGCAACTAACATTCTCACACTTTCATAGCAAATATGAAGTAGATGTTATCTTTTTTTTTTAAATTTTCTTTACTTTATTGTGTTGGTTTTGCCATACATTGACATGAATCTGCCATGGGTTTACATATTCTCTCCCTCCAAAACCCCCCTCCCTCCTCCCTCCCAATTCCCTCCCCCTGGGTCATCTCCATGCACCAGCCCCGAGCATCTACCCTGGGCTGGCGATTGATTTCACATATGATAATTAACATGTTTCAATGCCATTCTCCCATATCATCCCACCCTTGCCCTCCTCCACAGAGTCCATGAGACTGTTCTATACATCTGCGTTTCTTTTGCTGTCTCGCATGCAGGGTTCTCATTACCATCTTTCTAAATTCCATATATATGCGTTAGTATACTGTATTGTTGTTTTTCCTTTTGGCTTACTTCACTCTGGATAATAGGCTCCAGTTCCGTCCACTTGAGTAGAACTGATTCAAATGAATTTTTTTTTAATGCTGAGTCATATTCCATTGTGTATATGTACCATTTCTTATCCATTCGTCAGTTGATGGGCATCTAGGTTGCTTCCATGTCCTGGCTATTGTAAACAATGCAGCGATAAACATTGGGGTACACGTGGCTCTTTCAATTCTGGTTTCCTCGGTGTATATGCCCAGCAGTGGGATTGCTGGGTCATATGGCAGGTCTATTTGCAGTTTTTTAAGGAATCTCCACACTGTTCTCCATAGTGGCTGTACTAGTTTGCATTCCCACCAACAGTGTAAGAGGGTTCCCTTTTCTCCACATCCTCTCCAGCATTTATTGCTTGTAGATTTTTGGATGGCAGCCATTCTGACTGGTGTAAAGTGATACCTCATTGTGGTTTTGATTTGCACTTCTCTGATAATGAGTGATGTTGAGCATCTTTTCATGTGTAACAAGTGGTGCTGGGAAAACTGGACAGCTACTTGTAAAAGAATGAAACTAGAACACTTTCTAACACCATACACAAAAGTAAACTCAGAATGGATCAAAGATCTAATCATAAGTCCAGAAACTATAGAACTCCTAGAGGAAAACATAGGCAAAACACTCTCCGACATAAACTAAAGCAGGATCCTCTATGACCCACCTCCCAGAATATCGGAAATAAAAACATGAATAAACAAATGGGACCTAATTAAAATTAAAAGCTTCTGCACAACAAAGGAAACTATAAGCAAGGTGAAAAAGCAACCTTCAGAATGGGAGAAAATAATAGCCAATGAAGCAACGGACAAACAATTAATCTCAAAAACATACAAGCAACTCCTGCAGCTCCATTCTAGAAAAATAAACGACCCAATCAAAAAGTGGGCCAAAGAACTTAACAGACATTTCTCCAAAGAAGACATAAAAATGTCTAACAAACACATGAAAAGATGTTATCTTTATATACAATTTGCAGCATCAAGAAATGATGATTTTGATGACCAACAAACATGAAAATATGTTCAATAAAACTCATTATTAGAGAAATACATATCAAAACTACAGTGAGGCGTCACCTCACACCAGTCAGAATGGCCATCCAGAAATCTACAAACAATAAATACTGGATATCATGTGGAGAAAAGGGAACAGTTTTACACAGTTACTAGAAATGTTAATTGATACAACTACTATGGAATACAATATGGAGATTTCTTTAAAACCTAGGAAGAAAACTACCATATGACCCAGCAATTCCACTACTGAGCATATACCCTGCATGCATGAGTGCTAAGTCACTTCAGTCATATCCAACTCTGTGTAACTCTATGGACTATAGCCCACCAGGCTTCTCTGTGCTTGGGATTCTCCAGGCAAGAATCCTGGAGTGGATTGCCGTGCCCTCTTCCAGGGGATCTTCCTGGCCCAGGGATCAAGCACAGGTCTCTTGTATCTTCTGCATTGGCAACCAGGTTCTTTACCACCAGCGCCACCTGGGAAAGCCCATATGCCCTGAGAAAACCATAATTCAAAAAGACACATATACCCCAATGTTCATGGCAGCACTATTTACAATAGGCAGTACATTGAAGCAACCTAGATGTCCACTGACAGATGGAAGTGTCAGTGTACCACAAATGTACC
This sequence comes from Antilocapra americana, assembly GCA_007570785.1. Classification (NCBI taxonomy): domain Eukaryota; kingdom Metazoa; phylum Chordata; class Mammalia; order Artiodactyla; family Antilocapridae; genus Antilocapra; species Antilocapra americana. The sequence goes on along the minus strand of ML663566.1, from coordinate 7,834,107 downwards.
TTAAAGAAGTGTGGTATATTTGCACAATGGAATATTACTCAGCCATAAAAAGGAATGAATTGGGGTCAGTTCTACTGAAGTGGATGAACCTAGAGCCTGTTATACAGGGTGAAGTAAGTCACAAAGAGAAAAAAAATATTGTATCATAGCACACACACATATATATGGAATCTAGAAAAATACTTATAAGTCTATCTGCAGGGCAGAAAGAGAGAAACAGACACAGAGAACAGACTTGTGGACGCAGTGGGAGGAGAGGGTGCGGTGAATTGAGACAGTAGCACTCAAAAATGTCCATTTCATATGGAAATTAGATAGCTCTTGGGAAGTTGCTGCGCTCAACCCAATACTCTGTAACAACCTAGACCAGTGGGATGGAGTGAGAGGGGTGGAAGGGAGATTCAAGAGGGAGGAAGCATATGTATACTTACAGCTGATTCACACTGTTGTAAGGCAGAAACCAACACAACCTTGTAAAGCAATTTTCCTCCAATTAAAAAAAAATTGTATCTAATGAAAAGCCACAAAATGTTTTCAAAGTAATGTCTATAGAATAGCGTTTATTTTTATGGATTTATGGAGATCCAGCCAGTCAATCCTAAAGGAAATCAGTCCTGAATATTCACTGGAAGGACTGATGTTGAAGCTGAAACTCCAATATTTTGGCCACCTGATGTCTAGAACTGACTCATTGGAAAAGACGTTGATGCTAGGAAAGATTGAAGGCGGGAGGAGAAGGGGACGACAGAGGGTGAGATGGTTGGATGGCATCACCGACTCAATGGACACGAGTTTGAGTAAACTCCGGGAGTTGGCGATGGACAGGGAAGTGTGGTGTGCTGCAGTCCATGGGGTCACAAAGAGTCGGACATGACTGAGTGACTGAACTGAACTGAACTGATTGGGAGAAAAGTGAAAGTGAAAATCACTCAGTCATGTCCGATTCTTTGCTACCCCGTGGACTATAGAGTCCATGGAATTCTCCAGGCCAGAATACTGGAGTGTGTAGCCTTTTCCCTCTCCAGGGGATCTTCCCAACCCAGGGATCAAACCCAGGTCTTCTGCATTGCAAGTGGATTCTTTACCAGCTGAGCCACAAGGGAAGCCCATGAATACTGGAGTAGGTAGCCTATCCCTTCTCCAGTGGATCTTCCCAACCCAGGAATCAAATCGGGGTCTCCTGCATTGCAGGTAGAATCTTTACCAACTGAGCTATCAGGAATGCCCCTATATTGATATCAGTTGAAAATATGTTCTTGCCAATTATTATTTAATTTTTATTACTTTAAAAAATTATGTAGTCAAATTTATAATTTTTATCTTTTCCCACTGACTTTAGTTTTAAAGAATCTTCATACATAAAACTTAAAGAAAATCTTGCTTGTTTGTTTCCCTCTAGGACTTGAATAGTTTCGTTTTTATACCAGATACTGATATCTTATTCCATTGTTATTAATAATTCAGATCTCACTCCATTGGTGATGAGATATTAAATAAACGGAAGAAAGCACCACAAGGAGAGAAACTGTTAATATATGAGATCTATAATTCAGAGCTAAAGGTATTATGAAAATGGATGAAGAAAAGTCAAGTGGATAAAGTGAGAGAATTGATATTATTTATTAATCTGAAGCAGGATAGTATCTGCCTAGAAAACTTTTTCCTTTACTGCCATCTATTGAAAGTTATTTTAATCACTCATTTTATCCAAATTTTTCTTCATTCAGTCTATTCATTCCCACTTGATAGCTGATTTTTCTCTTGAACTTTGAACCATTTGGAGGATAAAAACAACTTATTCATTTGTTAAACAGCTACTTTCTGTATGTGAAAGTTTAATAGAAAGCAAGCTTGTATTATAAGAAAGATGTTGTAAATACTTTGCAATTAGCTATCATATAATCATGGAGAAAAAGGATTATTACTCCAGCTATGATTGGACTCTGCAGTTTCATCAAACTATGGCCACTGTGCCAATATTTGTGGTTCTCTTTGAATATATGCATTTACTGCTTTGTTTGACTTTTTATTTTTTCCGGAGGAGGCTAGTCTTATTCCCTTAGTCACTGGTTTCCTGGAATCTTTAAAGTCCCTTACATTAAATCCAATTACTCCACAGTATGTCTAGTGTTATCAGTGCTAATAATAGAATATAACCAAATAATTATGCAATATGTTCTAAGAAGAATAAGCTATATTTTATGTATTATGTATTTTATGCTGACCACTGTGCTTCTAATAATTTAGACTAGGAACACATGAGCTATTTGGTGCTTGCATCAAAATATTAAGTCACTTGAGATTTATGTCAACTAAAATCTCTAAGAATTTTTGATACAGTCTGCTTCTTTGCCCATATGATACTTGGAAATTAATTTCATGGTTTTCATTTGTAGTTATTAAATGTCACTTGTCAATGTGTTCTATTGTTCTAGTCTGTCAAAATCATTTTTGTATCACAGCTTTGCAGTGTTTCATGTTAACAACAGCAAAAGGTTACACTATTAATATGCTATTATTATGCTAAATCTAAGCCAATGATTAAAATATTCAGTATACTAAGATGAAGTTTAAGAGTCTGATCCATTTTGACTGCCTTTACTGTTTGAAAATGATCCTCATACTTCTTTTTGATTGCATTACTACAGACAAAACACCAGGATCACCAGGATAAATTAGGCAACATATCATTGATATGGACTGTAGCCTGCCACGCTCCTCTGTCCATGGGATTTTCCCAGCAAGAACACTGGAGTGGGTTACCATGCCCTCCTCCAGGGGATCTTTCCTACCCAGGGATTGAACTTGAGTCTCATGCATTGCAGGCAGAATCTTTATCACTGAATCACTGGGGAAGCCCAAAATACTTTATCTATCAGTTCTTTACAATAACAGTAAAATCAGAAGATGATACATAAAATATAAGTGCATATTACAGTGGTGGTAAATCACACTGTGACCAATTTGTATGTAATTTGACATGTTGATTCATATAACACTAAGTTAGAACCAACACAGAGAACTAAAATCAAGCATAATAGTTAATAATAAGATAAAATAATAAACCACCAAAAACTGACAAAAATTTCTATGGTGAAACTATAAAATCCAAATACATAGTGTACTTTTATTTTGTGGAAAATAAAATTGTTTTATTTTTATTTGTGGAAAAATCAATAAAGTAGTAATTTCAGTACTAATATGAACAAAAAGATAATTCAAAGAAGATTTAAATGGAATTATGAGAGTTATAGTGAAGGGCAAAATTTAAAATGAGTATATGAATTCTAAGCTTTTGTAAATTGGAACAGATGGATCAAAATATATTCAATAAAATATAAATTCTAGGAATAAAGTAAATAAAGCAAAACACTAAATCTTTTCTAGATCATTTTAATAAAACACAGAACATGATAAAGTTTGAAGAATATACTTTAAAACATTGATTTCATGTATATTATATAAAACTACATATTTATACATGAACTATATAAAAATGTATATGTGTAAGAGGGGTTGGCATTTTAAAAAAGTTTTGTATTTGGCTCAACAGGTATAAATATTGCATTATCTAATTACAATGCAATACTATTAACTAATAACAAAAAATCAAAATCATCCCCCTAAAATAATACAACTGTACCAGCATTACCTTAAATAACTCTTGCATCAATCAAGAGCTACACATCCAAAAAAGCAAACAAAATATTCACAAAGCAGTACTCAGAGGAAAGTGTTTCTCATAAATTATTATTATTAAATAGAAAGTAAATTTTAAAAAGTCATTTAACTATTGAAATTGAAACATAATATAACTAATATTAGTTCTTTAGGAAGCAGATACTGTATATATAAAGAATAAGTAAAAATCAGGACGAGCAAAGTAAATTTTAAAATCTAAGAAGTAATTCTTTTAAAATACTTTTATTCTTTTCTTTTTAATTGAAATATAGTGTTTTCCAACATTATATTTGCTTCAGGCATACAACATAGTGAGGAAAAAAAATAATTCTGATAAGACTGAGCAACAGAAACTAGGGAAATGACAAAACTATCAATATTAGGGATGGAAAATCAGTATAGTCACAAATGTAAAGTATATTCAAAGAGCAAAATACTTTGTATATTAATATGCCATTATGTGTAGAACCTATATAGCCAGACATACTTCATAAATAAAAATATATATAAGATAAATAAATCTGAACCAGAGAGATTTAAAACAACTCAAGTTATTACCTCTTGAAATACCATAATCTTTTTATTACTTATTATTGCCCCACTACTACATTATATGCCTGAAAATTAATATTGCCCTCAGAATTTTACTTGCTTCTGCTTTTCTTAGTCTTTCTCTTTTTCTCATTTTATGTCACAGCCTATACAAATGTTAAGCTTCTTGTTTATTATTATCAGTCCTCTTAGGGTTAGGGATATTCTTTCTGAATCTTTTGTCATATATGATACATTTTATTAATATCTATTTCTATAATGCCTGACAGGTTGCATCCACACTTAATGTATTTTGTAGGTTCTATCTATATTTGAAATCTGATGGAATATTCATCATACATACCAGCACATCTTATGAATTTCATCTATTTAAAAGACTATTTTATCTTCTTCTATAGTATAATTAAACATACTCAAATAACTGAGGTCCACATTACAATGATGGTGAATTAAAATGAGTCATGTTGCATAAGACTGGAAACAAGATGATAGGTACAAATATATTTAATAATGTAGATTTGATAAATAACATAGTTCTTATAAAATCACTATTCAGAATTGGTGGCTGACTATAGACTTTTTTTGCTGAGGGGTGGGGAAGTCATCATTTCTAACTAGTGTTTCAAGGGAAAGTTTTTCATGTATTAAAGATCAAGTTATATATAACGGAATAAAAATCACCATAACATGACTTTGTTATATTGTGGTTGGAAAAATTAAATCATTCTTTTCATTTAAAAAATGCTTTGCTAAGACAGTTTGATGACTGTTAAGTAAAATTTGAGATCCTTGTTTATAAGCTAAAGTTAGTTAATTGTATTTATCATACTGTTTACAATTCTACTCAAGATATTGAAAAATATTTGACTAATATGCATTGTAAAACATGACCTCAGCTAAAGTCAGTCATCCAATTGAGACATTTTTTTCTTGAAATACATATGTACTATTTATGATCATTACATAAGCAAGCTGGCTGTTTTATCTTCTATTACAGCTTCATTTTGCCCTAGGGAATCCAGCTGCCAGAAAATGTGTTATCATTACATGCATGTCAGAAAAGATAGTACACACTTCACTAAAATACACTCGTTCAGCACATTCATTTGGCAACCTCCAGCTGCTACATATTTAACACAAACTTGAAATTATCTGCTCTATGGGAATTGATAGCAAGATTTACTTCAGTAGAAATAAAAAACTAATTAGATAACATAGTTTGTAGCTTATTCCTTTAAACTCCTGTAAAAGCAACTCAATTTTCACCGGCTAAATTTTTTTTAATGAATTTATGGTACCCAATCAGAATGCTGTACTGTAACTATAGTGATTTAAAGGCATGTGTAATTGGATTAGGAATAATACAAAAAATATTGATCCTTTCAGTTATACTTTAGGCATGGATTTAGGGGAATTTTTTACATGTAGAACCAATTTCCTTTTTATTGGTTCTGCTGACATTTGTAATTCACTCATTTTGGCAAAATACTTCTTTGTGAACCTGCTCTAGAAAGCTTTTCCTTTTGTCACGACATATTCAATTAGTTCTGGAAATTATCCTCTAGCCATGAAGATTTCAAGTCCAGTATATCAACAGTAAAATTATATCAACATACTTCTAAGTTCTTGCTGGTCTTAACTTCAGAATAACACTACACATACCTAAAACTCTACCTGAATGACTGCTTTGTCATGAAATGGACCCTTTACAAATAAGAGTGCTTTTTTAATAAAGACTTTACATATATAATATTAATATATACATCTATAAAATCATCTTTTATTTTAAAGCTTTTCAAACTATATATGTTATAAAATTTTCTAAAAAGATAGCTTTAATTTTAAAAGATTTTAATTTCAAAAGAAAATTTTCAATATTGTTTGATCTAGAAATCATCTGAACTCTATTCAGTCAAACTCTAAATATCTCTAATATCCAAAAACAATATATGGTTTTAGACCTTGTAGCATGCATGCTTAGTTGCTTAGCTGTTTCCATCTCTTTGCAACCCCATGGACTGTAGCCTGCCAGGCGTCTCTGTACGTGGGATTCTCCAGGCAAGAATACTGGAGTGGGTTGCCATTTCCTCCCCCAGGAGATCTTCCTTACCCAGGAACTGAATCCAAATCTGTGTCTCCTTGCACTGGCAGGTGGATTCATTACCACTGAGCCATCATAGAATGTACAAAAAAACTTCCATCTTTTTAGGGTTTTAACTTTCACAAATATTAGTTACTAGAAACCAAACAAAAACTTGGGCTTGCCAGTGGTGCAGTGGTAAAGAATCCTCTTGCCACTGAGAGGATGAGAGACAAGAGACACAGGTCCCATCCTTGAGTTGAGAAGATCCCCTGGGAGTCTATACATCTTAGCACACCAACTAAAACTTACAAACACTCAGAAAGGAGAAATTATTTTCCTCCAAAAGTGTAACTCCCTGAGAATTAAACAAAATACAAAAATATACATATAATCTGATTTTTCTTTTCACAGTCAATATGTACATGATACTACAAATTGAAAATGACCTTGATGTTTTGGTTCAGGCACTCTGGGACTCACCTTGTGAAATCAATCTTTATATTCAGAGCACATCACATTATTTGTTAAATAATCTATGTGAACAGATAAGATTATGTATACTCAAAGGCTTTATGTCGTTTATATACTGCTTTCATGTATTTAAAGGCATTAATTCCTGTCCTTTGTTAAGTAAATATATTCACTTGTGGTACATCTGAAAATGGGAATTGGACTAAGGAGATAAACTTAATTTGCAGTATTTCTAGGTAAACTCAGAAAGGAATGCTCTGTATGTTCGTTGGCAATTCTGCTTCCTGGCCCAACTGATAAAATCCCTCCAGACTGCTCTGCGGTGGATGGCTAAGGCTGAAATACCTTTATAGCACCAAACACTGGAAAGGCAGAGGTAAATCTTCATTATGGTAGGAAAAAAAAAAAAAAAAACTGCAACAATTTTGGAAAGTCTTTTTTCTGTCGGACAGGATGATGATGTAGAGGCTCATCACAGATGAAGGGTCTCTGCAACATGTTGATGTTCTGAGAAATATCCTAATTGACATTAGTCTCCCTGAGGCAGGAGGTAGATGCCCCACCCCACTCGCGGGATAATGTGATTGGAGAGTCATTTCCTATGGACCAAAACTTCAATAGGAGACTAGCCGGACAGTTGAGGAAGGAGGCTGGGCCCTGAGCAAACCATATATTTCTTATTCTCAAAGTCAGGAGATCGCTCTAAGCACATATACACAGAAAAACTCCTTGAAGGTCAAAGGGGAGTGATGCTAACTAATGCCAGGCTACCCACAGACCTCTTCAGTAAAATCCATCTTGGCTAAGAGAAGAGTTTGCACACATGGGAGGATCCTGAGATATATAAAATATGGACCATGAACCAGGTAAATGATTGGCTGAAGGAAACACAGAAGAGGTGTCCCATAAAAGTAATTCAAATTGCCATGAGGGAGAGACTCAGCTACGCTGAGTCTGCCTGTTTTTCTATCCACAGGTGCACATGCTCAGTCACTTCAGTCATGTCCAACTCTCTGTGACCCTATGGACTCTAGCCCACCAGGCTCCTCTGTCCATGGGATTTTCCCAGCAGGAATACTGAACTGGGTTGCCAATTCCTACTCCAGGGGATCTTCTCCATTGAGGGATCCAAGCTGCATCTACTGTGTCTTCTGCATTGTAGGCAGATACTCTTCATACTCTTAATAAATATTTTATTTGCTTCACTACTTTGCATGTTCATGGAAGTTTTTCTGGCAAAGCTGAAGGGCCAGGACCCTTGTCACTGACCCCTGGCCCAGTGGCTAGGATTCGGTGCTTTAACCACTGCAACCTGGCCTTAATCTATGGTTGGGAACCCAAGACATAATTCAGGCAATTGCAGGCCAAGTCCACCTGAGATGATCCCAGGCATCATTATCCAGCTGTGTGTAAAAACAACAGCAAGATTCACTTTTCAAAAAAGATATACCTGGAACATGTATTTAAAGTGAAAAGAAGAAATATGGAAAATGTAAATTTTATTAATTAGATATGTTGATAGTACAAAACTTGTGACTCCTCGGTCAACAGGAAATATTTTCAAGCAAAGTATAAGTGAAGTCATATGTTCTTTACTTAATCTGTGATTGCAATGACTAGATAGCTTGCTGCTGCTAAAATAATATGGTAATTTATAATACAATGGTGCAATTTGAACTGATGACATTTTTAAAGTCCTAGAATCACAAATATATTCTACTCACTAAACAATGATAAATGATGTTGGACATTATTAGGTGTAAATTAAAAATATCCTCACTACACATTGCTCAAACTTCATTACTGCTACATAAAAGTGGTATATTGATTTTTTTCTGATTTTTAAGCTTTCTACTATCCATGGAATTTAGATAATACAATAAAATACAAAACACTATAATGCATGTTAATATTTTCTATTATTTACAATTCAATTATAATGTCAGTATTATATAAGCAATTTTCTAAGAAACGACAGGATAAAGTCTCTGTTGTGCTGGTGCTCAGTCGTGTATGACTCTTTGTGACCCTATGGACTATACCCCACCAGGCTTCTCTGTATATGGGATTCTCCAGGCCAGAATACTGGAGTGAGTTGTTTCTATTTCCTCCTCCAGGGGCTCTTTTGAACCAAGGGATCAAACTCGTTTCCTGCATTGGCAGGCAGATTCTTTACCACTAATGCCTAAAGTCTTACTACAAGTGTCTTAAGTGCTTTCAGTACTGATGAAAAAACAATATCACTGGGAAATACACTGCATTTATATATTTTTAAAAAATATATAGTGTAAAAGTGAACTTTATGATTTTAAACAGTTCAACTGAAATTTAGAAAAGATAACAATTGCAAAAAGTTTATTAAATCCCGTTTTAAATGATGATTTGTCACGGTGAAAAAAATGCACAGCCTAAAGTTGAGATTTTCCTTTCATTTGGCCGATAAAAGTGAGGAGTTAAGCTGGGACACAACCTCCCAGTTAGCTCAGAGAGACTGGTCTGAAGGGAGGAGCCAGGATAGATAGGAGCTTTGGCAACAAAGACCAAGTAGTTCAAACTTCAAAAGATTACTGTTAAAGAAAACCCGGTTTGTCAAGTTAATGAATTTCGAATTTTTGTATGTAAGGGAGGATGCAAAAGTCTGGGCCCACTGACACCATTCCTTTGATGTGCACCTTCACTCTACAGGGCCTGTGTCCCCTCCCTTCCTGAGTTCCCTCTGGGCACACAGTCGGGGTGGCCGCTGGGCTGAGGGCCTGGCTGAGCGCAGCTCTCCTGTCTCCACCCTGAATCCCTCAGGGCTCACCGCGGGGAGTGGCAGAGGGCTGCAGTGATGTGGTGGCTGCAATATCCTTTTTGTTTACCCACAGGGCGCACAACATTTTTCATTCACAGTAGCCTCTGACCTTAACTAGAACATAATCATTTTTGCATTAAAATTTCTTCTTGTTATAAAATGTACTTCACTAAACAATGAAACATATAATTAAGATTTCTCTCCATAGAAAGCATAATTTTAAATTGAGCTAGTAATAATTAAGACACTCAAGGACATTTTTCTTTTCTTTTTTCAAAAAGGTAAATTTTGCTCTTCTCTCCTTATCCAGATGTAACCGCATCCTCAGGCAGGTATGATCCTGTATACTAATTAGTTGCCCCAAGGTCTCTGTGAGACTTTTGACTCTGTCTGCAGAGCTGTCAGACAAATTAACAACTGGGATTGCATTTTACATATAAAGGACTGTAACCTACTTTTTAAAACTTAAGCATTCTGGTATTAATGCTGATGAACTACTTTTAAAATAACTTGTAGAAGTATCATATACTGAAGAAACTTTTAGTTAGCTACTATTTAAAGGTTTAAACACACTGGTCTGCATTTTGTTGTTATAAGGTCAGTGCAAGCATTTGGTGAATATGTACATTTATTCTGTACAATTTTCTTTAAATATGCCTGGGATTAATATGTTTTATATTGATGAATTAGCCATAGAGATGTTTTAAAGAATTAGTTTCCTGGAACAGCATTATGAAGTGGCATAACTGGATGAAATCATCTACATGGATCTTTTCCTTGCAGAATGTTATTAATCCATACTCTGTAAAGGCCTCAAATATATTATGTGTAACGTTACATAATCAAGGCATTGTAATATACCTTTAGTGTGTGTCCATAATATCTGTAACAAAATATTATTGCGAAACGTTAAAAATTTAACGATTTAGGATTTCCTATACTTTAAAATGTACATTAAATAATTTGAAAAGCATAATTTGGCTCAGAGGGGAGAATTGGTAGTTCTTTATAAAAGGAAATATCTGTAGTATAAACAAAAGTAGTATGATGAAAAAGCAGATATACACTGCATATTAGATACTATGTAAAGCTATTTAACGAAAAATCATTTTAGCAGAAATAGTGTTGGAGGTAAAAAAAATAGGGCAATAAAAATCAAATAGGATAAATCACATGATATTGAATTAGAGTTGGATTCATTATTATATATAGTTATATTTACTATAAATAAACTATAAATAGTTATACATTTGTTTTTCCCCACTGTCCCCAAAATCTGTGCTTTGCCTATTTATTCCTCCTTTTCCTCTAACTCCTGAAAACTAATAATCTTTTTTACTGTCTGCATTAGAATACTATGGAGCTGGAATCATACACTGTCTGGCATCTATTTGGGAAGATGCTTCCTTTTTTTTTTTTGTTTTTCCTCTTTTTCTTCCTATTGTCTAGTTTCCCATTTTGTGTATGTTACACCTTATTTGAGCTTCCCTGATAGCTCAGTTGGTAAAGAATCTGCCTGTAATGCAGGAGATCCCCTTTCAATTCCTGGATCTGGAAGATCTGTTGGAGAAGAGATAGGTTACCCACTCCAATTAGTCTTGGGCTTCCCTTGTGGCCCAGCTGGTAAAGAATCCACCTGCAATGCAGGAGACTTGGGTTTGATCCCCGGAGAAGGAAAAGGCTACCCACTCCAGTAATCTGGCCTGGAGAATTCCATGGATTATATATTCCATGGGGCTGCAAAGAACTGGATAGGACTGAGCGAATTTCACTTTGACTTTACACCTTATTTAGGTTTCTCATAGTTGAGAAACAGGGACACTGGTTTGATCCCTGGTCTGGGAAGATCTCTATGCCTTGGAACAACTAACCCCACACTCTACAGCTGAAGAGGCAATGCTCTAGAGCCCACAAGCTCCAACTACTTAGCCCACGTACTGCACTACTGAAGTCTGTGCACCCTAGAGCCCGTGCTCTGCAACAAGAGAAGCAATCAAACTGAGAAGCCCAGGCACCAAAACTAGAGAGTAGCCCCACAGACAGCAATTAGAGAAAGCACATATGCAGCAACAAAGACCCAGTGCAGCTAAAAATAAATGAATAAATAAATAAGTGTTTTTTAAAAAAGTATTATTCATATCTCTTGCAGAGCTTTTGATTTCAGATATTTATTTTTGATTCTTCTGAAAAAATTTAATCACTCTTTCCACACTGATCATTTGTTCCTACATGCTTTTTTATCAATTAGATCTATTACCATATTAATCATATATATTTTAAATTCTGAATCTCTCTTCAAACTGTGTTATTGCCTTTTAGTATCATTGTTCAGTCATTAAGTCATGTCTGACACTTTGCAACCCCATAGGCTATAACAGAATAGGATTTTCTGTCCTTCACTATCTCCCAGGGTTTTCTCAAGCTCATGTCCATTGAATCAGTGATGCCATCCAACTGTCCTATCCTCTGCCACTCCCTTTTCCTCCTGCCTTTAACCTTTCCCAGCATCAGGGTCTTTTCCAATGAGTTGGCTCTTGGCAACAGGTGGCCAAAGTATTGGAGCTTCAGCTTCAGCATCATTCCTTCCAGTGAATATTCACGTTGATTTTCTTGAGGATTGACTGGTTTGATCACCAAGCTGTCCAAGAGACTCTCAAGAGTCTTCTCCAGCATGACATTTCAAAGCCATTAATTCTTGGGCGCTCAGCTTTCATTATGCTCCAACCATCACATTCGTAGTTGACTATTAAAAAAAGCATAGTTTTGACTATACAGACCTTTGCTGGCAAAGTGATATTTCTGCTTTTTAATATGCTGTCTAGGTTTGTCAAAGCTTTTCTTTCTAGGTGCAAGTGTCTTTTTTAATTTCATGGCTTCCAGTCACTGTCTTCAGTAATTTTGGAGTTCAAGAAAATAAAATATATCATTGTTTCCACTTTTACCCCATCTATTTGCCATGAAATGATGGGTCAGAATGCCATGATCTTAGTTTTTTGATGCTGAATTTTAAGCCAGCTTTTTCACTCTTGTCTTTCCCCCTTATCAAGAAGCTCTTTAATTCCTCTTCACTTGTTGCCATTTGGAGTGGTATCAACTGCATATCTGAGGTTGTTGATTTTTCTCCCAGCAATCTGGATTCCAGCTTGTGATTCATTCAGCCCAGCATTTCACATGATGTACTCTGCATATAAGTTAAATCAGCAGGGTGACAATATATAGCCTTGACATACTCTTTTCCCAATTTTGAACCAGTCTATTGTTCCATATCCAGTTCTAATTGTTGCTTCTTGACCTGCATACAAGTTTCTGAGGAGGCAGGTAAGGTGTTCTGGTAACCCATCTTGAAGAATTTTCCCCAGTATGTTGTGATCCACACAGTCAAAGGCTTTAACATAGTCAATGAAGTAGATGTTTTTCTGGAATTTCCTTGCTTTTTCTATGATCCAGTGGATGTTGGCAGTTTGATCTCTGGTTCTTCTGCCTCTTCTAAATCCAGCTTATACATCTATTAGTTGTCTGTCCATATACTATTAAAGGAGTAGCTTGAAGGACTGAGCACTACCTAGTTATTATGTGATAAGAGCACAATTGTATGTTTGAACATTCTTTGGCCTTGCATTTCTTTGGGACTGGGATGAAAATTACATTTTCTTATCCCATAGCCATTGCTGAGTTTTCCAAATTTTCTGTCATATTGAGTGCAGCAGTTTAACAGGATCATCTTTTAGGTTTTGAAATAGGTCAGCTGTAATTCCATCACCTCCACTAGCGTATATTCATAGTAATGCTTTCCAAGGCCCACTTGACTTCACAATCCAGTATGTCTGCTCTAGGTGAGAGACAGGCTATCGTGATTATCCAAGTCATTAAGACCTTTTCTGTCTAGTTCTTCTGTGTATTTTTGTGCTTCTGAATCTCTTCTGTTTCTGTTAGGACCTTGTGGTTTTTGTACTTTATTGTGCCCATCTTTACATGAAGTGTTTCCTTGATATTTCCACTTTTTTTGAAGAGATCGCTAGTCTTTCCCAATCTGTTGTTTACTGTATTTCTTTGCATTTTTCACTTAAGAAGGCTTTCTTATCTCTCCTTGCTATTCTCTGGAACTCTGTATTCAGTTGGGTATAACTTTCCCTTTCTCCTTTGTCTTTTTTTCTCCTCTTTTCTCAGCTATTTGTAAGGCCTCCTCAGAAAACTGCTTTGCCTTCTTGCATTTGTTTTTCTTTGGAATAGTTTTTGTCCCTGTCTTCTGTACAATGTTACGAACCTCTGTCCACTGTTCTTCAGGTATCTGCCTATCAGATCTAATCCTTTGAATCTATTTGTCACTTCCACTGTATAATCATGAGTGACTTGATTTTGGTCATACCTGAATGGCAAAGTGGTTTTCCTATTATCTTCAATACCAGAATTGAATTTTACTTAAGGAGTTAATGATCTGAGTTACATCCATACTCCAGATCTTGTTTTTACTAACTGTATAGAGCTTCTCTATCTTTGACTGAAAAGAATATAATCACTCGATTTTGGTATTGACCATCTGCTGTCCATGTATGAAGTTGTCTCTTGTGTTGTTGGAAGAGGGTGTTTGCTATGACCAGTGTGTTCTCTTGGCAAAACTCTGTTAGCCTTTGTCTTGCTTCATTTTGTACTCCAAGGCCAAACTCACTTCTTACTCCAGATATCTTCTGATTTCCTACTTTTAATTTCCAATCTCCTGTGATGAAAATGACATTTTTTTTTTTTTGGTATTCTAGAAGGTCTTTCAGGTCTTCATAAAACTGTTTGACTTCAGCTTCTTCAGCATTAGTGGTGGGGCACAGACCTATATTACTGTAATGTCAAATGGTTTGCCTTGGAAATGAACCAAGACCATTTCGTCATTTTTGATGTTGTACCCAAATACTTACAGTATTTTGGACTCTTGTTTAATATAAGGGATTCCGGTCCACGATAGTAGATATGATGATCATCTGAATTGAATTCACCCATTCATGTCCATTTTAGTTCATTGATTTCTAAGATGTTGATCTTCACTCTTGCCATCTCCTGCTTGACCACATCCAATTTATTTTGATTTATGGACCTAACATTCCAGGTTCCTTTGCAGTATTGTTCTTTACAGCATCAGACTTTACTTTCACCACCATACTCATCAACATCTGAGCATCATTTCTGCTTTGGCCTATCCATACTTTCTGGAGTCAATCTCCACTCTTCCCCAATGCCATATTGAACACCTACCAACCTGTTGGTGTCATCTTCCAGGACTGTACCTTTTTGCCCTTTCATACTGTTCATAGGGTTTTGAGGCAAAACTAATGGAGTGGTCTGCCATTCCCTTCTTCAGTGGACCACATTTTGTCAGAACTTTCCACCTTGACCATCTATCTTGGGTGGCCCTGCATGGCATGGCTCATAGTCTCCTTGAATTACACAAAGCTGTTATCCATGTGATCACTTTGGTTATCTCTCTATAATTGTGGTTTTCATTCTGGAGGTTGTGGGATTGTAGTTCTTGCTTCTTCTGTCTGCTCTCTGAGGAATAAGAATAAGAGGCTTGTGCAAGCTTCCTGATGGGAGAGACTAGCTGTGGGGAACACTGGGTCTTGCTCTCGTGGGCAGGGCCATGATCAGTAAATCTTTAATCCACTTGTTTGCTGACAGGTGGGGCTGTGCTCCCTTTCTATTAGTTGTTTGGCCTGAGGCAGCCCACTCAGGAAGTGTGCAGGCTTTCTGATAGGGCTAAAAGGCAGCTTCCAAGAGGATGTATGCCAACACGCACCTCCCGTGACTGCTGTCACCAGTGCCCTTCTTCCTGAAGCAGGCCATTGCTGACCATGCCTCTGCAGGAGACTCTAAAATACTCACAGGCAGGTCTGGCTCAGTCTCTTGTGAGGTCTCTGCTCCTTTGCCCTGGGACCCAGTGCACATAAGGTTTTATCTGTGCCCTCCATTAGTCTGTTTCCGCTAGTCCTGTGGAAGCTCTACAATCAAATCCCACTGAATTTCAAAATCAGATAACTTGGGGATTCCCAGTCCTTTGGCAGGATCCCCAGGTTGGGAAGTCTGATGTGGGGCCTAGAACCTTTGCAAAAGTGTGGGACCTTCTTTGGTATTATTGTTCTCCAGTTTTTCAGTTACATACCTGGCCAGGAGGACATTTTATCTTAACATGATTGCACCACCCCAGTATTCTTGCCTGGAGAATCCCCATGGACAAAGATGCCATGGGGTCAAAAAGAGTTGGACATGACTGAGTGGCTAAGCGCACACACACATCCCTCCTATTGTCTCCTTGTGGCTTCTCCTTTGTCCTTGGATGTAGGATATCTTTGTTTTCTTTTTTTTTTTTTCTGGTGTTTTCCAGCATCCTCCTGTCTATGGTTGTTCAGCAGCTAGATGCGATTTTGGTGTTTTAGCTGAAGATGTGCACACATCCTTCTACTCCACTATCCTGATTTCACCTATAACTGTTCCTCTTTCAACTTGCAAACCCTGGAACGTTGACTCAACTACTTAAAAATTACTGCCAAAATCTTTTTAATAGTATTCAACTTTAGTCTAACATTATTTTAAAAGATCTCAGAAAAAAATAGTTTGGAATAATTGTAATATATTATAAAACAGAAATTTCCAATTTTAAGATATGCTATTATTTTAGTATTATAGTATTATATTTTTAATTATAAACTTTAATGTGTAGAAATCATGCACCTCTCACAAAAGCGATTTGTCTACATAACTCACATAATTGTGATGTCTTTATTGCCACAATGTCTGTAAAATTTTGAGGTGACTTTGAGTGAATATTTATAGTTTTACCATCTAAACACATAGGAGTGGAAAATGATTATACAACTAATCTTGGCTTTTGTTGCTAAATGTTTAAGCACCTCATTAAATCCTAAGCTCAAACGAGTCATGGACAAAATAAAAATGTGCTAGAATATATGCATATCATTAATATGATAGCATTATTTTATCAAGAGATTAACCCCATTTATCTGAGAATTATATGTATGTTTCACACATTGTACAACAAAAAAGTTAAATACAATTGACTGAGTTTTTATAACTGGATAGTATAAAAAATACTGAAGCATTCAGCTTAAGAGTATTTCATAGATCCTTGAGAAAAAGGCAAAGACATTTTATGAAAAAAAAAAAAAAAGCTAGTCATCGCTCCTTAGGTACCTATACTGGCAACTGGGAATATTATCTTCATAGTGGTAGGAAAAAAGATAGTAATGGTAAAAGAAATTAGTGATTAATATTTTGCCGCATGGGTATGTCTACAGTTATTTATAAGATTTTATTTTAAACATTACACATTTATTTTATGATGACAGCATTAAATGTGGCAGCAGAATGTTGGAGCCTACTTTTCATTCCACTTGAACATTGATCTGTGAAAAAGCTGTAGCAGCGGTGTTAATCAATGCATAAAGCTAAGACTACCATTCCATAATTCACCAGGATAGAGACAAGAAATGGTGGACCCAGCGTTAATATGTGGCTGCACTCATCCAGATTGCAGTCAGTTTAATTTAAGCAGAAGCTGAGTAGATCATTTATCAGGATTCAATGTATTACTGTAATTCATTGCTGTGATTGTAGGGAAACAGCAGTAGTATAGATGTGTGGCTGTAACTCATTGTGACACAACCTGGCTGGTTGCTTTCCATAGTTCTGTTTTCAGCTAGAGCAGTCTTTCTCTTAAGATTTTCAGTGTACCATTGACTTATTCAGAAAATAAGGTCAGATAAACAAATCAGCATCTTCAGAACATATTGAGAAAGAATAAAACTCTGTCAATTCCAATGGAAACAAAAAAATCACTTATGAAGTAAATATATTATGCTGATCACTGATCACCCTCTTTCTTCATAAACCATTGCATTTTCATTTTAGGATAAAAAATATAAAACAAAGTCTGCCCTCATGCATTCTTTGATATCTCATAGCTTCATGAAAAATTTAAACACTAATCCAGGTGTGTCCATGATATTTAATACTGAAATCCTGAACTCTGAGAGTTACTTTTCTTACATTACACAGAGTTCCTTCCATCAGTTAAGTGGAAGTGGTTCAGAATCATCAAATGTATATTTTCCTCCTATGCTTACTTGCTTAAATAGAATTAAAACAATGATATGATTTTGAATTATGGGGGTTAATTTTAGAAACTCATTAGTACTGAATTAGTACATATATACCCCTTTAAGGGCATTATCTTTTAAATCACCTTGATAACCATATAAATAATAAATACAGGTACTTTGCTAGTTTAACTTGCTTTGTATGTTTTCCATATTTTGACTCATATATTCATAAAAGGGCTTATTAAGTTTCTGTTTGCAACCATAATTTTTAACTTGTATTATAACACGAAACATAAAAATTATAATCTTAATACTTTTAAGTGTCCAGTTCAGTATCATTAGTGCATTCACAGTCTTGTATAATGGGATGCACATCTGAAAAGATTAAAATCATTTTCAAATCCATTCCATCTTTCTCAGACATGTTAACCATTATCTTCTAAACATGGACCCATTCTATCTCCCTGGTCCATATCCCTAGTCACTGCTAGCTTGGGTATTTATAATAGATTTCTTACCGTTTCCTCTGACTATAGCTTTACTACTCTTCAGTTCTTCCTGGCAACAGAATATTTTTTTAAAAGAAAATCCAAGCACATACCAATTCTATCTTAAGCTCTCCATCAATAGTTTCACTCTCCCTAACCTAGAACATGTGAATTTCACCATGCTCTCTACCTTTAGAATTTTGAATGATTTTGCAGTTTCATTTCCAACCCTCTCCCATTCATGTTTCACTTTCACCCTCACTGGTCTACGTGAGTTAGTGTGCCTTACTGTTACAATAGTTGTCCTTAAATTTGCACTAGACTTTCACTTTGCTGGAATAGTTACTTACCCTCAATAAAACTATAGTGGTTTTCCTAACCTTTTTTTTTTTGGAACACTTGACAAATGTTTCTCTCACTTAAGTACAATTGTAGGTTATACAAACACATACCAGTGTGTCTACCATGTGAAATATTTGCAATTATGTCTTGGTATGACATTGGATAGACAATTTTTTTTCTCTCATTCATTGGAAAAATACTTCTTAGAAACCAGGTACTGAAAATTTAGTTGTGTACACATTCTACTCATGCAGAGAGTTATTAAATAAATAATGACAAGGCAATGACAAATATTCTAATAGAACTTTAGGACAAACCCTGTAAAGATATTGAGGGAAGAAGTAGGTCTGTATGAGACATGTTAGATAATTTCACAGGAAAAGCAATTCTATGAGTTAGAAAGATAAGTAAAAACTATGTTGTGGGAGAGAAAGGGTGAAGCGAAAAAATGTGAGTACATTTATAGAAGGGTAAACATATGGGCTTATTTGGGCATATTTGTAAATCTACAGAATGCCTATTAATTTTGTACTCTACACTACAAGATGGATTTTGCCATGCATACTCTTCAGAGAAAACCAGAAGTACAAGGACTATGTGAAACTCCAGGCTCTTTTTAAGTTCAAGCTTATTGTTTCTTTGGACTATTAGTACTATCTGAAAACTTTAGTAAGCTTCTTGTATTTGATTTGGTTGCTATTAATTCCATGTAACAATAACTGCATATTTGTCTTGAAGGACTTCTCAGATAGAAACAGGAGGGAAAGGGGCAGGGCACAACCTTTAAAACAATAACATAGCCCTGGAGGACACAACATAAGCTGGTTAGAACCATCTAAGCCCAAGTTGGCAAAAGATCCCACTTCCAGTAGACCTTGAGCCTCATTATACTATACTCATTGTAACAAATTAGCATGCTAAATGGCATGTCTACCAGCACCATGACAGTTCCCAGGCTGACTATAAAAGGTCAAAGTGTGGGAAATCCTGGAAATCTCCTCCCTGTCTCTAAAACATTTGGAATAATCCTCCTACTCATTAACCTATGAAATTACTCAGCCTATAAAAACTACCCACTTCATATTGTGGAGCCACTCACCTTCTGAGATGCCCCACACTCTTTCTGTGAAGTGGTTTCTCCCTTCATGGCTCTTGCCTTTTGAGACAGACTGCATTCTCTCTATGGAATGCGTATTTAAATAAACTTACTTCTTACCTGTCATCTTTGTCTCTCACTGAATTCTTTCTGTGATGAGACAAAAAGAACCTGAGTGAGCTTCATTAAATCTTGAGACCAGGTGTGTGATCTCAGTTAACAGTGGGTTCAAGTCCCAGTCTGAGTTCTGCCTGGGTTTAAGACTTTCATGGGAAGTCCATCTGAGTGTGCAGTTTCAAGATCTGTTATATATTGTTCCTTTGCCTCTTTTGAAAATATCTTTCAAATGAATATACATACATTCATTTGAAATGAATGTATGCATAGCCTATATATATATATATATATATGTGTGTGTGTGTGTGTGTGTATGGGATATATACATATCCTCTCTCTCTATGTATTTGTATATATATATATATATATATATATATATATATATATATATTATATAGGATATGTATCATGATTCTAATTCTAGATAACTCTAACTCATATGGACTAGCTTTACAAAAGGAATTAAATGGATTAGAATTTTTACAATAGCTGCTTCATCTAAAGGAAAAAGTAATTTTCAAAGTATGTAACCTTAGTCTTTTAATAGCTGAAATGTAACTGCTGATTCACAAATAGATTCAAAAACTGTAATAAATTATAGCAAGTGAAATAATCTAACAGAGACCCAATATGCAGATCCTACTCTGTTTGTAAGCCTCTCATGTACTAAATAATACTGAAATTTCAGATAGTGCAGGGAAATTCTATAAATATGGATATACAGTCAATTTAAATGGAAGGATAAAATGAACTATTTGGCCTTATAGGAGGTGTGTGGTAGTCACTCAGTCATGTCTGACTCTCTGTGACCCCATGGACTGTAGCCCACCAGGCTCCTCAGTCTACAAAATTCTCTAGGCAAGAGTACTGGAGCCATTTCCTTCTCCAAGGGAATTTCCCAACCCCGGTATCAAACCTGGGTCTCTCTCATTGCAGGCAGATTCTATACCACCTGAGCCACCAGGCACTATAACGTAATGCTGAATGAGAAGAGAAATTAAAAAAAAAAAAAAGAAAGAAAGTGAATGATAAGAACCAATGATAAATGAAATGCATAAAATCTTCTCTCAGACATTAACCCTGGATGATCAGCATTAATGCTGAGTCCTTGTTTACTAAAGAAAACAAAGCATTGAAAAAGTCTATTTTGTATATTATGAAATGTATAACAAAAAAAAAAAGGAAATTGACATTAATTTAATGCCTACTACGTCCCTAAAATGTATGATTTGAAAGAAAATACTGTATTTTTGTTTTTCCTTCTGGCATCTAGGTTGCTTCCGTGTCCTGGCTATTGTAAACAATGCGGCGATGAACACTGGGATACACGTGTCTCTTTCAATTCTGGTTTCCTCGGTGTATATGCCCAGCAGTGGGATTGCTGGGTCATATGGCAGGACTATTTGCAGTTTTTTAAGGAATCTCCACACTGTTCTCCATAGTGGCTGTACTAGTTTGCATTCCCACCAACAGTGTAAGAGGGTTCCCTTTTCTCCACATCCTCTCCAGCATTTATTGCTTGTAGACTTTTGGATGGCAGCCATTCTGACTGGTGTAAAGTGGTACCTCATTGTGGTTTTGATTTGCATTTCTCTGATAATGAGTGATGTTGAGCATCTTTTCATGTGTTTGTTAGCCATTTTTATGTCTTCTTTGGAGAAATGTCTGTTAAGTTCTTTGGCCCACTTTTTAATGGATCATTTATTTTTCTAGAATGGAGCTGCAGGAGTTGCTTGTATATTTTTGAGATTAATTGTTTGTCTGTTGCTTCATTGGCTATTATTTTCTCCCATTCTGAAGGCTGTCTTTTCACCTTGCTTATAGTTTCCTTTGTTGTGCAGAAGCTTTTCATTTTAATTAGGCCCTATTTGTTTATTCGTGCTTTTATTTCCGATATTCTGGGAGGTGGGTCATAGAGGATCCTGCTTTGGTTTATGTTGGAGAGTGTTTTGCCTATGTTATCCTCTAGGAGTTTTATAGTTTCTGGTCTTATGATTAGATCTTTGATCCATTTTGAGTTTATTTTTGTGTATGATGTTATAAAAATACAGTATACTAACGCATATATATGGAATTTAGAAAGATGGTAACGAGAACCCAGCATGCAAGACAGCAAAAGAAACGCAGATGTATAGAACAATCTCGTGGACCCTGTGGAAGAGGGCAAGGGTGGGATGATATGGGAGGATGGCATTGAAACATGTTAATTATCAAATGTGAAATCAATCGCCAGCCCAGGTTTGATGCTCAGGGCTGATGCACCAGGATGACCCAGGGGGAGGGAATCAGGAGGGAGGAGGGAGGAGGGTTCTGTAGGGGGAGCATATGTAAACCCATGGAGGATTCATGTCAATGTATGGCAAAACCAACACAATAAAGTAAAGAAAATTAAAAAAAAGAAAAGAAAGAAAATACTGTAATATATTTGCATGAAACTAAAAAATAATAGCATCTTGAAAGAAGATTCTAAAACATTCTGTAGAACGTGTTTATGATATTTTGCCTCTAAATGAAATCATGAATGGAGCAAAAATGAAAGACTCTATATCTGCCACTTTAAATTTATCACTCCAAAATCTGATCATATACAAATTAATGTTTCTAATTACTTCCAAGCCCAGCTGAATTTGAAATATGCTTTTAACAAATTTATTAATCTGCTGAGACCAAGTAGAAATTCTTTATTGCCTTTACTTCTTAGACAAATGTATATCTTTGCTGTGAAATTAATAAATAGCCTACAGCAAGAAGAGTTTTACACTGATATCCTTGTTATATAAATTAATAATAATGAATCATCACACTAGAGTTGCTTTGTTTTTTAACACCTGAAGCTGAAGTGTTAAAAAATGGAGCAGAACTGATAAACTTGGTGGAGAAAATGCCTAACAAGTAGGTATGGGCTTCAGATATTTTCAAATCACCAAGAATACAGCTGGCATCAAAAGGAAATCCAGTAGTTACTAAATCTTTTTACCAAGTTTTTAAAATATGCAGCAAAAGATGAAGTGTTCCAAGTAAATATATGCAGAAAATTATCGTGACCTAACACTCTAAGAAGAAATGGAAAAGGAAGAATCTAGTTATATGTAAACTAAAACTCTTGGAAATGTTTAAGTATTCACATTATTGTTTCAATATTTCACACAGCAGATCCAATAATCTAGAACCAAAATTTAAAATAGAATGTATGTATTTAAGCCTTTTAGAGTAAAAACAAATGTGTGAAATGGTATATCAAGAAGAAATCTCCTTTTATCAGGGATGTCACTTTGGCTTCTCCAGTAGAACAATTCTAGATACAATACTAACCTCCCCGGGCTATGGTAAATGAATTATTCTTAACATCAGATAGTTTAACTCACTTAATCTGTCTTATTCCATCTGATAGCCATTCAGCCTAAATTAATCTTCATGCTAAAGAGACCCTCTGGGGTGGCAGGTTTTCTCCCCTACAGAACCACCCATCTTCTGTCTTCCATCTAGGTTCATGTAGCATTTTGTTAGAGAAATGTTCAAAGTCGCTGATCCTTAAGAAAACATCATGCTGCTGGAATATGGAGAAAAAGTCAACCAGAAGATTGCAGCCTGCCTTCTCACTTTTTCTCATGCTAAGTATAAAAAAATGGATATTTTAGGATGTCACAGAAATGAAGAAATTTTGCTAATGGTTCCTCTCCCCAGGAAGTCTTCCTGTTTGACAAAAGAAAGAGAAGAGATTATAAGTGGCAGGAGGTGATTAGACGTAGAAAAGGCAGAGCAGAAACATGTAATAGAAATGAGCAATGTGATAGTCACAGGATAATAAAAATTGTGTTCTGTGCACCCCATGGGTTGTCCATGACTCAAATCATGGTAGTCGTAAGTCAGAGAAATAGTCATGGTTAACAGGCAACAAATTAATTAACAACATCTTCTAGTCATGTAATGAGACCTTATGTTTTTTCTCATCTCTTCTCTTAGTACCACTATTTTGAGAAAGATTCAATTTCAAAGAGCCAGATGACAACCCATCTTTTTCTGTCTCCTGGTGAGTTAGATTTGAAATAGACATATTAAAAAGGCAAATGAGTGTGTACAAGTGTCATAAAGTAACTGGAAAAATTATGAAATCTGGATAAGAAGTGGCTAACAGAACTGCTATCAAGAGGTAAAGTAAACACATGCATTACAACAACAATCTTTGAAAAAGTTAGTTTTTTTCTTGTGTACGTTATACATCTCAACAATGTCTCAATTTAAATAATACATATGTGTGTGTTCAGTCACGTCAAATTGTTTGCAGTCCCATGGACTGTGGTTCACCAGGCTCCTCTGTCCATGAAATTTTCCTGGCAATAATACTGGGGGGGTTGCCCTTCCTTACTCCAGGGGATCTTCCTGACTCTGGGATGGAACCCGCATTCATGCATCTTCTGCATTGGCCAGCGAATTCTTTACTACTAGCACCACCAAACACCTCTGTGTGTGCATGTGTGTGTGTGCATGCATGCACACGCGTGTGCATATGTGCACTTAGCCGCTAAGTCACTTCTGACTCTTTCCCAACCCTATGGACCGTAGCACGGCCAAGGTCCTCTGTCCATTGGATTTTTCAGTCAAGAATATATGTATATACTATCAGTACTGGTAAAGCTCTTCCAAAAGTTTTGTTATGCTATACATACTGGTTTAAGGAGCTACTGGGCTTGATTTTTCACTTTCCTAAAGAGACTGTAAATTGTAAATAAAATGTAGTCACTAATTTGTGCAACATTATTTTTGTGGCAAACATAAAAGTTTTATTTTAAAAACTTCTAATTATTCAGGTGAATAATACAAATCAATAAACCTTTTACTAACTTACAGCACTATTTTTAAAGCACAGAGATAATGTGGTTGGGGTGGGAGATTTACTTTGTATGCATTGTTTTAGCCTTTTCAAATTCACCGAAACTGCATGTATCTCACAAAGTTTCATTTTGAATCATCTGGCAAATGTTTCTGAACCTCCCATGTAATTGAATGATTCAGAAAATTCTCAGAGATTCTTAGCATGATTCATTATTCTACTTTTAACCTTCTTAGATTTAATATGGAGCTTAAGATAGCCATTTCTATTTTCTTTCCACATTTATTACTACAATAACCAGTGAAGAGTCAAGTATATGTTTTGCCATCTATTCTATCTATAGCAGTAACTTACAAAAACATGAAACTTGTTTCTCTCATGATACTCATTCTTGCTTAAATAATATCTTGGATAAAATATAAGAGTCAAATTAATGATAAGCTGTGTCTTTGTTCACCTTTTTTTCAGTATTTTGGATAGTATATAGTTTAAAGCAATTCCAAACAGGGATTTTAGCCTGATTTTAAAATGAGAAATTACGAGAAATAAGTCTTAAAGTGATCTATGAAATAACAATCAACGTTTTAACGATGTGTTTTGCCTTTAATTTCTCTCTTTTGAGATATTAGAATTGACATGCCATGAATTTATATCAAACAGTATAGTGCCAAAGTATACTAGTTAGCTCTTCCTGGATAATTTGTCATTTTAACTTATACAAATAACATAAGCAAGGATGAAGCACAAGCTGGAATCAAGTTTGCCAGGAGAAGTATCAATAACTTCAGATACACAGATGACACCACCCTTATGGTTGAAAACGAAGAACTAAAGAACCTCTTGATGAAAATGAAAGAGGAGAGTGAAAAGTTGGCTTAAAATTCAACATTCAAAAAACTAAGATCATCACATCCAGTCCCATCACTTCATGGTAAATAGATGGGGAAACAATGGAAACAATGACAGACTATTTTCTTGGGCTCCAAAATCACTGCAAATGGTGACTGCAGATATGAAATTAAAAGACGCTTGCTCTTTGGAAGAAAAGTTATGACCAACCTAGACAGCATATTAAGAAGCAGAGACATTACTCTGAGTAATTGGTGGGCCTAATTTATCACCTTGCTTGAGCAGTTTATTCAGTTTGAAGGACTGCTAAGTATGTTATTCTTAACTTCTTCAGCCAATGGAAATAGAAGATATAGTTGGGTACCATTCATTATTGTAAACATAGTGCCTACAGATAAGACATACAAATCATGTAGTCTTACTCTTTTTATTCTCCTTTCTGGCATAATCACTATTCTGTACATGCAAATGAGAACCAGAAGCATATACTTTAACTCCAAGATCTGAGCTGCAGTGAGAGCTGCGAGATTGTTCTTCTTATAGAAATATGTCCTAAAAGGATTTAGAAGCAGATTGAACCTTAAGATAGGCATATGACTAATTAAATGAAAATGCATAATTCTCTCTCCTTTGAAAACTTACATTAATTAGGAAAGAACTGCAAGATATTAGATGAAAAACTCCAAATCACTCAAAATACAAACAAGGAATCCTTATAGTATTCAGACTTAAAATTATTTACACAATTGTATTGATTTGAAATCAATAATGATCATGTGAGTTCCACTCTAACAACTGAGAAATTTTCTTGGTGGCATCACTTGTTAAATAAGACAGAAAGAAATTCAAAATAAAAATAAGTCTTTTCAGTGGTGCAGGATGTACAAAGTTATGAGGTTTTATTTTAGGAAATATTTGCTCAGAGTGAATTGAGATATGTTAATACTCACTTTTGAACCAAGTAATTCAAATTATTCATATTTATAAATGTTTATATTTATTGATTTTTTTCCTTTTTGACTCTTGCTTGCTTTTGTGGCTCAAACTTTTAAAAACTGTTTCAATATTTTTTTCATAATAAATAGCTCAAAATCGATTATACTTTTAACTGTTTGTAATCATTATAGTAAATGAATAATACATTTGTGTTTTGAAGTGAGTCTAATACTGACAGTTTTGTGTTTATTATAAATAAAATTGAGAATTTAAATATCTAATAAATCATTAAGGAAATGTGAAGGTAATAATCTTAGTATTGTTGTTGTTATTCAATCATTAAGCCCTGTTGGACTCTTTGTGACCCATGGACTACAGCACACCAGGCTACTCTGTCCTCCACTATTGCTGGGAGTTGGCTCAAATTCATGTCCATTGAGTCAGTGATGCTATCTAACCATCTCATCCTCTGTCGCCCACTTCTTTTGCTTTCAGTCTTTCCCAGCATCAAGGTCTTTTCCAATGAGTCAGCTCTTTGTATCAGGTGGCCAGAGTATTGGAGCCTCAGCATCAGTCCTTCCATGAATATTCAGGGTTGCTTTCCTTTACGATTGACTGATTTGATCTCCTTGCAGTCTAAGGGACTCAAAGTATATATAGTATTAATTTTTACTTAATATTTTGAAACACTTCAATTATATGCAGTGAATAACTTTTCTAAAATACTGATTTCTATGTAAACTTAAGGATAATTTTTTGTAAATGAAATAAAAAGTTGTTGAAACAAACTGAAATAGGACAAGAGTATAAAGTTAAATGTTTTTGTAAATTCAATGGTTTTTCTTCTAAATTTCTTTTTCTTGTAACTCAAATTGTTTCTTCAAACATGCTAAAATGCATCTAAAGAATTAATACATCACCTACAAGTTTATTGGACACCTACTGTATTGATTTTGTTTTGTCGCTATAACAAACTGTCAGAATCTTAGTGGCTCAAAGCAGCCACTAAAACAGATTTATTATCTAAAAATTTTGGAAGGTGCCTGAAAATGGATTTCACTAGGCTTAAATCATGAGTGTGCATGCTGTGTTTCTTTCTGGAGCATCTTGGAGAGAAACACTCCTTCCTTCCCTTTGCTTCTAGAGGATGATTCCCTTCCAGCAATAGCCAATGATCCGTGCTTCCCTTGTCAAATCTTCTCTGATGAGCTGCTTCCCTCTTAAAAGGACCCTTGTGATTACACAGGGCCCATCCACATATTCCCAAATAATTGTTCTAGCTAAAGATCCTAAATTTAGTCAATTTTTCCCATATTAAAAATTCCTGAAGATTAGGATATAGATATCTTTGGAGAGTCATTATTCTACCCATCTACTGTAAAAAATTGTTGATACATAAGTGAAAACAAAAGTGATGTAGTCCATTGAACTTGGATGCCAGAGAACACTGCAAATATTGAAAATGGAATATTAGTAATGAGAGTAAGATATGTGGGTTAAATTTCCAAATATATTCAGAATTCAGATCTTGATGCTACTTTAAATCATTTTTAAATATTTCATCTTCAGAGCTATTTGTGATCTTTAGAGAGAACCCCAAGATTTGTGAATATTGCCCTCATCCTAAAGTGGAGAATGGGGTGAAGACATGGCAGAGCTAATACTGTTAGAGCTATAGATGGTTGATTTAGTACATGCAAGTGTTCACTATAAAATGAACAAGCTTGCTAATTTTTTGGAGAAAAAATTCAAGAAGTGTTAAAAAGGGAAGCATTATGTAATATACATTTTAGGGAGTATGAAACTAACTAGCACAAATATCTGAAGAGAGCTGCCAGATATTATTAAGGGCCAGATAGTAGTCAATAAGCATTACCTTGTATCATCACTTGTTATAAAGCTTTCTTTAATAGCATCTATCAGCTTGTGTTTAAGACAGGGTCAGGCATTGTCATACAGCTATGTTAAAAATAATCTTGCAAGGAAATTTATAATGTATACATAAAAATGGTTGAAGTAAATAGACTCTGCAAGCTTAGCTGAGTGTAAGGAAGCAAAGACAGATAGGTTCCTATGGATACAAAAAAGAAAAAAAAAAAGAGAAGGAAGAGCATCAGTTCCAGTGAAATTCAGGATATTTGCATTAGGAGTAATCACCAAGTCATTTGAATTAGTAGAAGGCTGTCCTTACAGAACATAGTTTTCAACTCATATTCTGAATGGCATACAATTGTCAATTTAAACATTCTATTATGAGGCCAAAGAATGGGATAGAATAGAGAGTGTAAAAATTAAATAAAGACATTAAACTAAGAAACTAGATGCTTAAAGTTTCAATATCTAGTGGAGAAATATGTTGCCGTTTATATCTCCCTCACTAGTTCTAGGCAGAAAACAATAAGTATAGCTTTTTTTTTTTAAATACATCATCATTTCTGGAATATCCTTCTTTCACTCTCATTCTGAATGCTCACTCAATCCTTTTCCCTGCCCACACTGAAAAATCTATTTTATAATTTGAAATATTTGCATTTATATTTATTTTTATATCTAAGATTCAAAAAATCCTTGTACTCATAGTTAGATGCCTCATTTTTCCCTGAGTAGCTAATTTAAGATATCTCTATTAAAGCATATTCAAGGAAGTAGTTGACCTTTTAGCAAAAAGTCTAAAGCACGATTTGGCCTGTAGGTTCCCCTGCTTTCTTTGATCTTTCACCCACAGGTTTTCTGACTTATCCTCTTTTATTAGAAAAAATGGAAGACAGAAATAATAGGTGGATAAGTAGAAACTGTTCAAACAATGCAAATCTTGTTTTTTTTACCGACCAGGAACACAGAGGAGGAGTAAGTTTCCTGTAAAGGATAGGGTTATTGGATAAGGGAGAGGATTCATGGAGGTCAGTTAAGAATAGGCAGTAAATCCAAACAGAGTTAAGCAGGTTTCATCAATCAGTATGTATAAAGTAAATGGCAGATGATTTGTAAGCACAATAAAGACTATAGGATGTCAGAGGAAGATTTATTATTTTAGTCACAAAAATGTCACGGAGAAAATAGGACCTGAGTGCTACATGGAAGGAAAGCTCCAACTGAGTGGGTTTTCGTGTGTGGGGAATGACATGTACCATGATTACCTCTTGGTATATATGCTGCGTTGTTTTTTATTTTCACTGGTTAATACATTATGGAAAGTGAAAAATTTAAAACTTCTCGATTATAGTATATGAATGTACATTTTAAAATTGTTCATATATTTCAGAATTTTGTGGCTAGTGTCTTCTCAAGTTATTATATTATTTTTACATGAATTTTGCTTACTTTGTGCCAGAATATGATCTTCCTTACCAAAACCTATTTTACCTTTATAATTTATAAAAAACACTTATTTAAAAATATATTTGGAAAATTACAGATATTATTTTGGTTTTATGCCTTTAATTTCATGTAGGTAAGGTAATTGATGATTAATCATAATAAAATAAGATTAGGAAAGTATTATGTTGATAATGAACTTATCTGATGTTTCCGAGATAGTTAAAGCAAGAATAAGTACTAAAATCCTAGATTATTTGAAATTAATGTGGATATCATCAGGATTAGAGTCATTTTTTTCCTACACGGAATTCATTTTTTTTTTTTTTAAAAAGAGTTCCTCCTCAGTGTTGGAAGTATATCTGAGCCCCAAGCCCCAAAGACTTTAGCTCAAGTTCTAAAGCTGTCATTTAGTAGTTTTCTAAGGTTAAATTATTTATTTTCTCAGAATAAATAAAAAACCAATTTTATTTATTTATAAAAAATCAGTAGTGATGATTTTTATAACAGTGATGATACTTATAAAAAATCAACAGCAGCCATCATGGAAGTGAAAAGCACAAAATATTAAAAGAATATATAAAACATCTAAGAAAATTAATATTCACATCTACACAAAATGCATGCTTTCTCCGGAGGCAAAGAACTGGTAACCTATACTGTGATCATGGGACTTCTTAGTGAACAAAACATAACAAAATTAAAAGCTAGTAATAGAATTTTCTCAAAGTAACATATTTGTCTACAATAAATAGAATCATTTACCACTTTGACCAGATACATTATTTTATTCAGTTTATTACTTCAGGTATGGCAGATAATTGATAAAAAACAAATCCATTGTTTGGATGGACTTAATCGGTCTCTCTCAATATATATATATATATATACACATACATAAATACACACACATATATATATATTTTTTATTTCCATAATTACCTGAGGACTTGACAGTAATAATTGACACTTTCATATAAAAAAGTGGGTATTTTTAAAATAGGAAAAGCCTAGTTAAATTAATGGAGAGCCATAAAAAATTAACAAAGTACACTTTAAAGACAGGTCCAACTATGAAGTGCTAAATTTAGTACCTGGAAAGGGTTGTAAAATGTTAGAAGTTTCAATATAAATATTTAAACATAAGTCCATACTTAGGAACCAGATTCAGAGATCACCAAATTCATAAATTCCAATTATAGAACATAGATAATAGCTTCTAAAGCTTTATAGTACATTTCAGAACGTCTTGATTTCTGAAGGCAGACTATTAATGTGTTTTGAGGGAAGAGGAAATAAAGGAAAAAAATGTACAAAGTAGTCTTTAGTTGAAAATAAGACAATAATATTAATGCATAGCTTGACGTTCGTAACAAGAGCTACACATCGTTCAAGTTTGAAATTTGGGTCTACTGAAAAATGACCCAAAGTATGGTCTTTCCCTTATCCAACCAGTATTTCTATAAACACTCAGCATAGGATCGTAAGTTGCTTATAAATGGTGACCATAAGATATAGTTAGTATATTCTAAACTGTCAGAGAATGAGGAGCTTCCAAGAGCATGAGAGAAAAATCTGTCTGTGAAAATTGAAGCAATCTCTGCTGCTGCTAAGTCGCTTCAGTCGTGTCCGACTCTGTGCGACCCCATAGACGGCAGCCCACCAGGCTCCTCTGTCCACAATATTCTCTAGGCAAGAACACTGGAATGGGTTGCCATTTCCTTCTCCAACACATGCATGCATGCTAAGGAAGCGATCTCTAACCTGATAGAATTGTTACTCTTTCAGCCATCAATTATCATACAGAGTAATAAATTCACATGGGTAATCTGTAAACCATAGATTCATAAAATTGTCATTATTTTCTTTCTCCCTTGTCCTAGCAAACTAGGCTTCTTCTGACTGTATCTCTTGGCATCTATCTGTTAAAATATCATTGTGACATCTGTGAAAATCAATGTGAGAATTAGAAATGAAACAAAATGTAATGAGCAAACAGATTTGCAGAGACATAACAAAAGATTAAAATAAATAGTAGTACCAGAATATAAGAAGACAGAACAATGTTTTTTATTGGGCCTTCAGAATTTGGTGTTTGATGATGGAAGAAGAAATTTTTTCACTGGAGCATTTTTCACTCTGATTTGAGTCACTAATTCCTGATACTAAGCTATATGAAGAACTGTAAATTATGCAGACTTTGTTTCTCTGGTTATTTTTGTTGGTTCTATGAAAATAACAGGGATACTTACAGTCTTTCAGAAGAAATAGGAACAGAAAAATTAATATATTATTTCAAAAACATTGACTTTTGGAACATATTCTGCTTGACAATTATGAGTTAAAAATGACAAAGATGCTAGTTATTAGTTTTATTTTGATTTACGGCACAATTAACTGGCTATTGGAAATTTGGATCATTGGAATCCTGTGCTACATGGCATCTGTCTTAAGGCTTTGTAAAAATTGGAATTTCACACCAAATGTTCTGTGGCAAAAGATATAAAATGACAGAAGTCCTTGTGTGTCTGTCTAATATGTTCTGTGACCAACCTATCCTAGCTCTTAGCTCAAGAGTGTTAAATCCAGGTAGCAAGTGCTCTCACAGCTTTTTAAGTACTTGATCTGTGTCCATCAGATGTGCAACTTTGGTTTCCAAGATTTCCTTTAGCAATAGATTGATAATTCCCTCCACAGATTTCCTTAGAACGTGAATGCCCTAATGGCTCTTTGTAGTCTGACTTGTGTCTACTTAAGTTTTTATTTTGATGATTCAATATATTTACATTTTTCATCTTAATTTCACCGGGTACCCCATGAGTTTATGCAGTAGACTTATTTTAAGCACTTGTGAGTCCCCTAGCTGCTGTCCCTTGTTGTGGGCATTGGAATTCCTTCTTGCCTACCTAAATGGCTGCCACTCACTGCAGAGTCTTGTTATGACTACTTTAAAACTTTCCTGGGGCCCCAGCACCTTTCTGGGAACAATTCCTTTTAAACAACTTTTGCTTGGATTGGAGAGCTGCACACAAAGGAGTGAAACTCAAATCTGACAGTGACTTACCTAGAGGAGAGAGAACTGAAAGGGTTCAGAAGGCACCTTGGCTGTGAGCATGCTCCCACAGGCCATTGGCAGTTCTTTGAATCCCATCTTCTTGACCAAAAAGACTGTTAATGAATAATTAATAAAGACAATTTAGTTAACGAAAGTTTATTAAATACTTCCTAAACAGCACTGCAAGTTAAGACAGAAGACGTCCCATAGAATAAAGTGTATAGAAAAAGGAAGAGAAAAATAGAAAATATCTGATAGGTTAGGACTACATAGTCAACCTTGTTTAAGGTAAGAAACAAGGTTTCTTGGTGTTTGGAGACTGACTGATTGAATATACTGTGTTTCTGGTCAAGCAGAACATTTATTGAAACACAGAAGTTTGGTTTGCTGATATAGGATCCTGAGCAAGAGAAATTTATTTTAACACTAGTAAGTACATTTCATTTGAGAAAAAGTTTTCCATAGTGCATTTACTCTATGTGGAATCAAGCAGGTTATTCCTATGATGTATCCTAGAATTCCAGCCAGGGCTTTGCCGCAATATCAGGTCAGTCCCTGCTCTCAAAGCTAGTTACTTGATTACAATGTTGGAAAAGTGAGCCTGGGATTGTAGTGTTTATGCATATATGGCTCAGTATATACTGGCTGACATGGAACACACTGGTTCCAAATCAGGAAAGAAGTATGTCAAGACTGCATATTGTAACCTTGCTTATTTAACTTATATGCAGAGTACATCACGTAAATGCAGGGCTGGATGAAGCACAAGCTGGAATCAAGATTGTGGAGAAAAATATCCATAACCTCATTTACACAGATGACAAGACCCTTATGGCACAAAGCGAAGAAGAACTAAACAGACTTTTGATGAAACTACAGCACACCAGGCTTCCCTATCCAATACCAACTTCTGGAGTTTACCCAAGCTCATGTCCATTGAGTTGATGATGCCATCCAACCATCTCACCCTTTGTCATCCCCTTCTCTTCCTGTCTTTAATCTTTCCCATAATCAAGGTCTTTTCAAATGACTCAGTTCTTTGCATCAGGTGGCCAAAGTATTGGAGTTTCAGCTGCAGCATCAGTCCTTCCAATGCATATTCAGGACCGATTTCCTTTAGGATGGACTGGCTGGATCTCCTTGCAATCCAAGGGATTCTCAAGAATCTTCTCCAACATCACAGTTAAAAAAGCTCAGTTTGACCCCAGGTCAGTAACAGGGAGGAAACATAGTCCCACCAATCAACAGAAAATCGGATTAAAGATTTACTGAGCATGACCCCATCCATCAAGACCCAGTTTCACCCTCAGTCAGTCTCTACCATCAGAGGGCTTCCATAAATCTCTTATCCTTCTCCATCAGAGGGCAGACAGATTGAAAACCACAATCACAAAAAACTAACCAGTCTGATAACATAGACCAGAGCCTTGTCTAACTCAATGACACTGTGAGCCATGCTGTGTAGGGCCACCCAAGATGAATGGGTCATAGTGAAGAGGTCTGACAGAATGTGGTCCACTGGAGAAGAGAATGGCAAACCACTTCAGTATTCTTGGCTTGAGAACCCCCATGAACAGTATGAAAAGGCGAAAAGATAGGACACTGAAAGATGAACTCTCCAGATTGGTAGGTGCCCAATATGCTACTGGAGATCAGTGGAGAAATAACTCCAGAAAGAATGAAGAGACAGAGACAAAGCAACAACACCACCCAACTGTGGATGTGACTGGTGACGAAAGTTAAGTCTGATGCTCTAAAGAGCAGTAGTGCATAGGATCCTGGAATGTTAGGTCCATGAATCAAGGCAAATTGGAAGTGGTCAAACAGGAGATGGCAAAAGTGAACATCAATATTGTAGGAATCAGCAAACTAAAATGGACTGGAATGGGTGAATTTAACTCAGATGACCATTATATCTACTACTGTGGGCAACAATCCCTTAGAAGAAATGGAGTAGCCATCATAGACAACAAAAGAGTCTGAAATGCAGTACTTGGATGCAATCTCAAAAATGACAGAATGATCTCTGTTCGTTTCCAAGGCAAATCATGAGATATCACAGTAATCCAAGTCTCTGCCCTGACTAGTAATGCTGAAGAAGCTGAAGTTGAACAGTTTTATGAAGACCTATAAGAGCTTCTAGAACTAACACCCCAAAAGATGTCATTTTCATTATAGCAGATGAAATGCAAAAGTAGGAAGTCGAGAAATACCTGGCGTAGCAGGCAAATTTGGCCTTGGAGTACAGAATGAAGCAGGACAAAGGATAGTAGGGTTTAGCCAAGAAAACACACTGGTTATAGCAAACACCCTATTCTAACAACACAAGAGAAGACTCTACACATGGACATCATCAGATGGTCAATAGTGAAATCAGACTGATTATATTCTGTGCAATCAAAGATGGAGAAGCTCTATATAGTCAGCAAAAACAAGACTGGGAGCTGACTGTGTGTGGCTGAGATCATGAACTCCTTATTGCCAAATTCAGACTTAAATTAAAGAAAGTAGGAAAAACCACTAGACCATTCAGG
Organism: Antilocapra americana; assembly: GCA_007570785.1. Lineage (NCBI taxonomy): Eukaryota > Metazoa > Chordata > Mammalia > Artiodactyla > Antilocapridae > Antilocapra > Antilocapra americana. Next base: position 7,798,861 of record ML663566.1, on the reverse strand, counting down.
TATGACCTACATCAAATCCTTTGTAATTATACAGTGGAAGTGACAAATAGATTTAAAGGGTTAGAGTGCCTGAAGAAATATGGATGGAAGTTCATGAAATTTTACAGGAGGTAGGGAAGGAAAAGAAATGCAAAAAGGCAAAATGGTTGTCTGAGTAGACCTTAAAAATAGCTGTGAAAAGAAGAGGAGTAAAAGGCAAAGGAGAAAAGGAAAGACACACCCATTTGAATGTACAGTTCCAAATAATAGCAAGGAGAGATAAGAAAGCCTTCCTCAGTGATCAATGCAAAGAAACAGAAGAAAACAGAATGGGAAACACTAGAGATCTCTTCAAGAAAATTAGAGATACCAAGGGATCATTTCATGCAAAGATGGGCATTATAAAGGTCAGAAATGGGATGCACATAACAGAAGCAGAGGATATTAAGAAGAGGTGGCAAGAATACACAGAAGAACTATTGAAAAATGATCTTCATGACCCAGATAACCACAACGGTGTGATCCCTCACCTAGAGCCAGACATCCTGGATTGCAAAGTCAAGTGGGCCTTAGGAAGCATCACTATGAACGAAGCTAGTGGAGGTGATGGAATTCCAGTTGAGCTATTTCTACTCTTAAAAGATGATGCTGTGAAAGTGCTGCACTCAATATGCCAGCAAAATTGGAAAACTCAGCAGTGGCCACAGGACTGGAAAAGGTCAGTTTTCATTCCAATCCCAAAGAAAGGCAATGCCAAAGAATGCTCAAACTACTGCACAATTGCACTCATCTAACATGCTAGCAAAATAATGCTCAAAATTCTCCAAGCCAGGCTTCAACAGTATGTGAACCATGAACTTCCAGATGTTCAAGGTGGATTTAGAAAAATCAGAGGAACCAGAGATCAAATTGCCAACATCTGGTGGATCATTGAAAAAGCAAGAGCATTCCAAAAAAGCACCTATTTCTGCTTCATTGACTACACAAAAGCCTTTTGACTGTGTGGATCACAAAAAAGTGTGGAAAATTCTGAATGAGATGGGGATACCAGACCACCTTACTTGTCTCCTGATAAATCTGCATGCAGGTCAAGAAGCAACAGTTAGAACCAATGTGGAACAACAGACTGGTTCCAAATCAGGAAAGGAGTACATCAAGGCTATATATTGTCACTCTGCTTATTTAACTTATGCTGTGTCATCACATGAAATGTGGGGCTAATGAAGCACAAGCTGGAGTCTAGATTGCCAGAAGTACCAGTAACCTCAATATGCAGATTATACCACCGTTATGGCAGAAACTGAAGAAGAACTAAACAGCCTCTTGATGAAAGTGAAAGAGGAGAGTGAAAAAGTTGGCTTAAAACTCAATATTCAGAAAACTAAGGTCATGGCATCTGGTGCCATCACTTCATGGCAAATAGGGAAAAAATGGAAACAGTGAGATACTTTATTTTTGGAGGGCTCCAAAATCACTGTAGATGGTGACTGCAGCCATGAAATTAAAGATTCTTGCTCATTGAAAGAAAAGCTGTGACCAACCCAGACAGCATATTAAAAAGCAGAGGCATTACCAACAAAGGTCAATCTAGTCAAAGTTATTGTTTTTCCAGTCGTCATGCATGGATGTGAGGGTTGGATTATATGGAAAAATGAGTGCTGAAGAATTAATGCTTTTTAGCTGTGGTGTTGTGGAAGACTTTCGAGATTCCCTTGGACTGCCAGCAGATCAAACCAGTCTATCCTAAAGGAAATTGGTCCTGAATATTCATTGGAAGGACTGATGCTAAAGCTGAAACTGCAATACTTTGGCCACCTGTTGCAAAGAACTGACTCATTTGAAAAGACCTTGATGCTGGGAAAAAGTGAAGGTGGGTGGAGAAGGGGCAACAGAGGATGAGATGGTTTGATGGCATTACCAACGCGTTGGACATGAGTTTGAGTAGGCTCTGTGAGTTGGTGATGGTCAGGGAAGCCTGTCATTGTGTAGTCCATGGGGTCACAAAGGGTTGGACATGACTGAGTGACTGAACTGACTGACTAATCCTGGCTAAAATAGCTTTTCCTAGTACCTGACAATTGTTACTGACACAGTCAATACTTTGAGAGCATTCCAGAAATAGAAGTATCATTATTATATAAAAGGAAATTCCAACTATAAGTCAGTTTATAAAATGAAGATTTTAGAGTTTTGCATAATACTCTGGTCAGATATATTAATTTATACATGATTAGTTACAGTGATGATAGCTTTCCACAAACCTAAAGTAATATGCACAACTGTTTCTATATTCCAGAAACACTGTGGGAGTTTTAAAAAACTGTGGGAGTTTAACTCTTGTATTAACCTTTTAGTCATTTATTTCAAAACAAAATTCAAGGACAAAACTTATTTATGAGACAAACTTATTTTTGACCAAATTTCTTGTGCAGTAGACTCATGCAGTATTTGGGAAATGGGAATTAAGACAGTGGTTTTTGTGCAGAAACCACTACATCAAGAGAAAAAAACAATCTAACCTGAAAATAAGAATAAGAAAAAAATGGTCATATGGGCAAAAAACAAATATAAACACTTATAAATCTGCTTTAATCATATATACTTAAATATATGCACATGTGTACATACAGATGTGTGTGTGTATATATATATATATCAGGAGTTTGTAATATTATAAGATATTCTGCAAAAGAAAGTAACTATAAAATTATAATTTGGTCATATATTATTTCATTTATTTCTAATCTGCTTTCTTTTTTGTCTACCCATCTACATTATTACAAAGGTGTTAAGTTAAAAGATGGTTTGCATCTCCATATTATTTGGGGAGTGATTTTATTGCATATTTTATTGGATTTAAAAAGCAGTTGAAAAACATTTAGTCACTTATAAGTACTAAAGATTACGTTCGAATTGACCCCAAAATAACTAGGTCCTTTCTTAAGTGAGCCATCTTCCTTGTGATTACTTCTCATAATGATTTTGTCTAAATTATTCAAGCTTACGCTGTTTCTTCAACTATGTTTTTATTTATGTGGCTGCATCATGACCAGACAAAACAGAGACTAGTCCTCTGGGTTATTGGTTAGTTCAGATAGCTTGATGTGGTATGATGGATTTTCTAAGAATCCAGTGTCTTGGCATTTGACTGTGGTATAGATCAGGAGAATCTGGTGAGTCCTTACATCATCAAGAAAAGTCTTTATTTCTTAAGAAAATTAACCTCTGCTATACTGTAATCTGAATAAAGTTATTGGGCAGTGGATGGCAGAGAGTCTTGGTTGTGTCTGAGAATGGTTTATAGACTGAACTATATGAGTTTAGCTCATAAAAGTGCAAATCCTAAGGAACAACTCAGATGAACTTTGCAGGGACACGAAACGTTGCCATAAGAGACAGGCACAGCTAACTATTTGGCTTGATAGACAGGATGAGAGTAATCTCATGCTCCTTCCTATTGCAATTGTGTAAGCATTATAGGATTATTTATTTATAAGCTCATTTCTGTTTGAAGTCATTTTGCACTCAGTTTACAATAAAGAAAATTTTTTTAGTCTATTTAAGGTTTGCTTTGGTCAAAAGAGTTTTACTACTATTTCTAATGCTTTAGTAGTTTGATGAACATGGGGGCAGTGTTTTCTATCTGGAAGACCAACAACATGTTTTACAAATTTTTTAGTAAAATATGTCAAACTAATATTTTATATAAAATGATAATCATATTTTCAAAAGTCGTGAGCTACTCTTTCAAAGGAGAATGAGATATTATGTAGATAGACTTGTGTATCAAATGATGACAAATCCCAAACTACAAAATATTATAACTGAAAATATTCACTAGTAAACTGTCAACTTTTGATCAGATATAGAGTGATTAAACACTATTTTCAAATCTGAATTGTGTATCATTGGTTAAAATACCAATATCTAGACAAATTCAGAAGAGAAAGGACATAAAGAAAATGAAATCTACTTTGTATAGGTTTACTTGCTCTAGTAACTAACAAAAGCTCAATTTTGTGACCTGCATTGGACAAAAAGGAATCATTTGGATTTAGAGATACATCTCAAGTTAAATCTTATTCCAGTAAACTTTCTAGTGCATTCCCCACAAGCTCATTGCTGGATTTTGTAAAGGATATTTTATGAGAATTTCAAAATGCTGAAGATTTCCAGAGTCATTCCTGATGAAAGTAATGATATATTTTGAAACAATTTGAAAACTGGTTATCATTTTATCAGTTTGATTTGTTTTGCTTATTTGTTTGATAGTCTCCAGTGTCCTCAGGTGTATGATGCTCTGGTTAATTACTTGAGACAGAATATTGAATTTGAAAGGCCATTAACTTTGATTTTCTCTCTTTCTATTTTGACATAGTGTTTTTCACAGCATGTAGTTATACTTTGATCAGGCAAAATTTCCTAAATAAGTAAAACTTAAAATGTTTGAAATTGGAGAGAAACACAGCAGATGAAACACAGAGCCTAGAATAAAACAATCCTCAGGTAACATTTACCTTAATTATCAACATCTTAGAAGATGAGCAGGGTAACAGTGATCCTCTTACACTTTTAGTACTATAAGATGTAAAATCATGATATTTAAGGGATGACACAAAACAGTCCTTCCTTCCCAAAGCTTTTTTTTTTAATTTTTTTTATTAGTTTTGCCATACAATGAATGATATCGCCATGGGTTTACATATGCTCCCCCTCCAGAACCCCTGTCCCTCCTCCCTCCCCCCTCCCTCCCCCCTGGGAAATCTCGATGCACCAGCCCCGAGCATCAATCCTAGGCTGGCGATTGATTAGACATATGATAATTAACATGTTTCAATGCCATTCTCCCATATCATCCCACCCTTACCCTCATCCACAGAGTCCATAAGTCTGTTCTATACATCTGCATTCCTTTTGCTGTCTCGCATGCTGGGTTCTCGTTACCGTCTTTCTAAATTCCATATATATGCGTTAATATACTGTATTGTTGTTTTTGCTTCTGGCTTACTTCACTCTGGATAATGGGCTCCAGTTCTGTCCACCTGAGTAGAACTGATTCAAATGAATTTTTTTTTTAATGCTGAGTAATATTGCATTGTGTATATGTACCACAGCTCTCTTACACTGTTGGTGGGAATGCAAACTAGTACAGCCACTATGGAAAACAGTGTGGAGGTTCCTTAAAAAACTGCAAATAGACCTGCCATATGACCCAGCAATCCCACTGCTGGGCATACACACCGAGGAAACCAGAATTGAAAGAGCCACGTGTACCCCAATGTTCATCGCTGCATTGTTTACAATAGCCAGGACATGGAAGCAACCTAGATTCCCAAAGCTTAAGACACCACAGGCCAGTGGAAAGCTGACGCCATCTTTTAAAATTAAGCTTCCAAAATTATTTCTGTTTCTATAAACCTAAAGTTATTTACTCATTAAGTTTAAAAGGTCTTTGATGAGTTTTCAGTCCCATTTAAATATTAAGTTAATTAAATATCTTAAAATGCTTAAAAATACATCCACTAGCTTAATTCCATTTTAAATATTTTAGTTTTATGACTTAATAACAACATCTCCTGAGTACTAAATACTGCTATAAAATTTGATAAAATAACCTTACAAGTTAGAAAAACATTAAGCCTCTTCACATATTTCAATGTTGAGAATAAACACTAAGATTTCAGGTTCAAATGATTTTACAATTATAAATCTACTATAAATTACAAATTACTTGTAATGCTTTTCACTCTAAGCAAGTCTAACTTCATAAACATATTTTAAGTACATAATATATAAAATATGCACAAGCACTTTCCCACAGGCATTACTAATTTCTTTATTATTTAAAAAGCTTCTATGTCTTTAAGCCCCTCAAGTTTTATGTTTTTGGATATTCTACTACCAAAATTTTGACTGAGACATGGAGCTTTTACATAGAGTCATTCTTCTGAATATAAAGGAAGGAGTGTATTAATTATAGTATTTCTAGTAACTTGGTAGATTTCCCTGCTGGGTTAGTGATAAGAATCTGCCTGCCAATGAAGGAGATGTGAGTTTGAAACCTAGGTCAGAAAGATGCCCTGGAGAAGGAAATGGCAATCCACTTCGGTATACTTGCCTGGGAAATCCCTTGGACTGGGGAGCCTGGCAGGCTATAGTCCATAGAGTTGCAAAAGAGTCAGATATGGCCTAGGAACTCAACAATAACAATAGTGATTTGGCATTCCCTCTCAACTCTCTGATACCCAACCAGATACCTACTTGAATCAAGTTCCTGCCAAATAGTTTAGTCCAGGCTGTTGATTATATACCAATTAATGTTGCTATTTTGAAGTTTATAGCTTGCTAATGCATGTCATTTCTCAGTGCTTAGAATGTGCCAGTTCTCGGTGTCGGGTCTGTCTTGGTGGCAACATTCAGTGACAAATGGATGGCACTTTCTGACACTCTCTTGGAGGCCAGGAAAAAGCTCTAGCAAGTCACTCACCAAACACTATATATAAGTTTAATTTTTCCTGCACTCACCATCTATAGTAATGTAATGAATAATTATATGTGTAAGATTTATACTAAAATAGAATCTCAGATGCTAAAGAATCTCCTGCAATGCAGGAGACATGGTTGGGTCTCTGGTTAGGGAAGATCCCCTGGAGAAGGTAATGGCAACCCACTCCAGTGTTCTTGCCTGGGAAATCCCATGGACAGAGGAGCCTGGTGGGCTACAGTTCATGGAGTCGCAAAGAGTCAGACACTGCTGAGTGACTAACATTAACACTTGTATTAGACAAACCAGCTCTGTATTTCATTTATTAGTACTCAAACTTTTTTATCCATCCAAATTATTTTAACTTTATTAAGTCTTAACCTCCATTGGATTTAGTTTCCTTTTTTTTTTTCCCCCATTTTCCTAAGGTGGAAGTTTTGGTTACTAGCTTAAGACCTGTTTCCTTTTTTGATAGAGGCATTTTCAGCTCTAATTTTCCCTCTGAACACTGATTTTTCTGTATCCTATGAGTGTTGGTTTATTATTTTTTAATATAAATTATTATCTAATTTCTATCATGATTTTATATTAAATTTTAGTTTGAATTGAATCTTTGACATATATTGCTGCAGTAGTAGGAAAGGCTCATTTTTCTGCTTACTGATTTTATAAAATCACAGCCTATTGCTAGCAGTATATCTCAATCTTTTTTATACTTCCTTTCATTCTCTACCTAGTGATATTATGCTCACAAAGCAAAATAATAAAATTTAATTTCAAAATGGCATTCCATTAAACTCATTGTTTCCTTCATGTGTAATAGGTCCTTGCCTTTAACTGTAAATGTTTGTTGGTTGTTTTGTTTTGCTTATAAAGGCAAATGTAATCATTACCATCACACTTAAAAGCAGGAGGAAATATATCTCCCAATAACAACAGGTATATGAACCTTTAGTCTGAATTTTTCTTATCAAGCAAAAATGTCTAATTAAAACTTCATTAGTATATTTTCTAATTTGCCCTTATCAATAGGCCAAAAAAATTAAATGACATATCTCAATTAAATTTATATTTGTATGTTAATTCAAGATGTTTCAAAACATCTGATTCTAATTTGCCCTTATCAACAGGCCAAAAAAAATTAAATGACATAGCTCAATGAAATTTAGATTTGTATGTTAATTCAAAATGTTTCAAAAGAAATAACTTCTGATTTTAATTTCCAGATGAATTCTCTTCTTCGATATTATAATAAAAGCAGCCCTTCCAGCAATGTGTCCAGACAAAAACCTAAAACATTGTAAACATGATTATAGACTCTAGCATGTTGTTTAGGCTTGATTCAATTAGACTCTCAATATAATTTTTAAATGAGTGATTGAATTCCCTTCGACTATCCTATGTCTAGTATAGTTTTATAATATTATTTTTGTCTCTTTTCCCATACATTATAGGAATAATCCCTTAGAGGGCAGGATCCAATTAATTAGAATCTTCAGGGAGTAATACAAACATTCCATTTAAATTCTGCTTACTTAAAGACTAATTAGAAAGACCTTTTTTTGTTTCCATGCTCTGGGGGGAAAAGAAGCAAAGCAGTAAGAGAATACTTTAATGGCTACAGAAAATATAATTTATAAATTATGTATAATAATTGATTAAGTTAGGTTTTCTTTTTGTGATCATTCTTAACATTGCTTTTACAGAATGAATGAGCTTAAAATTCATATATATGAATGCATATATACAGTTTATTAATAATGAACAAATCCAATGTGATTGAATAGCATTTTCACACTAATATAATAGGTGAAGCAAGAGCTGAGTTAGTGAATGTTTTCACTTACATGAATATTTAATTTGAATTTTTAACTTTTCAAAGATAATTGTTTTAATGCCTACTATCAGTTCAGTTCAGTTCAGTTGCTCAGTTGTGTCCAACTCTTTGCGACCTCATGAATCACAGCATGCCAGGCCTCCATGTCCATCACCAACTCCCCGAGTCCACCCAAATCCATGTCCATCGAGTCAGTGATGCCATCCAGCCATCTCATCTTCTGTCGTCCCCTTCTCCTCCTACCCTCAATCTTTCCTAGCATCAGGAATTTCAGATATATAACTGGTACTCTGTGAAAAGTGAGCTTTCAAATTTTAATTTTAAGAGGTCTAGGGATCTTATGATCTAACATTTCAAATGGAGAGGTATGTGAAAATGCCAAAACATCCAATCCCACTGCCATAAATTTGAAGCAGGGTATTACTTTAGTTAGTATGGGCCTATGGTTGTAAATAAATGGGTCAAGTTATAAAATCTATACACAAGAAAATAATTATATTTATTAAAAACATAGTGAATGACAGGGTGCTATGATCATATGTATAGAAAATAATTAATTGATGTCATAAATATTTAGAAGCTTAAATAATTATCTGCTTCCATGTGTCTATGTAAATTTTGTATCATCACATATTATTAAATTGTCAGTAGTTTCTAATGTTTAGTTTGTGTAAACCTTTAGCCTATTTATTAGCTCTTTTATTAAAAGAGCTGTTTAAGTAACTGTTTTTAGTTTATCTGATTAGTTCTAAGTAGTTAACTCCATATTGACTTATCAAGATGCAGTTCTCAGTGATAACAACCATGTTGTCTAAAAATGACATATTTTTCTTAAACTTAATACATTTATCAGCTGTTAAGTAACACTGCAATTATCAGGGGAGTGTGTAATTTCCCCGGTTCTGTCTTAGCACAGCAAAAATTTGAAGCGATGAATGTTAAAGCCCTCAAAGAGAACGTGTCTCAGCTCTCAGCCCGTGTTACAGCTCTCAGGTCTTGGACAAACCGTATTACAGCTCTTGGACATATCAGTGTTACAGCTCCATGTTACAGCTCAGTTTTATTTAGAAAATGAAAGGAAAATACATCCTTGGGGCATGCTGAGGGCATGCTGACCCAAAAGACTCGGAGAGAAGAGAGAGAGCCCCAGCCTCTGGCTTCTTTTTTAATATGTTTTATTTTTCCTCCCCCTGGGCCTGCCCTATGTAAAGTGGGCTAGCCAGGAGTGCTGTTTGTTCTACCTGAGGTCCTCACTCCAGTCCTCGGACCTTCCTTTGTTCTATTTTCATGGGCTTTTCCCTTCCTTGTCTTTTAGCCACCACCATACTAGACTCCTTTTTCCTATTCTAACTACCTAACACAATGATATCCCTGGATATATAATCAGAGATAAAATTTTAAAAAAATTAAGTCAAAAACTAAATAGCAGGAGTCTAAGGAACAGAATTTTTCTCTTTGTGCAGCTGACAGGAGGATCTATCTGGTTGCCCTACAAACTTAAGGCTACAGTTAGGTATCTTTGTCTTGAATTGGACTTGGGTTTCTTGTTTTAGAAATTATGGTACTGGTTTGATTTTCAATAAGATTTTTTGTGTAATTTACTACATAACTATTGTACTCTGTTGTTGCTTATGACAAAAGTATAATTTGAGGGTATGCATATATTACTTTTATTGCCATTAAATTTTCTCATTTTCTATGAATTTGTTATGCTCAATTCTGAATGAAATCATCAGGTAAGTGAAACTGCAAGGTTTTTTAACAGGTGAATATAAATAAAAACACTTGAGACATCTATCTTTTGCATTAAAAGTAAAGGGATTATAGTGGTGACAGCAGTGTATTGAGAACAAACGATTAAATTCTCCATTTTAAATTCTCCAGACAGACTTTAAAGAATTACTATTGGTATGATATCAAAAAGTATAGGATCATTTCAGACAATAAGAAAGAAGTCTTATGATATGTATATAGAAATTATGCCATAGAAATGATTCTTTAGCTTTGGCCTCTCCATTAAGAAGGAATTTATTATCAGTTTTTGTCATTCAACTGTTTAAAATGGAACTGTGAGCAAGGTGCTGGTGTTGATCATTGGTGTGAAAAATGCTTAAATGTGGAAAAGTCAGAAAGAGAACTTAAGAGACAAAGTCCTAGTGAAGCTGCCTGCACTGTAGATGTTTGGCTGAGGAGCAATATATAATTTTCCTGAGAGTCATATGAACATGAATGTAGGTTTACTAGTTTTCAGTGATCTTGCCTAAGAGGGTCATATACTCAGGTTAGGAGAGCCTGAGTTCCGAATGAAATGAAAGTGACCATTCATGTCTGTAAGTATTGTAGCTAAGCTCTGGACACACTTCCTACATTCTTACCTGTTCATGGAACCTTCCTAAGACCCTCCAAAAGTCATCAGTGCATCCTTATGAGAGAGCCAGATTTAGTATGCCTGTCATACAAAGAAAACAAATCCCTGACCAGTGCTATATTAATACAAAGAAGCAGCAAATCAATAGATGATTATAGGTAGCTGTGTTAGGAAAACAAACAACAATAAACACTTTTTTTCCCCCCAGAACAACTGAGGATGAGAAGACCGAGGAACAATGATACAGCACCATATGCTTCTTTTATCACACTCAGAGCTTTGGGGACCATGTATATCAATTCTTTATGGGAAGAATAATAGAGATTAAGATATTATGTTGACTTTTTAGAAAACTGGTCAACCATGTGTAAAAGAATTAAACTAGAACACTTTCAACACCATACACAAAAACAAACTCAAAATGGATTAACGATCTAAATGTAAGACCAGAAACTATAAAACTCATAGGTGAACATAGGCAGAACACACTCGAGCATAAATCACAGCAAGATCTTCTATGACCCACCTCCCAGAGTAATGGAAATAAAAACAAAAATATACAAATGGGACCCAATTAAACTTAAAGCTTTTACACAGTGAAGGAGACTATGAGCAAGGTGAAAAGACAGCTCTCAGAATGGGAGAAAATAATATACCTCTACCTATATATATATATGTATGTATATACACACATATTCTATACCTAGGCAGATAAATTTGCTTCAATAACCTCAGATGTGCAGATGACATAACCCTTATGTCAGAAAGCAAAGGGGAATTAAAGAGCCTTTTAATCAAAGTGAAAGAGGAGAGCTAAAATTTGGCTTAAAACTCAACATTCAAGAAACTAAGATCATAGCATCCAGTCCTATCAGTTTATGGTAAATAGATGGGGAAACAATGGAAACAGTGACAGACTATTTTGGGGGGCTCCAAAATCACTGCAAATGGTGACTGCAGCAATGAAATTAAAATGTTTGCTCCTTTGAAGAAAAGCTATGACCAACCTAGACAGAATATTAAAAAGCAGACATATTACTCTACCAACAAAGGTTTATATAGTCAAAGCTTTGGTTTTTCCAGTAATCACGTATGGATATGAGAGCTGGACCATAAAGAAAGCTGAGCACGGAAGAATTAATTATTTTGAACTGCGGTGTTGGAGAAGACTCTTGAGAATCCCTTGGACATTAAGGGGATCAAACCAGTCTATCTTGAAGGAAATCAATCCTGAATATTCATTGGAAGGACTGATGCTGAAGCTCAAACACTTTGGGCACCTGTTGTGAAGAGTTGACTCATTGGAAAGACCCTGATGCTGGGAAAGATTGAAGGCAGGAGAAGGGGACGACAGAAGATAAGATTAGATGGGATCACCAATTGGGATATGAGTTTGAGCAAGCTCCAGGAGTTGGTAATGAACAGGGAAGCCTAGCTTGCTGCAGTCCATGGTGTCACAGAGTTGGACATAACTGAGCAGCTGAACTGATGCACATATATGCGTATATTCATACATATATTAATATATATGTACACCTATATATATGTGTGAATTTACCATTTTTCTACCTGTTTACTCCTTAAAAGTTTGCTACAGATATTAGACTATATACAACATTCTAATTGACTTAATACACATGCAATTAATGAATTTATAAACTTTTATCAATATAAATTGTATAATATAAATGTACTATATTAAGATTTACATGATATAACAGTCATGCGAATTGAAATTTCTATCATTTCATTGTTACTTGGATGAGAATAGCAGAGGCAATGCTTTCTAATGTAGGACGTATTTAATCTTCATTCAAACCACAAGCAAGTTTGTCATGGAGACATGCAGCCAGACCAAGGGTATAAAACTCTAAAAGCTTTAAATCCTTGTAGATTCTGTCTGGTTTATCATCATCTTCAAGGTCATAATTATTCTGAAACTTGAGAAATATATTACCTAAGGGATTGATAGAAATCATATAGTCTACTTGCTTTAATACTAAAAGGTTTACTTTCTTATGAAATTAGAAACTTTCACAAAGACTAAAACCAACAGAAGAGATGTATTCAAGCAAAGTTAATAAAAATGCCCTACAGCTATGATCTGTAAGATTGGATTCTGATGGGAATTGAATGTATCACTTTATACTCTATTGCAGTACTCACATCTTTTGAATTTTTAAAGTTAAAATAAAGCCTAGCCTGAAACTTTACATTTTAATGTCACTAGAAGACATTTTAAATATTTTATAACAATGTGTAATTTCAGATTTCTATCTAAAATGTGTTTTTAAATAAAATAATTTTCAGATACTTAATTACAGTATTGTTTTAACCATAATTATGAATAATTATACACTACTGTCTTACATTAAATTATAATTAATCCTTAAAAAATCTCCACCAATTATGGTAACATAGGAAAAAATAGTAATACAAATGTGTGATTTAGAAGTTTTTTCTTGTTGGTTCACTTATTCAATCTAGAAATATTTTCTGTTTGTCCACTACTTGTAGGACTGCTTGAAGTGTTATGAATGTGGCAATAGAAAAAGAAATATTTCTTTGATCTCATAACTGGAGATAAATTGATAATAAATAAATAACATAAAAAAACACACTGTATGCCACTAGGGGATGTGAATCAGACTAAAATAGGAGGCTAAAAAAATAAGAGGCTAAAAAATAAAAACTGGGATGAGGTGAGGGCACAGTCACTTTCATGGCCATTTAACCTGTGTAGTTACCAGGGCCAGGCATTCAGAAGGATTCTGTGTTTTGCTTCACGCTCTGCTTTTACTGTCTTGAAATTCTTAGCCATTTTAAACAAGGGGCCACATACTACATTTTTGTTTAGAGCTCCACAAATCATGCAGCCAGTTCTAGGTGAGATTATTTTAGACAGAGTATTTCAGGAAAGCATTATCTGAGTATACACTTAAAAATACTGAAGTGTTTCATACAGCAGTAACTTCCTTAACATCTATGAGAACATTCCAGAGGGAATAATGAGTGAAGCATGTTGTGGAAGTTGGAGGACTAACAGAAAGGCTAGTATGGGTGAAGGAGGGAGAACAGTGTGGGAGGGTCTTGGGAGCAGGGAGCAGGGACAGATCATGTAGGGTCTTCTGGTTCAGTGTAAGCATTCTTTGTTTTCCTGTGACTGAAATAAAAGACTTTGAAGTATCTGGAGAATAACAGGATCCATAACACTTTGGGGAAGGATTGGATTAGATGTGTAAGGAGAATATTGCACGAATCTAGACAGGAGTTGATATGTAGAGATAAACTCTAGTGGGATGAATGTGGAATCAGAAATATGAGAGTACTAACTTCAACAATAAGGAACATAAAAAGAACAGGGGACAACTCAAAGCAGTTTGTGTAGTCAGTCTATGGAAAGTTCTAAAACTGCCCACACCACATTTGTATTTATGACTGTTTTAGCTGTGCTTGGGATGGAATGAAAGATAAAAGACGGTTAGAATAACCCACAAGGCATCTCATATATTATCCTCAGGACAGGCCATTTTCTCACCTTGCCTTCTTTGCCCAATGCCACTTACCTAGGTCATTATTTTGACTAAACCTTAGTTTGTCTCCCTGACTTCCCTCTTCCCCCAAAAGTTTTATTTATTTATTTTTTTAATGAGTATTCCTGAAAAGTAAAAATGTAAATCTTGGAGCCTTAACTTGGATCTACATATCTAAACTCTTTGGGAGGTATGTTGCAGATATTCATATATTTATAAAAAACATTTCTAGTGCTTTTATTCATGCAATTTCCTAAATGACTTTTTGAAAACCAATAGACCACAGAAGTCAGTCTATTTTTATAGTCCATTCCATCGATACATGTGTCTATTCTTATGCCCATACCACCTGCCTTGATTCAGTTCATTTCAGTTCAGTCGTTCAGTCATGTGTCCAACTCTTTGCGACCCAATGAATAGCAGCACGCCAGGCCTCCCTGTCCATCACCAACATACGGAGTCTACCCAAACTTGTGTGCATCGAGTCGGTGATGCCATACAATCATCTCATCCTCGGTTGTCCCCTTCTCCTCTGCCCTGAATCCTTCCCAGCATCAGGGTCTTCTCCAATGAGTCAACTCTTTGCAGGAGGTGGCCAAAGTATTGGAGTTTCAACATCAGTCATCCCAATGAACATCCAGGACTGTTCTTCTTTAGGATGGACTGGTTGGATCTCCTTGCAGTCCAAGAGACTCTCAAGAGTCTTCTCCAACACTACAGTTCAAAAGTATCAATTCTCCAGTACTCCGCTTTCTTCACTGTCCAACTCTCACATCCATACATGACTACTGGAAAAACCATAGCCTTGACTAGCTGGACCTTTGTTAGCAAAGTAATGTCTCTGCTTTCTAATATACTATCTAGGTTGGTCATAATTTTCCTTCCAAGTAGTAAGTGTGTTTTAATTTCATGGCTGCAGTCACCATCTACAGTGATTTTGGAGCCCCCCAAAATAAAGTCTGACACTGTTTCCACTGTTTCCCCATCTATTTCCCATGAAGTGATGGGACCAGATGCTATGATCTTTGTTTTCTGAATGTTGAGCTTTAAGCCAACTTTTTTACTCTGCTCTTTCACTTTCGTCAAGAGGCTTTTTAGTTCATCTTCACTTTACTGTAGCTTTATAATATTTTATAATATTATAATATTTCATGAAATCAATATGTATAAGTCCTCCAAATTTGATCTCCATTTAAACAATTTTGGCTTTTAGAAAGGGATAATGTGTGACTTTTTTGTTCACCTCAGAAACATTTGGTTTTGGTTACACACATGCATGTACACATTGGTGTGTTAGTGTACTATATTTAAAGTTTAGTTTTACTTTTATTTTTGTTCTTGTACTTTTCTTCCAGGTTCAATGGAAACTGTTTGATGGGAGGATGGAAAAAACAGATACGATTTTAAACTTTTGCTTTAGTTACTGAGATTAGCAGACATGAGGTTAACTAGGCAAGGTATGAAGCATTAGCCCAGCTAAGAGATGCGTTGTTAGATCAGAGTGATGGCAAGGTTAACTGAGAAGCAAATTGATACAAGAGGTATTTAGAGGGGGACTCCAAAGTGATTTTTCATTTAATTGGATAGGTAGTCAAAAAGAAAAAAGGAAAAATAGGGTAAAAACTACTCTTCAAGTCTGAAGGTAAACATCTAAACCTTGTTGAACTGGGTTGATTCTGGTACATTTACTGAAATAGACAACATGGAAGAGCTGAAAGATGTTTGTTTTGTCTTTTTAACATTAATAACCTTGAGATATGTTTAAATTAGAATTGCCATTTTTAAATGTTCACATTAATATATACTATAATTTAATTTAGGAGGACTTCTTGAAGAAACTGCATCTTTGAAGGATATCAAACACACAGTTTATCAGAAATGATATATTCATTTGAAGGTATCAAAAAGGTTCTTTATTATACAATTCTGAATCAGAAGCAAAGCCTCAGCAAAAGTTGAATATTTAGAATTATTGGATTAGAGGTGATAATTAACATCTTAGGAGCAAATCAGATCACCTACCCAGTCACTCAGAGAGCAAAGAGGATGTGCATTTAGCTTTGACACAGTCTAATGTTTACAAGTCTAGTAAAGGAGGACAGAGACGCAAGAGACATTGAGAATGAACAGCCACCAAAGTAGGAAGGAACCTGGAGGTGATTGTGCTCTAGAAGCAAATGGAAAGGTTGTTTCTCAAAAGGGAAGGAATGATCAACAGTATTGAATACTATTGCAAACTACAGTAGATGTGGAATTTGATTAATGACAATATGATAGCCATTGGTGATTATGCCAAAAAATGCATTTTCTGAGTTATTGGAGGCAAAGTTGAATTGACTTGATAAATGAATAGAATGTGAAACATTAGATATATGTAGAAATTACTTTGGCTGGGAAAGATATGAAACAGTAGTTGCTAAAAGACAACTAGGATTAAAGGAAAAATTCATTCTGTCTTTTCATTATCAACATTGGTAACCTTGAAATACGTTTACATTAGAATTCTCATTTTGAATGCTCACATAATAAATACTGTAATTCAACTTATGAGGACTTCTTGGGGAAATTAAACAGATAGCAATCACAGAGTTTGTCAGAAGTGATAGATTTTGACATTTTAAATGAAGGGGAAATTATAGACAGAGTGTAAAGTGCGGTATGTTCATAAAAATATCAAATATTTGTTTATTAGTAATATATTTTATAAATATAATAGCATAAGTGCATTCATAAATTACTCAGAAGTATGAAAATAAGTTTAAAATTAATAACTAGATTGGTTAGTAACAGTTTTAGATTATATTATTTCAATATATATCATTTATTTGCAAACACAGTATATTCAAGAATGTGTGAGTAACTAGAGAATAAAGTCTTTCTTCAGGAATATTTTATTCACTTCCATAAATATAATGCTGAACTGGATATGTATGTTTTAACAAGTGCTGTGCAATATCTTTTACTGAAATTGGTTTTATTTCCTTTACCAAGAGAAAGGGTGATGAAAGGATGTGCTGCAGGCAAAGGCGATGTCAAGAAAAGACAGATAATCACCACCCAAAACACAAGTGGACATTTTCTTGTTGACTTTTGTCTCTTCTGTCAGAAAAATTCCACTGAGGTTTCAGACTTTCAAAATATTCAACACAATATCTTCAAAATGGCTAACACTGATACAGAACACAGTTTAAAATATGAGCTTTTTTCAGGTTTCCAATTCTATATCTCACTATTAACTTTGTTCACTCAAAATACAAAGATGATTGCCTGGCTTGAATATTCTTCTGAATTATCATTTTGCTTTAAAAATCAAACATGTTCCTCCAATTAAAACATAAATTAAAATTGGAAAAAAAAGTTATTTGACCAAGGAATATCAATATGTGATAAGCATGGCAGATGAAAGTGTGGTAGGAAACAGTATATTTGCATACTCTCCAAATACCTCCATGCAAATATTTATTAATTACAAAGAAAAAGAAAATTTATGGTGGAGAATCACAGCAGGCACTGTCTTACTCAAAAGATCAGTGTTATCTGTAATTTGACTAATAAACATCACGTGTTACCCAGCAGGAGCCCATCCATAAAAAGAGCCCATCACTAATGTGATATCCCTAATCTGTACATCCCAAATCTACCCATGAGGAAGAATGGGCAAACCTAAGCTAAGGCACATCCTACAAAATGACTGCCCTGTTTTCTTGATCTTCTTTGGGAAAGTTAAGGGCCTCAAACTCAAGAAAAAGACTTAGTAGCTGCTCCATGTCAAGGTGGGGAGAAAGCTATGGCGAGTGGGTACAATTTATGATTGCAAATGAGGTCCTTTTGTCACAAAGAACATGTCTGGGGCATTTGGCAAAGTGGTATGGGATATCTGGGAGAAGACTATGTAGGGATTCTTGCTACTTTTCTGTAAGTTAAACAGAATCATATTTTTTTAAAGAAGAAAAAATAGTTCAACATATGCCTTTCATTTAGTTCTCTGACAGTATATATCAAAGATCTTGTTTCAAGATAAAATACATTAATTTTTTCTGTTGTATGGAATATTTTGGATTTTTAAATTTATCTGATGATTACTTAGTTTATCTCAAAGAATGAAAATATTTTTTAAAAATTGGTTGATTGTCTAATAAAGGTCTTTGTTACATGGTTTCTATAAAAACAGTCAATTCTATTTAAGATATATTTTGATATTTCTTATTTTTTATATTTTCTTGTTAAATGTTTCTTTCTATGATTATTTTGGGGACAAATATTTGCCAGTTAATATCTAATGTAAAAAAAAGTTTTTTACATGATAAATAGGTGAAATTTTTTATTAATTTTTAATTAATCAGATTAATGAAAACAAATTCAGCTTAATATTAGGGCACAGAATTATAATTTGCTTAACTTGTAGCCAGTCCTTGGAGTACTTAAATGTAACCTTAAAATAAATGTCAAAGCCTTGTGCACAAGTCACCTAATTTTAACATCAACTTTTCTTTTTTTTGGCAGCACTACATGGCACATGGGATATCAGTTCTCCAATCAGGGATAGAATCCATGTCTCCTACATTGGAAGCATGAAGTCTTAACCACTGCACCACCAGGTAAGTCCCGAGCACCTACTTTTTAAAATTTTAAAGCACTTACCACTCTAAAGCACCATCCATGTATCAATTATCCTCTGCATTTATTGTCTGACAGTTAGTGAAAGATTTGTCCTTCCTACCAAATCATGAGCTCTTGATCTTCAAATGGGTTCTAATGGAAAATTTTGATCCAAGGAGGTATAATTATCAGGAGAAAAGTCATTTCTGGGCTAACTTTCATTTAAAATCATTCAAAATTAATGCATTATATCTAAAGGATCTGGATAATATTGTTAACTAGAATAAAATATTTTAATTGATATTTTGAATCACTAAAGGAGTACAAATTGAGATAATGTAAGAGTGTTTTATAATTAAGGTGTTTTTGGTTTAAAAAATGAGTTTGCTGGATTAAAATGATAAGGTATAAAAATAGTAGTATCTAGTTATGGATCAACTTGTAAAGGCAAGGTATGGGTGACTGAATTCCTTGACTTAAGTAATTTGGGGGCAATGGAAATTTAGTGTAATTTTACTTTGACTATATTTGTTTTGCAATATTATATTGGTTTCATTTATACAAGAATTACTGGACTCATAAAAACAGGTGGTAATAATGCAAACATGATATGTTGAGGTTCCAAGTCATCATGCATATATAAAGGTTTCATAAGGTTTGATAACCTTGAATTGAGCAGGGGAATTTTAAAAAAGGAAAATATTGCATGGACAGCCAAACATGTTAAAGGTTTTAATACAAAGAAAATACAAGAATGGTGGTGTCATTATATTATAGATGAACAAATGGATCTTTGCTGACTAGAAACTAGGGAAATGACATATTTCTGGATGAAGGGAAACTTAATAATCACTATCTGCTTAACAACTGACAAGCATTTAATGAGTATCTCCTTAAAATTATAACACTGTGTTGGCTTTATGGAGGACAAACTATATAAAATGCGCTCATTTTAGAGTTAGGATAAGCAGGAAAATTAAAATAGATTTAATTATTCAGTGAAGACTTATTGAGAGCCTATTTTATGTCACACTATTGGCAAGGATTTGAACATTACTGAATATGTTCATTTCCATAAAGTGCATCAAGTCGAGTAAAGGATATAAATAAAGTAAGAATAGGTATATAAAAGAGGCACAAGGACTATATTAGACAAGGTAAGAAGGGCTCTAAAGGACAACATTATGGCAGAAGTAGGGTATCAGAGTTATTTCACAATTGCTATCAGGAAGAAGCTAATTCATTCATTCAAAAATGTTTGTCTATTATCTATCAGACATTGCATTAGAATAATATTTAACTTTCTTGTTGTCTCAGACTTTCTATAGAGAATTTTCACTGCATTAGTTGCTCCACATTCTTGTCAACATTTGGTGCTGTTAGTGTTTTGGAATTTGGTTATTCTAATAGGTGTACAGTGGTATCATCTTATAGTTTTAATTTGCAATCTCTAATGACTCATGTGATGCTGAACATGTTTCTGTATGCTTATTTGCCATCTGTGTATCTTTGGTGAGTTGCTCGGCCACAACTTTTCATCTCTGCTGTTAAGCCAAAAAATTAGCTATAGATAATATAGAAGTTTATAAGTGTGCTTCAGTTCCAATAAAAATTTACCTATAAACACTGAAATTTGAATTTCATAAAAGTTCTATGTGTCACTAAGTTTGATCTGTGTTTTGATTTTTTCCCCATCATTTTAAAAAGTGTAAAGATTATTCTCACCTTTCAAATGGAACAAAAGGAGAATTGATCTCTGAGTCTTAGTGTGCTGAATTCTGGCCTTAATCATTTATTTAGACAACAACTGGAGGCAGAAACACAAGAATTAAAAGATAGTAGAAAAGACAATTACTCCAAGTGGTTGAAGTAGGTAGAAAATTAAGAATATTTAAGAACTATAACCAGCTATAACTCTTATTATTCTAATTTTAAAATATTTTTTACTATGCTATATCACATGATAGGTCCATTACACACTTGATTGAGAAGTATTAATAGAATAAGCAGAGTCTGTAATAGGTTTGGATATATAAAAAAATAAGCTGGAAAGAGAAAGCAAGAAAAAATACAAAGGATCTTTGGAAAATTTAAAGAACAATCAAGTGTTAATTTAGACGGTATTATTTGTAAGATCCTAGGATATATTATTGAAAAAATAAGAGGAGAGGAAGAATATACATAAGAAATATAATAGGAAGTCCCAATATGTCATGATTTATGGGATTGTAAAAGATGGTAGAATTTTGTTATGCAGTAATAGAGGAAAACACTGTAGATAAAGACAATTCCATAAATAACCATGAGAACTATTAATATGCATGTATGCATATGAATGTGAGTTAACCTTATTCTTCTGTTACATTACATTTTACAGTCACAGCCCTTATTTATAATTAAGGGTATGGGCTCCCTGAATGGTAGAGCATAAATTATGTTTATATTCAGTACCATGACCAGGCATAATCCAGTAAATTACTGAGACTTAAGTAAATTCAATTATTTTAATATGTTTTTGTGAAGACCCTATTATAAGGCTGGTATGTTTCTCATTATTAAGTTACGGATAGAAGTTAAGTACACAGTCTTGATTTCAGAAAGTTCGCAAACTATTTATCAGAAGTTAGAAGACTTTAAAGTACAATGTGATCAATGCTAAATCAAGAACATGAATAAAATGCAATATGGCCAGCGAAGATGGAAAGAATAGTTCTGCTCTAAATTGAGCAGGGGAAGGAGGTAGAAAAGTGAACCTGTTGCGCTAATGATGATACAATGTCTAGAAGTGATTTAATATGAAAAGGAAATCTGGACTTTCCTGGTGGTCCAGTGGTTAAGAATCCCCCTACCCATGAAGCAGACACAGGTTTTAGCCCTGATCCAGGATGATTCCACATGGCCCAGAACAGTTGAGCTCGTGTGTCACAACTACTGAGGCCAGCACGCTCTAGAGCCTTCAAGCTTCAACTACTGAAGCCCATGCATCCTAGAACTCTTGCTCTGCAACAAGAGAAGCCACCACAATGAGAAGACCATGCACCGCAACTGGAGAAAGCCCCCATGCAAAAACGAAGACCCAGCACAGCCAGAAATAGATAAATAAGCAAGCCACTAGATTTTCCAAAGCATTTTGTCTCAGCTCTACTCTGTAATTATGTTCATTACCTAGAGTGGAAAGTCATTTTATGTTTAGGTCAATTAAATGGCATTAAAACTTTAATTTGATACCTCTACTTACAGGATATGAGATGAGTTTCTCTTGATTCTTTAACCCTTAAGTTATCATTTTACTGAGGAAAAATTATTGCCTTTGTGGCAATTCTCTTTCGGTTCATTACATGGGAGAAAAATGTGATGCTCCACATAATTATGCCAACACATTCTTCAAAGCTTACACTATATTTCAGTTCTATAGCTTCTATGATTGCTTCCAATTTTAAATTGCTTAAGGCCAATTAAATGAAAGATTATTACAATTTTATTATTTCAATTAACCTTTTGTAAACTTTCAAATATCTAAATTTTTCTTTATAATGCCTGATGATAGTAGGCCAATGTGAGCTAATTCTAACTCAGGTTTTGGGGAGAGTTTAAAAAATGTATTTGTGAAATAATATTATATATATACACACACCTACTTCAATGATACCTAGGATTAAAGCACTATCATATTGTATTTCATAGATGTTTGTTTTGTCTTTTCTACAAAAATATTTATCTTTTCTTGCTATGGTAATGCAAGTAGGCAATTCAAACCTAAATGAAAATATGCATTTGCAGTTAAAGAAAATGAAGTCAATCGAAATTCTACTGCAGTGTGAAGTAGGTGGATGAGCTGCAAGCTATTTAAACTTTTAAGGTTTCTTCCAATTACTTTCTGTGTTGTGTGTGTGATTGTGCAGAGGATGGATACTGTTTCCTTAGGGTGTGGTTAAGACTAAAACTGTATATATCAAAATCATAATCATTTGCTTCTTTAAAAAATTTAAGCCCTGATATTTGGCTCCCATCCTGTGAATTTGTTGATAGATAGAAACAAATGCTATACCTTCTGCAGACTTCATAATACCTTCTGCCTTCTAACTCCATCCAGCTTATATAGTTTTAAACATCTATATTAAGTATGAGTATATGTATATATATATGTATATAAGCATACACATATATGATATACAATGAGTATATTTATACATATAGATAATATCTCTTTTAAAGTTCTAAACATTTTCAACAGAGAAGGTTTAAAATATATATCCACAAACATATTATATACACACATACATCCCTAAATTGAAGGATATTTGAATTTTGACATATTTGCTTTTTCTCATTTATCCCCAATCACAATCCTAAAAAAATAAATTATGACCATTTTAATTCTTATTAAAAATGTATTTTTATACTTTTTTCCTGTGAAAAATAAATTTCTAATGATTAGATACACTTCCCACTAAATAATGGTCAAAATATAATCTTATACTTCGATTATTCTCATAATTCATATTTATAGTCTAACATTTAGTGCACAGCTTTCAAAGTAATCAGAAAGATGTAGCTAGATAATTGGATAGATCTCAGACGTAAGTGATCTGTTTTCTACCAGAATCTGAGTATTGGAAATGTGAAAATAAAAAATATACTTTTGAACAGTATTGTTGAATAATAAACTCTAAAAATATATAAACTGCACAAGCAGTAAATAAATTAGAATTTTAAAATATGCAAGATTGAAAACTGTAGCAGTTATGTAGTGGCATCACAATAGAAACATCAAAATATATGTGCCTGAAAGTACAAGATAACAGAGTAAATCCAGAGCTAAAGAGTTACTTCTGAGAAAAATTAAGAGGAACAAACCAAAGGCTAGCCAAAAAAAAAAAAAAAGGATAAAAAGCAGCAGAAAAAATAGACTTATCAAATGCAGATAGCTAGCAAATATTTACTAGAATAATGGAGGCTTTCTGCTTTAAGCAATATGTCAGTAAATTTGGAAAATCCAGCAGTGGCCACAGGAATGGAAAAGGTCAGTTTTCATTCCAATCCTAAGAAAGGCAATGCCAAAAAATGCTCGAACTACTGCACAACTGCACGCATCTCACATGCTATTAAAGTAATGCTCAAAATTCTCCAAGCCAGGCTTAAGCAATACATGAACCATGAACTTCCAGATGTTCAAGCTGGTTTTAGAAAAGGCAGAGGAACCAGAGATCAAATTGCGAGCATCCGCTGGATCATCAAACAAGCAAGAGAGTTCCAGGAAAACGTCTATTTCTGCTTTATTGACTATGCCAAAGCCTTTGACAGTGTGGATCACAATAAACTCTGGAAAATTCTGAAAGAGATGGGAATACCAGACCACCTGACCTGCCTCTTGAGAAACCTGTATGCAGGTCAGGAAGCAACAGTTAGAACTGGACATGGAACAACAGACTGGTTCCAAATAGGAAAAGGAGTAAGTCAAGGCTGTATATTGTCACCTTGCTTATTTAACTTATATGTAGAGTACATCATGAGAAACCCTGGGCTGGAGGAAGCATAAGCTTGAATCAAGACTGCAGGGAGAAATATCAATAACCTCAGATATGCAGATGACACCACCCTTATGGCAGAAAGTGAAGAACTAAAGAGCCTCTCAATGAAAGTGAAAGAGGAGAGTGAAAAAGTTGGCTTAAAGCTCAACATTCAGAAAACTAAGATCATGACATCCAGTCCCATCACTTCATGGCAAATAGATGGGGAAACAGTGGAAACAGTGGTTGACTTTATTTTTCTGGGCTCCAAAATCATTGCAGATGGTGATTGCAACCATGAAATTAAAAGACGCTTACTCCTTGGAAGGAAAGTTATGACCAACCTAGATAGCATATTTAAAAGCAGAGACAATACTTTACCAACAAAGGTCCATCTAGTCAAGGCTATGGTTTTTCCAGTGGTCATGTATGGATGTGAGAGTTGGACTATAAAGAAAGCTGAGCAAGAAGAATCGATGCTTTTGAACTGTGGTGTTGGAGAAGACTCTTGAGAGTCCCTTGGACTGCAAGGAGATCCAACCAGTCCATCCTAAAGGAGATCAGTCCTGGGTGGAAGGACTGATTTTGAAGCTGAAACTCCAGTAATTTGGCCGCCTCAGCTAACTCATTGTAAAAGACCCTGATACAGGGAAAGATTGAAGGCACGAGGAGAAGGGGACGAAAGAGGATGAGATGGTTGGATGGCATCACTGACTCAATGGACATGGGTTTGGGTGGACTCCAGGCATGGGTGATGGACAGGGAGGCCTGGCGTGCTGCTGTTCATGGTGTCACAAAGAGTCGGACACAACTGAGCTGAAATGTGGTTTAGTGATGCAGCTCCAGATTCTGTCATTTATAGAAACATAGGGCTTCCCTGGTAGCTTAGTTGGTAAAGAATCCGCCTGCAATTCAGGGAATCCTGGTTTCATTCCTGAAGATCCCCTGGAGAAGGGAAAGGCTACCTAATCCAGTGTTCTGGCCTAGAGAATTCAATGGACTGCATAGTCCATGGGGTTGCAAAGAGTCAGACATGACTGAGTGACTTTCGTTTTCAAAGGAGGTTCACTGAACAAACTATATCTTGAAAACTTAGTAACATTATCTCAAAATTAAGGAGAATGAGGAAGAGCATCAAAGGGAGGAGAGGAACTGATCTAAAAGAAGACCTACTCTAATTACTGTCTCAATACAGATTAGAAGATCAATATTCTGTGTTTGCCAGCATGATAAAACATATAGAATAATGACGGATTATAAAAGCTCCAAGTTAATTAGATTATTCAAAGACAGCATTTTACTAAAGTGCCAAACATAAATAGATGGAAGACAGGTAGATAGTTAAAGGAATGCTATGGTACACCCTTCAAGGTTCAGGACAGCCCCTTCTCAACATTTATCTGGTCCAGTATATTAACAGTGCTGAGATTCAGAAATCAGTCTATAATTCTATTTTATGTTTTTAGTCATTAGGTTATAATATACATCTTTATTAGTTTGCTGCATAACAAAGAATCATGGTTTAGAGTCTTCTAAATATATATATATATATGCACACACACATTTATTATCTTGTCATTTCTGCAAGTAATGAGTTCTTCGCTTAGGGTCTCAATAGGAGGAAATCAAGTTGTCAGGTAGATTACATTCCCATCTTGAGCTTCCAAGCTTGTTCACATTATTAGCAAAATTCAGTTCCAAGAGGCTATAGAACTGAGGTATTTTCTTGCCAGCAGTCATTCTGGGTTTCTCTCAACTACCAAAAGCTGCCTTCACTACATAGCCAGATGGCTCTATCACAGGAAGCTTATTTCTTGTAGGCCAGCAGGAGACTCCCCTTTCAGTTTGCTATGAAGATGTCATATAGCATCATTTAATCATGGGAACAACTATCTTTTCACCTTTGCTACACAAAGTAAAGGAATGAAGTGAGCCACAGTCCCATCATATTCATAGGTCCTGCCCACCCTCAAGAGAAGGAGATTAAACAAGGTACATACATTAGGGGCTAGAAATCTTGGGGACCATCTTAGAATTCTGCATTCCACAGCTTACTGTGTGGACCCACCATTCTTCTCTCGCTGAAATGCAAAATACTGTCATCTCTTTCCAAAATTCTCAAGAGTAGAATTCTGTACAGCATCAGCCCAAAGCCCTTATAATCTTCTTCTATGCAACCAAATCTCATCATGTCATCAGTAAAAAGTCCAAAGTCTAAGTCAGATCCAGATGTGGGTAAGGCTCCAGGCTGTAAACTGATACAGTGTAGCTGATATATTACAAGTTCTCACCCTCTGTGGAGCTGTGAACCTGAAGAGACAAGTTATCTACCCGAAGCTGTTGAATAAATGGTGGAAAACTGGCCTTTTCTTAATTAGGTTTTAAAGCCTGGAAATAATGTTTCATTAGCTCTTGACTCTATCCTCTTTGTTGTCTTTACTTGCAAAAGTAAAGTTAGAACGTGTTTCCAATAAACTGGAGTGTCTGACAGGCTTTTGCATTTTATATTCTGTCTTTCACTCCAAGCCAACAGTGTTTCTGTCAATATAATTTTCTCAAGAACCATGTGTGTCTTGCTTGCATTTTATTGATATTCTTCACATTAGAGAAAATCCACACCCACAGATAACTTTAAGACAATCATTTCTCAAAAATTATTTGAATTTATATGCTTGGTTTTATTTGAGGGCTGTATATTCTATTCCATTGATCTATGTGTCCATTTTTATGCTCATTCTATACTGTTTTGATTAATATAGCATTATAATATAAAATGTTGTACACCTTAAATATATAGATTTTTACTGAAAACAAATGAAATGGCTGAGATAAACTATTCTGAAGCTTCCTTAGAGGCCCTCAGATTTGGTTGAGAAGATCTGTGAATTTCACCCTTAATCTCCTGAAGTGCCGCTTTGTCTGATTAAATACTCTGAAGTTTTGAACTAATGTTATATAGCAGCGTAAGAAGCATAACAACAAACTCAGTTGTTGTTTTTTTCCTCTCTGCCCCTTTTAGCACCATTTCTGCCTTAAAACATCATCTGGGAGGTTGAAAATTTTCAAAATTACCCAGTCTTGGCTCAATTTTGTTTCAAGATTATTCCATCAGCGCCCCACTCCAGCACCTTGCCTGGAAAATCCCAGGGACGGGGAGCCTGGTGGGCTGCAGTCCATGGGGTCGCGAAGAGTTGGACACGACTGAGTGACTTCACTTTCATGCGTTGGAGAAGGCCATGGCGCCCCACTCCAGTGTTCTTGCCTGGAGAGTCCCAGGGACGGGGAGCCTGCTGGGCTGCGGTCTGTGGGGCCGCACAGAGTCGGACACGACTGAGCGACTGAGCAGCAGCACCCATCAGTTTTTTCTCTACTCTCATGTTTTCTTATAAGCAGCAGGATTAAATCATGCATCTTTAACACTTAACTCGAAAACTCTCTCAACTAATTATCTAAGTCCATTTTATACAAGTTCTGCTTTCCACATAATTGCAGGACATATTTTCACTAAGGTCGCCATCACTACATCATAAAGGATCCTATCTTCCTCAAGTCTCTAATCATGGATTGCTCATTTTCTTCTCATCCCTAACCAACAGCATCCTTAAAGTTCGTATTTCTACCAACAGTATATACAAGGCAATTTAGATTTAGTCTATCCTGCTTCTCAAATTTCTTTCTGTCTATGTACCTTCTGCCTGCTTCCAGTTCCACTTAAGATATTGTGAGGTAATCATTAGGGCAGCTTCCTACTTCTATATACAACAAACTTCACTGCCTAAAACAACATCAGTGTATTATGTTGCACCTTCTGGGGGCTAGAAATCTGGGTGTGGTATAGCGAGGTGTGGTACAATCTGGGTTCTCTTCTTAGGGTCTCAGATGGTGTTAGCCAGACTGAATTCTCCTCTGGAACTTAGGTCCTCTTCAAACTTATTTAGGTTTTTCACAGAATTCAGTTCCATTTGGCTCTAAAGCTTTACTTTCTTGCTAGCTTGAGGTTTCTGTCAGCATCTGGAGACCACACTTTGGTCCTAACTACAATCCTTCTTACAATATGGCAGCTTTCTTCTTCAGAGTTAAAGGAGAATCTTATTCCTGTTTACTCAGAGGAGTTATATAGTGTAATGCAATCATGGGCATGGCTACTCATTAACCGATTCCACATATGTAGCCCATTCAAGTAGAAGACTATCCTTCATATAGATAGGTCCCACCTATCAGAAAGAAGGAATTTTATAGACCACATACAATGAAGGTTAGGAGACCTGGATGCCATCTTGGAATTTTGTCTGCCACCACATCTTAACCTGCAATTAATTTTACTACTTAAACTCTAGAGTAAGAATCTTGCACGTGCAATTTGTATTATTGTATCATCGGTGTATGCATTTCAGTATTGGATATATTATAAATTCCACAGTGCACTGTATTACTTTTGCTTAACTGTCAATTGTATTTTAAAGATATTGAAACAATAAGAACCATAAATAGATGATATGTTTCCACATATTTCTAACTTTTTCTGCACTTCACTTCTTTATCTACATCAGATATCTACCTGGTGTCTATCATTTCTCTTCTTAACCTTGTTGGGCAGGTGTTCACTTGAGTAATTCTTTCAAGATTTGAATGCTGAAGAAGGCTTTCCTATTTCCTTTGTATTTGAAAGTTACTATCTCTGGGTGTAGGATACAAGTAGCCCATTTTTTGTTTTCTGTTAA
Source organism: Antilocapra americana (assembly GCA_007570785.1). NCBI lineage: Eukaryota > Metazoa > Chordata > Mammalia > Artiodactyla > Antilocapridae > Antilocapra > Antilocapra americana. The sequence goes on along the minus strand of ML663566.1, from coordinate 7,769,830 downwards.
CATCTTAAATGTGTCTTCTACCTTGCACTGTTTCTGGGAAGAATTCTGCCTTGATCCTAATCTTTGTTCCCTTGGGTATAATTTGTCTTTATTTTCTGGTTACCTTTAACCTATTCTCTTCATCATTCATTTAATCAATTTGATTTGGAATTACCATGGTAATAGTTTTCTTAAACATTTTTGTGTGTGAGTTTTATTAATATTCTTGGTTCTATAAATTTATAGTTCTTACCCATTTGGAAAATTCTTATTTCAAATGTTATTTCAATTTTTTTATTATTATCTTTCTTTTCATTGCAATCCTTCAGGGACTCCAATTATATCTGAAACATTTAAGTATTTCAGTCTGCTTAAAATTTCCCAAAGTTCACTAGAACTTTTTTTTTCAATTATATTTTTTTATTCCCAGTTCCAAATGTGATAATTTATTTTATTTTGTCTTCACATTAACTAATTGGACTTCTTTCCTCAATGTCTAATCTGCTGCCAATAAATTTCTGTGCATTTGTCATCTTAGAAACTATATTTTTCATCCATAGAATTTCAATTTGGTTATTCTGAAAATATCTATCTCACTAATTCATGTAATAAATCTATATTTCTCTGCCATTTTGAACATATTTTAAATAGTTATATTCACTTTTAATTTCCTTATTTACCAATTCTATTGTCTGTGTTAATTCTGGATCTATTGCTATTAATTTTTTTAATCCTCATTATGGGTTATATTTTCAAGCTTGTTTGCATGCATGTCCCATGGATGGAGGAGCCTGGTAGGCTGCAGTTCATGGGGTCACTAAGAGTCAGACACAACTGAGCGACTTCACTATCACTTTTCACTCTTATGCCCTGGAGAAGGAAATGGCAACCCACTCCAGTGTTCTTGCCTGGATAATCCTAGGGACGGCGGAGCTTGGTGGGCTGCTGTCTATGGAGTCGCACAGAGTTGGACAAGACTGAAGCGACTTAGCAGCAGCAGCAACATTTTATTAGATGCAAAAAACTGAATATTCTCTTATTGGGTTGTGAGTATTTTTATATTCTTATAAATTTTCTTTAGTTTGTTCTGAGACTCAATTAAATTACTTGGAAACAGTTTGAAACTTTGGAGTCATATTCTTAATGATGTTAGGCAGAACCAGAATACACTGTAATTCAGAGCATGCAGTGAACAGGAGGATGAAACTTAGGTGTGTCCATTGATTCACCTCTTTGATGCAGGATGTTACTTATCTCCTAGACTCTGTCATTCAACTGTCTGTGTCTTTGTGTGTGAGTGAGGGGATGTATACCATCCCATTTCCTAATTCCAAATTCAAGCTGTTCTTCAGAAAGGGATGGTATATGTCGCATTATAGAAGCTGATATCACCCTCTTGTTATCCACTTTTGATTGTTTTTATGTATAGAAAAATGAATTGCAAAATTATGCTTCTTCAAGTATATATATATTATTTTAAATTTCCTAAGTCTATGGATAACAGAGATAAAAATGTAATAAATAAAATGTAAATTTTTTATATTAAACACATTCTAAATTGTCAGTAGACCACATTCAGTTCAGTTCATGTCTGACTCTTTGCGACCCCGTGGACTGCAGCACACCAGGCTTCCCTGTCCATCACCAGCTCCTGGAGCCTACTCAAACTCATGTCCATTGAGTAGGTAATGCCATCCAACCATATTATAGACCATATTATTATCACAAAATTGTTTCAGTATAAGGCATTAACACAAGAAAGACAGGGGTAAACTGTGCCATTATTCATCAGATTAGTAAAATATTCATATCTAGATTTTTAATAAGTTAATTAGTTTAGTATGATATTTCAACATTATCATTATTTCTTAGACAGTGGAAATATGAGGCCTAAAATAAAATTTTGAAAAGCTACTTAATATATCAAAAAGATTAAAACCATTAGTGTAGGTGTTAAACATTGCTTAGTTTGTCTGTCAGTCTTTTTATTAACTTTTACATTTCAAGTAAATTCTCCATTGTTCCTTAGTACCTGTATCAGTAGTCTTGAAACATAAAGTTTCTACACATTACTTTGATTTCCAGTTAGTAACTGGGACATGTGAAGAAACTTATCATTAAAGAGTCCTACTGCTAATAGTGGCTTTCCAGGTGGTGCTAGTTGTAAAGAACTTGCCTGACAATGCATGAGACACAAACGATGAGGGTTTGATGCCTGAGTCTGGAAGATCCTCTGGAGAAGGAAACGGCAACCCAATCCAGTACTCTTGCCTAGAGAACCCCAAGGACAGAGGAAACTGGCAGGCTACAGTTCATGGGGTTGCGAAGAATTGGACAGGACCGAAGTGACTTAGCATGCATACACTGTTATTAATAAATTTTCAGTCTCTGATAATAGAGTCAAATGAAACAATGTTCTTGATTTTAGGCATAGCATGTTTTTATCTATGATTTAGATTCAAAATAAAGTGTTTGATTATTTATTTTATAAGTGTATATTTACTAAGAAAAGTACTAATGAACATTTTTTAAGATGCTAAACTTTAGACTCTGCTTGAAAAGATACTCATATTTGAAAGCATCTGATTTTCCTTTTATGTAATAATTAATGTTTCAAACTCCAGAGAAGAAAATAGTGTCCAGTGAATAACAAAATATTCCAGCTTTCAAACAAAGCAGTCTAATAGTGTACTTTCATAGAAACAACTAAATATATTCAAAATTTATTACTTTCATGAAAATAAAATGTTTCAGCAGCACCAACTATTTTAAGACATTATATAATGTGAATTAGTGGATTTTTTTTCAATAAGTTTGACTACAGGAGATTATGTCTAGTTTATTACCCTTTTATACAGTCAGTATCTGTGGTGCTCAATTCATACACACAGATCTTATATTTTATTCACATTTCTACTCCAAGATCAACTACATATACTTTTTAATATGTCAGTATATGTTTAAGTTTGTCCATATTTAATAAAATACATGCAAATAGCTGAAGTGCATGCATTTTAATTTATCACATTTTGTTGTAATCAAGAAAATATATTAATGGGAGACTTCTTTAATAACAGTTACAAAATTTGTTCTTACACTGAAAAATAAAATAAATATGATTTATTATCCATATTTACTTATTAAATACATCAAATAAGTAGAATTTATAATTCATTGTTTTATATGATACCAGTTCAGTTCACTTCAGTTCAGTTGCTCAGTTGTGTCTGACTCTTGGAGACCCCATGAATTGCAACACACCAGGACTCCCTGTCCATCACCAACTCCTGGAGTTTACCCAAACCCATGTTCATTGAGTCAGTGATGCCATCCGGCTATCATCCTCTGTTGTCCCCTTCTCCTCCTGCCCCCAGTCCTTCCCAACATCAAGGTCTTTTCCAATGAGTCAACCAAAGTTATTTCAAATTCTATTTAAAAGTGAGATTTTTATCTTTTGTTCTTTTTTGAGTTTGAATACCTTCATTTCTTAAGACTCTTAAAAATTCTGATACTGAAAATGAGAGAAAGTGAAAGCATTAGTTGCTCAGTCAGGTCCAGCTGTTTGTGACCCCATGGACTGTAGCCCACCAGACTCTGTCCATGGAATTCTCCAGGCAGAAATTCTGGAGTGGGTTGCTATTCCCTTCTCCAGGGGATCTTCCCCACCCAGGGATCTAACTCAGGTTTTCCTAATTGGAGGCAGATTCTTTAAAATCTGAAAGAAATGGTGCTGTATATTGTATGATACCAATCAGTTCACTTTTCAAACAATGTGTATATAATATGCTGACTAAAAATATTTGCTTCTACAGTAGCTAAATATAAAATGCTGTGAATGAATCAGTTTATTCTCTGCTTCCCATGTGGCTCAGCTGGTAAAGAATTCACCTGCTATGCAGGAGACCAAGGTTAGATCCCTAGGTTGGGAAGATCCCCCAGAGAAGGGAAAGGATACCCACTCCTGTATTCTGGCCTGGGGAATTCCAAGGACTGTATAGTCCATGGGGTTGCAAAGAGTCAGACACGACTGAGCAACTTTCACTTAAGCTCACTTAAGCTTGTCATTTCCTAAGGAATGAAGATGTTTCTACATAGATCAAAGGAATAATTGTACTTTTTTCACTTGTCTGTGAATTGTAACAGTCCTTATAGACAGCTGATATAAACACATTCACTTTCATGCAGTTTAGGTTCATGCTAAATTGTAAACTATATTATGATTGGCCATTGTTGAATTTCTAACCATGTAGCTCACTTAAAAAATACCATATTTTGATATAAAGGAATATTTTATTTTACTTTTGTCATTAACATAGCCTACTTTAATGCCATATCCAGGTATTTATGGCCTGTATAATATTAGAAATGTAATTCTCATTGTAGCAATTAAATTACTCAACTGGTCATTTCAAATATAAAGTTCTACTGTAATTGAAATTAATTTGGTGGTAAATCTCAAGCCCTCCTATCATGAAATAAATATTCATGCAACATATTTATGATCATAGCCATAGCTTAAAGAATTAATGCTTGAAATTATGAATTAGGAGAGTGTATAATTATTTATTACATAAAAATATATTTCTGACTCTTGTACCACTCAGGAAATCTTGATATCATGGAAATACATATTTACTTATTTCTTGTTATTGTTGTTTAGTTGCTAAGTCATGTCTGACCCTTTTGTGACCCACCTCTGAGACCCCCACCCCGGACTCTCTCTAGCTCTCCAGCCACCCCTATCCATGGGCTCTCCCAGGCAAGAACACTGGAATGGGTTGCCATTTCCTCCTCCAGGAGATCTTCCTGACCCAGGGATTGAACCCACATCTCCTGCATCTCCTGTATTGGCAGGCAGATTTTTTTTTTTTTTTTTACAGCTAAGCCACTTAGGAAACCCTTAAACACTATGTAGGCATGTAAATACATATTAATATTATATATTCATTTTAACATTATGTAGCAACCATTCATTACTTTTGGCCAAAAGTAGTGGGCTTCTTAAGGGAACAAAATTATGAGAGTCTTTCTCCTATTCTTTCAAAATTGTAAACCTCTAGGAAATGCAAATGTTTCCCAGGATACTGTGAAAACCCACCTGTTCTGGCACCCACAGAGCCCCCTGGGGTCCACGGAAAAAACAAGAGAACCTGGGTGATAGGTGTTACCTCCTCTTCTGGGGTTAGTCTAGTTTCATTTGCCTGTCATGGACAGTGAGCAGAGGCCTCACACCTAACACATGGGACTAGTGTTCCCAGCCAAGAACCACTTCGAGCAACAGGGCACTTTGGACACCTCAGCTCAAAACGGCGATGCCGACTCCGCGCCAGCGCTATGCGCCAGGACTGCGCTCCTCACGTCAGCCTGAGGCTCCTTGCGCAGCGCACCTGTGCCCTGACCCCCTGCCTCGCAAGAACTCTGCCCTGTCCTCCCTGACAGGAAGAGTAAAGAGCAGCCACACCACCGGCCCGTCAGGGAGAGCTCTGCTCTAGAGCAGGAGCTGGTACCTCTCCATTCCTTGAAGAAAGAACAGAGCTTCCTTTTGCTTCTGAACTGAGCTCCATCATCTGCTACTGGATCAAAAGACATAGGACACAAGGAGGCTTATTTGGGACTGACTCAGGAGGTAAAAGTGAGAAGTATGGTATTTTATAAATGCTTAAAAGGAAACCATCTTGTAGAAACAGAAAATAATTTCTATAATCCTCTCTTGCTAAACTCAGCATTTTATCCACAGATGTTTCTGAATGAATAGGTTTTCTATGATAGCCCTGGTTGCTCTTCTGCTTTATGAAATTAAAAGGATACCAAATAAAAAAGACTTTGTATAATGATGGAAGCTTTGCTGGTCACACTCTGGCATTCCACAGAGTTAGCCTTCTGGTAAGCGTTTCACTTTAGCTGTTAGGAAAAAGTTACACTGGAAACAAAGAAACTCGTGACTTTACAACAGGCTTCTCTGATAGCTCAGTTGGTAAAGAATCCACCTGCAATGCAGGAGACCTCGGTTGGATTTCTGGGTCGGGAAGATCCGCTGGAGTAAGGGATAGGCTACCCACTCCAGTATTCTTGGGCTTTCCTTGTAGATCAGCTGGTGAAGAATCTGCTGGCAGTAAGGGAGACCTGGCTTCAATCCCTGGGTTGGGAAGATGCCCTGGAGAAGGGAAAGGCTACCCACTCCCGTATTCTGGCCTGGAGATTTCCATGGTCTGTATAGTCCATTGGGTCCCAACGAGCTGGACTCGGCTGAGCAAGTTTCACTTTCACTCCTCGGTTATGGAGTAAAAACAGCTGAATCACTAAGAACAGAATGCCAGCTTGTACTGTTTCCTTTCACAACCAGTGGTTTTATGTACACCTTAATATTTGTACACCTAATGCAGAATCATGGTGATCAAGGCTATTGCAACAAATTCCATAGGCCTGTCAGTGGTTAGTTCAAGATAGTAAAGAAATGAGGGAAATGCCTGAATTTCAAAAATTTTCTGCAACTTCAAGTCTTAAGGTCACCTTGCCATCTGTGTGTGTGTGTATGTGTGTTCAGTCACTCAGTCCTCTCCAACTCTTTGAAACCTCATGGACTTTGAGACTCCTCTGTCTATGGGATTCTCCAGGCAAGAATGCTGGAGAGGGTTGCCATTTCCTCCTCCAGGGGTTCTTTCTTTCCAACTCAGGAACTACCTCAGCCACTTTCCTATTCCAAACTACCCACAGGTCTTTCAGTCTTTTCCCTCATACATTTTTTTTTTTTTAAGGAAGCTTTGTGTTTATTGTTGCTATCACATTGGTTGTTTGGGTTGTTCCTGGAATCCATATTTACCTCTACTTTTATGATTTATCTTTGCTTGTTTAGAACTATGGAGCCAGAAATCTATCCCAATTCTTAATTTTGGCATATACTGTCTGGAAATACTACATCGAGTTCTTTACCATATCTAGTGTGTGATTCTGCTTGAATATCTGACCCAACAAATCCCTGTTCAGTGTAAATTTCAGTTGTGCATTGACTTTGCCAACTACCAGCTTAGTTGGCAACATTTTCTGGGCTGCTAATGCAGTAACTGACCATCTAAGCATTTGCTCTTTGACCTCCAAAATTATCTCTTCCCTTTTTGTCTTTTTTGCTTGCTTCCAGGTTCACACCTTTAAAAAATCATTTTAGTGGAGTTTTGAGAGAGTGTGATAAAAATGAGTATAGTATGTTTAATCTTATCCTTTAAAATCAGAAGTCAGCAGTGCATTTTATGCATACTGAGGGAGACAACTATTTTTCAGGTAGTATTATAATGGGGAATTTGTTTCAGCTTAGAAATGAAGCAAATGCATGTCTGAAAGGCAGAATAGAAATCCAGGATGCAATAAATAAGATTTTCAAATTAAAAGTAACAGGAGGGGTTAAAAATACTGCAGTAGTTACTGAGGTGAGCATGCTTTTTATTGCTCCCTTGAATGTTCATACTTATTAATAGTTTTATCATGGAATTCTTTGGTTCTCATTTAGTTTGCATTATAATTGATTTCTCATTCAAGCAGTACACAATATTCTTTCACACCTTGTTATGAATCTGTCAAATTAACACCTATTAAGTGGAGCACAGATTGTTGGATGGTGAGCCATGGTTCAGTAACAGACTGCAAGGAAAATTGAAATGGGGATGCTTATTACGAGTCCTGGAGGAAGTGGTCTCACAGGGCCACACAGGGTAGTCAAGGCAAGGTACAAACAGACAGAGTCAGGACCTGGGGCACATACTTTCATTAGAGTTCTCCTGTGAAGTGCCTTGAAGTTCCCAGGTTAGGGCCAGAACTTCAAATCATAGGAGTGGAGTTTGGGTAAGCCTCATGGAGGTCTTATGTAATGACACATAAAGGGAAGTTGTTAGGAGACTGGGGAGCTTGTCGATCACAAGGCCTGTCGGGGAAGTCCTATCAGGGATTTATAGTTGCTTGTGACTCTGCCACTGGGCTGCTATCTAAGGCATGTGCTCGCATGTGAGAGCTAATGTCAATTTAAGGTCCCCCAAACAGTTGAGCCAAACAGAGCCGATGCCAAGGCAACAATGCTGGTGAAGCAGCTTAGCAAAATTCTCTGTACACCAGCTGGAAGAATAGGTGACTGTTGTTTTTGTCTAAGGGAGATCCAGGGATTGTTAACCTCTGTATAAATCTATAGGACTGTTTCCCACTTACTCATTTCTCAATCAGAAATATTCAACTTACATATTTCTTAAAGAAGATTAATCCCAGTTTGGAATGATAATTTAATGAACTTGTATGGATATTTATTTTATCATTATAATTGCATTATGATTGCATTAGAAGGATTCACATATCTACAAACACAGATATTTGGTTATGTGATTTTAAAAATAATAATATAAGTAAAATGATTTTTAGATAAATTTTAAGTTGTTTTAAAGGAGCAATTTTATAGAAGATTATATAATTCAATTAAACCATGTTTGAAGATTATTCCTAATATTTGAATTTCCTTTATTTCATTTGATTTTTCAAAACATAAGATTTATTCCTAGTTGTTTGGGCTTACAGTATTCTTTCCCATGACTTCTTTTCCTCTTAAATTAGGTCAGTGGATGGAAGGAAGAAAGAAGACTTCCATCCCCATCAAAAAATGTAATTATAACAGGGTCAGATGGAAAGTTAGTCAGAGATGTCCCAGTTTCTTGACTAAAAAAATTGGTTTTTTATACAATAGCACAATTTTCCTTAGAGGATTCATCAACAAAAAAGGATAGCTCTCTTTTTTGAGACTTTCTATTTAACATTTGTAAGGTCATATTTTCTATCAACCAACAAGAGATCCAATAGTAATTGTTTTGTCACTCAAAAAAATGAAATTTCTTAAACTATTTGGCAACACATAGCCACAGGGTTATCATAGCAAATTAAAGCCATTTCTGTTCAAGTGCAAGTACACCCAATCATTCAATGACAAATCTGCTTTATATCCATATGGGACTTCTCTTTTTAGAAAGTTTACTTCATATAATCTTGTTTTCATTACAGTGACTGAATCATTTTACTCTACCATCAATTTTATTTTTCAAAAATGGTTCATGAAAACTTATATTTACACAAATGAATTTTAAAGTATTATGAACAACAATGCAATTACTTATTTAACTGATATTAAACATAAATACAATTTGCTTAAATAATTCCAATTATAAAATATGCATCCCTAGTAAAATAATGAATGCATTATCCATATAGGTGAAGTTATTAAATCAAGTCTAATCTAATACCAACATTGAGACTCAAGCTTTCTTAATTGCTTGATAATACACTGTTATTTTTCCTGACAAAACTTTACTTATATATAAGGAGCCATTCAAAGAAAGGGATCATTTTCTCTAGAGAACATCTTTGATAAAATTTGGCCTGATATTTTATCATGGCAAATTTGCAGGTAAATGAGAGAAGGTAAATGATTATAACTCAAAATAGCTGAATTTTAAGATTGTTTGCTCTACAAAAATTTTGTGACAATAGCTGACAGACTAGGCACCAGCACATATTTCAACCACAGAATCTCCATTTAATACCTGTGTTTATTAGAATTCTGAAAAATTTCCTCAAACTAGGGTACTGCTCCTTAAGGAAATATAAAACCACTACTTTATGTTATGCTATCCTTAAATTCACTGCTACATCATGAAAATGTTAACTGTTTATCATATTTACATATTTTATTTGGATCTGTATTTCTCTAAATGTTATAGAAACTATAAAAAACCAATTCATAATCAGTTAATCAAAATGTTGCAAAGATATTTTAGTGGTTTGTACACTTAAATATGCCATATCACTAAACTACAAGAAAAATCAGAGCTTTCTATGAGTACGGAGGTAAATGCTGCCTAACTGTGTTTCTAATACAGTTTTTGGAAATATGTGGAAACTAAAGTATGCAAAAAATCATTTTTCACTGATCAAAATGTGTATCGTCATTAACACAAATAAGCACCAAAGACCAAAACACAGCCATTTCTAAACTACTTTTCATAAAACTAAGTGAATAAAAATACTCTCCTCTTAATTTAGTAGTAGAAACTGACACTTGAGGGAAAAAGTTATTTATAAACTTTTCTATTGCTTTTTCTTATGGCTAAAATATTTATTTCTGTGTGTAACCATAGCATCACAACACTTTAACATTAAACAATTAGGTTGAACATGAAGTAAACAACATTAATATTCACCAAATAACCAATTATTGCTATAATATATTCAACAATCTACTGAAGAAAACTCTGAAAATAACCTATCATTGTCTTCTAGCAACTAGTTGACAGAAGTATGCGTTATTTGCTCTAGGATATGTTTGTACCTGAAAAATCTGTCAAAAGTCTTTCATCCTCTTATTTAAATGTGTAAATTATCTTCAGAGTAAAAACAACAAGTTTCTGCTTTTTCATGATTTGCCTGATATAGTCAAGGTTATGCTTGATTTTAATAATGAATCTCTGAACACCGCTAGCATCCACAATTTGGTTACATACACATTAAGAGATCTAGCACTCTTTCAGTTCAATTCAGTCGCTCAGTCGTGTCCGATGCTTTGCGACCCATGAACTGCAGCACACAGGCCTCCTTGTCCATCACCAACTCCCAGAGTTCACCCAAACCCCTGTCCATTGAGTTGGTGATGCCATCCAACCATTTCATCCTCTGTCGTCCCCTTCTCCTCGTGCCCTCAATCTTTCCCAGCATCAGGGACTTTTCAAATGAGTCTGCTCTTCGAGTCAGGTGGCCAAAGTATTGGAGTTTCAGCTTCAGCATCAGTCATTCCAATGAATATTCACAACTGATTTCTTTTAGGATGGACTGGTTGGATCTCCTTGCAATCCAAGGGACTCTCAAGAGTCTTGTCCAATACCACAGTTCAAAAGCATCAATTCTTCTGTGCTCAGCTTTCTTTATAGTCCAACTCTCACATCCATACATGACCACTGGAAAAATCATAGCCTTGACTAGATGGACCTTTGTTGGTAAAGTATTGTCTCTGCTTTTCAATTTGCTATCTAGGTTGGTCATAACTTTCCTTCCAAGTAGTAAGTGTCTTTTAATTTCATGGCTGCAATCACCATCTGCAGTGATTTTGGAGCCCAGAAAAATAAAGTCAGCCACTGTTTCCACTATTTCCCCATCTATTTGCAATGAAGTGATGGGACTGGATGCCATGATCTTTGTTCTCTGAGTGTTGAGCTTTAAGCCAACTTTTTCACTCTCCTCTTTCACTTTCATCGAGAGGCTCTTTAGTTCTTCTTTACTTTCTGCCATAAGGGTGGTGTCATCTGCATATCTGAGCTTACTGATATTTCTCCCAGCAATCTTGATTCAAGCTTGGGCTTCCTCCAGCCCAGCATTTCTCATGATGTACTCTGCATATAAATTAAATAAGCAGAGTGACAATATACAGCCTTGACGTACTCCTTTTCCTATTTGCAACCAGTCTGTTGTTCCATGTCCATTTCTAACTGTTGCTTCCTGACCTGCATACAGGTTTCTTAAGAGGCAGGTCAGGTTGTCTGGTAAGCCCATCTTTTTCAGAATTTTCCACAGTTTATCCTGATCCACACAGTCAAAAGCTTTGGCATAGTCAATAAAGCAGAAATAGATGTTTGAATTACTATATATGCTAAGTCGATTTGCTTTTTTATGAACAACACTTATATGGCCCTTCTTATGACCCAGGCATTTTTAACTACTTGCAAATATTGACTTATTTAATTCATTTGCTCTTCCCAACAACCCTATGAGTATTAAGAGTAGAAATAATTCAGTAAATTTCTAAAAGTAAATGATATTAAAAAAATACCAGGAACAATGATAATTTCTGACTGTTACTTAGATCAGTGTCAACTCTTTCAGTAAATTCCATAGACATATTTCCCTGGTGGCTCACACAGTAAAGAATCTGCCTGCAATGCAGGAGACCTGGGTTCAATCCCAGTGTTGGGAAAATCCCCCGGAGGAGGGCATGGCAACCCACTCCAGTATTCTTGCCTACAGAATCCCATGGACAGAAGAGCCTGATGGGCTACAGTCCACGGAGTCACAGAGTCGGACACAACTGCATTACTAAGCACACAGCAAGCCGTAAAGTCTTTGTGGCAATTAGCACATTGCAGACTAAAGCAGCTGTAACAATATGGAAATAGACAGGCATGGCTCCAATAAAACTAATTTTTGGAAATGAAGTAACAGACTAGATTGATCCAGTGGGTTATAGTCTGGCACTCCTATAAGTATTGGATATGATTCAGGTCATATGATTATAAGGGAAACTAATAACGCTTGGTACTAAACACTCTAAACCTTGTTCCCTTGAGGCATTCTCCTTTTTTGTTGTTGTTCACTCACTAAGCCTTGTCCGGCTCTCAGCGACCCCATGGACTGCAGCACACCAGGTTGCCCTGTCCTTCACTGTCTTCCTGAATTTGCTCAAACTCATGTCCATTGAGTTGGTAAAGCTATCGAACCGCCTTATTCTCTGTCACCCTCTTCTCCTGCCCTCAATCTTTCTCAGCATCAAGGTCTTTTCCAATGAGTTGGCTCTCCACATCAGATGCCAAAGTACTGGAGCTACAATTTCAGCATCAATCCTTCCAGTGAAAATTCAGGGTTGATTTATTTTAGGAATGACTGGTTTGAGCCCTTTTTAGCCCCAGGGACTCTCAAGAATCATCCCAGCACAATTCAAAAGCATCAACTTTTCAGCGCTCAGACTTCTTTCTGGTCCAACTCTGCTCCTCTTTGGGGAACTATAAAAGCAATCTGTACTCAGTAAAGAAAAAAAAATGGAAATGTGTAAAAGAGAAAGCAAAATCATATATGGTACCATAGCTGAATATAATATTTGAGTCATTTTATTTTTATAATATGTGACTAAAACAAACACTATCTGTTGGCAGTATATGAAAAAAATGAAAGAAATGAAAGCTCATTTTGAGAAGAAGTGGTAGTTATGTTAACATTAAAGCATTTCCACAGATCATACCTCTGATTATACACAATTATTTTGTCAGGATGTTTGCTGGGCTAAGACTAAGTCGTTGATAAAAGTAAAAATATCACCACAAATCTTTTTCTAATTTTGAATCTTAAAAACCTGATAACTCAAAATGGTAACAGCAGGGCTGTAACGCTGCTTTTACATATAAAAGAGATCACATTGTCTCCTTATTGATGAGTAATTTATGACTTCTGATATATTTGGCTAGCAGATAGGAACTGAACAGCATGGCCCTGGTGAAAAGAATTAAATGCCTCAGTATACTTATTATGCCAAGCAAATGGAGCAATTTACAGATTGGGAGCAGTGCAAAATGTTGTCATTCTGAGCAAGAGTAACATCTATCATTTCATACAGAAATAGAACACTCTGTTCAGCTTGTTCCAGCCTTGGCTTTCAGTTCCCAAGATAAATCTTAACCCAGAACAAGTCAGTGATAGGATACAGCAGAGAGCATAATAGAGAGCTGACAATGCAGTGATTAGTTAATTAACCTGGGTACTCAGAGACTGTTTCATATGAGAGAACGTACAAAGGGAAACAACCTTGAATATATGGATGCTTCCTATATTTTTAATGATTCAAACTCGGAATATAAAAAATAACTCTGGTGAGTTACATCAAGAAAAGTAAAAGTTTATACCATCCCTGAATATGGCATTTTAATTGTGAATGCTTTGGGTCAGATTTTTAAAGAGTTACATAATCCAATTTACTTGTGAAAAAATGAAAATAAAAATGGTTTGTTCATTTGACTCAATAACTTCTATGTGACCAAGTAATAAATTCCCCTAGGCTTTAATAAAACTTTGTTAACTCAGTTAACAAAGATACCCTCAAATTGGTTTATAGTTGTTTACATGCCTTCTGTCCCTTGGAAGAACTTGAGCTACCTGGAGATACAAATTATATGTTTGCATTTGTATACTTCATACCACAGTTGGCATGCACCCAGTATTTGGTAAGTACTTCTTAAATTACCTCAACTGAATATAACTTTTTCTTGTTGTTTTGGGGATGGTACAGTGGGATATACACAAATCATTCTTTTCCTTCTCTTTCTAATTCCAACTTATTTTTAAAAGTTCACCAGTCTTGATCATAAGTCCTTGACATTCAGATATGTAAATTATGAAATGTCAGGACTAAGAAAAATTCCTACTATCTGCATGATGAATAATATAAAATAAAAATATCTTACTTAGACTTTTCCATAAGGCTAATAGTGCTTTATTTTAAAATATTAAATTCATCTGGAAAAAAATGTATTCTAAAAGTCAGAGAGCAAGTATTGTAAGTTTGAGGAAATGGTTCACTGGAATAAATGTGTGAACCATAAGATGCATAGATAGACCACTTGTTATAATAGTATAACATTTTAGAGATCATCTGTGCTGAGTTTACTGAACATTCTAATAAATAAAGGAGCTCATACATTTCTTGCTAATAACTTAAACAGCACAACTGTCTTTTGTTAATTTTAAACATATATAGGATAATGGAGAAAAATGACTTTTTAATTGACTGATGAGACCTCAGATAACTATACTTGATGGTGGCAACATTCAAAAAGAACCCCAGCGGAGAACGTGAACAGACATTTTTCCAAGGAAAATATACAAATAGCCAACAGTACATGAAAAAATGCTCACCATCACTAATCATCAGGGAAATACAAATCCAAACCAAATGGCCTATCATTTTGCATCACAACCATTAGAATGGCTATAATCAAAATGAAAAGTTACAGCAAGTGTGAGCAAGGATATAGAGGAAAGAAAAAATATGTGCATTGTTGGTGGGAATCAGACATAAAATGAAAGTAATGCTGTCATTTGCAGCAACATAGATAAATCTTGAGGGCATTAGACAGAGTTGTCAGTCAGAAAGAGGAAGTGTATGTGATCTCTCTTTTACAGGGAACCTAAAAATAGCCAGACTCATAGAAACAGGGCCAATGACTGGTTATCAGGGACTGGAAGGTGGAGGAAATGGGAAAATATTGGTCAAAAAACAGAGGTTTCCAGTTATAAGAAAAGTGAGATGCATGGTGATTATAGTTAATAATAGTGTATTATATACTTGAAAGTTGCTGAGAGTAATCTTAAATATTCCTATCACACACACATAAAATTATGTAATTATGTGAGGTGATGATCTTTAACTAACACTGTTGTGGTGATTATTTCACAATATAAATTTGTATCAAATCACCTTAAACTTATATAATGTTATGTGCAATTACATCTCAGAAAAACTGTGACAGGGGGAGTCACCAGAAACATGGGACACAGAGAAAATGCATAATGCCATGAAATAATTTCAGTAATTTTTCTTTTAGTTTTGTCTGATGGCTATCTAATACTCTTAGTTGGCTCACAATCAAGACAGACAAAGGTTTATAAATAAATAAATGATATAAACTCACAATGTGTGCTAGAAAAGCCATTAGCAAAAATCAAAATTAATTTTTTGAATAATAGCAAGCAAAACAATTTTGTGTTCATTTTGTGATCTTCTATGAAAATATTTTTATAGGCAATATGAAGACATGAAATAAGCATAGACCATAAGTAATGAATCGGAGTGCAATTCTGCTTTGTACTACTTGCTGTATGTATAAACTTAGACATATTGTATTATTTAATATCTTTGAGCTTGTGATCCCTAAGATGTGAAAAATCAAAATAAAACATTTCCTTTCTTTGTTATGTTGAAATATTTAGGAAATGTATCACAAAACATGTACAAGCTTACTAAAATGGTAGCCAATATTAGTTTTAAAATATTTTATTGATACTTTCATAACCAAAGATAGCAAGCAGATATCATCAAAATCAAATGACTTGGTATTACAATCCAAGTTATGACTCAACAATTCCTGAAAATACTCTGGTACTAGAAGTAAATGTAGGTTATTGGGCCATAAATGCATAAAAATATGTGATAAAGGTGCTAAAATATAGTGAATATCAGATGCGGATGCCTAATTGATAAATGAAAAAGAGAGTATAAAAATTTTGTGAACCCAAAGTAAAGGACCAGCTGATGGAAATCTAACTCACAGTTACAACAAGTAAGGAAAAATGATGACCTAAAGGCATAATTACATTTGAGAAATTATGTAAGGATAGTAGAATTTGTAGGGATCAAGGCATAAGGAATAGTATAACCCGAATATAATGAGCTCCCTGAAAGAGGGGTTTTCTTAAGGAAAAAAGGTAAGATATATGGAAATCATAAAGCAAATAAATGAGTTATTAAGTGGACTTTTTCAGGGTTGGCTCAGATCCAACATACTTTTATCTGTCTATCTACGTTTCTATCTATCTGAAACAATGGATACATTCGGATACCAAGGTTAGAACTATTCAATAGCAAAAACCAACTACAAAATTAAGCATATTGAATACCATCTCAAGTTTTCATTTTCTATGCATTAGTTTTCACTACGTTCAATTGATTGTAATCTAACTTGAGACTTTTATTTGTATCAAATAAAATATATGAAGCACATTTTTGTCTGTATCAACTCTGATAGGCTAAAAGCACAAATGTAATAGTTTTGCATCCTCAAAAAATGAAGGATAGATTATGTTTTCTGTTACTCCATGAGAAAAGAACTGCTAGTAGCTTTTATACCACAGTTTCAGATGACCATCGAACATCCTCTATCACTTAATTTATTCTCATTGCTTCTGGCCTAGTTCTGTCATTGACTTGAAAGACTTTTCATATAAATGATACTAATGCTCTTTCACACTGAGTGCTGGCAAATCACATAGGAATTTCATCTGGCAAGTTTTTATCAACTTTTGATTTTGTAGAATTGTAAGTGAGTTTACCATGTGTTGTCCTTAAAGTCTGAGAGGAATAAGTCAGATTAATTACAGTTGGAATAAAAATCAATATAGGAATAATTAATATAAATTATTACAGATGATGTTGATAGCAATTAAATATTAATTATTAATAATAAATAATCCAAATTATTAAAATAAATAATAAAATTAACATAAATTTTTTCTTGCCTGGAAAATTCCATGAGCAGAAGAGCTTGGTGGGCTATAGTCCACGGGGCTTCCTAGTCAGAGCAATTGAGCACACAGACACTCAGAGAAGAATATTCAACATTTTACCTGGAGAACTAGTTTACATTACAACAATCTTAGTGAATTCCATCATGCGATTCAACTAGATAAACCTTGCCTTCTGTAGAAGTTCCAACCATTCACAATCCTCTCCATTCAAAATTCACCCATAAATGGGTTATTTCCATGTAACATCAACCATGTAATTGGATCAGCTATTCTTTTGCAAACTGCCCTCTTAACTAATGACTATTTCTTCTGTTCACTTCATCAGTTCTTTTATAGTTCCACTATAAATCTTGTCATCAAATAAATCAAACTATCTTTAACAATATGCTTTGAAATATCTCACTGTTTATACTATTCCTTTTGGGTCACTTTTTCAGCTCTGTTATCAGGTCACTTTTTTCAGGTCACTTTATCAAATTGTACCATTAGATCTTACAGTAATCATAACATATATTTTTATTGATTCCAACACTTTTTTTCCCCAAATTAATATTATACTGTTTTTTTTCCTGTATGTCCAGACTAAACTCGGTAACAAAACAACAGTTATTTGGCTGCAATTATATGAATTCACTTGTCTCCCTTTTCCTCAATCACCACTGAAACTCAGCCTGTAGATAAACTCTATAATTTACCTTGTCTACGTGGTCATTAAAATAAAACATCACAGAAAGCAATCAAATATGTTAAAGTTTAAAGTTGTAGCTTCAGACTTCAATTTGGACTTCCTGCTTTTTTTTTTTTTTTTGGCCACACTGTCTTGGGTGTGGAATGTCCCCCACCAGGGATAAAACCTATGTCCCCCTGCAGTGGGAGTTGCATGGAAAACAGTTATTTCCCTACATTGGGGCTTGCTATTAAGCTTTGTTACGCAATACCAGGGAAGAATTTAGTCTAGGCTAAGTCTAAATATTCTACTCAATAAGCCGTGAATTGTATACCATTCTACTTTGGCCGAGAGGAACAGGTGCTGTTCATAGTCTTTTGCAAATATGTATCATGGTTCTTTAATCATTTTAGATGTTCTCTTGATCTTGGGTGACTTCTTCATGTGATTGTATGATAAGTACTATGCTGAATTCTGGAGGGCGACCATATATGGATCTTCAGATTTCTCTCTTTGTACAAATGTCTTCTTCTTATTACTCTGTTTTGTAACTTTATACACCTTAGTCACCCCAGACCTTTATCTAACCTGATTTGGTACTTGGCTGGGCTCAACTAAAATCCCGCCTCCTATGCTGTGATCAGCAAATTCTCTCAGAGCATCGGTGCCTAGGCAGTCCTAGGGCTTGCCTTGTTTGTTTCATTGCTCTTTGTTAACCAGAGACCAGTGCCGTGTAAAGTGTGTGATCATATGTTTTGTCCAGATTTTTGTTCTTGTCAATCAGGAAGATATTAATAAATTTAATCCCTTTTATCACATATTGGCCTGAAGTGGTACTCTTAAGTCCTTTAAATCTATCACTTTAGGGTTGCAACACATGTTTCACTGTTTTATGTGTTGTTTACATGACATGTGTGTGCTGTGCTTAGTCCTTCAGTTGTGCCCGACTCTTTGTGACCCCATGGACTGTAGCCCACCAGTCTCCTCTGTCCATGAGAATTCCCAGGCAAGAATACTGGAGTACATTGCTATACCCTCCTTTTAAATGATGTATATTCCTTACTAAATTTTAAACTTAATTAGACAACTTCACTAGATATCTATTGATTCTAATCAATAGTTTGCGTATATTCGGTGCCTGGAACCAATCTCAACCTGAGCATCTCTTTTGCTTCCAGAATTGAAACAAACTTATGCATGAGAGAAAAATGAGTAAGTATTATTCAAGTTAAAGAATTAAAGAACACAAAATAAGATGGTTTCATAAGGATAATTTAAAGTGTAGTTGAAATTATCATTGATGTAACTTTTGGAATTAAGTAGAACTCTGCAAGAGTTGATAAATAATGAGTTCATTTCCATTTCAAAAAGAAACAACTCTTAATACAGCCAAACTGTGAAAAGACGGTCTCATGCTGACAAAGATGTTTTACACAGTGCATCTTTCTTGTCATCAGAATCAAATAAGCCCATTTGGTGTGTGGTACAGTTATTCTTTAATTTCTGAGTTTCCCAGTAGGAGTAGTATGAGGGAAGTGCTGAAAGCAAATGCTCATGGAGCATTCTCTTATCAGTTCAGTTGCTCAGTCATGTCCGATGCTTTGGGACCTCATGGACTGCAGCTCACCAAGCTTCCCTGTCCACCACCAACTCCCAGAGCTTGCTCAAACTCATGTCCATCAAGTCGTGATGCCATCAACCATCTCATCTATTGTTGTCTCCTTCTCTTCCTGCCTTCAGTCTTTCCCAGCATCAGGGTCTTTCCAGTGAGTCAATTCTTAGCACGATGTGGCCAAACTCCTGGAGCTTCAGCTTCAGCATCAGTCCTTCCAATGAATATTCAAGGCTGATTTCCTAAATTGGCCATCTTTTTTTTAAATCTCGGGGCTTCCTTTGTAGCTCAGTCTGTAAAGAATCTGCCTTCAGTGTAGGAGACCCAGGTTCGATCCCTGGGTTGGAAGATCCCTGGAGAAGGAAACAGCAACCCACTCCAGTATCCTTGCTTGGAAAATCTCATGGACAGAAGAGCCTGATGGGTCATAGTCCATAGCATCGCAAAAAGTCGGGCGTGATGGAACGACTAACACTTGCTTTTAAATCTTCAGGTCTAATACCTGAAATGTACTAAATCAATTTCTTAGTTGACTAATCTGCATAAGCTATTTTCCTGAACAGCTCTATTTACTGGGTACTTAATGAAATAGGTACCGAAGATACAGAAGCAGATGATAGCTCCAGCCTTGGGGAGCACATCATACTTTTGTTGATACAGACACATAAATAACTGAGACACTCTATAGTAACGGCCATAACAGACATGTGTGCAGTGGTAATGGGAAAAAGATGAGTGAACAATAAATTCATCCTAGGTAATGGTACCTGTTTATCAATACCTAAAACTGCCGTAGACAGTTTCATTTCCTAATATACAAGTTGGTTGAGCTTCAGTGAGTTTGCCTTGACTAATATTCAATTCCACAGTGAGAAATAGTAATTTCAGCATCTTTCTGAGGTTTATCTTTCCATCAGAGGTGAAGGCTAAATTTATGTAGAGATTTAATAAATGTATGAATCCAAAGTTTTACAGAGTCGTCCATTGGTTGCTCTTTTTAGAAGGCTCTTAAAAAGATGTGACTATTAACTTGTGTAAAAATATGGGATTGTTTGGTGTAAATATATTTGTAGCATTTATTTTTATTATTGTAATACATTGGAGCAGTTTATGCCATTAAAAAGAAATTATAATTGAAAACATGTTTACATTAGGCCTTCTAAATAAAACTTGCAGCTATTTTGTATACACTAAATCGCTTCAGTTGTGTCTGACACTATGCAACCCTTTGGACTGTAGCCTGTCAGGCTCCGGTTTCCATGGGATTCTCCAGGGATCAAACCTGCGTCTCTTACATCTCCTGCATTGGCAAGGAGGTTCTTCACCAGTAGTGCCACATATTGGGTACTAGGAGAAGGAAATGGCAACCCACTCCAATATTCTTGCCTGGAGAATCCCAGGGACAGAGGAGCCTGGTGGGCTGCCGTCTATGGGGTCGTACAGAGTCGGACACGACTGAAGCGACTTAGCAGCAGCAGCAGCAGCTGCTAAACCAAGGTACTAAGCTTCTGTCTCTCTATCTCTCTCCCTCTCTCTCTCTCACACACACATTATATCCCTGCTAATGATGTTAATTTTAAGTGACTTAAGCCACTTAAGCAGAGTTTATATGTAAGTCAAAGAACCTGTACTTAAATGAGCAAGTGGCTTGTACTTGAACAACTTGATACTTCTGGTTAATATTTGAAAATCTAAGTTAATTAACTTAGCTTAAAAACAGTAAGTGAGGGAGAGTAGGTGGGTACAGTGTACATAGCATATACTTTATAATCCACTCTACATGTCACTGGGAAATAAAGATGCAAATTGGTCAAGCTGCTGACCTGACACCTCTATTCTACTTCTGCCACTTACCTTGGCTTCTTTCCAAGCCAACCCACATTCTGAAATATTCCTCCTCTATATTTTTGCTTTTTTTTACTATGCTATGTATGCAAACCCGAGAGCCATAGGCTGCCAGTGAAAGTGATTCCCTCATTATTGTCCTTTCATTCTTTTTATGAGAGTAATCAAGCTTTTCACCTGAAGCAATAACATGTATCAGCTGGAGGTCTCTCTATGCCATGCATTGAATTCAAATAATTTATTCCTTAGATACCCTGCAGGATCTATTTTTTTTTTTCTGATTTAAAAGAAATCAAGACAGTGGGGAAAGAGAGAAAAACACATGGAAAGAAAAAAATGAAGTAAAAACAAAGAGCAAAAATAAAAATACAAGACAAAATCAGCCCCAAGTATCTTCTCAATTTGCTTAAACATAAGCTAAACCTTAATACTGATGTTTTTTCAGATTTTGATATTATTATCTATGCAGTTACTTTCATAACATATGGGCTAATTTCCTCTCTGCTTTTTGTAAGATAAATCTATGTTTCTTAGAATACAATGACAATAACTAATAATTAACTGAAAATGTACCTTCATATTGAGAAAAACACTTTATAAACATTGCCTGATTGAAACTTTGGGGGAAATAGTAAGGAAGAGGTAAATATTATTGATGAAAAACTGGAGATTATATATAGGTAAATCATACATTTATGCAATGGGTGTAACCCAGTGCTGCAGAATCTCAAGTTATTTGAACAACTATGTTGCATGGTAAAGAATCCAGCCACCAGTGCAGAAGATGAGTTCAATCCCTGGGTCAGGAAGATTCCCTAAAGTAGGAAATGGTAATCTACTCCAATATTCTTGCCTTAAAAATTCCATGAACACAGGAGGCTGTATTTGAACAGTACATTCATGTCATCTATATGGTTTCCAATTAATGTTATGTATTAAGAATTTATAATGGTCACACATATTGCTGAGAATAATTATTTGTCCCTATTGTATATTAAGTGCTTTTGTAACTTTGTAACCTCAAAGAAAGACAAAGCAGATGACAGATTGATCTCAATGAGCATTTGGTTTAGCAAGAAAAAAAAAAAAATCACAAATGCTTTTATTTGTAAAGAGTCAAGTAGTGTAAAGTATAATGACTGTTTATGAGTTTGGTATAATCAGTAAAGGGATGCCTGAATTATTAAAACTTCAAGTGAAATTAAATAAGGAGTATAAGTAAATTGGTGAAAAGAAAATTAAAAGCATTTCAAAGTAGGGAAATATGCAGTTATCAGGGCTGGACAGAGCTTAACATATAAATAATCAGAGGTCCACTGAGAAATTGTCCTACCAGATGATACTAAGTGTACATTTTATTAAAAGGAGCTGGTTTACAGCTTAGTACAAGATACATCAAAAAGTCTTGAAGAAATAATATACAGTTTTTAAAGGTATTATTTTGAATGCAAAATATTTTACATTTATGCAGTAATGTACTTTTTAACTGGATCTCATGGGAAGAGATTCACAGCAAAACAGCAAAGATTTCGCCTAAGTGAAATTAAAAAAAAATTAAGATGTGTATGATTTTTTTTTCAATAAATTTGTATCATAAGAAGGGAAAATAGAAATTACCATAAGTATGTGCAAAGTCAGTATAGATAAACATCATTTTGTCATGAACAATGCCACTCTGTTCTGAAGTGTTCTGTGAGGTAGAGAGTGATTCAACCATTTTGGCCTGGGTAGGAAAGGGTTGAATTTTAATTTCACACTTGCAGTTTCCTTCTCTGAATGATTCTGGCACCTCATTATAAATACATTTTATCTTTGAATATCAAAATTTATTTACAGAATATCAAAGATCTTTGTCTCCATGCAATTGTGAAACACTAGTCAAAAGTATTTTAAAGGAAAAGGGAGACTTCTTAACCATAAGGCTTGTATTTAAACTGGAGATACATGAACTTATAAAACATTTTAACAAAGTTGGCTTCAAGCAATTTACTTAATATCTCTAAGCATTACTTACTTCATCTGTAAAACCAGATGCTAATCATACCAACTCCATATGTATTCCACAAGAGTTAATTATGCTGTCTATATGCAACTGCATATAGGCATGCCTAAATCACATTGCCAGATAGGCAAATCCATTTGTTAAATAAACAATATCAGAAAAATATATTTGAGACATGAGTAAACAATCTTCAGTATTATTTTTAAACTACTTTTCAGTTCAGTTCAGTCACTCAGTCATGTCTGACTCTTTGCGACCCCATGAATCGCAGCATGCAAGGCCTCCCTGTCCATTATCAACTCCCAGGGTTTACCCAAACTCATGTCCATCGAGTCGGTGATGCCATCCAGCCATCTCATCCTCTGTCGTCCCCTTCTCCTGCCCTCAATCTTTCCCAGCATCAGGGTCTTCTCCAATGAGTCAGCTCTTCATATGAGGTGGCCAAAGTATTAGAGTTTCAGCTTCAACATCAGTCCTTCCAATGAACACCCAGGACTGATCTCCTTTAGGATGGATCTCCTTGCAATCCAAGAGACTCTCAAGAGTCTTCTCCAACACCACATTTCAAAAGCATCAGTTCTTCAGCGCTCAGCTTTCTTTATACATGACTACTGGAAAAACCATAGCCTTGACTAGACGGACCTTTGTTGACAAAGTGATGTCTCTGCTTTTTAATATTCTGTCTAGGAAGGCCATAACTTTCCTTCCGAGGAGTAAGCATCTTTTAATTTCATGGCTGCAATCACCATCTGCAGTGATTCTGGAGCCCCCAAAAATAAAGTCTGACACTGTTTCCACTGTTTACCCATCCATTTCCCATGAAGTGATGGGACTGGATGCCATGATCTTAGTTTAGTATGTCATAAATAAAGTTAATAATTTATTGAAGAAAGTTGTTTAGTCACTAAGGCATGTACCATTTTGCAACCCCATAGACTGTAGCCTGCCAGGTTCCTCTGTCCATGGAATTTCCCGGGCAAGAATACTAGAGTGGGTTGCCACTTCCTTCTCCAGGGTATCTTCCTCACCCAGGGATATAACCCACGTATCCTGCATTAACAAGTGCGTTCTATACCACTGAGCCATCAGGGAAGCCCAAGAAAGAAATAGATAATTTTATTTCAGCTAACCTGTGTCCAAAGTATTGGAGCTTCAGTATCAGTCCTTCCAGTAAATATTCAGGGTTGATCTCCTTTAGGATGGACTGGTTTGAGCTTCAGTCCAGTGGACTCTCAAGAGCCTTCTCCAACACCACAGTTCAAAAGAATCAATTCTTCAGTGCTCAGATTTCTTAATACTTCAACTCTCACACTCATAAATAACTACTGGAAAAACCATAGCTTTGACCAGATGTAACTTTGTTGGCAAAGTAATGTCTCTGTTTTTTAGTATGCTGTCTAGGTTGTTCATAGCTTTTCTTCCAAAGAACAAGCGTATTTTAATTTTATGGCTGCAGTCACCATATGCAGTGATTTTGGAGCCCCCCAAAATAAATTTTTTCACTGTTTCCATTGCTTCCCCATCTATTTGCCATGAAGTGATGGGACTGGATGTCATGATCTTAGTTTTCTGAATGCTGAATTTTAAGCCAGTTTTTTCACTATCTTCTTTCACTTTCTGCCATAAAGGTGGTGTCATCTACATATCTGAGGTTATTTATTGATATTTCTCCTGGCAATCTTAATTCCAGCTTGTGCTTCATCCAGCCCCTCATTTCACATTATGTACTCTGCATAAATTAAATAAGCAGGGTGACAATATACAGCCTTGATGTAATCATTTCCCAATTTGGAACCAGTCTGTTGCTTCTGACTTGCCTACAGATTTCTCAAGAGGCAGGTCAGGTGGTCTGGTATTCCCATCTCTTTAATAATTTTCTACAGTTTATTGTGATCCACACAATCAAAGGTGGCTTAGTCAATAAAGTTAAAGTAGATGCTTTTCTGGAACTCTCTTGCTTCTTTGATGATTCAATAGATGTTGGCAATGTGATCTCTGGTTCCCCTGGAGAAGGAAATGGCAACCCACTCCAGTACTCTTGACTGGAAATTCCCATGGGCGGAGAAACCTGGTAGGCTACAATCCATGGGGTTGCAAAGAGTCAGACATGACTGAGCGACTTCACTTTCTTTCCTCTTCCTTTTCTAAATCTAACTTTAATATCTGGAAGTTCACGGTTCATGTGCTTTTGAAGTCTGGTTTGGAGAATTTTGAGCATTACTTTGCTAGGGTGTGAAATGATTGCTATTGTGTGGTAGTTCAAGCATTCTTTGGCATTCCCTTTCTTTCAGATTGGAATGAAAACTTACCTCTTCCAGTCCTGTGGCCATTGCTGAGTTTTCCAAATTTGCTGACATATTGAGTGCAGCACTTTCACAGCTTCATCTTTTAGGATTTGAAATAGCTCAACTGGAATTCCATCACCTCCACTAACTTTGTAGTGATGCTTCCTAGGCCCACTTGACTTTGCATGCCAGGATGTCTGGCTCTAGGTGAGGGATCACACCATCGTGGTTATCTGGGTCATGAAGATCACTTTTGAATAGTTCTTCTGTGTATTCTTGCCACCTCTTCTTAATATCTTCTGCTTCTGTTAGGTCCATACGATACCACTTCCTTGCTATTAAACTTTATTCATACTTAGCCTTATGTTTACATTCACTTTACTTATTGCTTAATACTTCATTGTATTCATAACCTACAGCTTATCTACCCTCCGATGAGGAATTCTTAGGTTGTTTCTCCCCTGGGAGGATAGATGTTGTGCTGTAATCTAAACTTCTTCATATATATCCTAGTTTATGGGTTCCTTCAAGGTAAACCCACCTAGAATTGGGATTGTTGGAACAGAGTATTTGTTCTCTCACTTCTTCCAGGTATTAGCAAATTTCATTTTATAATATATTTTGTACTACTTCAAAAAAATAATGAATCCATATGGTGTTAAATTTTACCTCCAGAAAGTTTTAATTTCTTGATAAATAGTGAGACTGAACACTTGCTAATATACTTATTTTACAGACAAGTCTTCATATATGTGAATTACACTTTATTTTGAAAGTGTACAGTTAACTGCACAATTTATACAATTAATTATGTAAGGTTGAACCTCTCCACCTAATGGCAAACCTCCTGACAAAAGCAAACTTTCCTGTTTAGAAATTCAGTCTCACAACTAAGAGTCAATGTCTCTTTTACTCTCACTGTCTCTCTCCCTATATATGATTATTATTACACATATATATTATATATGTGTAATAACATGCACATATTATTTATTATACAAGTGCAAAATGAACAAATATGAACAAGTTAGATTAAAAATAAAGAGGAAAAATAAGGTTTCATATGATTTTAAAGATATATAAAAAACAGAGATCAAATATGTTCAATTAAATTGCTAAAAGTGAGCACTGAAGTTGAGTCACTAAGTTCATCCTTAAATTGAACCATTAAGTTCAGTTGATCAATTGCTTAATTATTTAAATGGTGTCACCAAGAAGTAGTTGTCTAAATCATATTATAAGTAAGATGTGAAAGATTTTATTGTGAAATCAAACCAAAACCAAGAAATTTGACACTGTACTACAAATATGTTAATGTTATAGATAGAAATTTAATTTGAATCAGTAAATGTTGAAATAAACACATGCTTAGCTAGTAAGATATAAAATTCAATCAATAAAAAATATAATATAGCTGCAACAATTAAATTTCTACTGTCACTTTATTTATGTAGGAACATATTTTTAACACAATTGAAAAAAGTACTCCATATAACATTTACATAAACATAACATAAATGACATTGTGCAAATATAATTTGTAAACCAATTAGATAATAACAAAGTGAATATTATTAGTAGTGATGAATGTATCATTGTAAGTTTGTAATTGTGAAAATGTAGTTGCTTTGGGTACATATTTAAACTCTGTAAGAAACAATCTTCTCATATTTCAAAGGATTTACAAGGAGCAACTAACAGGATTTGTGACTTGAATTTAGAAACAGATATAGTAGAGAGAGAAACATTCTTGGGGATAACAATAAAAAAGCAATGTAAGTGTCTTTATACTCAGCATCTATTTATTTAATGGAATTCAAACCACTAAGAGGAAATATTTATAAATAAAATGAGTAATCATTGATTACACAGGGTCTCATTGATCCAATTTACTTAAAAAGTAAAGGTTTGTTCTTTGTGTTGCTTCCTAAAGCCCTCTTGATTTTGCATTCCAGGATGTCTGGCTCTAGGTGATCACACCATCGTCTTTATCTGGTCATGAAGATCTTTTCTGTATAGTTCTTCTGTCTGTTCTTGCCACCACTCCTTAATATATCCTGCTTCTGTTAGATCCATACCGTTTCTCTCCTTTATTGTACACATCTTTGCTTGAAATGTTCCCTTGGTATCTCTAATTTGCTTGAAGAGATCTCTAATCTTTCCCATTTTATTGTTTTTCTCTATTCCTTTGCATTCATCACCGAGGAAGCCTTTCTTATCTCTCCTTGCTATTCTTTGGTACTCTGCATTCAGATGGGTGTATCTTTCCCTTTCTCCTTTGCCTTTAGCTTCTCTTCTTTTCTCAGATATTTGTAAGGCTTCCTCAGATAGCCATTTTGCTTTTTTGAATTTCTTTTTCTTGGGGATGGTCTTGATCACTGCCTCCTGTACAATGTCACAAATCTTTGTCCATAGTTATCAAGAGTTAAAATAAGTCCTGTCAAATGCACTCTTGCTTCATGTACCCACATCCTAAACTTCAGAAGCAACTTATATTTATGGTTATTTTTTATCAGCGAGACAGATATATTCACATTGCTCTCTATCACTCAGATTAGTATTTTTGTTTGTTGCTTAGCTATGTAGGACTCTTTGCAACCACATGTACTGTAGTCTGCCAAGCTCCTCCAATCATGGGATATCCCTGGCACTGGAGTGTGTTGCCATTTCCTTCTCCAGGGTATCTTCCTGACCCAGGGATCGAACACAGGTCGCCCTCATTGCAGGCAGACTCGTTAGCATCTGAGCCACCAGGGAAGCCCTTTGTCACTCAGGGGTGTGAGACAAAACTAGGCTGAAGTGAAAAGTCATGTATTCATGTTTTCTTCAAATGAGAAGCAAAATAGGTTTATTAAAAACTTAAACCTCTCCTTATTCATAATGTCTTTGCTTTCCATATATCAATTAACACTGTTTTATAGTAAGTTTTAATTTTTATCATTATGCATTGATCTGTATCCACCAAGAGACCATGAGCTTCATGAAAGAGTATGTATGATTTCTCCGAGATCACTCAGAAAATTACCCTTTATTTCTATAGTAAAATAAATTAAGTTTATTTTGGATTTTCATAAAACTTAATGCTTAGCAATTAAGAAACAATAAATTAAGAGTGTAGTATGACCAGATGACTATTTCCTCAGAAAATGTTTAAACGTAGATTGTATTGAGATGTCATGTTTTATATTATTGTATGTGCTGAGTCTCTCAGTCATGTCCAACTCTTTGTGACCCCCTGGACTGTAGCCCAGCAGGTTTTTCTATCCATGGGTATCCTCCAGGCAAGAATACTAGAGTGGGTTTCCGTGCCCTCTTCCAGGGAATCTTCTCAAACCAGGGATCAAACCTAGGTCTTCTGCATTGCAGGCAAATTCTTTACTGTTTGATCCACCTTTATTTAATTATGTTTTAGCTTTATGAAAGCAAGGACTGTCTAATATATCTTTCTTAAATTTATTTTTTATTTTATATTGAGGTATAGTTGATTTACAATGTTATGTTAATTTAAGATGTATGGCAAAATGATTAAGTTATACCTAATATGTCTTACATTTTGTTTTTGTGTCAAGCAAGTAAACCTAGTGCACTTGTTTAAAATTATTTATTTCTCATATTGCTATTTGCCTAGCATAAAATTAGACCAACAGCAAATGTTCAGCTCTCAACTATATGTAACTAAAATATAAAATATTCAAAAAGTATGAAAGTATTTAAGCTTGATTATGCTATTATCTGCTTTATTTGTAATACTATTATTATACTATTTTTCTTGATATAAGAATGAGATAATTTTCAAATTTTCTTACATTTTATGTTAGTTTCACAATTATCTTATTCCTCATTCTTAAATAATAATTTTCTCAAATATAAATATGAAATTAATTGCTTGATTTTGTTAGTAAGAATAGAAGAAATTTTGTTTTTTTAAAGAATATTTAATCTTTCACTTAGTAGATAATTTAGTGGTTTATTAATTAACAGCTATTAATTATTGAAAATAATTGATATTTTGCATGAAAAATGTTTAGATAATATATAAAATGCATTCAACAGAATGGCCAAAACAGGTCAAAATTTCTGAGGAAAAAATATTTCAATTAATGCAAATCCTATTTATCTCTTTCAATGGAAAACATTTATGATTGCCTTAAAAGCAGCTTAGGGATCTAGAATATAATTTCTCTAATAACAGTTCCTTGGCATCTTAACATCAGGGGCTAATAAGCCTGACAACATAGTGAAAAATTAAGCTGCCTTGAAAATTCACAGAAAGAGGAGGCTAACAAAATAAATTGTATTTTTAAAGAAAATCACTTATCTGACCAAATCTTCTTGATTGTTTTAAGGCATTTGGATTGAAATTGTAACCTTTTAATCCTTTGTTCTTTATCTTTTTCTTTTAAATCTAACAAAAACTTAAGTGATTGAAATAAACATCCAGTTCTGTCTCTTAAAAAGAATTTAATCCAAGTTGCAGCAATGATATCTCACTAATTCCTTAAAACTTTAACATTTTAGAGAAAATGTAGTCAGAATGAAACAAAAGCATAACCTAGACCATGTAATGAATTTAGAGAGTGTATATTTTTATGTACTGCAAAAATATTTAATTCAGTGACTAATCTGGTTGTACACATGTCATCTATAAAACTTATACCATCCAATAAAATGCAATACTTAATCATAGGTTTTAGCAATGCCTATAGAATTTTACTCACAGTACTAAATATATTAAGGTGTGATTGATATATTTCAAGCATAATATTTGTTTTAAAGATACTGAGTAAGATACTTTGCAAGCAATTTTATGAATCCCAAATAGTTTCTATTATGCGACAAATAGTGGAGAGGTATCTTTTGACTTCTTCAGTGTTGTTTCTTGCATTCAAGACAGAAGCGCCAACTTAGGTTCGGTTAACTGAAAAAGAGGCTATGAGGAAGCATGCAAGGCATACATCTAACAAGGACTTTCATTCAGAATATAGAAGAAACACTTCTAACTCAAAGATAAAAAAAAAAAAAGAAGCCAATTAAAATATGGAAATACTATGAATATATAATTTTCCAAAGTAAATATATGAATGGCTGGGAAAGCACATACAAGTATACTCAACATCTTTAGCCCATCAATGAAACTCATCTCAAAATTGTAATTGAAGAGTCCTTTAGGATGATGGTCAAAATAATCATCACCAAATTACAACAACAATAATAATAAGTGTCGGTGAGAATGCGAGAAAATCAGAATCCTCATGCACTAATGGCAAAAAAATGTACATTGAAATGCAATCACTTTGTTAAATAGTCTAGTTATTTCTCCAAATGTTAAGGATAGAGTTACTATGCATCCCAGGAATTTGACTTCCAGGTTATTGACTCAAGAAAAATGAAAACTATTATTTACTCAAAAACCTATTCATGAATGTTCAAAGGTGCATTATCCATAGCAGCAAAAATATGGAAAGAACCCTAATGCTTATCAACTGATGAAGGGATAAATCAAATCTGGCATATGCATATGATGAAATATTATTCAGCAGTAAAAAAAAAAATGCAGATATATGCAACTACATGAATGAACCTTGCAAATATGATGCTATTGAAAACATCATTTCAATGAGGTAGCATATTATATAATTCCATTTGTATGAAATGTCAGGATAAGCAAATCTGTAGAAAAGACTGCTCTTTCCTAGAACTGGGGGTGTAATGGAAATGGGTATGAATTGCTAATGGATAGAGTGTTTCTGTTTGGAGAGATTAAAATATTCTAAGGTTGGTTGCATTCATGGTTGCATAACTCCATAAATCCACTAAAGCTCATTGTCTTGAACAGTTTAAATAGATGAATTGTATATAATCTGACTTCCATTTCAACAAACAGTATAAATTTTTGGACAATTTAAAATACAGTGGTCATACTCAATGCCTAAACTGAAAGCTGTAGAACACAAAATGAAAGAAACTATAATGTCATACTAGGTAAGCTTGTTGCCAATAAATAATTACATTTTTTCACTTATAAAAACAATACCATTCAGAATACTATATATGTATATCTCATGTATATGAGATATATATATATATAATCCGCATGTGTATTTACACACAAAACTACATGTATACCTATGTTTGCTTTAGGGAAAATTGTTTGCAGGGACCCGCAGAGAAAGTGAATGAACAAGTCTTAAAGTACACATTCTATCCATTTCTAAATGCACAGTTTTGTAGTATATATAACCAACTAACTCTTGAGAAATGTTTACATAAGCCAATGCAATTGTGATAATTAGTCCATTTTTTCAAGTGAAATTTGTGACTCAGAGTGTATTTAAGTAGTATCTCAAAAGGTACAAAGCTAGTCAGAAGAAAGCTATGATTAAACTTAGTTTAGTCTTTATTCCTAATCTTATGAGCTTTCTGGTTCTCTTAATTGCACAGATAAATTAATTCTGAAAATTATTAATAAATAAAAATATTTAAATTTATTAAAATAATTATAATTATACTTAATAAAATCATTCTTCTTTTATTGAATATTTATGATTTTGTAAATTATTCACCCAGATCTATGGAAAATCATATACTCCTGGTTCTTGTTATTTATGTCATCTTTATCAAAGCTCAAAATCAAATCAGTAAAGACATTTATTTGTTCTCAATTTAATATTCCCTCAATAAAATAAAAAATTTAAATACCCTAAATTGCTTATTTTAAAATCCATTCTCAACAATTAAAAGCAAACAAACAAACATACAAAAATAAACTATTAGCCCTGTAATTTCTCAAGGATTAAATGGTCAAAATAGAAGTTTTATCTATTCAGTTAGTCAGTTTATAACTAACTCCAACATAGGTCTTCTGATACCCTCTTAAAAATCTCTAAGTTCTTGAATCTCTAAAGGAATGGATTGTATTATTTTGGTAATGTTTAACTTTATTTTGCTGAAGCAACAATATTATTTTTAACTTTAATTCTGTAAAGCTTCTGATTTCTAAAGAAACAGATAAGATAAATTCCTCCCTACCTCATACATATGAATGTTTCAGATTTTAAACTCTATATTTCTCAAGTCATGGCTTTAAATAACTAGATATAGGAAGACCAGACCTTCTAATTGGACTTAAATAACATTAATACTTAATTTATGGGCATGCAATTTCTTCAGAGTGAACTAAACTAGCATAAGGACATTGTCCAACCACCGTGAAAGAAGTTTTCAAAAAAAATGACATCTTAATTGTCCTGAGTTGATTTTAATTTTCACAATATTTTTCTGTGTACCTAAGATATCAGGATCATTCACGTGATATTTCAACCAACCTTGGCTTGCCAGTAGTTTGGTAATGACAACAGACAAATTCACAAATTTTATGTAATTGTATGCAAAATAGATAGGCATATAGGCATAATACATGCTCAAAACTACAAGCAACTCTGTTTCTTTTTGTATTTGAAGTGACATTTTACATTTGCTAATATTTATATAGAAAAAGTCAAAAGTGATTCTACTTTAAAAACAGTGAATAGTGTTTATGTCACTTTTAAGTATTAAGTAGATTATACTTCCATGTGTATCCATTATCTCTCCATGCGTGACAGATAGCTTTACTAACTTAAAACTAACATGTTTTAGTTTTAAGAGATATAGCAGTGTATAACACAAAAAATATTGATGTTAAAAGTGAAAGTCTCTCAGTTGTGTCCAACTCTTTGCGACCCCATGGATTATACAGTCCATGGAGTTCTCCAGGCCAGAATACTGGAGTGGGTAGCCTTTCCCTTTTCCAGGGTATCTTCCCAATCCAGGGATCAAATCCAGGTCTCCCCATTTTAAAGGTGGATTCTTTACCAGCTGAGCCACCAGGGTAGCCCAAGAATACTGGAGTGGGTAGCCTATCCCTTCTCCAGGGGATCTTCCCAACCCAGGAATTGAATCAGAGTCCCCTGCATTGCAGGCGGTTTCTTTACCAGCTGAGCTACCAGGGAAGCCCCCTTGATGTTAATTAGGGAAGCTTATATTCCAACTGGGCAAGTCAATCTACAGAGAAGTTTCAATAGATGATACATGAACCATATTTCAACTAAGAAGAAAGTGATTGGCATTCAGGCCATTTCAAATAGTTTGAAAGAGGCATCTTCTCTAAAGATGTGAAGTAGGCTAGAGCCTTCAATAATAGTCATTGAAAACATTTAACTAGAAATGGGAAGTAAATATCACCAACATTTAGCATTATTTTAATTCCTGTATTCTGGGAGGTGGATCATAGAGGATCCTGCTTTGGTTTATGTCAGAGAGTATTTTGCCTATATTTTCCTCTAAGAGTTTTATAGTTTCTGGTCTTATGCTTAGATCTTTGATCCATTTTGAGTTTATTTTTGTGTATGGTGTTAGAAAGTGTTCTAGTTTCATTCTTTTACAAGTGGCTGTCCAGTTTTCCCAGCACCACTTGTTAAAGAGATTGTCTTTTTTCCATTGTATATTCTTGCCTCCTTTGTCAAAGATCAGGTGTCCATAGGTGCGTGGATTCATCTCTGGGCTTTCCGTTTTGTTCCATTGATCTATATTTCTGTCTTTGTGCCAGTACCATACTGTCTTGATGACTGTGGCTTTGTAGTATAGCCTAAAGTCAGGCAGGTTGATTCCTCTAGTTCCATTCTTCTTTCTCAAGATTGCTTTGGCTATTCGAGGTTTTTTGTATTTCCATACAAATTGTGAAATTATTTGTTCTAATTCTCTGAAAAAGACCTCTGGTATCTTGATAAGAATTGCATTGAATCTATAGATTGCGCTGGGCAGTATACTCGTTTTCACTATATGGATTCTTCCAATTCCTGAAAGATTGCCAAAATGGCTGTTATACTTGGACCAAGAGGAAAGTGGTGAGAAATAAATAAAGTGATATTCACTGAGATCTGGTCATTTGAGACTTTAAACATTGTGGTCACACGTATGTAGCTCAGATGGTAAAGCATCTGCCTGCAATGCAGGAGTCCCAGGTTTGATCCCTGGGTCGGGAAGATCCCCTGGAGAAGGAAATGGCAACCCACACTAGTATCCTTCCCTGGAAAATTCCATGGACAGAGGAGCCTGACAGGCTATCGCCCAAGGGGTCATAAAGAGTTGGACATGACTGAGTGAAAAACACACACAGGTAATTCTATAATCAGTGGAAACTGTGGAAAAATTTTAGGAAAGTAATGCCATGTATGGTGTAAAATGCACTTACTTTTTTTTTTTATTGTTTTTGCCATACATTGTCATGATATCACCATGGGTTTACATATGCTTCCCCTCCGGGACCCCCCTCCCTCCTCCCTCCCCCCCGGGAAATCTCGCTGTACCAGCCCCGAGCATCAATCCTGGGCTGGCGATTGATTAGACACATGACAGTTAACATGCTTCAATGCCCTTCTCCCATATCATCCCACCCTTACCCTCATCCACAAAGTCCACAAGTCTATTCTATACATCTGCGTTCCTTTCGCTGTCTCGCATGTTGGGTTCTCGTTACCGTCTTTCTAAATTCCATATATATGCGTTAATATACTGTATTGTTGTTTTTGCTTCTGGCTTACTTCACTCTGGATAATGGGCTCCAGTTTCATCCATCTGAGTAGAATTGCTTCAAATGAATTTTTTTTTAATGCTGAGTAATATTCCATTGTGTATATGTACCACAGCTTTCTTATCCATTCGTCAGTTGATGGGCATCTAGGTTGCTTCCATGTCTTGGCTATTGTAAACAATGCAGCGATGAACATTGGGGTACACATGGCTCTTTCAATTCTGGTTTCCTCGGTGTATATGCCCAGCAGTGGGATTGCTGGGTCATATGGCAGGTCTATTTGCAGCTTTTTAAGGAACCTCCACACTGTTTTCCATAGTGGCTGTACTAGTTTGCATTCCCACCAACAGTGTAAGAGGGTTCCCTTTTCTCCACATCCTCTCCAGCATTTATTGCTTGTGGACTTTTGGATGGCAGCCATTCTGACTGGTGTAAAGTGGTACCTCATTGTAGTTTTGATTTGCATTTCTCTGATAATGAGTGATGTTGAGCATCTTTTCATGTGTTTGTTAGCCATAAAATGCGCTTACTAATTGCACTTGGAGAGAAGTATGTTCAAAGAGGAATATTGAAGGCATGAAAATAAGAGATTTTATAAAATCCTAGTAGAGTCTTATGGTCATTGAGAGCAGTGTGATGAAGTAGACTTGTTAAAAATTGCATCACATCTAAGGGCAGAATTTAGGGGGAGAACTCATAATAAAATGTGCAAGGAAAACAAATGTAAGGTGATTTATTTTCTTTAACCCAAGTTAAATATATTTTCATTTACTAATATTGAGGATTAAAAAATGGAGGTTTGAAAGGTATAGGAAACATAGTGAGTCTAAAATGCTTGTTAGGAGTATACAGAAAATTATAGTGATGTGGTATTTGAATATTGCTTGGTTTTTATTTAAATGTGTGGAATATAGGTAATGAAGGTCATATAAAGTTTCATAAGATTAATTACACAAAAACCTCTTTTTAAAAATATTTATGGAAAGTAGCAAGAAGAGAAATTAAGGGAAAAGTTATATGATACATAGGAAATAGCTCTAAAAATGACTCAGTAATGTTTATATTCTAAAAAAATCTAAAATCTGATTACATACAATATATGCAGTACACACACATAACTAAATGTATTTACATACATACATGTACTAAAATTTGTATACAGAAGACACCAAAATAGATGAGATTTTAGGTGTTCGTGTGAAAAAATTTATGGACATAGAGGGGAAAATAAATAACTCAAAAGAGTTCTTAACGTTAATCTTCAATTAGAAAAATAGAAATACAATGTTCTCAACCAAAATAAATATAGTAAATAAAAAAAAGACAAAGAAAAACAAAACATGGTAAATAAAAAATATAATAAGATGCCAAATTTAATCCTAAATTTTTGTGAGTGAATGACTGTGTGAGCCAGCTAATTGCCTAGATCAGAAAGAACACATTACATATCCCAACTCATCATAATCACATGATATATATCAAAAGCAAGTAATTTAATATGATTAGTAATGATCAGGTAGACAGAAGTATAGCTAATTATTATAAAGTAGATATATTCTTGGGCTTCGCTGGTGGCTCAGACATTAAAAGATCTGCCTGAAATGCAGGAGACCTGGGTTTGATCCCTGGGTTGAGGAGATGCCCTGGAGAAGAGATGGCTCTTAGCGGTTTCCCAAGTGGTGCTAGTGGTTGAGAATCCACCTGCCAGTGCAGGACACTCAAGAGACACTGGTTTGATCCCTGGGTCAATAGGATCCCCTGGAGTAGGAAACAGCAACCCACTCTACTATTCTTGCATGGAAATTCCCATGGATAGAGGAGCCTGGTGGACTACAGTCCATGGGGCTGCAAAGAGTTGGACATGACTGAGCCTCTGTGCACACTATCTGCAGATTATATTCTTAGAGATATGCCGATAAGCAAAGGCATTTGTGTTTTAAAGAGCAAATGTTAAGAAACAAGGGCATTTGTTTTTTCATTCCATAAGTATCATTATGTCTTTGGAGAAAATAGGAACATTTCACTTAGGATATTGCAATTATCCATGAATAAGATAATGAGCAAAGTATTTGAGACAAAGGTAAAATGTTACATTTTGAGGATAATTTAAGGAGCAATCGACACTGTGTGCAGTCTGATTAAATGCTGGCAGTATAACAGAAGGGAGATGATTAATTATTCATGTTTCTTCTTTGGACTGTATAACATGACATTAAATAGATTAGAGTTTCCAGTAAACCCCTAAAAATGGGTGAGAGAGGCAATTTCTCATTGCTGAGAAATTTAAATTCAGTTTGGGGTCATGTTGTGAAGCAAACAATTATAGATATCCAATATAAATGTAGTATTTATGTCTTGATCTCAGAATAGAGATCACAGCTTGTGATTCAGGTTTGAGAGTTGTAGAAGTTAGCATTTGTTTGCCCAGATATTTTTGTTCCTACATCTTTGATAATAGACCTTTATGATGGGAAATGTTCTCCTCTGAATGCACAGATCCACACCTTCACTCCACACATGTATATGACAAATTTCAGACCGATTTAATTATTTCTGTTAGAAACTAGGGGTTAAGTGCTCTAAGTCACTCCTTTAACCTCTTGGGAAAATAAATTAAAGTTTCTGTTGCTTAAATCTACAAACTGCCTTTCCCACAAATCTTATAAAGGTCTGTGGCTAAGGTCTACCTTTAATTCTACAAACTATTTCTGTTTCTTTTTGTTATTACTGTTGGTTTCTGAAGCTGGAAAACAGAAAATCCAATAAATTATTGAAATTGGTTCCAAAAAGTGAGCTATAGGTATTATTCCCTGTGGAATGATGTGCATGGAATTAAACACTGAGCTGCATTTCAGTGAATGGCAATGAGCTTCTGGTTCCTATTTTCAAAATGTTAAAAGAACAGCTTATTTTAGGAAGCTGAGAAACAGTTGCTTAAACAATGGCTGTGGTCATATAGGGCCATGAGTTTACTGAAGAAGATGCTCTCAGCCACAAGAGAGTTTCTGCCACAGAATAACTTCAAAATTAGCATATGTATTGAAGCCGCGCTTTAAGGTAGCTAACTTGACATTACTGAAAATCACAGTGAGAAATGTACACATTCACATATCAGGTGGAGAGACTGGCTCCAGGTTAAAAATCTGGAATTTTTTGGGTCTAACTGTAGGCAATGATAAGGACTTCACCTAGCAGTTTTATGCCTGCCCCACATCCTGTTCAGTGCACAGCCAGTGCGTTACAAGTGTCTGAGGCTAGTCATTCTCTTGGTTTATTTGCATTCCTAGCCCAGACACCGTTATTGCTAGCTTTCTTTCTGTGCAGTCTTAGGGGGAAGTCTTCTTCAAGTACCTCTTCTGAGACCTTACTATAAGGGAGAAGACAGAGAAAACTTGAAGACACCTTTCCTCATTCTGACCTGGTTCTTTTCCACTCCTAGCCCTTCCCCTCACTCCAGGGTTCATTAACCTCCTGTAATTATTGGCTCAGGGTCCTCCCAAGAAAAAGAATATGCCCACCTCAGTACTTCCCCTGATCTATCTCACCCTCAACCCATGCACTCTTCCATGAGGAAAAATGGAACAGGGATAGTCACCATTTTCTCCAGTTTCAGACTTTTGATTGTAGCATGGCAGGAAGTGATTAAAAGTTTAACTCTTTCATTTGTAGCTGCTTGCTTTAGTCATCGTCTCCCACATCTGGCAGTTTAGCCAAGTGCCTTCAGCTCAGCTGAGCTCCTGACATCAAGATGCTCAGCACAAGACACAGAATATAACCCAGTGTTTTTCTGTATTCAAACTGAAAGGTTCTGTTATTGACCATGACTCTGAAAGTGAGATCATTTATTGGCAACCTAGATGGCTGATTCTATAGGTGGCTACATTATAATGTCAGTTGAATTTACAACCTGCTGTGTCACTCTATATGAACTTGAAGGCACTGATCAATACTAAATGGGATAAGAAACATTAAAAGATCACTATCATGATGGATATGAAAAGCCTGGAGAAATGTCCATACTGTGGAAACCTTGTCTGACAAAGCCATGTTCACTTGCAAAAGAAAACTAATAATGGTCGAAGTCATAATTTTATAAAATTTACCTAAAAACTAGGATAAAAGCTCTATAATCTTTTGGGGTTTGAGGGTCAAAAGCAAGAATAGCAAAGAGGAGAATTTTACTTACAGAAAATCTATAAATTAAGCTTTCTATAAGAAATCTTGGAGATTCATGGATCTTGCAAAAGTAGATAAAATTATTGCTGTGAATTCATTCATTAAGAGATTTACACATACAATTCTAAGTTGCAGTGTATATGCCCCTTAAAATATCCCTGCTTGTTTTGGATTTATATGCTGAGTTCTGAAAAGAAAAGATTTAGAGTAGCAAGAACCTTTGGTGTAATATTAAAAAGACATCTGATGGTTATAGGCTAAGACATTTAGGCTGGATCAGTTATAAGTGTGTGACCAATCACTTGCTTCATTTGTCTCCCTCAGATTCTGGTCAACTGCTTTTTCCTCCTTTATATTGTTGAAGAAAGTCAGAATTTTAAAAACGTGACAAAATCAGCAGACCAGGAATGTTACAGGTTGTAGTAAAAATTGAAAACTCAATTGTAGTGAAGATCAGAATAACTCTGGATAACCATGTTCCTATGGATAAACATGATACACAGAACCATATGATAGGAAACATTTAATCCGATATCAAGAAGCCAACAAGTGGGTCAGTTATATGTCTTACTATCTATATCTACTTATTTGACTTACATCAAATATAAAAGCCAACAAATAAAACAGCTCCCATCTTACTAACCCTAGTGAAAATAAGCCATGTTGAGGCATCATATTAAAAATTCACAGCCGTTCACTGAATTAGAGACTCATCGTCTCTTGCCCAATCATGATCGTAGAGCTGGTGGTAGCAGTAGCTAACAGTTGTAGCAGTAGCAGGAGAAAGAGCGACAGTAGAAGCTCAGATATAGTAACCCCGAAGAAGCGTGCTATCGCATGCCGTATGTGTTTCAAAGGCCACTGCGTTCATTACCATCACCATCACCATCAAACACATCAAGGATGTGGGGTCAGTCGTAGCACATGATAATTTAACTTGCCGTGTTCAGAATAATACAATGTGTTGATAGAAATTTTGTTGGATACTTGTTCCAGTTATATTTGCTTTTCTATATGTGGTCTCCGTGTTGGAGAAAATAAATATAATCCTTTACATTTGAAATAAGACTACAGGTTTTTCAAATGCATTTTCTCAATTCTAAGAAAAATTGAGAAATTGAAACTTTTAAGACATAAAGATATCTACCATGACTTTTCAGTATGTTTCTAAAAGAAATGGGAGACATGACTAGATTGTTTATCACAAGTAAACACACAGTTACAAAACATACTTCATTTTGTAGCCATGCTTGTAGTGTCAAAAGAACACTCACTGTCTTAAAAACAACAGAAGGAAAAAAAATCTCTCTCATCTGGAACCCATTTGCCATATACACAGGTCTGCTGCATGATTCTCCCATCCTTTCAGGAATGAGACCCTTCTCCCCACAGGCTCTGAAGTTGTGGAGAATGAAGACTCTCAGCTGAGTCTGGGAGTCAAAGAGAGAGAGCTCCCCACTTGATGTCATCATTTTCCAGAGCTACCAACATCTAGTGACTGAAATGCCAATATCTAATGACTGAGAAGCAAAAGGAAAGGGAGAAAGGGAAAGATATACCCAATTGAATACAGAGTTCTAGAGAATATCAAGGAGAGATAAGAAGGCCTTCTTAAGTGAACAATGCAAAGAACCAGAGGAAAACAATAAAATGGGAAAGACTAGAGATCTTTTCAAGAAGGTATCAAGGAAACATTTCATGCAAGGGTAAGCATGATAAAGGACAGAAATGGTAAGGACCTAAGAGAAGCAGAAGAGGTTAAAAAGAGGTGGCAAGAATACGCAGATGAATTATACAAAAAGGTCTTAATGATCCGATGGTCCTTAAAAGGTCTTAATCACAATGGTGTTATCACTCACCTAAAGCCAGACATCCTGGAGGGCAAAGCCAACTGGGCCTAAGAAAGCATTACTTCGAACAAAGCTAGTGGAAGTGATGGAATTTCAGCTGAGCCATTTAAAATCCTAAAAGGTTATGCTGTTAAAGTGCTGCACTCTATATGCCAGCTAATATGGAAAACTCAGAAGTAGCCACAGGACTGGAAAAGATCAGTTTTCAGTTCCAAAGAAGGGAAATGCCAAAGAATATTCAAACTACAGCACAATTGCACTCATCTCACATACTTTGGGGTAATAGCAGAATCTTTCAAAGTAGGCTCCAAAACAGTATGTGAACCAAAAATTCCAGATGTACAAGCTGCATTTAGAAAAGGCAGAGGAACTAGAGATCAAATTGCCAACATTTGTTGGAGCATAGAAAAAAGCAAGGGAATTCCAAAAAACATCTACTTCTGCTTCATTGACTACGCTAAAGCCTTTGACTATGTGGATCACAACAAACTGTGGATAATTCAAGAGGTGGGAGTACCATACCACCTTACTTGCCTCCTAAGGTCACTCTGCTTATTTAGCTTTATGGAGAGTTCATCATGCTTATTGCTGGGCTGGATAAACCAAAAGCTGGAATCAAGATTTCTGGGAGAATAATCAGTAATCTCAAATATGCAGTGATACCACCCTACTGGCAGAAGCTGAAGAAGAACTTAAAAAGCATCTTGATGAGGATGAAAAAGGAGAGTAAAAAGTTGGCTTAAAACTCAAGATTCTAAAGACTAAGATCAGTGCATCTGGTCCTGTGACTTCATGGTAAATAGATGGAGAAACAATGGAAACAGTGGCAGACTTTATTTTGGGGGGGGCTCCAAAATGCTGCAGATGGTGACCGCAGTCATGAAATTAAAGGCCGCTTACTCCTTGGGAGGAAAGCTATGACCAACATAAACAGTGTATTAAAAATCAGAGACATCACTTTGCTAAAAAAAAAAAAAATCAGTATAGTCAAAGCTATGGGTTTTTCCAGTAGTCAGGTATGGAAGTGAGAACTGGACCATAAAGAAGACTGACAGCTGAAGATATAATGCTTTCAAATTGTGGTGCTGTAGAAGACTCTTAAGAGTCCCTTGGACTGCTAGGAAATCCAAACAGTTAATCCTAAAGGAAATCAATCTTGAATACTCATTGGAAAGACAGATGCTAAAAGCCGGAGCTCCAAGCATTTGGCCACCTGATGCAAAGAGCTGACTCAATGCAAAAGAACTTGCACTGGGAAAGATTGAAGGCAAAAGGAAAAGGGGATGGCAGAGGATGAGATGGTTATATAACATCACTGACTTAGTGGACATGAAATTGAGTAAACTCCTTGAAATAGTGAAGGACATGGAAGCTTGGTGAGTTGCAGTCCATGGGGTTGCAAAGAGTCAGATATGACTTAGTGACTGAGCAACAGCAACAGCTGCTGGATACGGTGTTTTAACAGACCCAGCCTGGTTGCCTCAAGACAGTGCAATTGTTTGGTATATACTGCTGGACTTTCTGAGGTCTCTGTTGCAACCACATTAAAGTTTTCTCGTTTTGCCCAGTTCTACTTCCATCACTGTCAATCATTTTTTTTAATTGGAGGATAATTGCTTTACACTTTTGTGGTGGCCTCTACTGTACCTCAACATAAATCAGTCATAATTATATGTAATCATTTGTATCAGTAGATAGCAACAGACAACCCAAGAAACTTCCTAGATGCAAATTTTCATCCCAGAGTCTTCTTCACAGACACATTAACTCAAAATTTTGGTGTGAGAAGTAATCTGAGCAATCACTTCTAAAGAATGGAATTTGGAACCTGACTGGCTAGCATTGAGAGTAGACGAAGCATGAAAAGTCCTTGCATAGGGTAATGGCACAGCTTTTTACTGGGACACAAAAGGAAGGGAATGTACTGACAGGTGCAGTGTTCTAAGCATTTGAGAAGATTTGGTGAAAGTAACAGTTGTAAAAAGCAAGAAATTTTCTGACTGCCCCTGGGGAAAATTCCCAAGCTTGAGAAAAACAATGAGTTTCAATCCATCAGCAATTGAAAGTATCAATATAAAAGTTGGACACCTTCCTTGACTCTTATCTTCTGTGATCAGAAGACAGAGCATGAGGTCCAGGATCTAGTTTAGAGTATCAGAGCTTCAAAACAGGCTGAATTCTCAACCGTGAAAGCTCTGCTGTGCCAAAGTCAGAGATTTGATAGGGGATAGTTGGGTTCCTGGGACATGGGATATATAAGCAGATAAATTCTGCAGTGTTCTCATTTACAGAGTCACTACTTTTATTTGTTTCTTATTTTAATATAGTAGACATTTAAATATGCTTTTGATAAAATACAGTTAGTACAGCGTCAACCTTTTCAAATATGAGAATAGCTTTGTATTTGCCTTCAGGCCATACACTCTACATACTGCAGTGGCTGTCAAGGAGAATTTATATTTAGTTAGAGCAGGATTCAAATACCACATTCATTAATTCCAAACTAAGGTGCTTTGGACAAAGTTTCATAAACTTTTCAACCATTTATATCATCATTTCTTTCTTTAATTTCACAATTGAAATAGTTTCATAGCTGAATAAAATGATACTTATCTCACTAGACTACTTGTAGGATTAATAGTAAAAAATGTAAGTTATTAGTTGTAGTGTTAGATCCAATCGTGAACATTAAACTGTATTGGATGCTATTTTAGGTAACTATCTGCATGGGTAAAAGTAGTAGGTTGTAACTGTGTTCTCTCAAAATTTCTCACATTGCTTTCATTTTGTACTCAATTTTGAATACAGTATTTGATGAAAATTCAACTTATTTCTGTTTCAGGTTTTTCTTTCTAAATATGAATAAGGTTATTTTTCTGTATTAAATGCAAATATATTTCCCTTTTCACCATTTTCATGATGGTTAGTAGTTTAAATACATGCCTCATTATAGACTGTGTATAACAGAAAGTGAATTTTATATACCTAATTTGTGTCACAGGTTCCAATATATAAAATGTAATCAATAATATACTGCCAGTCCACATTTAAAAAAGCAGTGTATGTAGCGTTTCGATCAGATATAGATTCCATGACCTAAACACTCCCCTTCCCTCAAATGTTTCTATATTCATTTATTTATTGGATTCATATTACATACTATGCAATGTCCAATTCAATCTTCTTTTCACTTTATTTGCAGTCATTTATCTACTCTTCCAGTAATTCAATAAGCAAGCATAATTGGAAGTGC
Organism: Antilocapra americana; assembly: GCA_007570785.1. NCBI lineage: Eukaryota > Metazoa > Chordata > Mammalia > Artiodactyla > Antilocapridae > Antilocapra > Antilocapra americana. Next base: position 7,725,511 of record ML663566.1, on the reverse strand, counting down.
TTACTATATGCCAATCCTTGTACTATATGCAATCATTTTCTAGTAGTTGTAGGAGCAGAATCAATAAAAAAATAGAGGTTGTCAGGCTGAGGATACAGTCTGAAATAATCCCAGCACCAGGACAACAGAGAAACACCTTTCTAATTTTTCATTTACAGCAGATGTTAAGTTTCTGTTCTAGACAAGTATTTTCAGTTCTATAATTGTCATGGTTACAAGTTAATGCTAAAGAGAAGAATTTATTCACTGGCATATATCAAAGAATTTTTGAGGAAAGCCAAAGGTCATAAATAGGTTATGTACATTATAGACTATTCACTTCTATGGAAGAAAATGAAGGGGATGAAAATTGAATAGGGTGAAGGAGGAGGGTGACAGAGCCAGCTTAAAACCAAATATTAAAAAAACTAAGATCATGGCATCCTGCCCCATTGTGCTGTGCTTAGTCACTCAGTCATGTCTGACTCTTTGTGACCTTATGGGCTGTCGCCTGCCAGGTTCCTCTGTCTATGGGGATTCTCCATGCATGGATACTGAAGTAGGTTGCTAGGCCCTTTTCCAGGGAATCTTTCCAAGCCAGGGATCGAACCCAAGCCATTCACATTGTAGGCAGATTCTTTACTGTCTAAGCCATGAGGAAGCCCAAGAATACTGGAGTGGATAACCTATTCCTTCTCAGGGAGTCTTTCTGACCCAGGAATTGAACCGGGATCTCCTGCATTGGATGAGGATTCTTTACCAGATGATCTACCAGGGAAGCCCTATCTAGCCCCATTACTTCATGGCAAATAAGAGGGGAAAAGGTAGAAGTAGTGATAGATTTCCTCTTCTTGGGCTCTAAAATTACTGTGGATGGTGATTGCATCCATGAAATCAGAAGGCCATTGCTTCTTGGGAGGAAAGCTATGACAAACCTGGATAGTTTGCTGGAAAACAGAGACATTACTCTGCTGACAAAGGTTCATATAGTCAAGGCTCTGGTCTTCCCAGTGGTCATGTATGGCTGTGATAGCTGGACAGTAGAGAAGGCAGAACACCAAAGAATTGATACCTTCAAACTGTGATGCTGGAGAAGACTCCTGAAAGTCTCTTGGACAGCAAGGAGATCAAACCAGTCAATCTTAAGGGAAACCAACCCTGAATACTCTTTGGAGGGATTGATGCTGAAGCTGAAGTTCCAGTATTTTGGTCATCTGATGTGAGCAGTCAACTCATTGGAAAATCCCCTGATGCTAGAAAAGATTGAGGGCAGATGGAAAAGAAGGTGTCAGAGAATGAGATGACTGGATAGCATCACCAATGCCATGGACATGAACTTGAGCAAACTTTGGGAGATGGTGAGGGACAGCAAGGCCTGATGCACTGCAGTCCATGGGGTCACAAAGAGTCAGACATGACTGGGAAACTGAAAAACAACAACAATTGGGACTTGTAAGTTAAGCTATAAAGCAAAGATGGAATATAAGTGACATTACCTAAAATTCAATTGTAATTTTATTCATTTAATGCACACATGGCTGAAAATAAGGCAGCTGTGTTAAAGATTTTCTTCCTTTCTTTCTTTTTTAAAGGTTGTCTGAGATGATCAAGCTCTAAAATAACTAAAATGAATATTACTTAAGCAAAATATATATATATATATATATGATTTGAATTGCCACTCCATTGACTTCAGCCTTTTGACTCAAGTCTGTAAAACACAATCGTAACAACAAATTATCCTATCTGATCTATGTTAACTAGTCTTCCCTTGGCACTAGCATTATATGATACTCCTAAATCTTTTGATAAGTATTGACTTGTCTCTGAGTTGTGTGTCAACTTCTGGGAGTTTCCAGGGCTGCACATATCATTCTAATCATGGTTTGGCATAAATCTTTATGAGTGATAAAAATGAGTGCCATTGGAAAGTAAATTGTTTGACTGCATGCCAATTATTAGGTACTACACAAAGCACTTAAAGTCTTGTGCTTTGAGATTTGATATTATTACTTACAACATATATACTTTGCTGTTTTAAGACATTTTTAGTATAGATGGCACTATTGGTAAAGAATTTGCATGCAATGCAGGAGACTCAAGATACCTAAGTTTAATCCCTGGGTTAGGAAGATCCCCTGGAGGAGGCAATGACAACCCACCCCAGCATTCTTGCCTGGAGAATTCCATGGACAGCGGAGCCTGGAGGGCTATAGTCCATGGGGTTGCAAACAGTAGGACATTAAGCACATTGCAACAACGACAAACAAACAATGTTAAAAGACTTTATATTAACTTCTACCCAGGTGACACTAGTGGTAAAGAACCCACCTGCCAATGCCAGAGACATAAGAGTCGTGGGTTCAGTCTCTCGGTTGGGAAGATTTCCTTGAAGAGGGAATGGCAACCCACTCCAGTATTCTTGCCTAGAGAATTCCATGGACAGAGGAGCCTGACAGGCTACAGTCCATAGAGTTGCAAAGAGTTGGATGGGACTGAAGCGACTTGGCATGCACAAGTTAACTTCTTAGGTATAAGATTGATACACTTTTTGCAGGAAATAGCATATTTCTTGTGTGAATAAATATTTGAAGAAACTTTTAATTGAAACTTTATTTTTAGAAAACATTTTGAATTGAAGCCTACTTATTTTCATTTTCATAGTCTGAAAGGCTTTAAGGAGAAAATTATAGAATTAATGATTATAATTTATTGACCTTATATCCAGGTAAAAATCTTTCTATTGAAGATGAAAGAAAATCAAAATCAATAGAAAGAAAAGTTTTTAAACCTTTTTTTTCTTTAAAAATAAGCTGAAAGAAAATAGTGTATGAAATAGTAATTTTGTGTGTGGGTGGAAACCAAACATGTTCAGTTCCTAAGTTGTGTCCCACTCTTTGTGACCCCATGGACTGTAGCCTGCTAGGCTTCTCTGTCCCTGGGATTTCCCAGGCAAGAATACGGGAGTGAGTTGCCATTTCCTCCTCCAGGGGATCTTCCTGACACAGAGATCAAACCTGCATCTCCTACATTGGTAGGTGGATTCTTTAGCACTGAGCCACATGGGAAGTCCACGTAGAAACCAAAGTTAAGGGTTTAAAAGAACAGAGCTGATAAAAATTATTTCTCATCTAAAAAGAAATTCATAGGAAAGAAGTCTAGGAAAATTATTACATTTTATAAAATATGTTTGAGTTCCTAGGACTTGCCAGGTACATATCTGTGCAGCACTGTCTTTGCTGTAAGAAAATCTTTTATAAGAAAAATCCTTGAAATTAATGGAGTTAGCATTCAAATGAAAGAAGAAAATAAGCAAATAAATGTGTGAGATGTCAGAAGCTGATGAGTAGTATAAGGAAAAATAATTGAAGGATAAGGGGATTGAAGGGCAAACTCCAGGAGATAGTGAGGAACAGAGAGGCCTAGCCTACTGCAGTCCATGGGGTCACAAAGAGTCAGACACACCTTAGTGACTGAACAACAACAAGGGATTGTGATAAGAAATTGCTACTTTGTACAGAGGGACCTGACAATTAGTATGTTTGAAAGCTGACAACGGAAAGCAGAAAAAATGCTGGAGTAAAACAGTCGGAGAAGGCAATGGCACCCCACTCCAGTACTCTTGCCTGGAGAATCCCAGGGACAGGGGAATCGGTGGGCTGCCGTCTATGAGGTCGCACAGAGTCGGACACGACTGAAGTGATGCAGCAGCAGCAATAAAACAGTAGATATTTGCTGGAAGAGTCTGGGGGCAGAAAGAAGAACACATGCAAAGTCTGTATAATGAGAGAATATTCATGTTCAGAGAAGCTAGTAGATTGGGGGAGGGACAGAAGCAACAGAGAAGGGTTGGAAGGTTGGTAGGACAAGGAAGGAGTTCACACAGCCATAGAAACATCTGGATTTTAATCTGGGTAAATATGAAGTGAATCACGGGACTTGAGCTGACATAATCTGGCTCTTTTTCAGGGCAATTTATGGAAAACAGAGTGAAGGGAATGGTTCTGTTTTTATATTTTTTCTTCCATTTTTCTGTGTCCAGTTTTCCATCCCAACTGGCACATTTCTTCCCTTGTACTCCTTCAGGGGCTGAAATCAATTAGCAATATCCTGATTGTACTTCAGAGTATATATCTTTGCTTGGCTGGACGCCTTAACATTTGATTATGTGTATTGCAAATTTGTATACATCTTATTTGACTTTAACTTGAATATTTGTATTTACTAGGATGCAATAAACATTAAAGTATAATTTGTTTTCACACATATGCACATATACACATTGATACTAACAATAAACACTATTCATAATCTTAATCCTCAATTATGACACAATTTTTTATTCTCTTTTATTTTTTAATTGCCAGATCATTCAAATTCAAATAATCCAAATTCAGATAGATAATTTAAGAATGTATGTTAGTGGTACTTCCTATTTTTTTAAATAAAATTCAGTTTGAAACAGCTGGGCTAATTTTCACAGATATGTTTAAAAATTGTTTAATATTTCTGCAAATTTAATTTTTTGTTTCAAGCTTTCTTTTTTTTTTTAATTTTTTTTATTATTATTATTTTTTTTAATTGTTTTTGCCATACATTGTCATGATATCACCATGGGTTTACATATGCTTCCCCTCCGGGTCCCCCCTCCCTCCTCCCTCCCCCCCGGGAAATCTCGCTGCACCAGTCCCGAGCATCAATCCTGGGCTGGCGATTGATTAGACACATGACAATTAACATGCTTCAATGCCCTTCTCCCATATCATCCCACCCTTACCCTCATCCACAAAGTCCACGAGTCTATTCTATACATCTGCGTTCCTTTTGCTGTCTCGTATGTTGGGTTCTAGTTACCGTCTTTCTAAATTCCACATATATGCGTTAATATACTGTATTGTTGTTTTTGCTTCTGGCTTACTTCACTCTGGATAATGGGTTCCAGTTTCGTCCATCTGAGTAGAATTGCTTCAAATGAATTTTTTTTTTAATGCTGAGTAATATTCCATTGTGTATATGTACCACAGCTTTCTTATCCATTCGTCAGTTGATGGGCATCTAGGTTGCTTCCATGTC
>ML663566.1:7695148-7715459 GCA_007570785.1 Antilocapra americana | reverse complement strand
AACACTGATGAAAGAAATCAAGGAGGACACAAACAGATGGAGAAATGTGCCGTGTTCGTGGATTGGAAGAATCAATATAGTGAAAATGAGTATACTATCCAAAGCAATCTACAGATTCAATGCAATTCCTATCAAGCTACCAGAGGTCTTTTTCAAAGAATTAGAACAAATAATTTCTCAATTTGTATGGAAATACAAAAAACCTCGTATAGCCAAAGCAATCTTGAGAAAGAAGAATGGAACGGGCGGAATCAACCTACCTGACTTTAGGCTATACTACAAATCCACAGTCATTAAGACAGTATGGTACTGGCACAAAGACAGAAAGATAGATCAGTGGAACAGAATAGAAAGCCCAGAGATAAATCCACGCATCTATGGACACCTTATCTTTGACAAAGGAGGCAAGAATATACAGTGGAGAAAAGACAACCTCTTTAACAAGTGGTGCTGGGAAAACTGGACAGCCACTTGTAAAAGAATGAAACTAGATCACTTTCTAACACCATACACAAAGATAAACTCAAAATGGATCAAAGATCAAGCTTTCTTTTATTCTGTAGTATATCTTTCAGTCTTTTGAAGTGTACATGAGCAGTGTTTGTCTTTTCTTACTTCTAAACTGCATTGTTAGTTATGTGACTGTGGATGAACGGCTGCTGCTGCTGCTGCTAAGTTGCTTCAGTCGTGTCCGATTTTGCGACCCCATAGACAGAAGCCCACCGGGCTCCCAGGTGCTTGGGATTCTCCAGGCAAGAACAGTGAAGTGGGTTGCCATATCCCTCTCCAATGCATGAAAGTGAAAACTGAAAGTGAAGTTGCTCAGTCGTGTCTGACACTTAGTGACCCCATGGATGGAAAATCCCCCATCCATGGGATTTTCCAAGCAAGAGTACTGGAGTGGGGTGCCATTGCCTTCTCTGGAATGAACTGCTAAGTATATCTAATTTTGCTTAAACTACCATTCCAAATTTAAACTACAGTTCCAAATGTTTCCATCTCAAATGTTTTTTTTTTCTAATCAGTGGAGATCAAGAAGAAATACATCTTGAATACTATGAATATAAAATGTTTATGAGACCTCTTACAAGAAAAAAATACCGCATAAGTTGTGTAAACTTGTTTGGCTCATTTCAATGTAACTAAATTAGACGTTCTGTAATTGTCTAACTCCAAAAAAAGATTCTAGTATCCATCCAAGTTATTTTTCAGCAGTAACACTTTCCAATACAATTTTTGCTGACAACAACATACTTTTCATTTGATCTCTAATTTCTTAAGGTTGAAAAACATCCTTGCCATGTCATTCAAAACAATTGCGTACACCCACAGAGAGCAAACTCTGAATGAAATGGCATGACCTACTAGTCTTATCACAAATCTGATATCTTAGACTGACATTAGTGGCAGCCACCATTTAACTAGGTCAGTTTCTAAGGGAAAAAATAAAGTGGAAACAAAAATTGTCCAATTTTTTTTTATATCAATTGAAATGTTGAGTGTGATTGGCAGAAGAAGCAGATTCAGAGTAGTGATTCAATAAATGGATTTGTCTAACTTGACCCTGAGCACTCACTCTGGGTTACCTGCAAAATGAGCTCCCTGGTGCTGGAGGAACAGCCTCACTGCCCCTCCCCTCATCCTCAAAAGGGAACACCCTGAAGATAATATCCCTGTTGGATTTTTAGTTAACCCCACACTGGAACATCCCGCCTTTGCCACAAATTCTCAAGAACAGAGCAGCTGGTATTGTCCAGAAATCTCTTAGACAGCTGACACTCCAAGGTTAGACTGTTTGCTGTCCAATTTTAGACTGCTTGGTGTCACACAGTTCAGCTTTTATTCCTTTTAGCAAAGTTGCTTTCACTCCTATGCCCTGATGGGGAACAGTGTAGCAGCAGTAGTAGTTCCTGCGCTGGGACATAAACCCAAGTCTCCTCTGCCCATGTCACGGTAGACACAATATAGGAGCCCATAAGTGATGAGAAGTCGATAACTTCTGGAATTCATAGATGGAAAAAAGAAGTTTGTTATTTTGACTTGCCTAAATATCCTTGAATCAGAGTTTAAAGATTAAAATAAGGATATGCATCTCTCTCTTCATCTATTCATCTACCTTATATAAAAATATACATTTATACATATATTATTATTTATCATATAAAACCTTTGAAAGTATTACATGTATAGTTTGTATATTTGAATAGTTTTGGATATATATAGATATCACACACATGTATACATTTTTGGTTTCCCAGGTGGCGCTAGTGGTAAGGAACCCACCTGCCAATGCAAGAGACCTAAGAGATACAGGTTCAGTCCCTGGGTGGGAAAGATCCACTGGAGGAGGTCATGGCAGTTCACTCCAGTATTCTTGCCTGGAGAATCCCCATGGACATAGGAATCTTGTGGGCCACAGTCCACAGAGTTGCAAAGAATTGGACACGACAGAAGCGACTGAGCACCAGTATGCATTTAAACAAAATATTCTCATACTTCCATAAAACATTAATAAGCAGAAACTTCAAAATAGAGTTGAGGGACCAGAAGGGGGAGCTCTCGTGCTCTATAAAGAAAACAGAATCCGAGAGGAAGAAGAAAGAGTTGTCTTGTTTCCTGTTCTGGACTTAGCCAATGAAAGAGCAGGGGCTCTTTACTTACTGTAGATCTCCTTTTCCCTCCCTATAAAATTCCCTTACCCTGTAGGGACTTGCACGTAGCTCGCTGTGGTTATAGGCCCTGAACTGCACCTCTCTTAGTCCGCTGATCCTGACTAAGCCCATCTTTGCTGGAGAAATTACTGGCAGTCTATTTATTGTAGATCAACATTTCCATATTATATTGACTTTAATGTTGTGGTTACTTAATATATTATTTGCCACTGCTTTTAAAGTATAACAATTTTAACAGAGTTGTATTACAGTGATGTTAGACTTAACCTGAATTTAGATCTTTGTATTGTTTTTATCCTAACAGAATCTTTCGATACAAAAGTGTAGATGTATATCAAAGGATTTCTAAAATAATTTAAACACTGTTTTTTATAGATATATAAATAATAGATAAAAGAAATATTTTAAAATCTTACAAAATATTAGTAACATTAATCGTATTAATATCAATAACTTAATAGTTATGTTTGTTGCATCTGAGCTTAAAATGATGACTTAAAGACTTTTAAAGTATAGATTTCAAATAACATCTGTGATTTACATGTTATGTAAAACCAAACAAGGCACTGAAACTTGACAGTTATGTTCTACTTTTGACAATATCCAAAATCTAGAACTATTTGCTTTATTAACTTTTGATTGAAAAATGCAGTAAAACCTTATATATATTGAATTCAAGATCCCTAACAACCTATCATTTCTCAGAAATATGCATAGCATAATAAAATTTGGTGAGACCAGTGTTATTTTATTATATGGAAGCTTCATCAGTCTTCAAGCTTTTTAATAAAGATTTCCCAGTTCATTTGGTTAAGAATTCACATTATATGTTTAATCTGAACTGCATGCCTCCAGCAAATGCTCTTGAGTATAACAAGTTTCAAAATGGAAAGTTGAAGTGTTGCTTGAATATCTTACAGTCAATTAGAGTAAATACAATTACCTTTTTAAATTAATAGGATCTGGTAGTACAAGTATCGACTGTATTGTGCTGTTTTAAATATAAATTGGTGTGATGTTAGACACAGGAGTTAAACCCAGACCTTTCACTTTCCTGAATTCTTTTGCTTTCTAAAATGTTAACAAGTGGTATGCCAAAGTATCAGTACCTTCAGTAAGTTAAATAAACCTAACTACTTGTACAGATTGTCTTATGTTGTCCTTTAATGAAAAGTTGTGAGATTGTACATTATCTGAATTCTTATTCATAGGGTGGGAGAAAAGTTCTTTGCTCCTTTCTACCTCCTAGACAAAGTTGAAGATTCCTTAAAGTCTTGTTAGACAAAAGCAAAAACAGAAAAACAAGAAAACCCCACAAACACATATATTCCTAGGTAAAATGTAAAATAATTTATATTATTTCAGTGCAGAAGAGCAAATTGATGATAATATACTATATTCCTGCTTTCCAGACAGGTGAGGAATTGTCCACTTTGAGGTTATTTTGCAACTCTAATATGAAGATACAAAGCCCAAACTGCCATAAAAATTTGATGTATGGGCCTAGTTATTTTAAAAATTTTATGTTTTAGCTTTTAAGTATAGTATACAAGGGTGATGATGTAAGTGAAAAGATAGAGTAAGGAATTCTGAAATTCTTTCATAAATAAAATCAATGTGAAAACTTGCAAAATTCTCAGAACCAATGTTTTCAAAGCTCTAAAAATTGCCTAAAGACTCAGGAATCTAAGAGCATTTATTTAAGAAAAAAAGTGCTGAGCCTTGGTAATTACTGTGACCTTTGTGTCATTTTAGTTTGCGCCATTTATATTTGTATTTCTCTAGCTCTTTTAGAAGTCTTAAAAAATAATGCTCTGCAAGCATAGTGAAAACCAGCACCTGGCAACCACTGAAGTGGGATAAACAAAGTTGGCTCTTCTTCAAAGCTATATTTTCAAAGAGAATTATAGCTCATATATTTGGTGTTTCCTTGGAAAATCCCAATTTCAAGTCTGCCTTTGTTTCCTCTGATTTGGAAGTCACCCAAGACCCAGAGTCATTTATCAAAAATTGTTAGAGGCAATGGTTTGATGTTTTAGCTTCCTGAACATGTAGATGACAGTTGGGGCAAATAGTAGGCTAACTAAAAAGATGAAAAACAAAAACTGGAAGGTGAGATGTCTATATGCACTTTGAAAAATGCTGATATATTTTTGGAAATCTAGAAGGCCATAGGCAGGTACAGAATTTTGTGCAAGCCCAAGGCCCTGGACATGTTTAGGAAACACCTGAAAAAGCCCTCAGTGTCACATCTGTTTGGCCTTGAGCCTCCATGCAAGCAGGAAGTGAAAGCTAAGGCATAATTGCTATTCATCTGGTTGAGTGTTAAAGACATACCATAAAACATACATAGAGCACCTTGGCAAACACTGGAGATCTATTGGTTCCACGTGTTTAACAAATTTAGTAGTTAAACGACCACTAAGTTACTTAGTTCACATATGACAGAGAGTATAGATTTTGCAGACTACATTTAGAAAAGTCACTAAACAAATAAATAATTGACATTGTCAGAGAAATTAAGGAAGACCTAAAAAATGTAAAGACATGTCATGTTGATGGATTGGAAGGTTTGATATTGTTAAGATGGCTAAATTCCCCTATTTATGTATAGGTTCATTTCAATCCATATCAAAATCCCAGGAGTCATTTTTATAGAAATTGACAAATGTATCCTAAAATTTATATAGTAAGACAAAGGACACAAACAGTGAAATCAATCTTTAAAAAAAAGTGCAAATTTGAAGAATTCATACTTCCTGGTTTCAAAAGTGACTACAGACTTACCATTATCACCATAGTGTATTTCTGGCATAAGGATAGAGATATAGATCTTTGAAGAAGAATTAAAATCCAGAATAAATTCTTGATATCTTTGAGAAATTGATTTTAGACAATAGGAAAATAGTCCTTTCAACAAAGGGTCTTGGGACAATTGGATATCTCCTTATGAACTCAAAATGCATCAAAGGCCCAACTATACCTCTTGTGAGTGCTAAGTCATTTCAGTTGTGTCCAACTTTTTGCCACCCCAGGGACTGTAGCCCACCATGCTCCTCTGTCCATGGGATTCTTCAGGCAATAATACTGGAGTGGCTTGCCATTTCCTCCTCCAGGGAATCTTCCTGATCCAGGAAGGGATCAAACCTGCATTTCCTGCAGCTCCTGCATTGCAGATTCTTTACTGCTTGAGCTACCAGGGAAACCCTAAAAAAGTGACTCATCCCCTTGCGAATGGGGCAGAACTTGAACCTGAAATCTTCTGATATACCTCTTAAAACCAGAGAAATCATAAACAAACAAACAAAGAAGTATATGACTTTGAATATACAATGAATACTTATGTATGATATATAAAAAAAAAGCAAAGGGAAGAAAAAATAGGTAAAGCAGACTTCATCAACATAAAAATCTTGTGGTTTAAAGAACACTATCAAGCAGTGAAAATACAATTTCTTATGATGGTTGAAAAGGTTTACAAATCTTATATTTGACATGAGTCCGGTACCTAGGGGATTAAAATCCAAGAATGATGAGTAACCCAGTGAAAATTTGAGCAATGGTTTTGAATGGCATTTCTTCAAAGAAAACATGCAAATGGCCAAAAACATATGAGAAAACATTAAATATAATTAGCCACTTGGGAAATGCAAATCAAAACACCGTAAAGACAACCTCTGGGATGACTATAATAAACATACAAAACACAAGTGCTGAGGAGAATGTAGAGAAATTGAAACCCTCCATATATCGCTTATAATATAGTTGGTACAGTTATTTGAAAAACAGGCAGTTCTTAATAGAAATTAATAGTTAAATAGCTACTACATGATCCAGCAATTCTACAACTGGGTACACTCCTTCCAAAATTGAAAATATATGCTCATGTGAAAACTTGGACATGAATATTCATAGTAGCATTATCCACTATAACTTAAAGTTGAAACAGCCCAAATTCTCTCAGTTGCTGAATAGATAAATAAATTGTGGTATTTCTGTGCAATGGATATTTTTATCCATAAAAAGGAATGAATTACCAATAAGGGTGCAACACGAATGAACCTTGAAAATATTATACAAAGGTTAAGAATCCAGACACAAATAGCCACATATTGTATGACTGCATTTACATTAAATGTGAAGAATCCATATAGACACAGAGTGGATTCATTTTTTCAGGGTCTGGAAGTGGTGAGTGAGAAATAATTGAAAATGGGTATTCTGTTTCTTTGGGGAATGATAGAAATATTCTGAAATTAGATAGTGATAATGGTTACCCAGTTGTGACTATGCTAAGAACCATTTTTTGCAATGAAAACTGAATTATGTATCAATTTAACAAAAGTACTGATGCCAGAAAGACTGACTCTGCCATTCAACTCTGCTGTGATATTGGCTACTATTTATCATTTATTTGCTAAAATTCTGCATCTCCAACATATCATAACATTCTTTATAATATTGTTAGGAATATATGAGATAATACACGTGCTTTTTACCATACAATGGTTATGAAATACAATAGAATACAATAATTATGGATATTTATTATAATTTTAATATGTTCCATCCTTTTCATATCAGCGTTACACAGACTGAATAATGTTATACTATCATAATTTACTGAGGAAAGTATTATTATTAATCTCATTTAATGGAGAATAAAATGAGGGGCAGAGATTTTAAGGAAATAACCCAAGGTGACTCATGTGGGTGGAAGAACTCGGTCATAAACTTGGGTAACCTAATCCCAGTGTAAGGGACCACATTGCCACAATCTTGATTCCATGCAGAATGGGCATTGCTTCAATGGAGAGGGTAAAGGATTTTTTCTTTCAGTTCAGTTCAGTTCAGTTGCTCAGTCATGTCCAGCAATTTGTGACCTACAGCATACCATGGTTCTTGTCCATCACCAACTCCCAGAGCTTACTCAAACTCATGTCCATCACATCAGTAATACCATCCAACCATCTTATCCTCTGTCATTCCTTTCTCCTCCCACCTTCAATCTTTCCCAACATCAGGGTCTTTTCCAAGGAGACAGTACTTCACATCAGGTGGCCAAAGCATTGGAGTTTCAGCTACAGCATCAGTACTTCCAATGAATATTTGGGCTGATTTCCTTTAGGATAGACTGGTTTGATCTCCTTGCAGTCCAAGGGACTCTCAAGAGTCTTCTCCAACATCACAGTTCAAAAACATTAATTCTTCAGTGCTCAGTTTTCTTTATAGTCCAGCTCTCACATCCATACATGACTACTAGAAAAACCATAGCCTTGACTAGATGGACTGCTGTTGGCAAAATAACGTCTCTGCTTTTTCATTTGCTGTCTAGGTTGGTCATGGCTTTTCTTCCAAAGAACAAGCACTTTTTAATTTCATGTTTGCAGTCACCATCTGCAGTGAATTTGGAGCCTCCCCAAAATAAAGTTTCCATTGTTTCCCCATCTGTTTTCCATGAAGTGAGGGGACCAGATGCCATGATCTTAGTTTTCTGAATGTTGAGTTTTAAGTCAACTTTTTCACTCTCTTCTTTCACTTTCATCAAGAGGCTCTTTAGTTCTTCTTCACTTTCTGCCACAAGGGTGGTGTCACATGCATATCTGAGGTTATTGATATTTCTCCTGGCAATCTTGGTTTCAGCTTGTGCTTCATATAGCCTGGTATTTCTCATGATGTACTCTGCATATAAGTCAAATAAGCAGGGTGACAATATACAGCCTTCACATACTCTTTTCCCAATTTGGAACCAGTCTGTTGTTCCATGTCCAGTTCTAACTGTTGCTTCTTGACCAGCATGCAGTTTTCTCAGGAGCCAAGTAAGGTTGTCTGGTATTCCCAACTCTTTAATAACTTTCCACACTTTATTGTGATTCACACAGTCAATAAAACAGAAGTAGATGTTTTTTTTTTTTTTTTTGGAATTCTCTTCCTTTTTAGATGATCCAGTGGATGTTGGCAACTTGATATCTGGTTCCTCTGCCTTTTCTAAATCCAGCTTGAACATCTGGAAGTTCACAGTTCATGTACTGTTGAAGCCTGGCTAGGAGAACTTTGAGCATTACTTTGCTAGTGTGTGAGATGAGTGCAATTGTGCAGTAGGTTGAACATTCTTTGGCATTGCCTTTCTTTGGGATTGGAATGAAAACTGACCTTTTTCTGTCCTCTGGCCACTGCTGGGTTTTCCAAATTTGCTGGCATAAAGAGTGCAGCACTTTCACAGCATCATCTTTTAGGATTTGAAATAGCTCAACTGGAATCTATCACCTCCACTAGCTTTGTTTGTAGTGATGCTTTCTAAGGCCCACTTGGCTTTGCATTCCAGTATGTCTGGCTCTATGTGAGTGATCACACCATCATGGTTAACTTGGTCATGAAGATCTTTTTTGGATAGTTCTTCTCTGTATGGTTGCCACCTATTTTTAATATCATCTGCTTCTGTTTGGTCCATACCATTTCTGTCCTTTGTTTCCATCTTTGGATGAAATGTTCCCTTGGTAGCTCTAATTTTCTTGAAGAGATCTTTAGTCTTTTGCATTCTATTGTTTTCCTCTATTTCTTTGCACTGATGACTGAAGAAGGTTTTCTTATCTCTCCTTGCTTTGCTTTTGAAATCTACATTCAATGGGTATATCTTTCCTTTTCTCCTTTGCCTTTTGCTTCTCTTCTATTCACAGCTATTTGTAAGGCCTCCTCAGAAAACCATTTTGCCTTTTTGCATTTCCTTTCCTTGGGGATGGTCTTGATCCCTGCCTCCTATAGAATACCAGGAACCTCTTTCCATAGTTCTTCAGGCACTCTGTCTATCAGATATAATCCATTGAATCTATTTGTCACTTCCACTGTATAATCATAAGGGATTTGATTTAGGTCATACCTGAATGGCCTAGTGGTTTTCCCTACTTTATTCAATTTCAGTCTGAATTTTGCAATATGGAATTCATGATCTGAGCTACAGTCAGCTCCTGGTCTTTTTTGCTGACTATATAGAGCTTCTCCGTCTTTGGCTGCAAAGAATATAATCGATCTTGATTTCAATATTTACCATCTGGTGATATCCTTGTGTAGAGTCTTCTTATGTGTTGTCGACAGAGCAAGTTTGCTATGACCAGTGTGTTCTCTTGGCAAAACTCTGTTACCCTTTGCCCTGCTTCACTTTGTCCTCTGAGGCAAAACTTGCTTGTTACTCTGGATATCTCTTGACTTCCTACTTTTGTATTTCAGTCACCTACAATGAAAAGAACATATGTTTTCGGGTATTAGTTCTAGAAGGTCTTGTAGGTCATATTAGAACCTTTCAACTTCTACTTCTTCAACATTACTGGTTGGGGCAGACTTGGATTACTGTGATATCTAATGATTTGCCTTTGAAATGAACAGAGATCATTCTATTGCTTTTGAGATTGCATCCAAGTACTGCATTTTAGAATCTTTTGTTGACTATGGTGGCTACTCCATTTCTTCTAAGGAATTGTTGCCCATAGTTGTCGATACAATGGTCATTTGAATTAAATCAGCCCTTGCCAGTCCACTTTAGTTCACTAATTCCTAAATTGATGTACACTGTTGCCATATCCTGTTTGACTACTTCCAATTTACGTTGATTCATGGACCTAACATTCCAGGTTTCTGTGCAGTATTGCTCTTTATAGCATTAGACTTTACCTCCATCACCAGTCACATCCACAACTGGGTGTTGTTTTTACTTTGGTTCCATCTCTTCATTCTTTCTGGAGTTATTTCTTCGTTGTTCTCCAACAGCATATTGGGCACCTACTGACACGGGGAGTTCGTCTTTCACTGTCCTATCATTTTGCCTTTTCATACAGTTCATGGGGTTCTCAAGGCAAGAATACTGCAATGGGTTGCCATTCCCTTCTCTAGGGCATCTTCCTGACCCAGGGATCTAACACAGATCTTCTGCATTGCAGGCATTTTTCTTTTTTACCATCTGAGCCACCAGGGAATAGAAAATAAAGTAGAAACTGAATCAAAAACAATATAAGAATGAAATGTTTTGAATGAAAAGAAACTATAAACTTCCAAATTATATTTCAGTTTTCTGAATCACAAATATGATAATAAATCGAACTGTTGAAAGAAAATTCTTACACAATGGAGTACTGAAACTGTTTGATTTCATTTCCAGGGTTCCCAAGAGCTCTGGTACCACAGTCCTTTATATCTCAGTGCAGAAAGGATTTCAGCGATGGGCAAAGAGATAGATTAAAAATGATGTATCAGATTAGAATGCTTCTAAGGTTTATAAGAAATCAGGTAGGCACTGCCCTGCCTCAAGTACTCAGTGCATGTGTGCTGCTGTTTTCATGATCGAAGGATAACAGAGGAGAATGAGAAGACCTTTTTGGCTTTCTTGTGCACCCATCATGCTTCCATCATCAGTTACTTCCCCAGGTTGGGCAGGGGAATTTTCTTGTCCCTATATGGTCAGGCCAGGACTGTCATAGCCCTTTGGGCAAATTCTTTCAAGTCTCAGTATAATGAGGGTCTTTCATTTTGAAAAGACACCTTGTCCATAAATGATTGTTTTTTTGTGTGCACAGAGCATGTCCTGGGGGTCATTAACTTAATGACACCAATGGGCAAGTTGTAGGCCTTACTCTCTATTATTGGTTTATTATTTGGGAGCATTCTACAAAGAACATGTCTTACGGGCAAAGGAGCATGTTTTTGGGGTCTTTAACTCGCTGAGCTCACTGGGCAGGGTGTAGGTCTCATGCCACCATTGTTTTACTGTTTTGAGGTATGTCTCTCATGCTTTTGTTGCCTGGTTTGTTGCTAAGCAATTAGCTGGATTTTATTGTCAAGCTAGTCAATCTTGCTTTGATACCAAGCAACGTGTTCTGCTTTAGGAATCAAGCAAGCCCACATTATTTAAGGATTTCCCCATTGCTTTCTCAAGTGATCATTAATCTTATTGTAGTCTCCCAAAGCCCCCTAAAGTTCCTTCTCTAACTACAGCTCCCTAATGGGGTTTCTTAGCCAACTTTTGAGTATCCAGTTCTAATCCTCTCAGTACCATTTGTTTGAAATTGAGTTTGTTATCATTTCTTAAAAGGTCAATCAATTTATCTCTAGAAACAATATCAGTAATAGTACAGATGCTGTGGCAACTAATTAAGACAAGCACAATCTTTCTTGAACTTAAATCTCTTTAATTTGCAAAGCATATTTTACATACTGACAACTATCCTCTTTCTTAATTATAATATAATGAAATAACATTATTTTCAAAAACACTGTTTGTAATAAATCAAAGTCAAACTACTAAAACTTTTAAATCTCAGTTTTCAAATCTTTAAATTAGTGTCAGTCACACTTATTTTTCAGGGTTGTGTGAACAGCTAAAAATGAATTCACACATGGCAAATAGTAGGCATGAAGTGGGCAATTATTAAAAATCATTTCTATATTATAATAATACCTCAAATATTTTAAAGCAGTCATTTTGTACCTTAATTTAGTAGATACATAATTATATGTGTGCATGCTCAGTCACTTCAGTTGTCTTATTATTTGTGACCCTATGGGTGGACTGTATCCTGTCAGGCTCCTCTGTCTCTGGGATTCTCCAGGCAAGAATACTGGTATGGGTTGTCTTGCCCTCCTCCAGGGGATCTTCCTCATCCAGGTATCAAACCCACATTATGTCTCCTGCGTTGGCAAATGGATTCTCTACCACAAGTGCCCCCTGGGAGGCCCCAGATTTATAATTATAAATAGATTGATATTTTATATATGTAACTATATACAGTTTTATAGTAAGTAAAAAACATACAAAGGAACCAAATGTTCTACTTTTAACTGAAGCATTTAAATCTACATTTAAATTAATTTTGATTTAACTTTACAATGTTTATCCAATTCTACACTAATAATGTATAGAATAAAATACTTTAATAATTTAGTATTTTTTCCAGCCTTATATAAGGTATGAAATGTCTATGTGGATCCAGAATTAATGTTGGATGGGCAGATGTTTTAAAATCACAATTCACATTTAGATGGAAAAATTGAGAATGTGTTCAGTAATACAAAAGTTGTTTCTTTTAGATGAAAATATTTAAAACATCGCAAAATATACTTTTTGTAGGTGTTCAAGAGTAATTCTTTCCACTCTGTATAAGATAAAAACAAAATAAAAATAAATAATAAACACATACTACTTATAAACCACAGTTGATCTCAATAAGAAAATTACATTAAACTGCTTGATAATAATCTGAAATTTATGCCTATCTAGGGGATGTCAGCCAACATTTTTGTAAACACCAAATTTTAATGAAATGGAGCACAGATCATTTATAAATCAACATATTTTAGCAAAACATTTGAAAAAGTATAAGCATAGCCATTGGAAATGAGCCAACACTTTTTTTTTCTTTTAGTTGTCAGAGAAGGATATGCCTTATGCAATTTTGTAGTTGCTGTAGTATCTTGAAGAATTTTTTCTTTTATAACTGAACATATTACAAGTATATGCTATTCCATAGTGATATCATAATGAATTCATGGGTGATATACATGGGTGTGTTCAGTTCAGTTCAGTTCAGTTGCTCAGTCATGTCCAGCTTTTGCAACCCCGTGAACTGCAGCATGCCAGGCATTCCTGTCCATCACCACCTCCCAGAGCTTGCTGAAACCCATGTCCACTGAGTCAGTGATGCCATCCAACCATCTCATCCTCTGTCGTCACCTTCTCTTCTTGCCTTCAATCTTTCCCAGAATCAGGGTTTTTTCCAACAAGTCAGTTCTTCGCATCAGGTGGTGAAAGTATTGGAGTTTCAGCTTCATGGTGTGTATATATGGGTGTGTATATGCATGTAAAATTATTTACTTGTTTGCACATGCGTGTGCTATTTGCAACCCCATGGACCATAGCCAGGCTCCTTTGTCCTTGGAATTTTCAGGCAAGAATACTGGAGTGGGTTGCCATTTCCTACTCCAAATACTTGTTTAGAACTGTTATAATAAAGCTTAAACTTATTCATTGCACTCCTGATATACTAATTAATTTTTTATATTTGTATCAGGTAACATTTCAAGCAGAAGAAATGTTTTAGTATTTCATTTTTATAATTTCATAGATATGTATTTTATAATTATAATACTTTATAATACTTAATAGAGTGGCTGCATTTACTATTATTTTTTAGTACTCACAACGTCAGCCTGGTGATTACTTTAATTGGTGAAGTTTCCAAGATTTAATTTCATGTGTATAGGCAATGAAGTAAACATCTTTGTTTCCTCATTTTTAATACTTTGTGTCTATGACCAGAACTACACAAGGTTTTGTGCTTTTCAGGACATCCTTTCTCTGAACTACTAAGTTGTAGAAAGCAAAGATGTGTGTGTGTGTGTGTGAAAGTGTAGCTGTGTCTGTACATTTTTGTGTCTCTGATTATCCATGATCTCTATAACAGCTCACTTGTATAACATCGCATGCATTTACAACAATACAAGGAAGAAAGAATACTGTCTTTCCCAAAATGATGTAGAATCAGAAGTCTTCCCAATTGCCTCTGACTCCTTAGCTTTGCTATGGACAATTGACTTTTGCTTTAAGTGATGCAGATAATACTTAAAAGAAAGTGGCCATCCATCCATGCTTGAAAGATTCACTGGAACTACATTGCTAGCTATGAATAGATAAACACACTCGGTGGAGTTTGCAGTGCTAATTAAAAACTGTATATTGGATTGTTTTGAGTTTTCTGCTATAGTATTGTAGGTCTTAGTTGAGATATGCAAGATATTTAGTCGTGGTATGCAAACACTTAGTTGCTGCTTTGGGATCTAGTTCCCTGACCAGAGATGGAGCCTGGGTCCTCTACATTGGGAGAGTGGAGTCTTAGCCTCTGTACCACCAGGGAAGTCCCTTCACCAGTCTCTTTCAATCCTTTCTGTGTTGTTATTTTCACATTTTTACTCCACTACTGCTGTAAGTTCTCAGTTAAGTTCTTGAGCCATCCCAAGGCTATTTTCATTCATGTATAGCTGTCTAACTGTTCTTTATCATGGGGAAAAGAAGTTTGGTATCCTTTATTTTGTCATCTTGTTGACATTTCATCCTTGGGATCCAAGGTCTATTAATATATTTAATTTTTTTGTTAATTACAAGATTATATATGTTTGTCACAACTCATAGAACTGTGTGTAAAAGTTGGATTTTATTGTATATAAAATATGTCTCATTAAATATAATATGTAAGGTCCCTTGAATTTTGCATCAATATTTACCAAATTTCATTTATTCTAACTACTCAGCAGGGTCCTAGATAAAAGTGATTTTTCTTACGCAAATGCTAAAAGCTACGTAAAACTTCATTGTATGATTGACACAAGCCTGCCCTTGTAGTTGAATATGGTTTACTGGAGCAAAACACGTACATGCAAGGTTGCCAAAAATGAGCATTCTCAAAACACATTGAAACTAATAGTGCCACATCCTCACACAGAGAAAGAACAACTCAGAGATTTTATTTTATATATTGTTGGAAATTTGTCCTTTGACTGTCATCCATTTTATACATGAACCATTAAGTCTGCTAATTTCTCAGTATAAGGGTAAGAGGGCAGTACTTTCTTTGTCAACTACGATTTACTCTCAAATGCTTCAGTACAGGAAAATGTAAAATGTTAATTTCATAAATGCACATAATGAACGTTTGATTTTATGCCACTTTTTTCTATCTTTCCATGGAAAACTCACTAGAAGAGAAAAAATATGGTGGATTTAAAAAATCACTTTCTAAATGTTATATAACTTTTCCTTCAGAAAGACTTTTGATGGCATGTTAAAACAGTATAACCACAGAATGAAGATTTCAAGAATTGTTCAATATCTTTATGATATAGGTAAAAATAACACTGGAGGTTAAAGAGGAGAAAAAGAAGGTAATTAGATTAAAAACTTTTATTATTATAATGATTGCTTTTTGTCAGTTACTTTAATTATTTTCTTTTTGCATTTAGAAAATTTATATTTTCCCTTTTCTAGTCTCACCAGTATCATAACCACAAGTATGACCTTCTCTTAGAATGCCCAAATTTTAATAATTTCCCTTATTTATGATCTTTTATCATGATATATGTTAATCCAACACATCCTTAATATTCTGCATGTTTGTAAAATATGTAGTGAGCTGAATTAGGATTTTTCTATTTACTGTCTGGTAACATTGCTTTTAGGACATTATCTATAAACCTCTAGTCAACTTTGATGATGAGAGTATTCAATAGTGATTATTTAAAATGCACATGATTTTTAGAAGGTAAGACCAATAAAGTTGCTTTAGTAAGAGTAAGATATAATCAAACCAGACTTGAAATAATAGTGCAACAATGTTTTGTTGGAAGGTGAGACAGCTAATCTTAAGGGTTTTCTACATATTTAAGTAGGAAAAATCCTTTATGTCTTACATAGCTTAAGAATAAAGTTAATTTGATTATAAATTTGATTAATAAACATAATCGAAGGTTAAGAATAATCAAAAGGGATAATGAATTGTCTTGTCTAGACCCCAGTACTCACATATGAGAACATAAACACATTCCATTTGTACATACTTCTCTTCTCATTAAAATTCATAGTCAGTCTAATGCTTGTAAACAAGAAGGTTTATGCTGAAGTATTTGAACAGATGGAGCACAATAACGTGGGGGGATTCCCTCCCGAGTCTCCTGCAGTTTCATGAGGTGGCCTGTCTCGTTTTGTTAGTAACATGAAATAGGAGAAGGAATAGAAGGAGGATGTAGAACGAGACGACAGTCAGGAATGAGAGGAGGTATGGCATAATTTGGGAAGGGTCGACAGAACGTAAGAGGCAGTCAGCTTCTGTTCACGCTCATCGGTTAGCAGGGAAAACGGAGTTCAGACTTCCAGTTATGTGTCTGTCCTTCCCTGGATTATTCCTCAGCTACTAAGTTCTTCTTCACGATGGTTTAAAGATTGTTCTATTTGCGTATTATTTTGAATCTAATATTAATCATGCATATTTCTGTACACCAGTTATTTACTTGGTTATATACAACATTTAGTATAAGTTATCTTTGCCCAATTTCTTGGGTATTAAATGATTTTGTTGTTCTAGTTTGCATTTCCAATGCTTTAAAGAGGTTGAGAGGCCCTTTATGTGTTTATTTGCTATTTATAGTGGAGGTCTCTCAGTCATGTTGGACTCTTTGCAACCCCATGGACTGTAGCCTGCCAGGCTCCTCTATCCATGGAATTTTCCAAGCAAGAATACTGGAGAGGGTTGCCATTCCCTTCCCCAAGGGATCTTCCCAACCCAGGGATTGAACCCAGGTCTCCTGCATTGCAGGCGTCTTCTTTACCATCTGAGCCACCAGAGAAGCCCAAAAAGTGCATGCTTAGTCACTGTCATTCCGACTCTTTGTGACCCATTGAACTGGACCCATAGCCCTCCAGGCTCCTCTGTCCATGGAACCTGGACATTAATTTATAATTTATATAACCTGGATATTATATTATATATTATACATATATATACATATTATATATATATATATATATACACACACACACACACATATATTATATATATATATATATATAGGCCAAAAAGTTTTTCTGTAATATCTTATTGAAAAGCCTGAATGAACTTTTTTGGCCAAAAAATAATTTACTCTGCTGTGTATTGTCATTCATTGTCCTTATGTGTATTTTGAATAATACTAATGTAGCTATGGTTTATGTTTTATTTTGACACAACACCTATTTTAGAAATAATTCTCTAACAGAATTTTTAATGATATTTCCTACACTTTCTGATCCCAGTTTCCAATATTCATACTTCAATCTTAATCAATTTTAATTTATTCTGTGCCTAGACTGATAGTAAGTTACTGTCCTTTCCTTTAACTATTTTACACAAGATTGTTTTCTAATTGTTGGTTTAATGATATTTTCCTACTGAACAATGATACGGATTACTTTTTCATGTGATTACCCGAGACACTTGTCTGTTTTCTGTTGTGAGGATTTTATTCAAGTAATTTACTTTTGTGAAGGGACACTTGCCTATAGGAATTATTTTTATACCCTGGTACAAATTCTAGGAAGTTTTAAATTCTATAAGTACAATGTCATTAAATGAAGTTTTTTTAAGTATATTTTTAAAAAAAATTTAATACCACAATATTTTGACAATCATTGCTTACAGTATCTTGCATAAGAAATATTTAAATAACTTCTAGGTTGCAATGATGTTTTTGTGTGTGTTCAACTGGAAAGCTTAAATTTAAAATTTTAAATCTTTGAATTTAGGTCTCTAATACATCTCAAATTTTACATAAGTTATGAGGCAGGTTTCTTCTTACCATATGAATATTCAGTTGTGCCATCATTATTGTATTAAAAAATTCTTCTTCAAATAAATTGTTTAGCACTTTAAAAAAATCTACTTGTTTTTTAAGTATGTTTTGTTATGTAGACTCTACATTCTGATCCATTGATCTAGTTTTCTTCCTTTATGCCAATGCCACATTCTCTTGATTTCTTTAAGTTTATAGCTAAATTTAACACTACTGAAATGCAAGTTCTTCAACTTTCCCCTTTTTTGGTTTGACCTCCTAGATCTTTACATTTATATGTATATTTTAGTGTCAATTTCT
This sequence comes from Antilocapra americana, assembly GCA_007570785.1. Lineage (NCBI taxonomy): Eukaryota > Metazoa > Chordata > Mammalia > Artiodactyla > Antilocapridae > Antilocapra > Antilocapra americana. The sequence goes on along the minus strand of ML663566.1, from coordinate 7,697,127 downwards.
CAATTTGTTGCTACTGTTCAGTCACTTAGTTGTGTGAGTTTTGTAGGCAAAGTAATGTCTTTTTGTGTGTGACTCTTTGTGACTTCATGGACTACAGCACACCAGGCTCTCCTGTCCTTCACTATCTTCCAAGGTTTGCTCAGATTCATGTCCATTGAATTGGGAATGCTATCTAACAATCTTAGCCTCTGCTACCCACTTCTCCTTTTGCCTCCAATCTTTCCCTGCATCAGGATCTTTTGCAATGAATTAGCTGTTCATATCAGGTTGCCAAAGTACTGAAATTTCAGTGTGCTGCACCTACATATCATTTTGGTGAATTATCTAATATATAAACATTTTAATTAACTTGCTTGAGTTTATGACTTTCATCTTTGAAAAATATTAACAATAATATAATTAACAATTTTTCTGCCAGTCTCCTCCTGTCTTTATCTCTCTGTCCTCTTTTTATGGAGTGTGAGTACTTGTTATCCTGCTATACTAGAGTTCTCTGGAGAAATACAATCAGTAGGATGAGTACAGAAATTTGGGGAAAAAAAAAAAAGGTGTGTTATAAGGAAATAACTCACACAATTATGGAGGCTGATAAGTCCCAAACCTGTAGTATAGATACACAAGTTAGAGACCCAAGAAAGCTGATATTGCAATTCCAGTCCAGTGAAAGTCTGTTGGACAGTTCCATCTTGCCTATGGAAGCTGGATTTTTTTTTCTGTTCAGATCTTCAACTGATTTTGAGTCTCATATATGAAAAATCAGCTTACTTTTTTTTTGGCTATGCTGCATGGCTTGTGGGATCTTAGTTCTCCCACCAAGGATCAGACCGATACCCTTGGCAGTGAAAACACAGAGTCCTTCCTACTCACTGAACTTCCAAGGAATTCCTACTGCTTACTTGAAATTCACAGATTTAAATGTTAATCTCATCCAAAAACACTCTCCAAGTTGATACATAAAATAAACCATCATATCTGCTTTATCATCTGTCACAGTTTGCTTTCTTACATTTTTCCTATATTAATTCTTTTTGTTTCAGATAATCTTTTGATTTATTCTCAAATGTACTGATAGTTTATTCTGTTGGGTCTAATATGCCATTTAGCTCAGCCAGGAAAATTATAACATTTTCCATAAACAAATTCCTAAAAGTAAAACTTTGTGATTTAAATTTATGTATTATGGGCTGAGAGAAGCACAGGCTGGAATCAAGACTGCTGGGAGAAATATCAATAACCTCAGATATGCAGGTGACACCACCCTTATGGTAGAAAGTGAAGAGGAACTAAAAAGCCTCTTGATGAAAGTGAAAGAGAGTGAAAAAGTTGGCTGAAAGCTCAACATTCTGAAAACTAAGATCATAGCATCTGGTTCCATCACTTCATGGGAAATAGATGGAGAACAGTGGAAACAGTGTCAGACTTTACTTTTTTGGGCTCCAAAATCACCGCAGATGGTGATTGCAGTCATGAAATTGAAAGACGCTTACTCCTTGGAAGGAAAGTTATGACCAACCTAGATAGCATATTTAAAAGCAGAAACATTACTTTGCCAACAAAGGTCTGTCTAGTCAAGGCTATGGTTTTTCCGGTGGTCATGTATGGTTGTGAGAGCTGGACAGTAAAGACTTCAGAACATCAAAGAATTGACACCTTCAAACTGTGGTGCTAGAGAAGACTCCTGCATCCTCTGTTGTCCCTTCTCCTCCTGCCTTCAATCTTTCCCAGCATCTGGGTCTTTTCCAGTTCTTCACATTGTGCAGCCAAAGATTGGAGCTTCAGCTTCAGCATCAGTTCTTCCAGTGAATATTCAGGGTTGATTTTCTTTAGGATTGACTGGTTGGATCTTCTTGCTGTCCAAGGGACTATCAAGAGTCTTCTGTAGCACCACAGTTCAAAAGCATCAATTCTCTGACACTCAGCCTTTTTTATTGTCCAACTCTCACATCCCTACATAAATACTGTAAAAAAACCATAGCTTT
>ML663566.1:7495522-7695048 GCA_007570785.1 Antilocapra americana | reverse complement strand
CTGGATAATGGGCTCCAGTTTCGTCCATCTGAGTAGAACTGATTCAAATGAATTTTTCCTTAATGCTGAGTAATATTCCATTGTGTATATGTACCACAGCTTTCTTATCCATTCATCAGTTGATGGGCATCTACGTTGGTTCCATGTCCTGGCTATTGTAAACAATGCAGCGATGAACATTGGGGTACACGTGTCTCTTTCAGTTCTGGTTTCCTCGGTATATATGCCCAACAGTGGGATTGCTGGGTCATATGGCAGGACTATTTGCAGTTTTTTAAGGAACCTCCACACTGTTTTCCATAGAGGCTGTACTAGTTTGTAATCCCACCAACAATGTAAGAGAGTTCCCTTTTCTCCACATCCTCTCCAGCATTTATTACTTGTGGATTTTTGGATTGCAGCCATTCTGAGTGGTGTAAAGTGATATCTCATTGTGGTTTTGATTTGCATTTCTCTGATAATGAGTGATGTTGAGCATCTTTTCATGTGTTTGTTAGCCATTTTTATGTCTTCTTTGGAGAAACGTCTGTTCAATTCTTTGGCCCACTTTTTGATTGGGTTGTTTATTTTCCTAGAATGGAGCTGCAGGAGTTGCTTGTATATTTTTGAGATTAATTGTTTGTCCGTTGCTTCATTGGCTATTATTTTCTCCCATTCTGAAGGCTGTCTTTTCACCTTGCTTATAGTTTCCTTTGCAGTGCAGAAGCTTTTAATTTTAATTAGGTCCCATTTGTTTATTCGTGTCTCTGTTTTTTAAAATGCTCCCTAAGTTTGTCATTTCTCAGACTAGTCTATATTTTTTTAATGTAGGTAATTCATATTGTATTGGATTATGTATAAAAAAGACCTTGGAAATTATTTAATTTTACTTAGTTAAGAATTTAATAAATCAAAAAGTGAGACAAAGAAGGGATCTTTTAATTTTTTTTAAATGTGGACACATGATTTTAATGCAAAGAAAACTGACATTGTTAAGATTATAAGTTTAATATGAGTACAAGGAAGAGAATATGATACCAGATTGTATTTTTAAAATTTAATTTAAAACTGTAGGGAAGTATTAGTAGGGTTTTTTGAGTCAAACCACGGGAAGTAGTCAGGAACCTAATAATACTGAAATGCCTTTCATTATTATTTCTCCCTTTGTAATAATTGGGGGCATTCCAAAGCTACTACAACAACTTCATGCCAAAACTGAAATAATTCTGACTCTTACCTACCTAAGTCCCTAATAATATGTGAAACTGTTGCTAGAATATTTATTTTCACCATCTATAATATGAAGAAATGTTCTAATACTTACTGATAATTTATGGTGTTCAAATGATAATTTTGATGATAGCATATGATAAAAATTGTGTCATTACAATAGCTACTAAGGAAAAAAATCACATTAAAAGCAAATATTATGTTTTTTTAAGTATAGAAATGCATTTTGAAGAATTTATGTGGAATGACATCAATTTGGAAACTATCTGGAAGGAATCTATATGCCTTTGAAACTGGGATTTTAAATTGTAAGTAAAGCATAATATGGTCAGTATAAGAATAGAAAGGAAAAGAAACATTTGCATGAGTGTAAGATGATTTAAATGTTTGTCAGGCTTCTCTTCCATTTAGATTTGTTCAAAAGTAATCATTATTATTATTCCATAAAGATGATGAAATTAAGCAATGAAATTTAAGCACTGTAATTTTAAAATTATTTTTATCCATAAGAATTTTAAATTATTCACAGTTTCTTTATGACTCCCAACTCAACATTGTGTTAATCTATAATATCAAATAATTTCATTATTGGCTTTGCTTCAGAATATCTATATGGCTTTCTCCCAAAAAAGCACTCAGTGATTTTTTTTTTTTTTTTGCTTTACCCACTGAATTCTGATACATTTATAAAAAGCATTGAAAATTTGTCCTGAGAATTAGAAAGAGACTGTCTTTGTTAATTATGTCCTTGAACAACTAATACAGATCAAATTGTTGCAGAAAAAAGGGGGAACAATAAATAAAGGAGCATGGTGAGTAAAAAGGGACTTCATTAAACAACTAGAAGTAATTTGCCACTTATCATGAAATTGCCTGATGAACACTTCCAAAATTAATAGTGAGCAAAACTGTCATTGAAAGGTCTTTTAAGTGTTCTTTACAATGACTAGATAGTAATAGAGTGGAAATTACCCAAAAGAGTTATAATAATAAAGCATACAATGTGATTTAATTTGGACTTTTATGAAATAAATTATGTGGATAATGTTGACCTTAAAAACTAATTTGGAAAATAGATATTTTCTATGAGTCAGAATTATATTTGATGGTTTACAATTTCTCAGAAAATAGGAAAGCATAAAAATTAGAGTAAATCACTGACAAATATTTTAACATGAAAAATCAATTCAGGTAAACCATTTTAAGCAAATAATCTCTTGAGGAATGTAGATAATTTTTCTAGAGATCCTCCTTATAGGATATGTCATATTTTTCTTAAGATATATATTTTGAAATAATAGTTAATGAGTATAAATTAACCTTTTAACTTTAACCTGTGTCCAAAGTTAAATGATAATTAACATTATGAATCAGTGGTGCAAAGTTAGGGACAATATTGTGTATCAAGATTATGTAGGAGCAGCTACTTATATATTATGAATGTATATAAATTTAGACAATAGATCACCATTAGAAATGTTGGAATGCAACAGGTGCTGAAAACTGATTAAAATCTCTATAGCCAGTCTAAAGCATTATTCATGCATTTTTTCTAGTAATTTTATTTAATGGAAATTAACTATTTTACCTCAGTTTAGCAATATATTTTAAAATGAAAAAAATAGAACTATTGTAAATCAGATAATTTTGTTTTTCATTCTCTGGCCAGGTTGCAGAAGACCAATTAATCAGATATATGTTACAAAATCAAAGTGAATTAATGGCAAGCAATCACATTGTTTTTACTTTAAAGACATTGGCAAATGAGTGAAAATTTATTATTTAGCACTGTTTGCATTCTGTTTGGAGGAGCAGAATGAAAGAATTTCACAGAGCAGTTTGAAAGGATTTAGAATTTCAGTATTTATGATGATGTATAAAATATATATTTTTTGTGTCTTTCAAGAGATGTATGTTGTTTGTTTAAATAAATATAATGCTAAATTAAGGGCAATGTGTATTCCTGTTAGTTTGCAAAAAGAAGGAAACATATGTATATCTTGAATTTGTGTTTTTTATTTGGATACATTATTAAAGAGAGAGTATAGAATAATATAAAACAGTATAACAAATCTGAAATGTCAAAATAAATGACAATTTTCTCATCAAGCAGGAGAAATCAGAATCTTGACAAATGATCTGTGTGACTATGTGTTTTAAAATCTAACAGTTATATGGCAAAAACAATTAAAAAAAATAATAAATAAAAAAATTAAAAAAAATAAAATCTAACAGTTAAAATTTGCCATAATATTTTCATATATTTGCAAATGTAAGTCATATAAGTTTTATTCTGGGGATACACACAAGATTAGTAGATTAGTCTTCAAAACCAAAAACATTGAAAAGTAGTTAAAAAAAATATTTACAAACATTGAATCAGCCTGTTAGTCATTTATTCATTTAAGCTTAAAAATGTTCATTGAGGTTCTACTTATTATGTTACAGATATTATTGTTCATATGGGAATATACAAGAAAAGAAAGTCTCTTCTATCCTGCACTCTACCATATGCAGGAAGATCCAGATGTTATACAAATCTCTAATCAATGTAGCAAACATTATTAATAAATTATATATATATGCACATATATGATACATGTATATACATGTGTTATATACACAATAGAGCATGTAAAATTGTGGAGAGACATATATATAATATAGCAGACATAATATGTTATATATATTATAATATTAATTAAATTTGCCTTTGAGCTGTACAAATATCTGTGAAAAGTAGAGACAGCAAGTACAAAACAATTTTGAGTTGAGAAGCTTTGTGGAATTCTTAAAGAATACTAAGGAGATCAATAAGGAGCCGGAAAGCCATTGAAGATTTCTGTGCAGGGTGTTCAGTGGCCTTGTTTGACTTAGAATTTTAAGTACCAGTTTGGCAGCTGTATAGAAAATAGTCTTTGAGAGATTGGTAGACAGGGATGAAGGCAAGATCACTTTGTAGCTATTGTAGTATTCCAAAATTAGTATTAGATATTTATAATGAAAGTGGTGACAGAGAATGATATATGTATTTTAGATAGCTTTGAAATGTTTTGTGATGGGTTACATAAAATATATAAAAAAGGAGTCAAGAATGACTTCGATTTATTTAACTTGAGCAAAACAAAGTAAATAATGATATTAATTTTTGAGATGTATGAAAAATAGGGAAGTGGCATATCACAGGGATTATTCAAAGATTCAGTTGTGGACTTTTTAATTTAGTATTGCTTATTTTCAATGGTAATTAACAAATTGTGAGGAAAGCACACACCTCTGAAAATCTGTATCCAGAGGAATGTCAACCACAATTCTTTATTTGAAATTTTCATAGTGATTACTCAATGAGTATCATCAGAAAGTAAATATAATTTTTACACAAAGCATTTTATTTGGCATGATTATTTGCTTCACCTCACAAAATCCTTATAACTGAATGCTTTTCTCAGGTTTATTTTTCTTTCAAAATATTTGTGTGAAGTAGTCTATGTAAACACCAGAATTTATAAAATCAGAAATATAAAACAAAATAATTTTTCACATAGCTTATATAGGCTACTTTTAAAATCAAAATAATCAAATGTGAATTGTGTAGACTGTTTTCTATGTTTAGCTAAATTATTATCATCATGTTGTTAGTTCAGTGGAAATATTGAAACATTAGTTGTGAAATCTATAGCCCAAAGACTCTGTACTTCAAGTTGTTGTAGAAAATAATGTTGAATTCCCAACATCTCTAACCATTTCTCTTCTGAGGCATTCATGGATGTTGCTCAGGCAGCAGCCTAGCCAGCCCTACAAGAATTGTGATTGGTTTAATCCATTTATTATTTTTCCCTTTATGTTTTTGTTTTTTCCCAAACTTTAAACTTTTCATTGTGTACTGAGGTATAGCCAATTAACAATGTTGTAGTAGTTTCAAGTGAACAGGGAAGTGACTCAGCCACACATATACATGTGTCCATTCTCCCTCAAAACCCCTCCCATACAGGCTGCCACACAACACTGAGCAGAGTTGCATGTGCTTATCCAATAGGTTCTTGCTGATTATCCATTTTAAATACAACAGTGTGTTTATGACCTCTCCAAAGTCCCTACTGTTTCTCCCCTTGCCCCACCCCGCAACCGTAAGTTCATTTTCTAGGTCTAATGCACTTATATTTATCCTGGTATCACTTGAAACTGGGCGGGGGCGGGGGGAGAGGGGAATGGTTGTTGTTGGTGGTGGTGATGGTAAGGGAATAGCGGAATGGAAATTGGCAAAAATGCCTCAGGAAACATAATGTCCTGGGTCTGCTTCTTGTGCTTTGTCAGCCTGAGATTCTTTGGAGAAGTCTCTCTGGATTCTTTGATCCATAAATTAGCCTGAGGGATGTGTTGTTTCTGGAAAAGAAGCAGAGACCTTGGAATCTAATTCTACCTCTTAGAGACTTTTGAAATAGTCTTCAAGTTCATATCTTTATTCTATACCCAGGTTTTGTATCATTCAGTGAATCCAAATCTTGGGGTTTTCTTTAGTTTAAGGGTAAAAATTATTAAGCCGCTTCTTGTCATTTTGTTTGGGAAAGAGCTTGATATTCAGTGTCTCTTGTTGGTTAATTCTTCATTTCCTTTTCATCTTTCTGAAATTGGTTACATGCCTTATTCTCCAGTTAACTCCCATTCAGTTTTACTTTACCCATGTGCTTTTGAAACTTTTTATTATGTACTTTCATTTTGGTGTGGCTTTGGGAGAAAGAGAGGATTAAAAAACTCCTTAAAATTAAGTGAATATTTAAGTAGAAGTTCCTATTAAGTGCTATTTATGAAGCATTTAGTAGATTGGCAAAAATAATTAAGGAAGCACTGTTACTATAAACAGAAAGCTATTTCTTAAAGTTAGGCATTCTCAAAATAGTAATGTTCAAACTGTCTTGTACTACAGGTTACAAGCCATGGAAAATCATGTAGTAAATCACTAATGGGATTTTATCTGTTTAACTGATTTCAATTTCTAGAATTTATTATGCATTTTTTCATGATTTCTCTTTAAAGTAATAGGAAATAAAAATGTCTGCCAGGAAAGGATATGAAATGTTGGATGGTGCTGCTAAGTCTAATTTCAATTTTGAATACTTCCTTGTTGAGTATTTATGTGATTTGTGAACTGCAGCTATATTGGAAATTAAAATGGAACCACTTTGGCAAAAGAGCTTCCTTATTTTTTATATATTTGTGCATATAGGTTAAATTAGTTTGGTGACCATGCCAAGACAGAATACAAAATGAGACTGTTTATGAACTTCAAGTGAACCAAGCATGCTGATGTAAAAGGCCAATTAAAATTATATATAATAAGGAAAACTGGTGCTGTGAGAAAGCCGGAGTCAGATTCGTTCTGGCTGCAGTGGTGGCGAATGCTTCCTCCTTTTAGAAGAAAGACTGGCAGAATTTCTAGTAGCACTGCGTGCCAAGTATATTTTGGCTTGGGTTTGAGCGGTATTGTTTTTAGCTGCAGTGGAAACAAAACGTTAAAGAGTCGCAGTGAATGAGTCGCACAAAACCGTCATGGTAGCTCATAGCAAAGGCGAATACATAGATGCTGTTGATGTCACTGTCGCATACAGTCCCCTGTGACCGAGTCAGGATTTTAAGCTCTATTTGTATTAAAAAACACAAAACAGAAGACAAGCAATGACCTTCCCAGCCTGTCTATCAGGACAAATCCATAGAAGTCAGAAGTTTAAGATTGCCACTTTGAATCTAACTTTTCCTTCTCCCCTTGGTTATCTGTTTTCTCTAATGATTCAATATAAAACATGTTAATGGCCTTTCAATTTTTTTCTCCTAAGATCCTTACACCTAAGAGTCATCAGATAGGGGACTGATTTTTCAGATGCTGATGAAGCTGAAATATTTACACACAAATTAAATGGAACAGCCACTGTGTTATCTTAAAAAAAATTTTTTTAAAGCAGGTAATGGGATAGGTTTTCATGAAATATGACTGAAATATAATGAAAACTTTCATACAAATACTTGTCCGAGTGATATAGCCAGTGTGATTTCCAAACTCACAAAGACTACTATGCATCCTCTGCCCCACCAGAATAATCAAGAAATGACCAACAAAAAGAACAAGAAAGCCTGATGCTTATGTGCTAAATGACTGCCATGCCAAGTTCAGTGTATGTTGTGTATACATGTCATAATCCAGAAGTGATATGGTTCAGGAACGATCTGGTTTGTGTGTTTGCTTAAGAGTTTTTATATCCCTCCTGACATAACCTGTATTTTCAATATTTCCTTTAATTTTTCCGAATATTTATAATAGTTGTTTTAAATTAACTGTCCGCTGAGTTCAACTTGAAGTGTCTTGGAACTAGTTTCTTTCTTTTTATTATTAGAGAATAGTTGTTTTACAGTACTGTGCTAGTTTCTGCTGTACAGCAAAATGAATCTTCTAGACATATACATATATCCCCTCTCTTTTGGATTTCTTTCCCATTTTGGTCACACAGAGCACTGAGTAGAGTTCCTTCTGCTATACAGTCAGTCCTCACTGGTTATCTATTATGTATGTAGTAGCGTATATAGGCCAATGCCAATCTCTCAATCCACTCCACTCCCTCCCTCCTTGGAATCCATTTGTTCTATACATCCGTGTATCTATTTCTTTTTTGCAAATAAGTTCATCTATACCGTTATTCTATATTCCACACATATGCATTCATATACAATATTTGTTTCTCTCTTTTTGACTTCACTCTGTAGGACTCGGAGAAGGCAATGACACCCCACTCCAGTATTCTTGCCTGGAGAATCCCAGGGATGGGGGAGCCTGGTGGGCTGCCGTGTATGAGATCACACAGAGTCGGACACGACTGAAGTGACTTAGCAGCAGCAGCAGCAGCTGTAGGACTGGTTTCTATAGACCACATTTTCATAGACTATACATTTCCTGTTTCTTCACAAGTCTGGGAATTTTTATTTCTTGCCCTTTATTGCATGAAAAGTTTTAGGCCTTTTGAGTTCTGCTATATTTTTTCAGGTAGGTTTCATCTTCTATTCAGCTCTGTTAAGATATAGTAGGCATTTAAAATTGTAATGTATTAAAAGTGTAGTGTGGTGGTTTAATACAGAATACATTGTGAAAAAGTTCCCACAATCAAGTTAATTGGCATATCTAACATTTGACATGCTTTTTTATGGGAAGATCTAAGATCTGTCTTCTTCACAAATTTCAGTTATACAGTAGAGTGTTATCAACTACAGACACCATGTTATACATTAGATCCTCAGAACTTATTTATCATATACCTCAAAATTTGTACCATTTTACCAGTCTCTCAAATGGACTTTCATCTCTGCTGGGATCAGATTTCCAACTTCCTTTGGAGTTGTTCAATCATAAGAGTTCCTGTCTTCTTTTAACTGGTCCATTATTTGAGGATCTTCAGGGAGGCTCTTCCTGGAACTAAGTAACCACACTTTCTTTCAGGGTCTCAGAGGGGACACCTGCTTCCCCTGCTGTGTTTTTTTTTTTTTTTTCCAGTGTCAAAATTCCACAAATGCCAGTTGGCTTACCTCTCCTGAAAACTTTCCTCTGATCTCTCAGCTCCTTGGGAACATGGCAGTCTGCTTGGATTCCAGATTTCTGTGCTGTTTGGAGAATTGTTCCCAGTAAGAGGTAGATGTAATATAAGCCTTACCTTGAGAACTTCCCTATTCTTATGGATCCATCATCCTAGCATTTTTTTTTTTTTAATTTTTAAAATTTCACTCAGTTTTGCTGGGAGCCATCAGGATGCCCCCTCACTCAGATGACAAGGAAACTGCAAAGCGGATTTTCCTTCGGGTCATCCCAAGGCAAGGCCCCTCCTGGTATTTTTATTGGGAAGTTCTGTTTATGCTCCGGAACATTAGCTCATCTCAGTAGGTCAATTCCAGTTAGAAAAAATTCATCCTGAGATAATTCCCCCAGACCTTACCGACCAGAGGATCTGGGAAGGTGGATTCCCTTCCCTGAGGACAAAGGAGGAATAAAAGGGACATTTAAATAGATTACTACACCTCCTACTCATTACTGGGGAGTTTACCAAGAGTTCTCTGGGGGTCATGGCAAGTCCACCACCAGAAGGGCTCGTACTTGGGTCACCTTTCCACTTCCCACTCCCCCAACCACTCCACGGAGGAGGCTCCCTTCCTTGAAGAGACTAGGGTGGAATGGGACTTAGGAATGCTCATAACTGTGGCCAGCATAGTTGGAGACATTGATTGCTTTAGGATATTGTAGACAAAGGAATTCATTATAGTAGTTATAAGGTTAATAGGGTTTTATTGTTAGAGCAGTGCTGCTAAACCGTCTCTTTGTCCTCTTTTCTCTTTCCTCCTAAGAACGGGAAGAGGTTAATAGAATAAAACAGTTTCAAGCTTAAGCCCTTCCCTCTAGCTTCTACATAGTTGCACCTAATAAGAGAAATGTAACCTTTCTACTTAAATTGATGTACTTATGAAGTATTCTGGAGACAAATGGTAAACATACTATTGTTAAAACTAATTATGCAGAAATCCGACTTCTGCAAGGAAAATGAGTTTAATGTTAAAGTTGTTGATGGAAGGCAGAAAACAAAAGATTGTATAGAATAATTGTGATGTAATGGGTATGTTTCTTGTGTATAAAATCTGTAAACCAGCAACAATAAAGAGAGAGACTGCTCCATCACCACACTGACTCAGCTCAGTTCTTCCCTGACGCCACTCATCCCTCAAGACCCCCAGACCCGCGGAGGCTGGACCCCAGCACAGTTTCACATATTTTTTTTACAATGTGAGCACTTCTACTGTATGAAATGTATGTTATAAATGGGTGATTTTCTTCTGGAAAAAAAAATCCACAAATGGAGTGTAAATACCAATAATGTACTATTTCTAGAGAAAATCCATTTTCACTTCTGGCTGATCACCTTAGGCAAATGAGGATGCACCACTTTCTATTTGAATTTCTCTTTTTATGAGAGATGTTCTTCTTGCTTGCTATTTTCATGAGTATAAACGAAATCTGGATTGTTTATCATGGATCTCTAACTTATCCACATCTCAACTCTTGTTCTTGCCTCCAAATTTTCATAAGAGGGAAATTCTTCTAAATCTTTTGGATCTTGACTGTAATCTAAGGTAGTGGACATCACAAAAATCTAGCCAGAAATTGAGCTGATTCAAAACTGAGATTAACTCTTTGTGAAAGCTAGTGTATTTGTTTGGATTTCCCTGGTAGATCAGCTGGTAAAGAATCTTCCTACTATGTAGAGGATCCCCTTTCTGTTCCTGGGTCAAGAAGATTCCCTGGAGAAGGGATAAGCTGCCCTCTCCGTATTCTTGGATTCTCTGGTGGCTCAGACAGTAAAAAATCTGCCTGCAATGCAGGAGACCTGAGTTGAGAAGATCCCCTGGAGAAGGGCATGGCAATCTACTCTAGTATTCTTGCCTGGAGAATCCCCATGGACAGAGGAGCCTGGGAGGCTACAGTCCATTGGGTCACAAAGAATTGGACACGACTAAGCACAGCACAGTGTATTTGTTTAATATTGCACCTCAGATGTACCCTTTCACAGATTCCAAGCATATACCATAGGTGTTTGCTAGTTTCCTTCTACCTCACATGGGCCTAAGGCTCACCAGTTTATTCTAACATGTAAGACTGTAAATATGTCTCTTCAGCATCTCTGCCTTTCCCGCTGCTGCTGCTGCTGCTAAGTCGCTTCAGTCGTGTCCGACTCTGTGCGTCCCCATAGACGGCAGCCCACCAGGCTCCCCTGTCCCTGGGATTCTCAGGCAAGAGTACTGGGTGGGGTGCCATTGCCTTCTCCCTGCCTTTCCTTGGTTATGTTCAAATCACTAGTTGGTTCAAGGATAGTTGGAGCACAGAATATCAGGTTCAGGCCTTATCCTTGGTACTGACTCCTCAAGTTTCAGTTGCCTTGGTAACTCTTTAATGCCTTCAAACGTATTTTAAATATATATTCTATTTGATTTTCCTAGTTGTTTTCAGAAGGTTTATTGGTATGTTTCAAGCTAATTTATCAAAATCAGAAGCAATGTTGTTGTTGTTCAGTCACTAAGTCATGTCTGACTCTTTGTGACCCATGGACTGTATGTGGCACACTGGGCTCCTCTGTCCACTCTCTCCTGAAGTTTCCTCAAACTCATGCCTATTGATTCAGTAATGCCATCCAACCATCTCATTCTCTGTCATCCCTTTCTCATCCTGCCCTCAATCTGTCCCAGCATCAAGGTCTTTTCCAAAAAGTTGGCACTTTGTATCAGGTGACCTAAGGATTGGAACTTTAGCTTCAGCATCAGTCCTTCCAATGAATATTCAGGGGTGCTTTCCCTTAGGATTGACTGCTTTGAATTTCTTGCAGTCCAACGGACTCTCAAGAATCTTCTCCAGCACCACAGCTCAAAAGTTATCAATTCTTCAGTGCTGAGCCTTCTTTATGGTCCAACTCTCACATCTGTGCATGACTACTGCAAAATCCACAGCTTTGACTATATGGACCTTTGTCAGCAAGGTGATATCTCTGCTTTTTAATACACTGTCTAGATTTGTCATAGCTTTCCTTCCAAGGAGCAAGCATCTTTTAATTTTACTGTTTGCAGTGATTTCAGAGTCCAAGAAAAGAAAATCTATCACTGCTCTCACTTTTACCCCATCTATTTGCCGTGAGGTGATGGGAAAGATGTCACTATTCTCCGGAAGCATATGTTGAAACATATAATCCCTGCTTCTTATGTCCTAAGAAAAAGTTGCATTTTCTTAGCTGGCCTAAAAAAAAAAAAAAAATTCTAGGTAAGTCAAGATTTTTTTTTAATTTCACCTTCAGTGTTCCAAATGTTTTATGAAATTGAACTGACCTTGCAATTTGAATATTTGACTATCTCTGAACTTGCTGGTATGCTATTCTTATGGTTATGAAAAATATTGGATCAGGCACTGTTTTTGAATGCCAAGATTTCATTTGAAAAGACATTTTTCACCCACCTTCTTAGGGTTTTAGGGAATCAGTCAAATGAGATAAGTACTTTCTCTGTTCTCACTATAATTCTAGGTATTTCCTTTTGCCTTCTCTCTCAAAATCATCCCACATCATTTGAAACCCTTAAGCTTTTTCTTTTCCCTAGAACCCCCTTTTGGATTTACCCAAATCTGTGTTTCCCAAATTGCAATTAAAAACTGTAAATAAACTTTTACTTTTATCTATTTATTTTTTGTTTGTAGCCCTCTGAGTTGTTTTGGTTAGCACAACCACATTGAAATCTTAGTAATATCTCTATGTATAAAGATCATGCATCCAACACTTTAGTCTTTAAGTCTCTTAATCTCAGTTTCCACAGTCATGTCCCTCTATTGCCTGATTTCAGCCACTCAGCTTCATGGCTGTGTTTTTAAGCAGATCTTTCCAGTAACTGTATGTCTTAAAAATCTTGATTTCAAAATTTCTAATTGTATACACAACCACTTATATTTTCATGTAATTCATTTCTAGTTTAGTATAATTTAACACATGCATGTCCTTTAACTTGATGATCACATTGTTTTTCACTAAACTTCATGTCCACATAATCCTTTTTCCATACATATTTGACTTAAATTCTAAGTTCTATTGCTAAATTTATTATCTTCAGCTAAAAACAGAAGCGGATGTTAGGATAGTGGTTCTGGGACCTCAAAGAGGAGGAAGATAATTGACATGAAGGTAGAAAAGCAAATGTTTGGTAAGCAAATATTTGCTTGGCCATACAGAGACAATGAAACACAGAGAGAAATTTTAATGAACAGACTTTGCTAGGTTTTTCCCTACCACACTTACTCGATACTCTGTTTATTTATTCTGTCTACTCTAATAATAAATGCTTTCCTTAAAAAGATTTATACTTATTTATAAACCTCTTTATATTTATTTATAAATAAATAACCTGTCTATAAATAAACCTATTTATATTTATTTATAAATATAAACAGGTTTTTATTTATTTATATTCTTTTAGGAATTCAGCATAAAGTTCAAAGTTTTTCAGTCTTTTATGCCTTAAAAATAATCAGCGCTAAATTAATCTTCATACCTAAAGAGGCACATTTGGGGGGGGCAAATTTTGCTCCTCTATACCATAATACTGTGTGTGCTTCCAGTGTGTTGTCTTCTCTGCTCCTACAAGTGATACAATTGAAATGTTTACCATATTTTCTGTATGTTAGCTTTCTTTCACAGTTATGCTATAATTTGGAAGAAAGCATATAACTAAATTGTGAATAAAAGTGATTTTTGTCATGTTTGGGAAAAGGCAAGTAAAGGTCAGTATGCCTTCTTTGTTTCTTTCTTCTCGTCCGTAGTGATTTTAGGAACCACGTTATCTAGATAGTATAGTTGCAAATCCGTATAGTTTCCATCAATTTGAGCCCCTGAATAGCTGTTTGGAGCCTAAAGCCTGTCAATACCTGAGGGGGAAAAGTTATCATATGAACCTACTGTGGAAGTACTGTAATCAAATTCCATTGGCCTCCAAGGTCAAATCCCCTGGGCGTTCACAGTCCCTTTGCAGGATCCCCAGGTTGGTAAATCTGTTGTGGGTCCTAGAAATTTCATAAGAGTGTAAGAACTTCTTTGGTATACTTGTTCTGCAGTTTGTGGGTCATCTTCTTGGCAGCACTATGGTGGGGCTGATGGCACCTCCTCCAAGAGAACGTACACCACATGCTGGGCCTCCCAGGCCTGCTGCAGCCAGAGTTCTGTCCCAGTAGCAGGCCACTGTTGACATGAGTCATGGCAGGAGACACTCAAATACTCCAAGGCAGATCTGGATCAGTCTCTGTGGGGTCTCTGTGTCCTGGTGCACACAAGGGTTTGTTTGAGCCCTCCAAGCGTCTTTGGTGGGTATGTGGTTTTGATTCTAAACACAGTTTTGGGGGAGCTCATAAGAGACTCATAAGCTGTTGTCAAAAGCAGCATTCCAAGAAAACTTTGGAGGGAGAAACCAAATCTGGTCTTGTCCTAGACCACTCCCAACAAAATCCATTTATTTAATTATTTTAAATCCAATCTTAAAAAATTCTGATCATGAACAATTCTTTTTTCACTGTCCCTTTTCCATAAACTTCCCATTACCTTTTTATCCAACTGGTTCTAGGACAAAATGACTTTCTTTTATCTTTCTACCATCAACCTATTACCTAGCTATTCACTCTATTAGATAGCTGCTTATAGAGCTTTTCCTGTCATTCTAGTCCTCTGACAAAACATCTGTAGCTGAAGGATAGTATAGTAATTTAAATTACCTTTCTAAGACCACCTTAGTGTAGTCTCCCTAACTTTCTTGAATATATGTTCAAGAATGTATATTGACCAGACAAAACTGAAATAGACGTTTGTTCTTTTCTTAGTCACTGGCTTATAACTCTCAGTTGATAGCCTGCCAGGATTTTCCCCAGCGGGCTACCAGCTGGAATTGATAAAGAAGCATTTCCATGGTTGTTCTGTAGAATACTCATGCACTATCGAAGGATAAACCAAAATCTTCACCAGAAATAGAAGCCTTAAACCAGCCAAAGACCTATTCCTGCCTTGGAATTCCAGCTGCCTAGCTGGCAGAAGGGGTATGACTGGGGCTTGGCCTCAGGCAAGTGTCCCAGATGATCTGATCTCTAAAGGAATTCTCCAGTCCTCCACTCTCTTCAAAAAGGCTGAAGTGAAGAAAACCTCAGATCATCTGATCGAGACAAGAGATCCCCATGGAAGCATGCCTGAGTCAGCCCCATGAATGTTAGTTGCTCAGTCCTGTCTGACTCTGCAACCACAAGGACTGTAGCCCACACGGATCCTCTGTTTATGGAATTCCCAAAGCAAGAATACTGGAGGAGTTTGCCATTCCCTTCTCCAGGGGATCTTTCAGACTCAGGGATCAAACTCAGGTTTCATGCATTGTAGGCAGATTCTTTACCATCTTAGCTACCAGGGAACCATCTGAGTCAGCCCAATGTTGGGCATGAAAGATGTGTATCACAACCCGGGAGGATTTGGTGGGGAGTTTTATAGCGATCAATTCAAGGCTGGGTTTACTGATAAGACTGGGATGTGTACAGGATCTGTACTCCTTTAATCTGATCTCAGGTAAACTGATGAATTTCTGTGGTTCCTTTAATCTAACTTCAGGTGATCTTCTTGAAGAGTTTCTCTGGTTCCTTTGTTGTTGTTCAGTTACTCAGTCACATATGACATTTTTTAACCCCATGGGCTGCAGCATGTGAGGCTTCCCTGTCCTTCACCATCTCCCAGAGCTTTCTCAGACTCACGTCTACTGTGTCAGTGATGCCATCCAACCATCTCATCCTCCGTCGTCCCTTTCTCCTCCTGCCCTCAGTCTTTCCCAGCATCAGGGTCTTTTCTAATGAGTCAGTTCTTTGCATCAGTGGCCAAAGTATTAGAGCTTCAGCTACAGCATCTAGTTCCTTTAATCTGACATGAAGAATGCTGACATCTTTATTTTTTAGGATTTTTAGTTCTATAAAGAACTTAAAGATATTGTTATGTGTATCTCTTGAGGCAGAACCAGCACCCTGCCTTTAGACTGCACCATTGTTTGCTGGCTCTTCCTTCCTTGTCTCTGCATCTCCTCCCTTCCCTGACTAGCAATGTTTGAATCTGTCCTTTAGAACTCAGGGCAGGTCATGGAGGCTGGAGTCTGTTCCCTGCAAACAAGAAACGGGGGACATGGAAAGGCTTCTGTGCCCTGGATCCTCCCCAGGGCTCTTATCAGTTTCATAAATAGCAGTTAATTTTCACATATGTTTTTGGGAGTTCATGACCTGAACAAATAGACTGCCAGATATTTCACTAGCAAACATGGGCTTATTCATAATCAGCAAAGAATTTTAATTCGGAGTTGCTGGACTGTGCTCCACAGGTCTACAAAGCCTGTCCTTGCCCAGTTTCAAGACCAAAGAAAGCAATAGAGACATCAATGGTTTAATAGATAGGAATATCTTAGGTGTTAGAAGCCAGGTTGTGGAACAACACCCTCCATGTGCTGCAGATGGTGGGCAGGACAAGGCAGTAGTCTTTGCTCTTGAAAAGGGGGAAAGGGAGATTGATAGTAATAGGGGGAATTAACGTCAGGTTGGCTCACCCATTATCAGGAAAATACAGACTGGAACACCATTGATAAGAACCATCACTTGGTGGGGCCTGGGGTAAGTGCCTCAGAAAGTCAATCCTGTGAGTGAGGAGGGTGTAGGTGAAGCAGGCACTGTTCGAGACAGACAGCAAAAGAAGAGTCACCTTGAGTGGCCTGACAATACAGAGGTCTGCAAAATATATATGTATACCTATCTATCTGTACACACACATAATATATATGTATATATTCATGTAAATACACATATATTCATGGTCTGTTGCTTTTTCACATAATTTTCTTTTAAAGATAGCACTAAAAGATTACATGTAATCATCAACCATACATTAAAAAGTGGTATTTTTTAAGTTAATAAGTGTCAACTATAAGAATTTTATTTGGTACTGAGTATTCAAAGTATGAAAAGCATGCATTATGTCTAAGATTAGAATTTGTCTTTTTTGGGGTTATATTTATTTTTTTCTTTTAGTCAAAGGAATGTTTAAAATAAGCTGACCTTCAAGAGGTTGCCATGTCTCACTGAAAATTGGATAACTTATTTGAAAAACATGTTTTCCCCAAATCAGTGTAATGCCTGTCTAAAAAATAACACAAAATCAGAGTAACCATTTAATAACCATTTTTTTTAAATATCTTTTATTGTGGACAATCTTAACAAGCATGCTAATGATACTTCTCGTTAATGTTAAATGCATATATGCAGAAAGAAAAAATTCATCATCTTGGAAGATAATTAAAAGTACCAAACAAAATCAAGACAGTTCTTAAAATATATTTTAAATCCTTCTCATTAATCAGTTGTTTTTCAAATGTAAATCATCCAAGAAACATTTGATTGACTGCTGTGTTCAAGATTGTTGACATTATCCTGGTTCATCACTTTAGGTTTCCCTGCAAGCAGAGCCCAAGACAAACAGGAAGTGCAGGTAGTTAATGAGAAGTGTGTGTGTGTGTGGCAAGAATGGGACAGGACAGAGTTAAGAGTGAAACACTATCATGACCAATGAGCCTCATTGTTGTAGTCTGTTGGAGTTGTTTCTTCCCACATCTGAGAAAATTACACAATGAGATCCACAAGTATGCTCCTGAAATATTGGTGGTTGGGATATTTATTTACTAGCTCTTGGCCCCCATTTGATTGTTGCCACTAGAGTTACTATCCCTTCATCAGAGGTGGATCTTTGATAGGCTTTAAGTGTGCCATGGGTTTGTTCCAGGTATCAAGAAAGAACCCTAGAGCGAATGCAGAAAGGCAAGCAATGGTCACTCCAGGGAACAGACTGGCAATGCAAAAGGAGCGTGAAGCCACATAGAACTTTTCACTACCTCTCATTGAAATCAGTTGTAAGCTAAGGGGGTGTAATGCAGGCATTGGAGGGATCTGCCAGTCCTGGAGGCATATAAACAACCAAAAGGCATTCACTGCCAGAAACAATTACAGAAGATACTGGCTTTTAAATGAAGAATTAACAAAAGGAGTGAATCACTTAAAACAGATGCAATAAAGAGTAAAATAACTGGTTGGCTTGGTGGGAAGTTATTAGTTACTGGTTAACAAGTATATTAACTTCTTATTGCTGCTATAACAAATTACTGCAAATTTAGTGACTTACAACAAGACGAATGCATTATGCCACATTTCCAGCAGCTAGAAGTCCAAAATCAATTTCACCTGGCCTAAGCTCATCGTGTTGACAAGGATAGTTGCTTTTAGAAGCTTTACGAGAATCTGTTTCTTTGCATTTTTCAGCATCTAGATTTTGCCTTTATTCCTTGGTATATCCCCTCATCCCCTCCCCCCAACCCATCTTTCAATCCAACAATTGTGGCATCTTTCCAGATTTCTTATTCCATTCTTTTATCTTCTCTCTCTAACTCTAACATTACTGTCTCCCTCTCATAAAGGCCCTTGTGATCATATTATGTCCCCCTGGATCATCCAAGATTATCTCCCCATTTTAAGATTATTGGCTTAATCACATCTGAAAAATCCCCTTTTCCACATAAGAGGAAATACTCACAGGTTCCTGGGATAAGGGTGTGGAGATATTTGGGAGGCAGTTATTTAGCCTATAATATCTGATAAGCTTTGAATATAATATAATTTCTGGACTTTACCAGAAATTTAGCTACTTCTAAATACTCTGGTGATCTATGAAACTTACATGTAAATTCTACCTACTTCCCAAAGTTCTTATTCAATACAAACTTTTCATGAAGTACAAACATCTTGAAGACACAAATGAGAAGAAAAATATAAATAAATTACTCCAGACCCACTGAATGATTCTCTCTGGGAGAAACAGTTGCTTGGAGTCATTCAATGTAAGCTTGTGCATAGTAGTTAGGCTGAATATTCTTTAGCAGACTCTTCAAAACACATCATTCTTTTTGAGTTGTTATGAAACAACTGCTTAGAGTTACATATAGATTCCCTCATCCACTTAGATTAAAATGTTTCGTGTTTACTATAATGAATGCTAATTCCATTTATCTATTACAACGACCTACAGTCCAAAGGGTCACAAAGAGTCAGGTACAACTGGATAACTAAGCATGCACGCACTCTGCTGCCTCATTTTGGAGTAAAATGATAGTTGGAAAATACCTGTAAACTAAACATTTTGGAAAAGCTCTTTCTCTCAGGCAGGGTAAAGCAGCCTTAGATGCCAGAAATATACTTCAGTTCCATGTCTAATTACCATAGTAAATGTCAGGAAAGAGTGGCTTTAAGTATATTTTCATAAAAAGGGTATAATGTGCAGTGGATCTCATTATCCTGACTAAAGGGTGCTTTTTGTAGTAGTTTCAATGACTCAAAGCCAAGCTATCTTTCAGTGATTTATAATTTCGATTACCAGGACGTTCTGCATGACGAGCCAGCCATTTCATCAGACAGAAAGTTCTCAGTTGTGCAGTTCTCTATCAAACCTGTTTGTGGAAAGGAAGATTTAGGAAAGCATTCCAAATTTTTCGAAAAGCATAACACTAAATCTATAGTTGCAACCTCCCCTCTCAGCAGATTTAAAGGTTACAATTAGAATTTGCTAAATGAAACTGTTTATATCTTGTCTTTCAACAAACACATATACCACATACACATACTCAAACACAAGCACACGGTTATTTCTCCAACCACTGAGTGATAATATACTGTTAAATATTATCCAGAAAACTCTCATAAAATTATTACTGAAAATAACCTTACAACAGCTGATGAAAAAGCAAAACCATATTGCTACAAAGTTATACAAATAAACAATAGCTAAAATTTTTTTCGGTAAAAAGACACTCGACTTCTGAAAAATCCCAATATCGAATTTAAAAATATTATTATTTATAAATTTAAATTTTTATTAATACAGAATTGTACACATGCCATAGGAACATTACACTGAATTTTAACAAACTGAATACACCACCTAGATTACGCACTATCAGCATAGAAGTTTGTTAGTGCTCCCTTTCAGTCACAACCCCCCAGGTTAACCACTTCCAGACCTTTAACATTATAAATAATTTTCTTCTTTTTGTTTTTTATTTAAATAAAACTCTTTAAAAGATAATCCTGTGACTGGTTTCATAGCCTTTAATTATGCCCTGGTGAGTTGAAAGTTTCTGTCTTCTGTCTCTGTAACAGAGGATGTTACTGGTTCAAGGAAAATTGCTTTTGTGATTCAGAATATAACCACTGAATAAAAGAAAAGTGTCTTTATTATATACATTAAAAAAACCCTCCAAAGTAATCAAATTGTGGCAGGAAGGGGGACCCTTGTGGGGTCAGAGAGTGGGCTCTTGTCTAACACTCAGAAACAGATTATCTGAGGAGACATACATACTGACAAAGCAAAAGGCTTTATTGGAAAAGTGGACGGTGGATGTCCGGGTTAGGGAACCCAGGAGAACTACTCTGCCAAGTGGTTCACAGTATCAGCTTTTATGGTAATGGAGTCAGTTTCCAGGTTGTCTCATGTCAATCATCTTGCTGAGCCCATATTTGGTCTGACTCAGGGTCCTCTCTAGGGCTTCCCAGGTGGCACTAGTGGTAAAGAACCTGCCTGCTAATGCAGGATACACAAGGACACGGGTTTGATCCCTGGGTCTGGAAGATCCCCTGGAGCAGAGCATTGAAACCCACTTCAGTATTCTGGCCTGGAAAGTCCCATGGACAGAGATGCCTGGGGGGCTATCGTCCAACAAAGAGTTGGACACAACTGAGTTGAACACAGCACAGCAGGATCCTGCCTGGTGGTTCATGTATCTCTAAGCCACGATAGATTCCAGCAGGGATTCTGGGAGGTTGGTAGACATATTATGGGCTGGTGTCTTCTTCCTCCTTTTGGCCCCTCCTGAGTTTTTCTGGTAAGTTTTCAGTGGCAGCACCATGTTCCTTGTCAGGATTGCTTGTTATGAGATAACTCATCTCAATCTTGTTATGGGATAATTCATCATCATGGTGCCTGGCCATGGGAGGTGGTTTTAATCAATGGTTCCGTAACAAAATGATATACATTTTATATATGTAAACTAATTGTTAATTTAATATATAATTGTAACCTATAGGATGTTGGGAATATCACATGGATTACAAAGTTACATTCTCTAAAAATACATGTTGTGATCAAGAAGAGAAAGTGTGCACATATGGTTTTAGTGATTTCAATATATTCAAGACAGCTGGGGTTTTAGAGAACTATTCAATCTAATTTTAAGGGATTTTTGAAGAATAACATTCTTTTTTATCTTCTCCTCAAAAAAGCTGAGTGCCAAAGAATTGATGCTTTTGAACTGTGGTGTTTGAGGACTCTTGAGAGTCCATTGGATTGCAAGGAGATTAAACCAATCCTACAGGAGTTCAGTCCTGAATATTCACTGGAATGACTGATGCTGAAGCTGAAATTCCAATACTTTGGCCACCTGATGCGAAGAACTGACTCATTGGAAAAGACCCTGATGCTGGGAAAGATTGAAGGCTGGAGGGGAAGGGGATGACAGAAGATGAGATGGTTGGATGGCATCACCTACTTGGAGTTTGAATAAACTCCGGGAGTTGGTGATGGACAGGGACGCCTGGTCTGCTGCAGTCCATGCGGTCACGAAGAGTTAGACATGACTGAGCAACTGAACTGAACTGAACTGAGTCTTATGCATTAGATAAATGCCTGTCAAAAGACCCCCAAGTGCTTTAAGTGAGCCTGGAATAATCTCAAATTATTTTTTAAGAACAGCATATTCACCAATATTGAAGATATTTTTAGCATATTTTTATTAAGGGATTTCTTGGAGCCTGACCCCTATTTGGTAAGATTTTGTTTTTCCTAAAACACTATGTCAATAATGATACATGCTGTTTTGCTACACTTAGTCATATACACATATCACATGAGATATGTGTTACTATAGTACATAGCTAAAGCTCTGTATAGCTGGAATAAATCAACCCCGGCTCTGACTGCCTCAGGTGTCACCCACGACCACTGAGAGCAAAGGAGATAAATAATTCTGGCTCAACTGTTGTCAACTGGAGGGTACTCTGATGTCCTCTTGAATACCCACTGTGAAATTCTAGACTAAGCCTTACTATTCAGTATGGTCTGGAGAAAGGTGAGCTTGCAATCACTTGGGAACTTGGTGAAATTTGGAAATTCAAATCTCTCCCCATCCATGCATTTTAACAAGGTTTTGGGTGATCCATTTAAATATTACAATTTTACAAGTGTTACTGTAAAGAAAGTAAGAGCACTGACTATAAGCTTTGGTGTGAAAAATGGGAGATTAGGATATATATATTTCTTTGGTAGAATGGGATATTTATGATAAGAGGACATGGATGTTTTATTTGCATCTTTGTATATATTTTTTTACCATGAAATAGAATCATCTTTATTCAAACTGACCATTTCTCAGAAATGGTTTCATAGTGGAATATGTGCACTTCTCTTTTTACCCTTTCTGATTTATCTATGAACTAGGCATTAATTTAGTCATTGGAAAACCATTTATTTATTTTCCTATTAGAAATGTATTTAAAAAGGGAAATTAGGTTTAAAAGTCATATTTGGTTATTCTCTGACTCTCTGTGGCTTCAGATAAAGATTTTTTTTTTTGCTTTTGTTTTTAGGACTCTATCTCTTTCCAATTCATTGTCATGTTTCACAGTGTACCAAAGGCAAAGAAGAAACTCTATTATCTTTTGTCTTTGGAGAGATTCTTAGGTAGAGTCATGAAAGGAAATGTGCGTTCTGCAAACAAAGTAAGTTTGCCTATTTTATGAAAGTCAGTATTTCAGATGTATTTGCCAATAGACCCCAGGGCACTGTTTAGCAGAGTTGCAGTTCATCTTATGGAAGTTTTGCACCCCACTGCTTCCAATGAATCAGAAACATCTGATGTTCCCCACTGGTTAGCAGATTTCTGTATTGAGATTCTGTTCTGCTGCTTCATAGAAGTACTTATATGTTGCCTTTAACTTTTTAGCCAATGAATTCTTTAAACTTTAGTTTCAGCAATGTGTGGTACCTGGACTCCTAATGATTATGAAAATATGGAGTTTAATGACTCGTTTTTATGTTGCACCATTCCAGGGCCATTATTTCTAGAGAAATAATGTTTATGTTAATTCTGAGTTATTCATAAATGTCCAATACACGAGCTCTCAATTTTTTTTCTTTCTTGACTACTGACATTTTCTTGAAATTGCATATGTTTTTTTTTTTTCCCAAAGTACATATTATAAAGCAAAATTTCCACAAAATATATGGCTGGAAGAAAATAAAAATACAAAAGTGATCTGTTTCAGAAAGAGTTATTTAAAATCTCTTCATCATATTTTTTTCTAAGTGAAAGTTTTCTGACAGATTAATAGCAATTGTGTTTATATCTGTATTTAACTATTGAAGTAACTATGTATTTGGTGAGATAGCTCTTTAAAAATACTGAGTTATGAGGCACTTTGTACTATATGGAGATTTTCATGCTACATTTTTTAAATTTAGGTTTTAGAACTCTGACATTGTAATCCCTGTGTAGAAAAATTATACATTTTCCGTTTATGCAAAGAGAATGTATACAACAAACCTTAAAATAGAATTACAGTTAGCTATACATTGAGCAAAACACACATATGTGTGTAATCATATAATAATGCATATATACCATATGCGTAATCATGTGTGTACCTGTGTTCATGTCAAACTTTCATAAGCGATTGAAGAGACAGAATCTTATTTGGCACACATTTTCCTTATCATCTTCTCAATTTAAGTGGCCTAAGTTGGCCTAAGTTTGTTTTATTTTCTTTTTCTCATGGAAGTTTAGCATTATGTTAGGAAAAAGACCAACTTGGGCACAATAATTTCAAATGATTTTATAATTTGCTTAGTTACTAGCACACAGGAGGTAGATCTCCAAAGGAAAGTGATTGAACTTATGTTGAAATACTCATCAATTTTGATAGTGCCTTGCTTGATATTACTGAGATATTCTCTCATTATCTAGGATAAGAAAAATAAGGGTAATTGAGTTGTTGTTTCTTGTTATCAGAAATGGGGCCACAGTATATATTCTGACTTAGATACATCTTAACAGATTTACTGGCCCAGAGAATGTATGAACTATTTTATTCAGTATACAAATAATTCATCTTGATGACCATACAAGAGGTTGAAAGAATGATGTATGTAATACAGACTAATACAAAATATTCTGGTTAAAAGTCATATTATACTCAAATGAAATATTCAATATTTCACAAAAGCAGAAGCGTTAACATAAGGACTGATCATGAATATGAGATTCATTTAGAAATAGGAATGATACAATATAGTGGGCAGAATTATAGCTTCAGAATAAAAGAAAAAGGCAACCCACTCCAGTATTATTGCCTGGAGAATCCCATGGACAGAGGAGCCTGATGGGCTCTAGTCCATGGGATTGCAAAGAGTCAGACAGGACAGAGTAACGCACACACATGTGTACACATTTGTACACATAAAAATCAACATCAAAATATTTATGGTTTTAACTTAAAGTTTTAAAAATTAGCCTTTTGCCCATTTTTGAAAAGTAAAATCTACAAATAGATACCTATATTTTTTAATATGTTACTGCTGTTTCATTGCTGTCATGTCTTTTGTGACTCCATATACTTTAGCCCACCAGGCTCTTCTCTCCATAGGATTTTTCAGGCAAGGTTACTAGAGTGGGTTGTCATTTCCTCCTCCAAGGGATCTTCCAGACCCAGGGATCAGTCCCGCATCTTCACTTCTGAACTGCAGGTAGATCCTTTACCTCTGAGCGACCAGGGAAATTCTTTTAATTTCCATGCCCTGCTAGTGAACTTCACCATGTCCTTGCTGTTAATGTATTGACTGGAAACAGAATAAAGAAAAGTTAGTATTTGACACCAATCCAGCTGCTCTGCCCCACCTTGCTAGAGACAGGGTCACCTTGGTCTAGAGTGGAGCTGAATATGATAAAAATTCAATTCCATTTAAAGTCATACTGAGGGAAACAGCACCTATTTTAAAAGCTCATCTTCAGTGTGAACTAAATAATTAATAGAAAGAAGCATGTTGGATTTTTAGACAAAGAATGCCTAAATGATCTTTTATCCTCTGAAACCTCTTGAGAGTTAGAAAGGTGGTCTGGCAAGGGGGCCCTGGGGGTTTTGTGACTTGTCTTACTGGGACATGAGAATTGCTGAAGCTGTGGGCACTCCCTTGGTATCTTAGTCTTTAATGCTAAGGAAAGTTCAGCCTAACTAGGTTCAATCTAGTTTCTGCCCAGGCAATAATACAGAGAGAAAGAGGCAGACCACTGTCATTTCTGCATGTGCCAACCTGCCCCCACTCTCCAGCCTTCGTGGGCTCAGGACACTGTCAGCTAACCTGGTACTACCTGCAGGTCTGGGATTCTGGATGGAAGATGATGTTACCTGAGTGGTGGCACGCCCTAGGTCCTGGCAGCCCTCCCCCTCACCTGGGAGAGGCCAACGCCATCAAGAGTTCTAAGGCAGGAGAGTGGAACTAGGTATTTTAGAACACACAAAAAGACTACAGAAAAATCCTGTGCTATAAATATGTGTGATGTTATCATTTATACATTTCTCAAAACCTGTACAGTCTGGCGTGGTTTCACCGTTTGTTTTCTTCCTTAGATACAGACTGGCCATCACCTAGTAACAGAGCAGCATCATTTAGACCCACACAAGGCTTTGTTGGACGGCATGGTCTCCATCTGTGCTTTTTCCTGTCTCTCAGTGCTGTACTGTTTATATTTGTTAACATTCGAAGTCTACATATTACATCTACACTTTGCAGGTCTGTACATTTTATCTCGGTACACATTTACCTACCAGAAAGCTCTTATTTGATTATCATACCTAAGAATCCCACATATATTTTTATTAATTTTAATATTATGCCTTCAACTTTCTTTGAAAGTCATTGTATAAAATGTCTTACAGAATATTTCAGAAATATTTCTGAGTGTAATCCTTCTAAATACACCTACCTCCTGACTAAATATTCATCCAAGAACTTTCTTTTGAAATTCAATGCTAAAAAAGTGGTCTTTCTGTGAAAATGTTCCTACTTTCTGTCAAGATAAATGTTACTGTTGGTGGTGGTGGTGTTTTATTTCCCTTTGAAAGCAAAGAAATCCATTTATATGAATTATCTTTTTATTCCTAATCTTTTGATGCTGTACTTCTTTAAACTTGAATCTGATTTTCTAATTTGATGTCATTTTATGACTTTATCATACAAAATAGAAGCAACTACTTAAGTTTGTGCAGAGAGATGAAAGAAAAAACAGCTTTTCACTTATTTTTGTGGGATTGAAGAACACACACTTAAATTTGTTTGAGGTTTTATCATTTTACATGATTATGTTCAAAATAACAGTTTATCAGATTGTATTTCAATGAATTATATAGTGCCAACAAAAAACAACAATAATTTAATTCTGATCAAATTTTAAAAAATGATTGTGTTAAATACAGACTAAAATTTGTGAATTGTCTTTGAGAAATAACTTGAGAATTAATAAAAATATTAACAAAATATGTTAGATTCAGATGTTCACACAAAGAAAAAGATGAGTAAAAGTTGAATTTAACCTTTATTTTATTGAAATCTTTTAATCATCTGTACAATAATTTTAATTTGCATCATTATAGTCTAAATTTACTATTTTTAGGTATAGTTAAAAATAAGACAATGATAGGAATAGTCTTATTAATCACTATACATATTAAAAACACTTTCAACATTATTCTTGTGTTTATTAATTGACTCAAGAGAAAATAATTTATGACCACTTAATTTAACACAATGACTTCCCAGAATTTGCTAATAGACAAATGATATAACCTTTCAATTTATTGAACACATTTTCAGGAATATAAATAAAATCCTTTACTGAACTTTGGTAATCTTGAATATTGGTTTTTAATACCACAGTGATTTTAAAGAGGTTGCAAATGACTGTTTCCTTTTATAGGTTGATTGTTTAACCATTCATTAAGCCAGAAGTGTTTAATGTGTACCTACTATGTGCCAAAAACCCTTCTAGATGCTGGGGATTCAGCACTCAATTAGAGAAACCACCACCAGTTTAGATTATGAGGGAGTAATCAGAAGACATTCCCCTCATTTCGGCACCACTGATGAATTAGGAACTCCCTGGAAATGGTTCCCATTTGTTCTGGTCAAAGAAGCTGTATTTCCCAAAGTGATGTGCCTTCTCTGGGCATCCTCATGTCAGAGCTATCTTAGGATCAGCTGCAGCTTTTGTTGCAATTGCATCAGTGTTCACTGTAAGAAAATCATCCTGTGCTTAATCCCATTCTTGCTTCTCTCACCTTCTTTTAGATATATACCTAAAAGTCCAAAACACATCCACATGCAAATATCTACCTCAGAGTCTAATACCTAGGAAGTTGACTTAAAATGAAGTAAAATTTGCACTGGGTGAGGATACTGTGTGGACTTATTGAGGACTATTAAATACTGGCTCTAGGTTAACCCTGGATAACAGATCATGCAAAATGCAGATTAATCTTAATACTACTAAAAGGAGTACAATAAATTCTATTAATGCTAATGGGTCTCTAAATCCTGGATCTCATCAGTGGTGGAGAGGTGAGAAGGATGTTTTCTTTATGGATCATCACTGACCTATATAATAAACTCCTATTTACAGTAGACTTAGTGGCTTTGGCTGTCTCATATCACTGACTCACATGAGCTTTGTGTCCATTAAAATGTTGCAGTTTTTTAGTGAACAATTAGTAGTCCAAAAAACAACAAACAGCACAAAATAAAAGCTACATATACTGATATGCATAAGCAATGTGTTAGTGTATTTCAAAATGCAAATCCATGTGAACTGACATTTTCACCATAAAAGTGACAATAGAAGTGTCTCACATCATATGTATCAATTTTCTAATGCTGCGTAACATATTACTAAAATCTTAGAAGCTTAAAACAATACCCACTTATTGGCTCATATTTCTGTAGATAAGAATCCCGATAGTCTTGAGTGGGTTCTCTTTGGTAGGGTTGCAAAAGTCCGAAGTTCCTTGTCATTCAGAAATTGTTCCTATCTGGGAACTGTGTGGAAGAATTCACTTCTAAGCCCATTCAAGTCATTGACCAAACTCAGTACCTGAAAGTGTAGGACTAAGGTCCCCATTTCTTTCTTACTGTCAGCTAGGGACTGTCCTGTATGATTTAGAAGATGCCCGCATTTCTTGGCATGTGGTCCCCTCTATCTGATAAGCCAGGTATGGAATGTCCATTCCTTTCTATCTCACTTTGCTTCAAATCTTTCTTACTTCCTTTTTAACTACCAGTCAGGAAAATCTCTGCTTTTAAAGGTTCATGTGATCAGATTAGATCCATCTGAATTCTCAAATTATGAAATAATATCTTATGATAGTCATGATCTCTACTCACACTTAAAGAGATGTAGGTTATGCTAGGGTAGTGAATACTCGTGACTATTAGAACTCTTCCTACCATATATCTTATGTGCAGAAACATGTATATCTGAGAATATGCTCTCAAAGGCAAGAGACACTCATGGAGAATTTGTTGCAATTTTTATGTTGATAGAACAATGTTATATAGTATTGCTGTTTGGTTGCTAAGTCCTGTCTGACTCTTGGCAGCCCCATGGACTGGAGCCCTCCAGGCTCCTGTGTCCATGGGATTTTCCAGGCAAGAATACTGGAGCGGGTTGCTACTTCTTTCTCCATTATAGTATATCTAACTTTTTAAAATTTATGGAATGAATAAATATAATTTATGTCTACAATATTCTACTTGGACATAATTTTCTGAAAATGCATCAAAATGAATAAAGGATTAGAGTTCAGTTTTCTTCCTTTCTATGATGAAAGCTTCTTAAAACGTCAGATCTCCTCCAAAAAAGAAGAGAGTAGGGATAAAATCATATCTTTAGGTATTTCTCATGATAGTTATTATGTCAATATCAACTAGTATAAAAATATCATGGACAAGGTTCTACTCATTATTTTAATTTAGAAAGTTAACAAATCCTGGTAGACATACACATACACATACAAACTAAGGCAAATTATAGTGTAAACAAGATATATCTTTTCTCTGATACTCCAATAGTTCTAGAATATTGAAATAATATATGTAACATGCTTCCCCCCCCAAAAAAAAAGCGTGATGCCATCTTTTACCTGTGTGCACTGAACTATTTTTTATATTTGGTTGGCTTAATACTGGGACAGCAGTATCTATAGGCTATTTCTGCTTTCTCTCCTTTTCCATTAGGAAATGCTGTTGAAGTTTATACATCTGTTGTGTCACAGCTGAGTTTGCTTGAGTTATGACTGAGAATAATTTTCTAAAGCAGTTCACATATGTCATATTTTATAAATCTTCAGTTCCAGAAAACTGAAAGGCTTTGCACTCCATGGAACATAACACTTTATTATTAACTCTCTTACAATACTTGAAAAAAAATTTGGGATAGTGTCAAGCTTGAATTTATCTTTGTTTTTCCATATTACAAAATAATATGTATTTATTTAAATATTATTACACTTTAAACATCTAGTTTGTCTCCATATAATACAAACTCTTTTTATATAGTATATGCTAAATTAACTCCAGTGAGTTTATTTAACATTTAGTTTTACATTCTGTTTATTCATTTAAAACAGTTAACTGATTTATTAATGTAAAATTAAGAAAGGCTTCCCTGATAGCTCAGTTGGTAAAGAATCCACCTGCAATGCAGGAGATCATGGTTCTATTCCTGGGTTGGGAAGATCCCCTGGAGAAGTGATAAGCTACCCATTCTAGTATTCTTGGGCTCCCCTTGTGGCTCAGCTGGTAAAGAATCTGCCTGCAATGTGGGAGACCTGGGTTCCATCCCTGGGTTGGGAAGATACCCTGGAGAAGGGAAAGGCTACCCACTCCAGTATTCTGGCCTGGACAATTCCATGGACTATAGCCTGTGGGGTTGGAAAGGGTTAGACATGACTGAGTGACTTTCACTTCAAACTCCACTTCACTTCAAAAAAGAAAAGTTGTCTTCTTTATTTTAAATATTTTCAAGATAATTAGATATCATACTACAATGTTAATTAGAAATTAGTTAATTAGGAATTAACTACAAATTTAGTAAGAATTTGTATGTCAGGCTGTTTAATTTTTTATTTTTTTCCCTAGGAAATTTTAGTTTTATTAAATAGAATTGGCATGCAGTTAGATCACAATATACTTATTGATAATTGAACAGCAAAACTGTCTAATGCTCTACTGTGTGACATATTATTATGGCCTTAAAAGTTATAATAATGGGTAACATTCAGTGAATAATTTCTATGCACCTAGCAATCTGCTAATTATTTTGCATAAATTACCTCTAACCTTTGTTACACTTCTGCAAAGTAGACATTTTTCTTCTCAAAAGGAACTTCCTGACCCGGGGGTTGGACCCGTCTTTCTTGTATCTCCTGCATTATCAGCCCTAATTCATACCTGGAAAAAAATGAAGCTGAGAGTAGTTAAGGAATTTGTCCAAAGTCACAGAGAATAAGAGACAGAACCCACTGGTTACAAAGCATGTTTTTTCCACAGTGCTTTTTGCTAGGGCCTTTGTGAAGCAGCTAAGTGCTCAATCTCTGCAAGCAGACTGCCCAGATTTATTCATGGCTCCATCACTCTGTGGCCCTTGTATTTGGGCAAATAAATTACATCAGGCTGCTTTAAATTCTGCAACTCTTACATGGAATGGTAGCATCTTCAGTCAGAATCCGAGGTTCTAGTCCTATTTACCTACTTTGTAGCTAATTAACATTAAGTAGGGACTTAATCTAAAATGCAGTTTCATCATCAATTTAAAAATAATTTTATAAAATGCTACATAAATATAAGTTATGATGATGCTGCTGCTGATGATGCAATGACAATCTCTCATTCTGCAGTACATGTGCGATCTGGAGTTGATCAGTTGTATTCTTAGGAAACCATTCTAGCAAGAAACAGAATTTTTCTTGGAGTAATACACTTTGATTGAATAATACAGTCTTTGAGTACTCACCAATTCTGAACATCTGACTTATTTTAGCTTTATCTTTTTCTGCAAGCTTATTCATGTGAGGAAAATTGATGGTGATAAGATTCCAAAGCAACCTGTGTATGAAGAATTGAAGAAAACCAGTTGTGCACCAGATGGTCATGAGAACTCCTTCAAGGGCATGTTTGAAGCATGATTTGAATCAATATGATAGAGTTGTCAATATTAGAGAAGCCCAGACTTAAGTGCCCACGCAGCAATGTATGAAGGGGCGTCTCAGCCAGAACAAAATGCTCTTAGGTAGCAAAGAGACAGAACTATCAACAACAAACTGTGCAAGTGGCAGCCAGTCATTAAAGCTGAGATAGTTTATATGTATAATCAATGTTGTGGAAACATCAATTTATTCATTAGGCCATTTGGATTTCTAGCCCAGGTTTTTGCATTGGGTGCAAACTGGTGGCATTAAAGGAAATATGTATCCTTCATTCACTGTTTCAAAAAGAAAAAAAATTAAAGTCATTGGGTATGTCCCTGTTATTCCTCTGAATTCCTCAAATGCAGGGAGGATATTGTGTTTGTATTAATACTTTACATGTGTAAAAATCCTTACCAATTACTGTCCAAGTAAAAATGAATATGAAATACTTCTGAAATTTATTCTCTCATTCAACCATATTTTTTGAGCAACTACCATGTGCCAGACTGTGAAGATAAAATAACAGACAAGACACATATAGTATTTTCTTTATTGTTTTAAAAGGATGACAAGAAAAATGACAGGCAATTACATGGATGTATGGATAATGCTGTGTCAAAGTAAAGTATGTGCTGTGCTTAGCCACTCAGTCGTGACTCAGTTTGTGACCCCATGGACTGTAGCCTGCCAGGCTTCTCTGTCCATGGGGATTCTTCAAGCAAGAATGGTTATATCAATATGAAGTATTAACATTAGGAGGAGTTGGGTGAGAGGTATACAGGAAACCATCTGTGATATCTTTGTAACTCTATAGTCTGTCTAAAATTATTCAATACATAAAAGTAAAATACAAACAATGAGCTTTACTCATACTTCCATGCACATCAAATTTGAAACAAACAATTATAAGACTTTTACATCACAAAGAGGGGTAAGAAATTATTACTAGAATTAAACCCTTACATATGGGAACTTGTGTCAAGTCAGTACTTCAGGTAACAGACCCTGGGATAAACTTGGGCATTCAGAAAGGTTATTGTACTTAATGTCTGCAAGGGGTGAAAAGAAGGGAAGGAAGCTGGTTTGCACAGGGAAAAACTTCAGAATACAATGAGAATCTGAAACCTATTGAATGAAAGATGGGAGGAAACAAGATGGGCAGATAGATTAGCACACAGATCTGGCAACTGTTTGTTGCTATGATGAGAAGTTCTGAAAAAGATATTGCCCAGTAAAAGAGTTGTGAGTGGACACCAGGGGTCAACCTTCGCAGCCTCTCTGTGTTCACGCATTGGCTGGGTACTGAGCAGAAAGCGTGTGATCTCAGCTCAAATGCTGGGACAGAGATTAAAGGGGCTACAATTGTAGACTGCCAGCTACCTGGCTGTTTTCACAGCTGAACACAAGTTCTTTTCTGAAAGGACATCCTAGCAGAGCAACTGAAGAAGAGTCAGGGTAGAACTAGATGATGACAGCTTGAGAAATAATCATAGAGCTTCATATAGACATCCATATGGAGATATTATAGATATTGAAAAAAATAGTTTTATTTCACTTTAATTTGCCCTTTATACATGAAAATGTTTAATAATTTTCTTCTAAATCCCTATAAATGGTATGAATAAAATGCTTTGATAAATAAAATATATAATATATACAGTATAGAATTTTGTGAAAAAGTGGAAATAAAATCTTACTTTACTGAAATAAGAAAAATATTAAATTGCTAATGTTAAAAATGTATGTGATGATGGGTATCATTTGGGATTCATTATATACATTTAATTGTGTAACCATTTTACATAGTAGTCCAAAAATACATTGTGCTGGAAATCATATTATGTTCAACTTTTTAACTTTACATGGAAAAACTATGATAATTTGAAAATGTACAAAGTGTCATTTATTCTTCAAAATCCATTCAAAAGTCACAGGAACAAAAAACATTGATGATTTCTGGCAAATAATTTTATAATTCCAGTAAAAGAAAATGCTGGTAATAAATCAAAATATGCTATTTCTGGAAAAAATTAGCTTATTCTATCCCATAAAAGCTTTGATAACTTATCACTATTGACAAATATGTGTTTTTGATTCAAGTATACAATTCCATTTAAATAAACAGAAAAATGTCATGAATTGAATTCTCTCACCATTACTACTATGCTCACAGATTTCACACATTGCATTTGTACATTACCTATCCATCCATCCATCCATCTTCACCAGCAGACCACATGTATTTTTTCTGATCTGAGAAATATCTAATTCAAAATGTTGGACTGAATATTGGGCGTTAATTTTTTTCCTAATCAAATTTGCACTAGTGTGAGGAGAATCACTAGCTTATATGTGCTTATATGGAAACTTGAATCCTATTCTTTTCCTGAATTCTTTGTAAATTTACTTGTATAGTTCGATTTAATGAGAAAAATTAAATAAGTATGTGTACATTGTAAGTATCCTAGGTGACTTAGAGTAAAAATCAATACCAAGAAACCTTATAAAAGCATTAGTGCCAGAAGAGGATACAAGTAAGTTGCAAGTGACCAGAAAAAACTTTTTCTAAATGAATAAACATTTACTTCTACTGGAAGCTACTAGGAATAATTTTAACTATTCCAAATTTTCAAATTTTCTATATTTCAAATTTTAATTTTTTAAACTTTGTTCAGCATATCATGAGATGAATTAAATATTATATATATTGTATTGAATTAAAAAATAATGAAATGATACTGAACTTTTAAAATAAATAAGATATAAGAATTAAGGATAGCAAATTAATTTAAA
Source organism: Antilocapra americana (assembly GCA_007570785.1). NCBI lineage: Eukaryota > Metazoa > Chordata > Mammalia > Artiodactyla > Antilocapridae > Antilocapra > Antilocapra americana. Next base: position 7,661,108 of record ML663566.1, on the reverse strand, counting down.
AACTGTTTGTGGCCAGCTAGGAACAATTAAGTAATTGATAGCTAAAAACAAAAAAACAAAAAAAACACACAGTATTACTAACTTTGTCAGTTTATAAGGAAAATCATGAGTTTTGTATCAAGGTCCAAATTACAGGCAGAGTCAATCAATATATGTGGCAGTTTTTCCTCTATTGGATTTTAGAGTAAAAGCTTAAAAGCATTCTGAATACCAAAAATTAGCATTAATTATTTATCTGGTAAATTGATGTGCTCTTCTAAATTTAAAAGACTTTCTTAAAGAACAAAAATAAGGTACTCTAAATGAATGCTCACAAATATAGCAAGCTGTCAAGACTCACACAGAGGCAAGTAAAGCTATAAACGATAATGATGATAGAGAAAGCATAATTGCATTTCTGAGGCCAATAAATATGACAAACCATAAGAAGTCCTTGCAGCACATAAAAAGAGAGAAGACAGACAAGGCCATCTAATGCAAATAATGTTTATTTCCTTCTGTTATTTTGTATATTGACTATTTTTCAAACTTACTAAATAAATATATCACTTTAGGGCATGAATCTCCAAGTTCAGTCAATATTTTGTGTGATAAAAAATTTGGACCATGTTATATTAAAAGTAAAATATAAAATTTAAATAAGATTGTTTTATATAGTGGCAAATTGAAACAAACCAATTAGCAAAAATAAGTTCTCTGTTTGAAATAATCTGCCTACTGATACAGATAAAAATGCTGCTATTAGGAAATAACAATATATTTGAATACATTAACATTTCTCCTTGGAAGCTCTATCATTTTAGTCAAAATAGGTTGTGATTTTATTTTGAAAGAACATGAAGTTGAGATTTTGCTTCTGATATATTTATGTATCATTTTCTTTTAAGGGGAATAATATGAAATGTATTACAGTCACTTAAGGTAATTTAAAGCAATATCATTTTCTGCATTAAGAAAAGCACAGTTTACTTCTAGGTATTATTGACTATAGAAAAAGCCAAATTGCATTTTACCCCATTACACTTTGAGGTTGCTGATGGTATAATTTTTACTCTCTTTTAAAAAATATTTATTTATTCATTTGACTGCACCGGGTCTTCTAGTTGGGCACATGGGATCTTTGATCATTGTTGTAGCATGTGGGATCTATTAAGTGTGGCATGTGGGATCCAGTTCCCTGACTAGGGATAGATTTTGGACCTCCTGCATTGGGAGCTGAGTCTCAGCCACTGAACCACCAGGGAAGTCCCTACTTTTTATATTCTTAATCGCTAGCCAGGAACTTGACATATTGTCCATTTGTCAGATCAATGAACACCAAGTTCATAACGGCATACTCATATTTCATGGTCAACTGATATGTCGTGTCATTTAATTTTTATGGAGTCTGAAACCCATCTAAGTCACTATTTCTCAAAAGAACAGTAATTAGCTAAATAAGGGTTTATATCAAAAGCCAAAAATCTTCTTCTGTGATATTCTGCCCAAGGAAAATTCTAAACTGCCATAAATGCTGCAGGTATAGTAACTTAAAAATGACCCACATGAATCAACAGAACAGCTTATTCTGCCATCAATTAAAATTACGAGCCTTATCTTGCTCCAGGAAACAGTGGATTATGGTAACTATTTAGTATGATGGAGAAAATGCACAAAATCTTTGGAAATAACCATTGCCTCCAAAAGTCAAGATTACCTTAAAGCCACTGTGCAAAAATAACTGCAAATTAGTAAATAGTAGCAAATTAGTGAGATCCAACTTTTGTCAGAACAACAGGATTTTCTGATTATAAAGATCAAGTTGATATTTGATACCATTTAATCTCTGTTCCATACTTTCCTGATCTGTAATACAAGGATAGGAAGAAAGTGAAGTTACTCAGTCATGTCTGACTCTTTGCAACCCCATGAACTGTAACCTACCACGCTACTCCATCCATGGGATTTTCCAGGCAAGAGTACTGGAGTGGGTGGCCATTTCCTTCTCCAGGAGATCTTCCCTCCGCAGGGGTTGAATCCGGGTCTCCCGCATTGTAGACAGATGCTTTACCATTTGAGCCATGTCACTTCTATTGTCTAAATCATAGTTATTATGAAGAGCATGTGTCATCTGCTAAGGACTCTAAGTTAATTTTAATGCTAATCTGCACATCTGATGTTTGGACCCAGAGACTTCATAATCAATTAGATCACCTTTGCCTGAGACCTCTAGAACACAGCTTGTAGTGAAGCTAATTTGTAGATACTTTATTGGAATGATCCCATCACAAAAATAATTAAGAAAAATGTAGAATAAGGTGGTGTGTCATTATGCTGACCATAGTTTCTTAAAACAAAACAAACATGAATGTAGCCATTTGCTTAGGCATTCATTAATTCTTCTATTCCTACAGAACCACTGTGCCTCTAAACAACCTGAGGGCAAGAAGGAGGAAGCATAACAAAGAAATTTATTCCCTAGCACATTTTGACGTTTTGTTTGTCTCTTTGTTTTTAAAATAGTGATACTATGCATTTAGTCATTGTTTCCTTGCATGTGAGAAATGCTCTCTCCTCCTGATTTAGGTCCACTGGGCTTTGTGAGCATTCACTTGGGTAACTGTATTGCTCCTCTGAGATGCGACATAATTTCTGATCTTAGAGCAATTTGGTCCTTGGGGCTAGATGGACTGGAGTGCCACAGTCGTTGAAGCTATGGCTAGCTATGGTCTGCTAAGTAGAACAGAGAGACCTCTCCTCACCCCAGAGTATTCTAAGAGAGTGAGTGAGGATCAGAAATTAAATTGTGATGGCAGCAGGGGATGATTTTTATTGACCAGCATGAGCAAACTAGAGGAGCCACATTAATCAAGGGAGAATCATGACTCAGATCAGTCTATCCCTGGCAACACTCAGATCAATTAACATCCTTTTTATAGATTTTGGCTGTCTTCTAAGGATCTAGTAATGATATGCACACACGCATTCTGTGATAGGATAAATGAAAATCTGACCCTTCAAAGAGGTGACCAGTTGCGAAGTAAGCCAGAAGGAAAAACAACAATACAGTATACTAACGCATATATATGGAATTTAGAAAGATGGTAACGAGAACCCAGCATGGGAGACAGCAAAAGGAACGCAGACGTATAGAACAGACTCGTGGACTCTGTGGATGAGGGAAAGGGTGGGATGATTTGGGAGAACAGCACTGAAACATGTTAATTATCATATGTGTAATCAATCGCCAGCCCAGGATTGATGCTCTGGGCTGCTGCACCGAGATTTCGGCGGGGGGGGGGGGGGGGGGGAGGGGGGGGGGGGGGGGGGGGGGGGGTGGGGGGGGGGAACATAAATACACCCATGGCGATATCATGTCATTGTATGGCAAAACCAATAAAAAAAAAACAGTTGCAATTTTTAAAAATGTTAAAGTGAGATAGCAACTCAACCTATGGCCAACTGCTGAAAGTAATCCTAAAAGCTATAATTGATATTCATCATTTCTTGACTCAGTCATATATTTAGAGCTTACTGAACCCAAGTAACATTTCAAATGATTTTGTGGGCTTGCCTATAGGCACTGAGCCTTTGAAGCTGTGCTGTTCTGAGGCAAAGAATGCTGCAATTCATTATTCAAAATTAGAATGTAACATAAAGTGTAAAGACACCTCCCACCTGAAACTCCTAAGCTTCATATATACTTGCTCCCTGTCCATTATGTAGTAGCTATTCAAGCTTTGCACAGAAGTCGTGGTGAGTGTCTGTGCAGGCACGCTGATGGATCCACTGGCATTTGGAATCTGAAGTTACCAGTTTAGAACCACAGTTTTCCATCCACATCAGTAAAGTCTTAACTTTTTCCATGGACGGAAATGCCCTGTATTCTAGAGAGATCAAGAAATATAAAATGCCAAGATCTTAGGTATGCAACACAAGATGCAACACAAAATGTTCATAAGTGGGTCCCTAAGCAGAATGGTGCAAGGAACAAAGCTTTCTTCAGTCTCCTGATTTCAGGACCTTGTTTATTGTGGCATTTGAGGCTCAGTACTATACATTAACTGATTATTCAGGACATACATGTAGTTTGAAGAGCAGAATTTGAATCTTTCAAGATTTTTTTCTTCTTTTTTCTTTAATGGGCCATTATACAGCCCTAGGTTTAATATGCATGCTGCTTTCTTGTAATGTGATAGATGGCAAGATCAGTGACCCACATAACTAGGACCCCATTATTTTATGGTAAAATGAATCTCATCTTTTATGGTAAAATGAGTCTCTTGATCTGAATAATGCATTCTGTAAACTCTCAGAATTCTCCAAGCCAGGCTTCAGCAATACATGAAGCATGAACTCCCAGATGTTCAAGCTGGTTTTAGAAAAGGCAGAGGAACAAGAGATCAAATTGCTAACATCAGATAGATCATCAAAAAAGCAAGAGAGTTCCAGAAAAACATCTATTTCTTTGACTATGCCAAAGCCTTTGACTGTGTGGATCACAATAAACTGTGGAAAATTCTTAAAGAGATGGGAATACCAGATCACCTGACCTGCCTCTTGAGAAACCTGTATGCAGGTCAGGAAGCAAAAGTTAGAACTGGACATGGAACAACAGGCTGGTCCCAAATAGGAAAAGGAGTATGTCAAGGCTGTATATTGTCATCGTACTTATTTAACTTGTATGCAGAGTACATCATGAGAAATGCTGTGCTGGAGGAAGCGCAAGCTGGAATCAAGACTGCTGGGAGAAATATCAATAACCTCAGATATGCAGATGACACCACCGTTATGGCAGAAAGTGAAGAGGAACTAAAAAGGGTCTTGCTGAAAGTGAAAGAAGAAAGTGAAAAAGTTGGCTTAAGGCTCAACATTAAGAAAACTAAGATCATGGCATCTGGTCCCCTCATTTCATGGCAAATAGATGGGGAAATAGTGGAAACAGTGGCTGATTTTATTTTTCTGGGCTCCAAAATCACTGCAGATGGTGATTGCAGCCATGAAATTAAAAGACATTTACTCCTTGGAAGGAAAGTTATGACCAACTTAGACAGAATATTAAAAAGCAGAGACATTACTTTCTCCAGAAAGGTCTGTCTAGTCAAGGCTATGGTTTTTCCAGTGGTCATGTATGGATGTGAGAGTTGGACTATAAAGAAAGCTGAGCAAGAAGAATTGATGCTTTTGAACTGTGGTGTTGGAGAAGACTCTTGAGAGTCCCTTGGACTGCAAGGAGATCCAGCCAGTCCATCATAAGGGAGATGGGTCCTGGGTGTTCTTTGGAAGGACTGATGTTGAAGCTGAAACTCCAATACTTTGGCCACCTCATGCCAAGAGCTGACTCATTTGAAAAGACCTTGATGCTGGGAGAGATTTGAGGGCAGGAGGAGAAGGGGACGACAGAGGATGAGATGATTGGATCGCATCACCGACTCAATGGACATGGGTTTGGCTGTACTCCGGGAATTGGTGATGGACAGGGAGGCCGGGCATGCTGTGGTTCATGGAGTTGCAAAGAGTTGGACATGACTGAGTGACCGAACTGAACTGAACTGAAACTCTCAGACTGGGTTACTTAAGAAGGTACTTATTTGGGGAAATAGTTCCATACTTAAGATTCAGAAAAAGTACTGCTGATAGATTCAGCATCTACTAGTGGTACCTTTAAATAAGCCAGAGTAAAATGGAGACTGTGGAAAGAATGCATTGCCATCATTCCTGCTATTATAGATGACCTCATTTGTTTGCCTGTTGTGCATATATAGACTGGCTCACCTCAGTAGGTCACACTTGATAAAATTCCCTCCATGATGGTATCTGGTGGGCATTAATGCGAGACAGTAAGATCATAAACCCTTTTCCATCTCATTTTCCACTCCCATTTCCTCCCAAGTCTCTTACCCCCAGTGCTCCAGTATCATACTATCTAAGTCCCATGCTATCCAGAACAATCCATTAGTTCCCTCACGAGGGCGATATCGATGGTAAACCATGCATCAAGCTACGTCTCCCTCCGATTTGCATGAAACAATGAAGTATATTGCTCACAGCTCTGGCCATTGAGAAATGTTTTTGTTTTTTTTTAACCACAGTTTTTCAGTACCTTCACTGAATGGAATGAATTGCACCTGCTTTCCATTTTGTGCTACTACCATTATAGTTGAGGATCTGGATGTGAACTAGGTTCAGGTCTTTCCCTCACCTCCTCAGTGGATCGTATATATGTTTTATATACGCCAAAGAGCAATGGAGGAGAGTTGAAGGGCAGGTCTTGATACAAAAGAAATAAGTAACTTGGGAGTGTGAGTCTCATGTTTCTACATCTGCTTAAAGCTGTCTCCCATGTACCACTTCTATGCTACAGTGGATTTGTAGCGTGCTTGCCTAAAATTATGAACACTCTGTGCCTACTTGGGAAGCTATGGTTACACAGTTAGTAAGTGCTCTATGATCAAGTACACAATCGACAAAGTCCCAGTGACATCCTATGAGCTATTTCTAAAGAGGGCATTTACTTGTTTTCTGTAAGAGAGCATGGTCTTGCTGCAGCCCCTAGGAACCTGAGAAGCTAGCCTCTCAATGAACTATGACACAAAATCCACACAGCTTACGTGTCAACAGCATATACCTGTATAGCTTTGGTTCTGCTGGGCCCATGGTCCTAAAGTAAAACAGATTCTGCAGCCTGTTCTTGCTGCTGATAATTCTTTTGCTCTCGGTCACATTCTGAACTAGTAGAAATTCTAGTCATTAAATTAAATAAGTGAGGATAATAGCCTCATGAATGAAATATACTGACTGCAAAATCAGGTATCTGTTTCTCAGTGTTAGAAGCCAATTTACTGGGAGTGTAAGGAGTTATACTTTAGTGAGGATATCTAGAGTGTCCAAAATTCTGTACCCATAACAAGTTCACTGATTTTTAGTCCTTTTAAATTTCTTTAAGAGCCTCTTTATAGTCTGGCAAGCATGTGTTTACTAGAGAATTTAGGGTTCTTGCCACTTCCTGTTCATCAGATAAAAAATCACAATATCTTTAGCACAGAATATCAGTATTATCAAAGATCCTACAGAATATATTATGTCCAAGAGCAAAAGAACCAACAGAGCTTGGCAGCAGGACACTGAGGATACATGGCTGAATTTGCCTTGTAAAGATGAAAACACAGATTAGTGGTAAGCGTCTGTTAACGGAATGAAATGTGTCTCCAAAATTCATATCTTAAAATCAATGTATAATATCTCAGAATGTGACTGTTATCAGAAACAGGATCTGTAAAGAAATAATTAAATTAAGTGATTAGGGTAGGGCTCAGATCGTAAAGAATCTTCAATGCGAGAGACACAGGTTCAATCCCTGGGTTGGGAAGATCCCTTGGAGAAGGGAATGGCAACCCACTCCAGTATTCTTGCTTGGTGAATCCCATGGACAGAGGAGTCTGGTGGGCTACAGTCCATGGGGGTCTCAAAGAGGCAGACACAACTGAGCCACTAACACTTTCACACATTTCTAATCCAGTATGCTTGGTTTCCTCATTAAAAAAAAAAAAAAAGGAAATTTAGCCACTATTATAGAGGGAAAGCCAGGTAAAAAGACAGGGAGAAGATGATTATGTACAAACCAAGCAAAAAGGCCTTAGAAGAAATTGAGGCTGCCAACCCTTTGATCTAGGGTATCTAATCTCCAGAAATGTGAGAAAATGAACTTCTGTTGTGTAAGCCACCAGGTTTTTGGCTCTTTGTTATGGCAGCACTAAACTAATTCTGTAGCCATAATTTAGTTAGAAATCTATTCTAAGAGATCTACGTAAATTTCATCTATATACATTTGAGTACCAATATCCAATCACTGAAATTTCAGAATCATATACCCAAATGTAAACTCAGTATTTACATTTGAAGGTTTACATTTTTAAAAAATTAGCAGATGAAAATTGAGCTCTTTATATATATTTGAAAATGACAAAATTATATAATCTCATTCAAAATTGTTAACAAATCAATCTTTCCAGTTGTTCAGGCAAAAGTCTCTATCAAATTTGATCACACTCAGTTCAGTTCAGTTCAGTCGCTCTGTCATGTCCAACTCATTGTGACCCCATGGACTGTAGCACTCCAGGCCTCCCTGTCCATCACCAGCTCCTGGAGTTTACTCAAACTCATGTCCATTGAATCAGTGATGCCATCCAATCATCTCATCCTCTGTTGTCCCCTTCTCCTCCTGCCTTCAATCTTTCCCAGCATCAAGGTCTTTTCAAATAAGTCAATTTTTGCATCAGGCAGCCAAAGTATTGGAGTTTCAGCTTCAGCATCAGTCCTTCCAATGAATATTCAGGATTGATTTCCTTTAAGATTGCCTGTTTGGATCTCTTTGCAGTCCAAGGGACTCTCAAGAATCCTCTCCATCACCACAGTTCAAAAGCATCAATTCTTCTTGCTCAGCTTTCTTTATAGACCAACAACTCTCACATCCATACATGACTACTGGAAAAACCATGGCTTTGACTAGATGGACCTTTCTTGGCAAAGTGATGTCTCTGCTTTTTAATATGCTGTCTAGGTTGACTACACTATGGTAGAACTAATGAATAAGGGGGAGTAAAATAATAGATGAAGTCATTATAATAAGAAGTAGCACAAAACTAAATTTATTGTGTAGTTTGTAGGTCACCGTAATAAGTACAGCTTGAAATGAGATGGGAAGACAGCAGATAATTACAAGCAGAGGAGTGATATGATCTGCCTTAAATTTTAAGAGGATTATACTAGCTACTGCATTAAGAAGAAATGAAAAAGGAGAAACTTCGAAGAAGAGATATACTAAGAGGATTATTATAAAATTACAGGATAAATATGATAGTGTGTTGGAGCAGGGTGGTAGTATGAAGTGATGAGTGTTATCTAGATGTTTTCAGATATTTACCACCTACTTTTAATTCTTACATCGGTTATTAGACATTTAATTAAAATATTTTTAAAAGGGTGACATTTAAATAGATTGGTTTGTGGTGTGTAAACAAAACAGCTTCCGTGACAGGCTGCTGGGAGATACAGCAGGCCCTAGCTGCGGAGACCTCCCCCATCCTCACACCTCCCCGTACCTTACTCCGTGACAGGCTGCTGTGATATACAGCCTGCCCTAGTTCCAGCGACCTCCTCCACCCTCACCTCATACCTCCCCCCCACAAGCCAGGAAAGTCCCGCGCGCGCCAAGAGATAGACCATCCAGGGCAGATGCGCAGTTTAAACTGACCAAACATTGACTGCCAGCTATACCAATGCTGTAACAAAGAACTGCCTGTATAAAAGCAACTGTGATCTGGAGCGCGGGGCTCTTGTCGGATTCCACCTTTTGGATGAGACTTGCGCCCTAGCCCGGCTAGCAATAAACCCCTTTATGCTTTTGCATTGCTGTGTGGACTTGGTCTCTTCAGGGGCTTGGGACCCGGAGTTTGGACTTAACAGGTTATATTTTCATTTCCTTAAATTCTAAAAAATTCACTGTCAACTTAACCATAATTAGTACTGAGAGATAAATTACATATGTTGTATGTGTTTACACTTCTGTAATAAAAAGCTAGGAGGCTATAAATGACATCATCTAATTTCTTTAATATTAGTATATATGTAATGAAAATTCCACAGATTACATATCCAAATGCATTTTTTTCTGTTGTCTTTTTAAATGTTATTTTAAATTATATTTTATCTATATACATAGATAGCAAAGATGTCTACATCATATTACCTATTTTTCAAATTCTGAATAGGAAAATATGTTTGAAGTTATGAATGTCTTTAATATAAAATTTATTTAAAGTTTATGGTAATTAAATACTTACTTATCTATATATGATTGAGTTTCTATGAAAGAAAGATGTTTAAGATACTTGGATTATAATCAGAGAGCTCTTGAACAAATTCCTGCTTCCTTTGAGAACATATTGGAATGCACAAGTTGATTTACCTAATCTGTTTTTATCACATCTGAAATCTCCATGTTAATTTGATAGCTTTAGATTATTATCTGCCCAAGTAAGTACAATATACATTAAAATTCATTTATCAATATGCTTTTGTAAAAACCTCAATTTGCTATTTGTCCCTGTCTGCTAGTAGTCTTAGCATACACTTTTCAGATGAAAGGTTTTCCTTTCAATAATCTGTAGGAAATGTTATATAAAGTTTCCAGATCTGCTACAGAAAGCCTTTGATAGTAGAGGTGATTTAAATTAATGCTAATTTAGAATCCTTTTCAGAATATTTGCCTGTCAGATCAGTGCTTAACATGGAACTAATTAGAGCTATTTTGCCCACAAAAGATGATTGTTAAGTCCAGCAACAATACACAATGCGTGATTAAAGTGCCACAGAAGCAGAAATAGAAATGCAATTTTCATTAGAGAGTATTTTTTTTTCTGCTTTTGACCACATAGATTAGATTTTTGAAAGAATAATACCTTCTATTCAAGATATGGGGCAGGGCAAAATGACTGGGTTGACTTCTAGAACTAGAATAATAAGGAATTGTGTATGTCTCTTTTAAAGATGATATATTTTATAAAGCATATTCATTTAACAAAACCATACATATTCATATTTTACTGTTAATGTATCATTGACATTTTAAGAGGAATAAACTGATAACTCCTTACTCTTTGTTTTTTTTAACCATCTTGGATTTTTTTAACTGAGGTGAAATTCACATAACATAGAAAGAACTCTTTTACAGTGGGCTATTCAGTGGCATGTAGCACATTCACAGTGACTTATACAATCACCATGTCTCTGTAGTCTCAAAACTTTGTCATTACTTCAAAAGAATATCCAGGACCTATTAAGTAGTCTCCACTGAGACTTCCTACACTTTAAGCTGAGGCAGCTATCTCTTATTATTTACAAGAAATGGTGAATATCCATATGTCTAAATAAACAGGTTTTGTTGTTGTTGTTTTTGCTGTTGTTTGCTTTTTTGCCGAGAATACAGTACAGAGATATTCCTGGAAATAAAGAAGAACTTTGACTTTTGAAAGTGGTGACAGTGGTGAATCCATAAATTTCTTGGAGAAATAAGAAATTCTCTTATGCTGCTTCTTTCTCTGTGCAGAAGGTGTTCACTTATATGCAAAGACTTTTTTCCTCTTGAATTAAACATCTCAAGATTTTGCCAGTTTTCATACCTCTAAAGATAATTTTGATTAAGGAGGAATTTTAAATTGTGTTAGTTATATTTAGAGAAACTAAGTTGAGATAAAGAGCCATATGTAATATCTAATAAAAGGGTTATCGCCACCTTTCTTATTTCTACATTTGTGCCAATTCCAAGAATTTTCTTTTTTTGGGGAGGGGGGCAGTGCAGGGTACTTCTAAATTTAGCTGCTTTGTATTATTTCACATACAAATAGTCTTCCTGGAATACATGGCAGATTGACCCTTTCTGTCAGTTTATCCATTTGGAAAAGATTCCCACTTGATATGTACTTCCTTTCTTTTTTTTGCATTTTTTTGACTTCAGTGTCTCTTTCTTAAGCTTAGCTCTGGAATGAGTTTTCTTGGCTTTGAACTTCTCCTAAGTATACAACTCCTCCATTTTTTATCTTATTTTATAAGATTGAAAATGGTATCTTTTAATAACTGAATGTTTTCAATTTTACTTTAATCCAAATATGAATAATTATTAAAATTAGTGCTTTTTTCTGTTTTATGCAGTAAATCTTTCCCTGTATAATACCATAAAGATAATTTATTTAAATGCTGCTGTTTAAAGCAACACATTACTAATATATTTGTCTATGTACTAAACGAGAGGAACGTTCACCAAAAAGCAGACTGATTTATGGTTCTTTTTTCTTTCAAGATGGGCAGATTGCATAACCTTCGTTGGCCTCAGCTGAACATTTTCAAGTCTAGTATTCATAATAGAATCAACTTATGAATTTGGTAAAATACACATAGTAAATGCTGACTATATGCATCTTACAATTTTACTGTGGAAGATTTCATGACAAAAATCATTGCTTCTATCTTGAGAAAGAAGAATGGAACTGGAGGGATCAACCTACCTGACTTTAGGCTATACTACAAAGCCACAGTCATTAAGACAGTATGGTACTGGCACAAAGACAGAAATATAGATCAGTGGAACAAAATAGAAAGCCCAGAGATAAATCCACACATCTATGGACACCTTATCTTTGACAAAGGAGGCAAGAATATACAATGGAGAAAAGACAATCTCTTTAACAAGTGGTGCTGGGAAAACTGGACAGCCACTTGTAAAAGAATGAAACTAGAACACTTTCTAACACCATACACAAAAGTAAACTCAAAATGGATCAAAGATCTAAGCATAAGACCAGAAACTATAAAACTCCTAGAGGAAAACATAGGCAAAACACGCTCCGACATAAACCAAAGCAGGATCTTCTATGACCCACCTCTCAGAATATCGGAAATAAAAGCACGAATAAACAAATGGGACCTAATTAAAATTAAAAGCTTCTGCACAACAAAGGAAACTAAAAGCAAGGTGAAAAGGCAGCCTTCAGAATGGGAGAAAATAATAGCCAATGAAGCAACGGACAAACAATTAATCTCAAAAATACAGCAAGCAACTCCTGCAGCTCCATTATAGAAAAATAAATGACCCAATCAAAAAGTGGGCCAAAGAACTTAACAGACATTTCTCCAAAGAAGACATAAATATGGCTAACAAACACATGAAAAGATGCTCAACATCACTCATTATCAGAGAAATGCAAATCAAAACCACAATGAGATACCACTGTACACCAGTCAGAATGGCTGCCATCCAAAAGTCTACAAGCAATAAATGCTGGAGAGGATGTGGAGAAAAGGGAACCCTCTTACACTGTTGGTGGGAATGCAAACTAGTACAGCCACTATGGAGAACAGTGTAGAGATTCCTTAAAAAAACTGAAAATAAAACTGCCATATGACCCAGCAATCCCACTGCTGGGCATACACACCAAGGAAACCAGAATTGAAAGAGACTTGTGCACCCCAATGTTCATCGCTGCATTGTTTACAATAGCCAGGACATGGAAGTAACCTAGATGCCCATCAACTGACGAATGGATAAGAAAGCTGTGGTACATATACACAATGGAATATTTCTCAGCCATTAAAAGAATTCATTTGAATCAGTTCTACTCAGGTGGACAGAACTGGAGCCTATTATCCAGAGTGAAGTAAGCCAGAAGGAAAAACAAAAATACAGTATACTAACGCATATATATGGAATTTAGAAAGATGGTAACGAGAACCCTGCATGCAAGACAGCAAAAGAAACGCAGATGTATAGAACAGTCTTGTGGACTCTGTGGAAGAGGGCAAGGGTGGGATGATATGGGAGAATGGCATTGAAACATGTTAATTATCATATGTAAAATCAATCGCCAGCCCAGGTTTGATGCTTGGAGCTGGTGCACCGGGATAACCCAGGGGGAAGGAATCGATAGGGAGGAGGGAGGGGGTTCTGGAGGGGGAGCATATGTATACCCATGGTGGATTCATGTCAATGTATGGCAAAACCAACACAATAAAGTAAAGAAAATTAAAAAAAAAATGATTCCAATACCCACACACAAAACAATAAAAATATTTTCAAGAGCTTAAAAAAAAAAAGGATCATTGCTTCTATGCCTTTTGTGCACATTTGGCTCACTTATATTTTATAAATATCAGGAACATGAGAAATGTAAAGTAATCTGTGCCATTTAAACTATTTATATTATATAACATATAGTATATATATATATATATATATATGCATTGTGTATATATATATGCATGCTAAGTCACTTCAATATTGTCTGACTCTTTGCAACCCTATGGACTGTAGCTTTCCAGGCTCCTCTCTCCATGGGACTCTCCAAGCAAGAGTACTGGAGTTAGTTCCATGCCCTCCTTCAGGAGATCTTCCTGACCCAGGGATCAAACCCGCATCTCCTACAGCTCCTGTATTGCAGGCGGATTCTTTACTGCTGAGCCACCAGGAAAGCCCCATAAGTATACACGTATATATTTCTTGATGGCTCAGTAAAGAATCTGCCTGCAATGAGGAGACCTAGGTTCAATCACTGAGTTGGAAAAATCACCTGGAGAAGGGAATGACTAATCACTCCAGTATTCATGCCTAAAGAATTCCATGGACAGAAGAGCCTAGTGGGCTAATGTCCTTAGGGTGACAAAGAGCAACTAACACATGGGGGCAGAGCAACACACACACGCACACACACTAATATCCTATATATACATATGGACATATATAATATATATATATGAAACATACATATGTAAGCAAGCTTTTGTTCAGCATAAAGTCTATGTCTATGTTTAAGTCTGTGTCACTTCTTTAATAAACAATGATCATAGCTTAAGGTTGTTTTGTGAGATACAGTCTATCGATTTGCTTCATGAGGTGTAATAAAATCTTGATTGTGAGCCTAAATAAGAATACATACTGTATATATTCAAATGACATGCTTAAATTTAAGAAAACACTTTGATTGTCCATAATCTCACAGTTCAGTTCATTTCAGTCGCTCAGTCATGTCTGACTCTTTACGACCCCATCAGTTCAGTTCAGTTTAGTCGCTCTGTCGTATCTGACTCTTTGCAACCCCATGAACCGCAGCATGCCCGGCCTCCCTGTCCATCACCAGTTCCCGGAGTACACCCAAACCCATGTCCATCGAGTTGGTGATGCCATCCAGCCATCTCATCCTCTGTCGTCCCCTTCTCCTCCTGCCCCCAACCCTTCCGAGCATCAGGGTCTTTTCCAATGAATCAACTCTTCACATGAGGTGGCCAAAGTATTGGAGTTTCAGCTTCAACGTCAGTCCTTCCAAAGAACACCCAGGACCGATCTCCCTTAGGATGGACTGGCTGGATCTCCTTGTAGTCCAAGGGACTCTCAAGAGTCTTCTCCAACACCACAGTTCAAAAGCATCAATTATTCGGTGCTCAGCCTTTTTCACTGCCCAACTCTCATATCCATACATGACTACTGGAAAAACCATAGCCTTGACTAGATGAACTTTTGTTGGCAAAGTAATGTCTCTGCTTTTCAATATGCTATCCAGGTTGGCCATAACTTTCCTTCCAAGGAGTAAGCATCTTTTGATTTCATGGCTGCAATCACCATCTATAGTGATTTTGGAGCCCCCCAAAAATAAAGCCTGACACTTTTTCCACTATTTCCCCATCTATTTCCCATGAAGTGAGGGGACCAGATGCCATGATCTTAGTTTTCTGAATGTTGAGCCTTAAGCCAACTTTTTCACTTTCCTCTTTCACTTTCAGCAAGACCCTTTTTAGTTCCTCTTCACTTTCTGCCATAAGGGTGGTGTTGTCTGAAGATCTGAGGTTATTGATATTTCTCCCGGCAATCTTGATTCCAGCTTGTGCTTCTTCCAGCCCAGCATTTCTCATGATGTACTCTGCATATAAGTTAAATAAGCAGGGTGACAATATATAGCCTTAATGTCCTCCATTTCCTATTTGGAACCAGTCTGTTGTTCCATGTCCAGTTCTAACTATTGCTTCCTGACCTGCTTACAGGTTTCTCAAGAGACAGGTCAGATGGTCTGGTATTCCCATCTCTTTAAGAATTTTCTACAGTTTATTGTGATCCACACAGTCAAAGGCTTTGGCATAGTCAATAAAGCAGAAGTAGATGTTTTTCTGGAATTCTCTTGCTTTTTTGATAATCCATCAGATGTTGGCAATTTGATCTCTGATTCCTCTGCCTTTTCTAAAACCAGATTGAACATCTGGAAGTTTACGGTTCACATATTGCTGAAGCCTGGCTTGGAGAATTTTGAGCATTACTTAACTAGCATGTGAGATGAGTGCAATTGTGGGGTAGTTTGAGCATTCTTTGGCATTGCCTTTCTTCGGGCTGGAATGAAAACTGACCTTTTCCAGTCCTGTGGCCATTGCTGAGTTTTCCCAATTTGCTGGCATATTGAGTTCAGCACTTTCACAGCATCATCTTTTAGGATTTGAAATAGCTCAACTGGAATTCCATTACCTCCAGCAGCTTTGTTCACAGTGATGCTTTCTAAGGTCCACTTGACTTCACATTCTAGGATGTCTGGCTCTAAGTGAGTGATCACACCATTGTGATTATCTGAGTCATGAGGATCTTTTTTGTACAGTTCTTCTGTGTATTCTTGCCACCTCTTCTTGCTATCTTCTGCTTCTGTTAGGTTCATGCCATTTCCGTCCTTTATCAAGCCCATCTTTTCAAGAAATGTTCCCTTGGTATCTCTAATTTTCCTGAAGAGATCTCTAGTCTTTCCCATTCTATTGTTTTCCTCTATTTCTTTGCATTGATCAGCTAAGGAAGGCTTTCTTATCTCTCCTTGCTATTCTTTGGAACTCTGCATTCAAATGCGTTTATCTTTCCTTTTCTTCTTTGCTTTTGGCTTCTCTTCTTTTCACAGCTATTTGTAAGACCTCCTCAGACAGCCACTTTGTTTTTTTGCATTTCTTTTCCATGGGGATGGTCTTGATCTTTGTCTCCTGTACAAAGTCACAAACCTCCATCCATAGCTCATAAGGCACTCTATCAGATCTAGTCCCTTAAATCTGTTTCTCATTTCCACTGTATAATCATAAGGGATTTGATTTAGGTTGTATCTGAATGGTCTAGTGGTTTTCCCTACTTTCTTCAATTTAAGTCTGAATTTGACAATAAGGAGTTCATTATAGCATATATAATATAACATTAACTGTCACTTCTTATCAGTGTAATATTTTTCCAGATACTTTTGATAATAGAAGCATTCTTCATTGTATAATTATTTCCATTTTATTTTTATTCTATTCCATAGTACTTTTATTATGCTGTTTTATTATTTAATAAAAGTAAAAGCAATTTCATGACTGGTTGGGAAAAATGAGTTTTTATAACTGATACAGCATGGCAGTTTCCCATTAGAATATATAATTTTATAGGAGGAGTGATTATTGAAAACATATTAATATTAAATTATAAGTATTACTATGTATCTATTTTTATATATTTATAAATATTAATGAGATTTAATAAATTTAATATCTTAATATATAAACAATATCTTTATAATATTGAAAAGATTTAATAAATTACATATGCATTTAGTGTTTAGTGCAGATGATGCACTATATTTCTTGATTTCAAATGGCAGTGTTAATGCAGTTATTCTTTTATTAATTTCAACATCTATTCATTTTATATATACTTATGGACAGACTATTATAAGTTAAGACCAGTACTTACCTAGTAGACAACACAAATCTCAATTTAGTGACAACCTGGATGCATGTTGAAAAATACTCAAGAGGGGTTGGGAAGCTGAAGAAAATAGAAGAAAAGTAAGGAAAGACAAATTAATGTGAGTGTGGCTATAATGTGAGTGTATCTTTGGTAAAACATGGTACTTAAACCACTTTTTATGTTGCTCAGAGGTGGCTTCTAAAGAGTCATATAGATGGTGGCGAATTCACCGGCAGTGCAGGAGACCTGGGTTCGATCCCTCAGTGGGGAAGATTCCTGGAAAAGGGAATTGCTACCCACTCCAGTATTCTTGCCTAGAGAATTCATGGACAGAGGAGCCTGGTGGGCTACAGACTACAGGTTGGCAAAGAGTCAGGCACGACCGAGTGACTAACACTAACTTTCGCTTCACCTAAATCTTAAGCAGAGACACTTATAAATAAGAAAGGAGTACAGAGAAGCAGATTGTTACATTTGTGCATTTGTATACGTATTTTGCTGTGATTGTTGACACTGTTGTTCTTCCTTCTGGATTTCTTTCATTTGTTTGAATAAAATACTTGGTACATTTGCAATCATTTCATCTGTAAGTGATATCATTTACAAAGGGCGAGTATAATTCAGAAAAATGGGTTTCTTCATTCTGTGATAGGTGTTAAGATAAACATGTGTTGATGTAAAAAGATAGCTGATCATGATTGGAACAAGAAATTCAATTTTACTGAAGCCACTGGCACTACTAAATTATGAATTGCAAATGACTGCAAACTTTGCTCTCATTCAGTATCTCTATTTTAAATACTCTCATACATTTTTGTGAGTTACATTTTTATATTGGCTTATTACACTTTAAAAAAATTTTTTTCTATTGCTAATGAAATTTATGAAAATATATGGTTCTTGCTAAGCCAATTCATCAGCGAATTAAGACTAACAGCAAAGGAGAGTGATGACAGTGGGGCCTATTTCAAGAATATTTCATTTAACATTGTTATTCTTGGCAGGCATCTACATTTAGCATAAATGATAGAGACTATTTTTAGTTTATAGGCTATTTTCATTTTGTCAGAAAATGATTTAGGCAAGAGCAAAAAATTACTTCAAATTCTGCCATTCCCTCTTTCCTCACCTCAAATTCAAAACTGAGTATCAAGCTTAAGCATAGTTTGGCATTTTGATTTTGTTTTTTTTTTAATTTGAGTTTATATTTTTAATTATTTTCAGATCTATTTGAATATATTTACTTTTAAAATTGTTGACTTTTAAAATTGTT
Source organism: Antilocapra americana (assembly GCA_007570785.1). Classification (NCBI taxonomy): domain Eukaryota; kingdom Metazoa; phylum Chordata; class Mammalia; order Artiodactyla; family Antilocapridae; genus Antilocapra; species Antilocapra americana. The sequence goes on along the minus strand of ML663566.1, from coordinate 7,642,569 downwards.
TCATGATACATAGTGTATGTTGAACTCCTAGTGTGGTAATGCATAAATTGGTGATAAAAAATACTAAATTGATAGTATAAAAATTACTTTCCTAAATATAGCTTTTGTTATTTCTTATCAAATACAAGATGTTAGTAAAAATAGGGGTAACATTGTGAATTTTAACTTTCACTATGCTTTGATTATCCCTAAAAGTGTCCCTTCATTAGATCATTTATTTCACTATTCTTTTCTTTTCTTCATTATAGAAAATGTATTTGCTAGCTCATTTACATGCAATAAAAAATTATGTTGATGGCCAACAGTATACAAATGTGAAATTCCAGTCACATTTTATGCTTTAGCCTCTAAAAAAGCATATGCTTTCTCCTGTTATCACCATAAAAATAAAAATAAAGGTAGCATTCATATATAGAAAACGCTTTTCTCAGTCTTTCTTTAAAACATTCTTTTTGAATATTATCTTATTAAGTGTTCATTCATGAATTATTACGAAATAATTAATACTGTAATTTCTATTTTAAGTATGGGAAAATCAAAAGATAATGGTTGAATGTGCTACCTAAGTCACATACTTAAAAAATGGAATTGAAAGTTGAACCCTGAAAATTTGGTCAAAGAATTTGGGCCAGCGAGCACTAAGCTACTTACGTCCACGATGGTCACAATGACTGCCTTAGTGACGCAATTGTGTAGTTTTTCTCCTACACTGTACACCAGGTCTGGCTGTCCCCTATGATCAGCAGATTATAAGGCTAACATTAAAGTGTTGAAACTTCCAGTCTGTTGCTTGAATGCCTTGCTCTGATGTTAGCTAGTTTCCATGCTGAGATGACACTTAAATAACCCCTTAAAGAGGTCCACATATAGAAGAAGCAAGGCTCCTAGCCAACCACCACCACCAACTTCCCATGTACATGAAGTTACTTTTGTATGACTTCTGTGGCAATTAATCATACAAATGCATGTATGATATAAAAAGACTCCAGTCAAGATGATACATATCACGGTCTTGTGGAGGTCCCCTAGCCAGAACCTCACAATCAACCAAAATCGAAATCCCCTACCCTATTGATATGTAAGACAATAAATGATTTTGGTTTTTTAAGCCTACTCATTTTGAGATTTGTTTTGTAAGACTAAATACATAATATACTCACTTCTTCTGAACTTTTCTTCTAAAACTCAATGAATTTAAAAAGTCAAACAAGAATTATGTTTCTATTGGTACAGTTAGTGTGAGAGGTTTGGAGACTAGTCTTTGTGCAGTTTCATTCCTCCCAATGATATATTTCATTCCCGTTAATAATGCGTGAATAACTAGAACTTCTGAATAATTAGAAATATATGGATTTTAGTTTCAAAGTCCGTTTTAACCAGTTAATCTGACTAGTTTGAATAAGTTGCAAAATCTAACAGAATAAAACACACTAGGTGAACAATATTGCATCAGCTTCACAAATGTTACACAAAATATGATAGCTACCTATGATTTTAAGAGGTTTAAATTTAAATGCAAATTTAAGTATTATATAGAAAATCCAAAATAAATACAATAAAACTATTAGAAAATAAAATCTTATGTACACTGCTTTTAGCTTAGTGCTAAGAGAAAAGAATTTTCAAATATTTTATCCATTTCTGCCAAGTGATTTTTCTTTACTCTGGTAAAAATATTTTTGAGAAAAATATTACATAATTACTTAAATGGAAAAATATAAGTAATGGATAAAAATGCTATTGAAGTTAGGATAGGAAAAAAAAATATTTGGGGCCTAATCAGTCTGTTCTACATAAAGTTTGCTTAATTAGGGACTCCTCTTAATTGGGACTTTCCCATCTTATCAAATCGAGCCTAATGACAGGCAACTGTAAAGACAGGTGTTTAATTGGGATAGTAATTCTAGATAATTGGGGTGCCTGCAGGTGATCAAGAGTAGCTTACATCAATCTGATTTCCAGAAATTATGTCTTTGTAGGTATCTCCTGCTGTGCCTGTTTATTAGCTCTCTAAGAATGACCTCTCCACTGTTAAGGGAACAAATATCTTTTTAGCACTAACTGCTGTAATTTTTGGTTCCTATCTCAGTTCTTAATCATATGATAGTGCTTAAATTTTCTTTCTTCTGTAAAATAACTACATTGTATATAGGATAACTTTAATATTACTTAGAGTTTTCAATTAAATATTAATGTAAATAATTAACACACTAACACCCATGAAATCAAACATCATAAGCTAAATTACTCTAACATACTAAATTATAAGAAGTAATAATTATCACTTCTGAATAATCTGTCATGTGTAAATAAATTACTTTGCTTGAAAATCTTCTGTCATTTCATTCTTAAAGAACTACTTAGAAGTTGTCTGAATTTGAAAATAAACATTATATTTAATTATATGATTCTAATTAAATTACTACAACAATGTAACATATAGTATTGTATTTTGTTCAGACATAATATAGAAGCATGAAAACTCACAGAATTTTCTGTACATGAACTTCTACTTAGAGAAAAATTATTTCTTTACACCTATTATTCTTTGGAATATATTTTTCAGTAGGAGTAATGCTAATATCCATACTATTTCTTTTAAATTAAGATATATATTTTACAACTAAACTTGAAACTTTTTGAAACTCATAGAAAAGTTATACTGATACACAAAAATTCTGTAAAATTAAATTTCCAAGAATCTTTGCAGATATATTTTTATTAGATTGTGTCTGAAGTAGAAATTGTAATAAATTTTCAAAGGAAAGTTTTAGGTAACCCATTTTTCTAGGCATGAACAAGCAGGCTAAGTTACCCAGTACCATGTCCTCCTGAAGCAGACTCCAGGACCAGGTCACCTGCCAGCACACCTAGGACCAGGCCTACTGGTGAAAGGTTTCCCCTGCTGAACTCAGTCTGTAAAGACTAAAAGATGTGAACACTTCATGAAACACAGAAACCAATACAAGACTACAAGGTTTATAAAGAATCAGGGAAACATAAAGCTGCTAAAGAAACAAAATGAAGTTGAGTTATCAATCCTAAAGGTTATGCCTGGCAAAGGGTTAAAATAATCATATTAATGAAGTTCAGTGAGGTTCAAGAGAATCCATGAGGACATGTAAACATAATCAGGAAAACAATAGATAAAATGAGAAAACCAAACAGAAATTCTAGAGCTGAAGAATACAATAACTGAACCATAAATGGAAAGACACTTTAACAGCACTTTATATGGCAAAATAATCAGAAACTCAAATACATATCTGAAATTATGTGGTGAGAGGAAAAAAAAGATTAAAAAATGAAGGTCATATAGAACTGATAGGGGATCATTGAATTGACCAATGTATTCCTTGTGGTAGTCCCAGAAGGAGAGGAGAAAGGAACAGAAAGCATATTTAAAGAAAAATGGAAAACTTCACAAATCAAGGGAGAGGAATGGCCAACCAGATTCATGAAAGCCAAACTAATCAAAATATGATAAATCAAATGATAAGTCTACATTAAGATACATTATAATCAAATTTGTTATTTGAAAAGGTAACTAAAATTGATAAAGCATTAACTAAACTAAGAAAAGAAAAAAGAAGACTCAAAAACTAGTAAAATCAGAAATGGAGATATTATAGTTATTTAATGGAAATTTTAAAAATTGTAAAAAAGTTTTATAAACAATTAGATGCCAACACATTAAACAAGCTGAACAAATTAATAAACTCCTAAAAATATTCAACCTACAAACACTGATTCAAGAAGAAATATAAGGCTGGGACAAACTAATAATGAGTAAGGAGATTGAAGCAATAATCAAACACCTCCCCACAAAGAAAAACCCTGGAGCAGATTACCAGATGGCCTCATAAATCAATTCTAATAACATTTAATGAATAATTAATTCCAGTTCTTCTTAAACTCTTCTAAGAAAAGCAGAAACACTTCTAAACTTACTAGGAGGCCAGTATCATTCTGATAACAAAGCCAAACTAAGTCATCAAAAGATAATTACAAACCAATATTGCTGATGTACATGGATGAAAAATTATTAACAAAATATCAGCAAAATGGAAATGAATTCAACAGCTCATTAAATGGAGCATATGCCATGATCAGGTGTTGTCCCCTGAATGCAATGATGGTTCAATATATGCAAGTAAAATAGTGTGATATACTACATTAAGAATTAAGAATAAAATTATACAATCATCTCAATATATGCAGAAAAAGGATCTATTGATTTTTTTGCTATTTTAAATGATAATTAATGATTAGATAAAGTTAACATCCTTTCATAATAAAATTCTTAACAAAGGAGTTATAGAAGGAATGCATTTCAACATAATAAAGACCATACATGACAAACTAACACCATGCTCAAAGGTGGTAAAAACCTGAAAGTTCTTTGTCTAAGATCAGAAATAAGGCAAGGATGTCTACTGTCATGATTTCTATTGAATAGCACTGAAAGTGCTAGTAGCTACAGCAATTAGGCAAGAAAAACAACTAAAGACACCTGCCTCAGTAAGGAAGAAGTAAAACCATCTCTGTGAATGACATTGTAAGCAGACAGTCCTAAATACTCTAAACACACACACACACAACATACTAAAGAGGGCTGGAGGAAATTTTGGAGGTGATGGATATGTTTATGACATAGATTACTGTGATATTTTCACTCTTATAAAAATAAACAATTATATATATGTATGGAAAAAGTGAAAGTGTTAGTCGTTCAGTCCTATGGACTGTGTGTTTCCCCATACAGTCTTTGTGACCCCATGGACTGCAGCCTACCAGACTCTGTTCATAGAATTTTACAGGCAAGAATACTGGTGTGGGTAGCCATTCCCTTCTCCAGGGGATCTTCCTGACCCAGGGATCAAACCTGGGTTTCTTGCACTGCAGACAGATTCTTTACCATCTAAGCCACAGGGAAGTTTATATATATATGTATATATATATATATGTATATATATGTATATATGTTTATGCATGTATGTGGAGAAGGCAATGGCAACCCACTCCAGTACTCTTGCCTGGAAACCCCCATGGACGGAGGAGCCTGGTGGGCTGCAGTCCGTGGGGGTTGCGCAGAGTCGGACATGACTAAGCAACTTCACTTTCACTTTTCACTTTTATGCATTGGAGAAGGAAATGGCAACCCACTCCAGTGTTCTTGCCTGGAGAATCCCAGGGACGGGGGAGCCTGGTGGGCTGCCATCTATGGGGTTGCACAGAGTCGGACACAACTGAAGCGACTTAGCAGCAGCAGCATGCATGAATGTACACATATATAGAAAAATTTATCCTTACCAGATCCATTTGTGTTACCTATAGATTTATGGGTAATCCTTTTAAGAGTAAATTTACTTTACTTAAAGTCTAGCCCAAATATTGACTACTTTATGAATATTTTTGACTGTCATTTTAATGGTTATATAAAACTTGTTTAGCACAATTTGATATTCATAAGGAAGAAGGAAGAAAAGAAGGAATGAAGGAAGGTAAAAATTAGGAAGAATACAAAGATGGAAAGAAAAGTGAAAAGATAAGAATTAAATTATATTGCTGTATTTTGAAGTGGTGAGATATTACAAATCATTAGAAATTATTTGACATATAAAGAAGAATTTAAAGATTGCCTCATTGAATTGTTAGAAATACCTGAATATTCATGTTAAGTTGCAAAATATTGTTTCAAGAACTTAAGGTATAGAAAGATACTGCACTTAGAAAACAAATAGTAAATATAAAACAAAGATAGAAAGGAAGGTAGGAAAAAAGGGAACAATGGAAGGAAGAATAAAGAGATAGAAGGATATATAAATGCAATATTGAATGACATACAGCAACTTTGTCTTAATATAGCTGCATATAAAAATATGTGCATTTTTATTTAACCAAAGTTTGTGTTTCAAACAAAAGATATCTTCCATAACATCTTCTAATCACTGTTGGTCATATGACTATTACAAATAAACGTTAGTACTTTTTATCAGTCTAAAAAATACTGGCCAAAGGTACAAACTTTCCAGAATGATTATTAGTAGCTTGGAGAAATTGTGGAGAGGGAGGGAAGAAAGGATAAGGAAAAAGGGAGCCAAGGAAAAGAGATAGCTGTGACTGTTAACACCAGCCCAGCCCATGCACCAGATATTTGAATGAAGAAAGCGAACATCTGGTGCATGGGCTGGCCTGGTGTAACAGTCACAGCTGATCAGTAATCCTCTCATTCCCATTCGTTCTCTCTCTCCCTCTGTCTCTTCTCCTTAATTCCTTCTTTCCTTATCCCTTCTTCTCTCCCTCTCCACAGTTTTTCCAATCTATTTGAAATCTTTAAAATAGATTTAGCATTTCACCATGTGTATTTATATCTCTTTTAATAATCTACTAATTTGGGTAATAGTGACTCACTTTCATGCCTTAATCAATTTTATCAGATTGGATCATGTGACTTGCAACATGTCAAATCTCATTCTCACATTTTCCTCAAATAAAAAAGTAGCAGCTGCTAAGGATGCATTAATAATTCCTTGGGTGGGAGTTTAACAATCACATATGCAAAATCTGTTTCAGTATGTTTGTGCATACTGACTTGAAAAACTCCTTGACACATTTTTCTATTGACACTACCTGAATTACATGCACATAAAAGTGATTACATACAACAGTAGCAATTTCGATTTAAAAAGTATATCCTAACCAATAGAAGAAAGCCTGCTGTATCATTTTACATTCCAATGAACACCTCATTCTAAGGTTTTGCATATCAAGGAATTTAATAATGGCAAAGGTATTAAAATTTTACAAATTAATATATGGATTGCTGAATTAGAAGAAATTAGTCTTACAGTTTTTTCAAATTTCTACATGACTGTGAAGTCATCTTGGTTTTATAATGCTTATTATTAACACAGAATTTCCTTAATACCTATTGAATACATGACAGATTCTTACTTAATCCTTACAAAACCATAGTACATGTTACTGATACCAGGATAATCCTCCCCACTCCTTCCCCTCCCCCTTATTTTTTGTCCATAATTTCTCAAGATAAAATGTGCAAACACTGAACTTTCCTTTATAACTACCATTAGTCACACAACTTTCACAATGCTATTGGAGTCAGGAAATCTGCTGGTTCAATTTAGAAAGATATAAACTTTTATAACAACTCTTAAGATATCTTCCTATTATAGAATCTAATTCTACAAAATTCCCACTAATGTTATAATGCATATAAGTGTTAGGTATAGGAAAAAGGAGTAGGAATAGGAAAAAGAAGTCCAAAATGGTGGTGGCTAAAGAAAGGAAAAGCTCGCAAAAATGGAGCAAAGAAAATCCAAGGACCAGAGTGAGAACCTGAGGTGAAAACAAGAAGTCATTGATTTGGTTTCATAAAAGCTGTCCTAGATGTCAATACTTTAAATATATACATCTATACACACAGAGGGCTTGCTAGGTGGTGCTAGTCGTAAAGAACTACCTTCTAATGCAAGAGACATAAGAGATATTGGTTTTGATTCCTGGATTGGAAAGATCCCCTGGAAGAAGGCATGACAACTCACTTTAGTATTCTTTCCTAAAGAATCTCATGGACAGTGGGGCCTGGCAGGCTACAGTCCATAGTATCACAAAGAATCAGACATGAGTGAAGCAACTTAGCATGCACACACATTCAAAGAAACTTAAACATTCAATAAATATCACACATACACATACTAAAAAGCTTCATTTTATAGGACTAATCCCAAAAACGAGATTGCTAGTAAATTGCAGTAAGTTTTAGTCCTAAGAAAACTTCAAATATCTCATTCACAGCTTCTAAGAATTAAAATTTTTATAGTAACAAAGCTTTCCCTGTCCAAAAGCTACAATTCAATTCTTTTACTATTATCAAACATTTTCTAAGTAAATAGTTCATGTACTAAATAGACTTGATTAAATAATCAATTAATTATCCTAGAAATAAAAATACCAAGTGTTTATATTTACTAGTGTCTATTTTTTTTACTTTTTTTCTAGTTTTTAGAATTATGCATCTATCATTGTACATAATCGGTGTTGTTAAATCAGAATAAGTACAGCTACACAGTGGTTTGATTACTATAATATTTCAGATATATATTTAATCGATGATATCATATTTTAGCTTTAGTAATTGCAACAAGGTATCAGGAAAATTATTACTTACTGAAATAATTCCCCATACCCATCAAAATGTGAGATTGGAAATTGAATTATCATAGTTAAAATTGTGTTATGTGGGGGAGTGAATATTAACCATGTATTTATGCTTGCTTTGAATTCCCTATTCAGTAACATGTGATGTCACTCAATGGGTTCAGACTTTATTATAAGCTATTCACTTAGTCACTGATTTAGTTTTTCACATTGTTTTTAGGTATACATTTTGAATGATGGATTATAGTGTTTTTAGGGATTTTACATTTTTATTGAAAAATATGGATAATTTATATTAATCTGTACATGTTACTCCATATTGCTACTTAATGTAAATTTAAATAGTTTTATAAAGTAATTTTTCACATGCATTTTTCAATATACTGATTGAATAATTAATAGATATTGTGACATTGAATTTGATATTCAGAAATTTACCTTTCTGTTTAATAGAATACAAGGTTTATAAGTATTATTAGATTTGTGTGAAGCTAATGCTATATAAAATATTTTGTGTTTTTTTTTGTTTTAATTTCAAAGCTAGAAAATTATTTTCTTAAGATATGTAGTGTGAAGTTAAAATATGTCATCTATTTTCTGTGATTATCTGAACCTAGTTTTTTCTGGAATTACTGAATCATTCGATATTGACACATTTCTGGCAATTTAATAAACTTTTCTTTTTTTTCTATATTTGTTCTTATACTCACTTCTCTGTTCATAACATTTTCCTCCTGGAAATCAACACTTCAACAATTTTATTTAACAATTTGCCATGGAATTTTCTTTAGGTCATTCTTATAAATTTTTGTAATTATTTCCTTATCCTTGCTTATATTCTCTCTAAACTATTGAGGCTGAATCCAAAGCTCTTACAATTTTCAAGTCCAATTCAGAAGATACATTTTAACAAGAATTTTTATTGTTACTATTTTTAAATTGGCTTTTAATTTATTTATTTGGCTTCATTGAATCCTAGTTGCAGCACTCAGCATCTTTGTTGCAGCAGCAGGCTCTCTAGTTGCACCTTGCATCCTCAGTAGTTGCAGTGTACAGGCTTAACGCACTACTACATGTGGGATCTTAGTTCCCCGACCAGGGCTCGAACCTGTGTCTCCTGCATTGCAAGGTCGATTCTTAACCACTTGACAACCAGGGAAGTCCCAATTTTAGACCAAACATTCATGACACTGTGGACAAAGAATGTTACCTGCCATCCCAGTAAACAACAAATGTTACCCATCATTACGTTATCAACTACTAAAACTGCCTCCAACACGTGTGTCTTGAGGGGCATTCAGGGTGGAGAAAAACAGGATACTAAGCTCTGGATAGTAAAAATGCATACTTAAGGGATAATTTCAAGGATCTTTTCTTTTTTCCCCCCCTCAGTTGAAAACTCCTAGATATCCTGGTTTCTTCTTTACCTCTTTGAAACAGTTGCTCAGGAATATTATCTAGAGGCTATCTCCACAAGCCGTAGTCTTCAGTACGTCCCTAGATGAAATATAATTCACAGCTTTTAGGTTGCATGTTTATCATCAGTCAATAACAAATACATTTTATAGTATATTTCCTACTTGGAAAAGAGAATGTATAAGAGCATTGGAGAAATATTAAGCTGAGTAGGTATCTGGTTTCTGTTCTGTACTACACTAAACTACCCATGTTCTTAAAACTTATAATTAATCAAAATTCATTTTGTGCATTGTTTATCTTATAGTAAACATGATAAACAGACAAATTAAATAAGTATAAAATTTGTTGTTAATCCAAATTCCATCTCATCAGTTGCTATATCAGATATTTGTTCTGAAGTATGAGAGAGATTTTTAAGAGACAAACAAAGGGTCTTAAAATACACTAATTCTTTTTTAACCCTACCAACTGTATTTTTAAAGATATTTTTCTTTTTTGTGTTCATTGACATATAAAGTTCTTTATTTTATTTTATTTTATTTTATTTATTTATTTATTTTTTATTGTTTTTGCCATACAATGTCATGATATCACCATGGGTTTACATATGCTTTCCCTCCAGAACCCCCCTCCCTCCTCCCTCCCCCCCAGGAAATCTCGCTGCACCAGCCCCGAGCATCAATCCTGGGCTGGCATTGATTAGACATATGATAATTAACTTGTTTCATTGCCCTTCTCCCATATCACCCCACCCTTACCCTCATCCACAAAGTCCATGAGTCTGTTCTATACATCTGCGTTCCTTTTGCTGTCTCGCATGTTGGGTTCTCGTTACCGTCTTTCTAAATTCCATATATATGTGTTAATATACTGTATTGTTGTTTTTGCTTCTGGCTTACTTCACTCTGGATAAAGTTCTTAATAAAAATATTTCCAATTTCAATGCAATTATGTTTTAACTTTCTTTATAAAATATATCTAGCAAGTAAATTCATTTTTAACACATGGGAGATCACAGATCCTGTCTACTTCATGTACTGAGTACTTTTCTGTATGAATATATGTATGAATTTGCCACTACTTATGACTGAAGTTTTTCTTTCGAACTATTGCTGGAAACTAGAAAACTGTATAAGAATTAAGAAATAAATGTGTTTGCTTTATTCATGTTCACATAAGCTATGTGCTAATGTTCTCTTCCAAAATGTGCTCATTTCCTACTTTATCTATCATTTTTCAGTCATATCTATACTTATGCTTTTGTTTTTTAATGCAAATATATAGTTATACAGGTAATAATGAGGAAAATGAGAAATAAAGTAGCAGTCGTAAAAACTGTCATTGAGAAGAATTAATATTTTTTCACAAAAGTCAGGTTTCAATGTTGCACAAAAAATAAAAATTGGTTCAGAGTATTTTTATTTTAGCATTATTGGGCTTTATATTTTAAAATTTTTCTGGAAGAAAAATATTAACTATCCTCTTTGCATAGGATCTGTAACAGTTTTTCAATAACCATATAAATTATGCCAACATTTTCCAAATTGTCTACCATGGGATACTAGTTCTCTTAAAAAAACAAACTCTGAGCTAATGTTTATATTAAAGAATAGACATTTAGCTTGTAATAATTACTCGCTTGAAATTAAACCTATGCAAGGTATGTAACGACCAAGATAGGCTTAATGTTCACCTCAGCTTAACTAAAAACAGATTTTTTCCTGACTCTAGGCTCCGGACAGATAGCTCTTTTCTTAGCGCCTTTACTTCAGAAAACTTTTAACTTACCATTGTCCCTTGGGGTTTAAATCTTCTCCCAGCCTCTTTAGTTTTACACCTCAGGAATAGCTTCTCAAGAATCTTGGAGCCCTCTCTTTGAAACATGTGCATGAAGAAAGACAGGGCTCCCATTTCCCATCTCTGTGAGAGAACAGGAGTATAAATTGATGAGCCAATTAGCAAAGACAGAAAGTCTAATCACATTGGCCAACATGTCCCCTCCCTTGATGCTCTTCATTACCTTTTCACTGTTCACCTCTGTTTTCAAATCTTTCAGTTATCCTTCTGTTTCAGTGGAGTTAATTTCAGTCTCTTCCTTTTCTTGCAATAGTTTGATCCCATTGAAACGGACTTGAATATGGTCCTCTTTACCTATTTATCTGGTCCACTACAATTTTTACTTGATATTGATGTGGTATTTGGAAAGAAATATAAAACTACATCTGTTTAAAGTCTTATCTCTCAAAACATTATAAGTTTGGCAACTCAAGCGCTGTGAAGTATAATTTACAAATATAGATTGATGTAAATATAAATTTTATCTAATATGTAACTATTTCACTACATTGATATAACACTCACTGTCTATGGGTAAAATCATGTTCCCACTTTTTTCCATCACCTGAAGAAACGGATGCACAAATATTTTTTTAGTAACTAACTATTCTGAAGACAGAATTGGGAAAGATCTTGCCAAAGTAGGCATGAGATACTGATGCTAATGGATATAAAAGGCATTGTCAGCTAATGAGGAAATGGATTATGTACTTTCATATCTGTTCAATCGATGGAGATATTATCTTCCTAGCTTTCCACAAAAACACTGTCTACCAAGCTTCATTTATTTTTTCTGTTTATGGAGTTTGAGGAAAGGACGTCTGATCACTTTGTGAGGATTTGAGTTGCCCTTTTGAGTTCTCTTTTCCCTACCTGAACAGCCTTATCTCTATCAACTTTACTTGGATTTGTTATTAGATTTAAATTAGGTACTCCCTTTTTTCCAAGAAGAATACTAGTTTTCTGCTCAAGTCTGAGTGGCTAAGAGTTCCTCGGGGATATTTGTGTGGCTGTCCATTTTTAAAAGCCTAGTTTTGGTTTTCCCATTCCCTTCCCCTGTAAGCAATGTTCCCCAAAGCTGTCTTTAATGCAGTCTAATGTACTAGCTTGAATTTGAATTGTGAGAGAACACTGAATTAGCTTTGGGGTTTATCAAACCAACATTATAAGAACTATCTTTATCCCTCCCCAAAATTATTCACTTCTGCTCCTGCCCTGTCTGTGTGTTGTGTGTATCTGTAACTTCAGGAAATGGTAAAAGAATAGTAACATAAATCTTTGAAAATGGAGGACAGGCCTAAAGAAGTTAAGAACATTTCCTTTTAGAGAAATACTCTTAACCTCTATTATCTTTTGCAAAGTTTGCATAAACTTGATTGTTAAAACAAACTAGAACAGCATATGTAAAACGAGACTAAAAACTGAAATAATTACACTATAGATATTTACATAAAAATCTTAAACACATCTCAGAACAAGCAAACCAGGCATTACAGTGTTAAAATTCATCATGAAAAATTAATTCCAAGTATTCACACATATTTTGATTTAAAATTTCCATGAATGTTATTCAACACTTTAAAAGCTTCATCTGCCAAGTACATATTTAGTATTGACTATATTCTACATATTGCAATAAAAGTTGAAGTGCAATTGATTAACAAATTACAGATAAATAATGATTATGAAATTATAAAGAATGATATTAAAAGAATGAAAGTGCTCAGCAAGCAAGAATAGAAAATAATTACACATTTCATTGAATGCAACTATTCCAATGGATGTTAATAATCAGAATAATCAAGCAGAGTAGTTATATCTATGAAATCTTCAATATATAAAGTTTGATATAAAGCAGTTTCATTAAGCAATGAAAAATATTTAAAATTAACTAAAATAAATAAAATAAAAATGTCATAGACATAGAGAAAGAAAAATATTAGATGGTACTCTACAGAAAAGTAAATTAATACAGCAAATGTTGTAATATAATTGAGATCTATTGGGCTGCATTGCACAGGCCTGCAAGGTCTGTGAGTTCCCAGTCTCAAGACTAAAGGAAGAGACCAAAGTCAGCAACATAAACATCAAGGTTTAATGAATGGAGGAGCTTAAATGCTTGAAGCCAAGTCCTGGAACACACCCCACCATGTGTGGCACAGAGTGGGCAGGACAGGGCAGGAAGTCTTCACTTCCAAAGGGAGAGGGACATTGCCAGTTATGGGGGGAATTACATCAGGTTGATACATGAGTTAGCGGGGAAGCCAGTAGAAGGGCATGCCCCTCACTACCCCTTTGATAAACTATCGCTCATTGGGTCAGGGGCAAGCATGTAGTGGTGATTCCATATAAGACCATGACAAGAGAAATTATGATGAACATTATCTTACAAAGATAAGAGAACAGACCCCATCTCGCAAATCCTAACAGATTGTGAGGAGAACTTTAATTCTAATTAAGAGAGGTTTAATTTTACAAAAAGAAGCCATAGCAGGTTGACTTTTAAAAGAAAAGAGTTTGAATTTGCTATGGAAAAACAATTCCAGCCACTTGCACATTCATCTGTTCTATAAACCTCTATATTTTCTAACAACATATCTTATGTTTGTAGACTTGAAAATATCACTTTTGAAATAACCATTGTTTTTATCATTATATTTCATTTTTCCTTTTATATAATCATTTTATTTTAATTTTAGTTGTCTATTCAAAAATGGATAAGCTACACTGTTCAATAATGCTAAACCACCACAGCCATCAGATAAAACAAGCAACATAAACCAGTACATTAGAGAGCTGATTACACATTTTTGTTTGTTAAATATATGACTCCAGGGATCTAAGCATCACCATTACTTGACACATTAGTCATCTGGAGTTGTCATGAGTTAACAAAACAAAAATTCCCAGAGTAAATTTTACAAGCTTCAATAGTTTGGGAAGTCTCATCTTGTCATATTTTTTTTATAGTTTTAACATTTAACACAGAATACAATTATAATTATTTATTTATTCAGAGAAACCAGAACCTTAGGTAAATACAATAGCTATGACCTGCATAATTAAGAAAAGATGAGTGTTTTGAATAAATAGACAGGAGTGTTTGATTTGCCCCAATATTCACAGAGGATTCTTTAATCCATAAACAACTAAGAATATACTAATTTTTCAATTGCTACTCAGAAGAAATAGCAAAGATTACAAATAGTAAAATTTAAAACAGATTAATATAGCTAAATTTAAAAATAAAATATTATAATTTATAATATTAATAATGTTTCATGTAAAATTTGTGAGAGTTTTAAAAATTAAGGTACATTTTATTTTTATCTTTTACTAGGTAGTAGAAAATATAAATTCATATCAGATGCATATGACATGCAAAACTATAGGGCAGAACACAGCCTTAATCTCTGGCTTATCACCCCTCTTCCTTTCATCCCTCCTTCTCTCTGTTGATTTGCTATCTTTAGAAAAATATTCAGTTGAATCTCAGGAATAACTGAAAACCTATACAACAAATGTGACAAATTAAGTGGGTGGAGAATAGGTACTGACATTAATAGCTTTAAAAACGAGTGGAGTAAGAATAGTAGCAGAAGAATTGCATTACACATAAGCACAGAGATTAGTTGATAAAGACACTTTCTACAGGGATATAAGATAATAATTCTGATATGGCCATACATGCACACTGGAAATGAATGATTTTGAAAATGGATAGCAGTTGGCAGGAGCGTGGTTTCTTCCTGTTGGTGTCAATGAGTGGAAGACAGAATAATCCATGTAATCATAAACTAAAGTTTGATGCACTTCATACATCATATGCTTATTTCATCCCTGGGTTATATGAGAGTCTAAGATGAAAATACAATAGCAAGGATCACACATAGTACTCTGATTTTATGTTTTAACACCATTCCCCTTTAACCAATTGAAAGGGGCCACCGAACAAAAATCATACTGAAGTACAGCATTAAAAGTATTGGATTCTATCCCAAAGTATAACATATACAACAAAGCATAGAATAAAAAACATGGTATCACTCACATTGATATATTAGATGCATGTCTCGTATTCTACTAGTGCTATTTTCCCCCTTATTTCAAATAAATGTGTGTTTGTGAGGAAAAAGTTAATACAATTAAGATTAATTATAATTTAAAAGGTAAAATAACACTATCAGAACTGGGATGTAAAAGGGCTACCCAAATGGCTTCATATTGTCAAGGTAATAAGACCATTTAAAAAAATAAATTGCTATCAATAAGTTTTTGAAACAATAATTGTTCTCACAATTTTCTTCATATTGTATCTAATATACTTGCTGAAATGGAGTCCTCAAAGGTGCCTTAAATTATGTTAAGTTTAAACATTCTTCCAGGTATTATAAGATATTAAATATTTATTTCAGATTAATATTTGTTATGAATATTCCTGATTCAGTATAATTGAAAGAATTACAGAATTTGAAAGATTTTGTATTTAAAAATAGAAAAAGAAAGAACTTTATTTAAAAAATAAATTAAAAAATTCTTAATAATCCAGTGTAGTAAATAAGGCATTTAAATGTGTGCATTTAAATATTTTATCTAAATAAAAAGCATATAAAAGTTACAACTTTGTTTTCAAAACTTGTGGCATTCTTATTTGATAAAATTAAAATGTTGAAAGAAAAGTTACAGCAAAGTAATATCTTGAAGAAACAGAAGAAAATACTGTTTTGGAAATTTTTCATTGCTGAATATTTACTCCACTACAATAGCTAGGTCATCCTGAAAGCTGAGGAAAAAAATTGAGAGCTCAAAAACACTTAAGTTTCAAGCAACAGATTCTCACAAAGAGAAACAATTTGCACTTGTCTAGGATTCAAGAGCCGAAGTAGAATCAAATATTTATGTCTAAGAGAACACCACAATAAGATGAAAAATGATATCTGTACATATTTTAAAGTATAGAAATTGCAGCATCCAGCAAATCTCCACTCCTATTACCATTGTTTGCTATGTTTTTCTCAAGGATATGTTGAAATGGTAGACAACATTTTCTTTTCTTTTTTTAAAAAATTCGTTAATTGAAGTATAGTTTTCTATTGTACAGCAAAGTGGTTCAGTTATACTTATATATAGATAAAAATATAGATAATGTGTGTGTGTGTGTGTGTGTGTGTGTGTGTGTGTGTAGGGCTTCCCTGGTGGCTCAGATGATAAAGAATCTGCCTGCACTGAAGGAGACCCAAGTTCAACCTCTGGGTTGGGAAGTTACCCTGGAAAAGGGAATGGCTACAACTCTCCAATAGTCTTAACTGGAAAAATTCCATGGGCAAGGAGCCTGATGGGCTACAGTCCATGGGGTCACAAAAAGTGGACATGACTGAAGGACTCAGCACATGCATACACACACCACACACGTACAAAGACACACACACATTCCTTTTCATATTCTTTTCCATTATGATTTACCACAGGATATTGAATATAGTTCCGTGTGCTCTACAGTAGGGTCGCTTATTTATCTATTCTGTATATAATAGTTTGCTTCTGCTAATTTCAAACTCCTAATAGATCCCTCTTCCACTTCTCCCTCTCCCTTAGGAAACACAAATCTATTCTATCTGCCTGTCTGTTTGTTTCATAGATAAGTTCTTTTGTGTCATATTTTAGATTCCACACATAAGTGATGTCATATGGTATTTGTCCTTCTCTTTCTGTCTTACTTCACTTAGTATGCTAATCTCTCAGTCCATCCATGTTGCTGCAAATGGCATTATTTCATTCATTTTTATGGCTGAGTACGCTTGTTCCTCAGAATTCTAGCAGAGCTATTTAAATTCCTAAATGATGCTATTAAAGTGCTTAACTCTGTATGTCAGCAGATTTGGAAAAGCCAGCAGTGATCACAGGACTGAAAAAAGTCAATCTCTATCCCAATTCCCAAGAAAGATAGCACTAAAGAATGCTCAAACCACTGGACAGTTGCACTCATCTCCCATCCTATTGCTTCCCTCATAGCTCAGTTTGTAAAGACTCTGCCTGCAGTGCAGGAGACCCCGGTTTGATTCCTGGGTCAGGAAGATCTGCTGGAGAAGTAATTGGCTACCCTCTCTAATGTTCTTGGGCTTCTCTTGTGGCTCAGCTGGTAAAGAATCCTCCTGCAATATGGAAGACCTGGTTTCAATCCCTGGGTTGGGAAGATCCCCTGGAGAAGGGAAGGTCTACCCACTCCAGTATTCTGGCCTGGAGGATTTCATGGACTATATATAGTCCATGGGGTCGCATAGAGTTGGACACGACTGAGCAACTATCATTCACTCACTCACTCCCATGCTATTGAGGTTATGCTCAAAATCCTCCAAACTAGGCTTCAATATTATGAGAACTGAGAACACCTAGATGTTAAAGCTGGGCTTAGAACAGGCAGAGGAACCAGAGATCAAATTGCCAACATTCACTGGATCATAGATAAAGCAAGAGAATTCCAGGAAAACATCCACCTATGTTTCATTCACTATGCTAAAACCTTTGATTGTGTCATAGCAAACTGTGGAAAACTCTTAGAGAGATGGGAATACCAGACCATCTGACCTGTCTCCTGAGAAACCTGTATGCTGATCAAGAAGCAACAGTAGAACTCTGTATGGAATCACTGATTCAGGCTAGATAAAGGAGTATGACAAGGGTGCTTATTACCACCCTGTTTATTTAACTTATATGCAGAGCACATCATGTGAATGCTGGGCTGGATGAGTTACAAGCTGGCATCAAGATTTCTTGGAGAGGGCAAAACTAAGATGGCGGAGGAATAGGATGGGGAGAACACTCTCTCCCCAATAAATATACCAAAAGAACTTTTAAAGGCCGAGCAAACTCCAAAAAACAGGAACTGAATGCTGGCAGAGGACATCGGGCATCTGGAGAGGCGACCCAGTGCCGACGTGAGGAGTAACAGTGAGGAAACCTAGACTCACCCACCAGAAAACCACACAAGCCTTTCCACCCAGGAAACTTCGACAAACCACGCATCCAACCCCTCCCATAGAGAGGAATCCCCACAATAAAGGGACAACACAGCAAGATAAACAAGATGAAAAGGCAGAGAAATACCCAGCAAGTAAAGGAACAGGATAAATACCCCCTAGACCAAACAAAAGACGAAGAGATAGGAAGTCTACCTGACAAAGAATTCCGAATAATGGTAGTGAAAATGATCCAAAACCTGGAAAATAAGTTGGAGTTACAGCTCAATAACCTGCAGGCAAGGATTGAGAAGATGCAGGTAAGCTTTAACAAAGACTTAGAAGAAATGAAAAAGAGACAAAATACAATGAATAATGCAATAAATGAGATCAAAAACACTCTGGAGGGAACCAACAGTAGAATAACAGAGATAGAAGACAGAATAAGTGAGGTAGAAGACAGAATGACAGAAATAAATGAAACAGAAAGGAAAAATGAAAAAAGAATTAAAAGAAATGAAGACAACCTTAGAGACCTCTGGGACAATATTAAACGCACCAATATTCGAATCATAGGAGTCCCAGAAGAAGAAGACAAAAAGAAAGACCATCAGAAAATTCTTGAAGAGATAATTGTAGAAAACTTCCCTAAATTGGGGAAGCAAATAGCCACTCAGGTCCAAGAAACACAGAGAATCCCAAATAGAATGAACCCCAAGCGGGACACCCCAAGACACATATTAATCAAATTGGCAAATATCAAATACAAAGACCAAATATTAAAAGCAGCAAGGGAGAAGCAAAAGATAACTCACAAGGGGAATCCCATAAGGATAACAGCTGATCTCTCATCAGAAACGCTTCAGGCCAGAAGGGAATGGCAAAACATACTTAAAGTCATGGAAGAAAACAATCTACAACCCCGACTACTCTACCCAGCAAGGATCTCATTCAAATTTGAAGGAGAATTCAAAATTTTCTCAGACAAGCAGAAACTGAGAGAATTCAGCAACACCAAACCAGCCCTCCAACGAATGCTAAAGGATCTTTCCTAGATAGGAAAAACCGATGGGATAGATAATCTGGAGCCCAAAACAATAAAATAAATGGCAGCGGGATCATACTTATCAATAATTACCTTAAATGTAAACGGGCTGAATGCCCCAACCAAAAGACAAAGATTGGCCGATTGGATACAGAAACAAGACCCCTATATATGTTGTCTACAAGAGACCCACCTCAAACCTAGGGACACATATAGACTGAAAGTTAAAGGCTGGAAAAGATATTCCATGCAAATAAAGACCAAAAGAAAGCAGGAGTGGCAATACTCATATCTGATAAAGTAGACTTTAAAATAAAGGCAGTGAAAAGAGATAAAGATGGACATTACATAATGATCAAAGGATCAATCGAGGAAGAAGAAATAACAATTATAAATATTTATGCACCTAACATAGGAGCTCCACAATATGTAAGGCAAATGCTAACAAATATGAAAGGGGAAATCAACAACAACACAATAATAGCAGGAGACTTTAATACACCACTCACACCAATGGATAGATCAACTAGACAGAAAAGTAACAAGGAAATTCAAACTTTAAATGAAACAATAGACCAACTAGACCTAATTGATATCTATAGGTCATTCCACCCCAAAACAAGGAATTTCACCTTTTTCTCAAGTGCACACGGGACCTTCTCCAGGATAGATCACATCCTGGGCCATAAATCTAACCTTGATAAATTCAAAAATATTGAAATCATCCCAAGCATCTTTTCTGACCACAATGCAGTGAGATTAGATATCAACTACAGGAGAAAACCTCTCAAAACTTCCAACATATGGAGGCTCAACAACACACTGCTGAATAACCAACAAATCGCAGAAGAAATTAAAAATGAAATTCAGTTATGCATGGAAACGAATGAAAATGAAAACACAACAGCTCAAAACCTATGGGACACTGTGAAAGCAATGCTAAGGGGAAAGTTCATAGCAATACAAGCTCACCTCAGGAAACAAGAGAAAAATCAAATAAATGACCTTACTATACACCTAAAGCAACTAGAAAGGGAAGAGATGCAGAAGCCCAGGTCTAGTAGTAGGAAAGAAATCTTAAAGATCAGGGCAGAAATTAATGCAAAGGAATCAAAAGTGACCATAGCAAAAATCAACCAAGCCAAAAGCTGGTTCTTTGAGAAGATAAATAAAATTGACAAACCGTTAGCCAGACTCATCAAGAAACAAAGGGAGAAGAACCAAATCAACAGAATTAGAAATGAAAAAGGAGAGATCACAACAGAAAACACAGAAATACAAAGGATCATAAGAGACTATTATCAGCAACTATATGCAAATAAACTGGACAATTTGGATGAAATGGACAAATTCCTAGAAAAGTACAACTTTCCAAGACTAAACCAGGAAGAGATAGATAATATTAATAGACCCATCACAAGCACGGAAATTGAAACCGTAATCAGAAATCTTCCAAAAAACAAAAGCCCAGGACCAGATGGCTTCACAGCTGAATTCTACCAAAAATTTAGAGAAGAGCTAACACCTATTCTACTCAAACTCTTCCAGAAAATTGCAGACGAAGGTAAACTTCCAAACTCATTCTATGAGGCCTCCATCACCCTAATTCCAAAACCTGGCAAAGATGCCACAAAAAAAGAAAACTACAGGCCAATATCACTGATGAACTTAGACGCAAAAATCCTCAACAAAATTCTAGCAAATAGAATCCAACAACACATCAAAAAGATCATACATCATGATCAAGTAGGCTTTATCCCAGGGATGCAAGGATTCTTCAATATTCGTAAATCGATCAATGTAATACACCACATTAACAAATTAAAAAATAAAAATCACATGATTATCTCAATAGATGCAGAGAAAGCCTTTGACAAAATTCAACATCCATTTATGATAAAAACCCTCCAAAAAGCAGGAATAGAAGGAACATACCTCAACATAATAAAAGCTATATATGACAAACCCACAGCAAACATTATCCTCAATGGTGAAAAACTGGAAGCATTCCCCCTGAAATCAGGGACAAGACAAGGGTGCCCACTCTCACCACTACTATTCAACATAGTTTTGGAAGTTTTGGCCACAGCAATCAGAGCAGATAAAGAAATCAAAGGAATACAGATTGGAAAAGAAGAAGTAAAACTCTCTCTGTTTGCAGATGACATGATCCTCTATATTGAAAACCCTAAAGACTCTACGAGAAAATTACTAGAGCTAATCAGTGAATATAGCAAAGTTTCAGGATACAAAATCAACACACAGAAATCCCTGGCATTCCTATACACTAACAGTGAGAAATCAGAAAGAGAAATTAAGGAAACAATTCCATTCACCATCGAAACAAAAAGAATAAAATACTTAGGAGTATTTCTACCTAAAGAATCAAAAGACTTGTATATAGAAAACTATAGAACACTGATGAAAGAAATCAAGGAGGACACAAACAGATGGAGAAATGTACCGTGCTCATGGATTGGAAGAATCAATATAGTGAAAATGAGTATACTACCTAAAGCAATCTATAGATTCAATGCAATTCCTATCAAGCTACCAGAGGTCTTCTTCAAAGAATTAGAACAAATAATTTCTCAATTTGTATGGAAATACAAAAAACCTTGTATAGCCAAAGCAATCTTGAGAAAGAAGAATGGAACTGGTGGAATCAACCTACCTGACTTTAGGCTATACTACAAATCCACAGGCATTAAGACAGTATGGTACTGGCACAAAGACAGAAACATAGATCAATGGAACAGAATAGAAAGCCCAGAGATAAATCCACGCATCTATGGACACCTTATCTTTGACAAAGGAGGCAAGAATATACAATGGAGAAAAGACAACCTCTTTAACAAGTGGTGCTGGGAAAACTGGACAGCCACTTGTAAAAGAATGAAACTAGATCACTTTCTAACACCATACACAAAGATAAACTCAAAATGGATTAAAGATCTAAGCATAAGACCAGAAACTATAAAACTCCTAGAGGATAACATAGGCAAAACACTCTCTGCTATAATCCAAAGCGGGATACTCCATGACCCACCTCCCAGAATATTGGAAATAAAAACACGAATAAACAAATGGGACCTAATTAAAATTAAAAGCTTTTGCACAACAAAGGAAACTATAAGCAAGGTGAAAAGACAGCCTTCAGAATGGGAGAAAATAATAGCCAATGAAGCAACAGACAAACAATTAATCTCAAAAATTTACAAACAACTCCTGCAGCTCCATTCTAGAAAAATAAACAACCCAATTAAAAAGTGGGCCAAAGAACTTAACAGACATTTCTCCAAGGAAGATATAAAAATGGCTAACAAACACATGAAAAGATGCTCAACATCACTCATTATCAGAGAAATGCAAATCAAAACTACAATGAGGTACCACTTTACACCAGTCAGAATGGCTGCCATCCAAAAGTCTACAAGCAATAAATGCTGGAGAGGATGTGGAGAAAAGGGAACCCTCTTACACTGTTGGTGGGAATGCAAACTAGTACAGCCACTATGGAAAACAGTGTGGAGGTTCCTTAAAAAGCTGCAAATAGACCTGCCATATGACCCGGCAATCCCACTGCTGGGCATATACACCGAGGAAACCAGAATTGAAAGAGCCACATGCACCCCAATGTTCATCGCTGCATTGTTTACAATAGCCAGGACATGGAAGCAACCTAGATGCCCATCAACTGACGAATGGACAAGAAATCTGTGGTACATATACACAATGGAATATTACTCAGCATTAAAAAAAAATTCATTTGAAGCAATTCTACTCAGATGGACGAAACTGGAGCCCATTATCCAGAGTGAAGTAAGCCAGAAGCAAAAACAACAATACAGTATATTAACACATATATATGGAATTTAGAAAGACAGTAATGAGAACCCAACATGGGAGACAACAAAAGGAACGCAGATGTATAGAATAGACTTGTGGACTTTGTGGATGAGGGTAAGGGTGGGATGAGATGGGAGAAGGGCATTGAAGCATGTTAATTGTCATGTGTCTAATCAATCGCCAGCCCAGGATTGATGCTCGGGACTGGTGCAGCGAGATTTCCCCGGGGGGAGGGAGGAGGGAGGGGGGACCCGGAGGGGAAGCATATGTAAACCCATGGTGATATCATGACAATGTATGGCAAAAACAATAATAAAAAAAAAAAAAAAGATTTCTTGGAAAAATATCAATAGCCTCAGATATGAGGATGATACCACTCTAATGGCAGAAATTAAAAGTACATAAAGAGCTCCTTGATGAGGGTGAAAGAGGAGAGTGAAAAAGTCGGCTTAAAACTCAATATTAAAAAAAAACTAAAAAACTAAGATGATATCCAGTCTTGTTACTTCATGGCAAATAGATGGGGGAACCTGGAAGCAGAGACAGATTTTCACTTCTTGGGCTTTAGAACCACTATGGTTGGTGATGGCAACCATGAAATTAGTTGATTGTTTCTTGACAGGAAATCTATGAAAAACTTAGACAATGTATTAAAAAGCAAACAATCCCTTTGGTGACAAATGTCTGTATAATCAAGGCTATGGTCTTTCCACTAGTTGTGTATGGAATTAAGAAGACCAGTCGGTGAAGAATTGATGCTTTTGGACAGTGATGCTGGAGAGGACTTTGAGAGCCCCTTGAAGAACAAGGACATCAAACTAGTCAATTTTAAAGGAAATCAACCCTGATTACCCTTTGGAAGGACTGATACTGAAGCTAAAGCTGCAATACTTTGGCCACATGATGTGAATAGCCAATTCATTGGAAAAGATGATGATGCTGAGGGAGATTGAGAATAAGATGGCTGGATGGCATCACCGATTCATTGGACCTGAACTTGAGCCAACTCTGGGAGACGGTGAGGGACATAGAAGCCTGACATGCTTCAGTCCATGGTGGGGGAGGGGGGTGGGTCACAAAGAGTCGGACATGTCTTGGTGAATGAACAATATCAACAGCATGCTTGCTCCTTGGAAGAGAAGCTATGACAAAACTGGACAGCATATTAAAAAGCAGAGACATCACTTTGCCAACAAACATCCAGATAATCAAAACTATGGTTTTTCCTGTGGTCATGTACAGATGTGAGAGTTGAGCCATAATGAAGGTTGAGCACCAAAGAATTGATGCTTCTGAATTGTGATGCTGGAGAAGACTCTCCAGAGTCCAGAGATATCAAACTAGTCAATTCTAAAGGAAATTAATCTTGAATATCTATTGGAAGGACTGATGCGGAAATTGAAGCTCTAACATTTTGGCCCACTGATGTGAAGAGTCAACTCATTGGAAAAGAACCCAATGCTGGGAAAGAGTGAGGGCAGGAGGAGCAGGGGGTAACAGAGAATAAGATGGTTGAATGGCATCATCAACTCAATGGACATAAGTTTGAGCAAACTCCGGGAAACGTTGAAGGACAGGGAAGCCTGGTATGCTGCAGTCCATGGGGTTGCAGAGTTGTACACAACTTAGCGACTGAACAACAGCAGTATTCCACTGTAAATATGTTGGTTTTTCTTTTTATCTTTATTGTTTTCAAGTTTAAATGTAGTAAATGAAGAGATTAATCATGACAAAATAGACTAGGAAAAAGAGAAATAATTACATATTAGATTTAAATCATTGACTCTCACAATACTATATATTCTACTCTTTGAGTAAAGTCGATGTAAATTTAAACTATGAAACAAAATAAATGGCTAAATACCATGGGAGTTTGAGATTGTGATTTACTTGAGGAATTTGAAATATCTGATCAGTGTGTTTACATTATCCAAAATGCATATGTATTGTACTATTAAAATTAACCATTCAGTAAAATATTTAAAGCTAACAACCCCTGTTGTTGATGGTATTAATCAAGCTCAGATCTTTTCCCACCAAGTGGATAGTTTTTAAAAATGTAATTTAAATATTCAACAGAAAATTACAGAGAAATGAACATGAACAAGTGGCAATTTCAGAAAAACAAAAGGATGATATCTCCATACATTCTACCAAAAAAAAAAAACAACAGAAAACATTACTTGCCATAGCTTCATCTATAACAAATGCACATTTTTGCAAGAAAAATACTTGCAAAATATTAATAGGAGCAATAGTACTAATAATGCTAAATTGTAAATATGCCAATGTATCCCAGGCTGATTTTTAGAGTATCTGTTAACACAATTTAATTCTAAGAAATACTTGTGAAAAGCGAAGATCCAGTGTAATATTTATATGAAAATGCAAAGGAATGCTGATAGCTACAAATATTACCAAGCTGAATAATTTAGAATGTTTTATACCAACGTATAATTTTAGGGGAAAAAGGCTTAGTTATGATGATGTAGAAACAAAGGCTTTGGCAAATTAACCAGTGGGAATGATGAAAGGATAAAAGAACTTTTGAAATTGGTCCTAGAAACCAGTGAGGAAATAAAAAGAAAAACCTATCAAATAAACTCTGTTGGGTCTATTGTGTTATCCATATCAGGAAACAGGGCAACATGATCCCTGTCATCCCATAAATAAAATAAACTCCAGATAATTTGTAGAGCAAATCTTTAAGGTAAAAAAATAAAATTCCTAGAAGCTAATATAGGAAAATATCTTCCTTAGTTTTCTATCTAGTGGTATTGTCTAAATTGGTCATATAAATAGTAAGCATAAAAGAAAATGCTTGTTTATTAAAAATAGATGCCACTAAATAGTGAAAATGCAAACTATAATGTCTCTGAGATATCTTCAACATATATAAATAACTGTTAATATCAAAGGGCTTATGTTAAGAAAATATAAGATAATTCTAAAATAATAAAAATACAAACTTATAGGAAAATGAAAGGGGGGGCTTGAAGTGGTACTAAAATTTTAAATATTTGCACAAATGGTTTGTAGATCTAAATGTAACTGCTAAAACTACAAAATTGTTAGAAGAAAATCTTTGTAACCTTGATCTGGCAAAGGCTTTACTAATTTTGACTCCAGAGAATATGGTACAAATGAAAAAAAAGATAAGTCTCATAAAAATTTGCAAAGGTTTTGCTTTAAAGGATATTATCAAGGAAGTAAAAAGACAATTCATAGTAAAAAATAGATTGAAATTATGTATTAAGTAACTTTTATGTTGACTATACAAAGAACTCTTACAACTCAATAATAAAAAACAATAATATTTAATATTGCGGAAGTATCTGAACAGCAGTTTCTACAAAGAATATATATAAGTCAGTAAGTATATTAAAAGATGTTCAATATCTTTTTCTGTTAGAGAAATGCATATTGAAATCATGACATATTACACCCACTAGGCTAAGTGCTGTTGGAAAGTGAAAAGTGATTGCTAGGAGGTATGGGATATATTTTGAGGTGATGACTGTTCTAAAATTGATCGTGGTGATGATTACACCACCCTGTATATGCTAAAAAACCTGAAATGGCATGATTTATATCTCACTAAAGTTTTGTGACAAATGTTTTAGTATGATAAGAATGAAATACAACAAAGACAATCTAATAATGTCTTAAGGAAATTAAGTATAGACAAAAGTAATTTCAAAAATCCAAAATAAGTTCAAAATTAAAATGCATTAGGCATCTACTCCTCCTGGCCAAGAGGGGAAAGCCTCTAGGTCCATAACCATTTGGAATGTAAAAGAGTGGCTCCATGGGAGACAAATATGCAAATCTCGCACACCTGAGGTCTGTATTTAATTTCCAAATATTGTTTATCATTGAAACATCCTTTTCCTCATGTTACCAGCAGTCTTTGCTTAGGAAGTCCTGATTGAAGAAACAAGACTATTAATGAAGCTTTGTCTCCTGGTAACTCTCTCACACACACAAACATTCATATATTAACGTAAAATACAGCTGACATATGGAGAAAAATATGTCAGTACACACCTATAAGAGTATCTAAATTAAAAACAAAAAGAAGCAAAAATGAAAATAGGCAATTATGTAGAACAATGAAAACTCTTATCATAGAGGGTTTGTATTGCCTATATCAATTGTCCAGTCACCAGGTAATTCTGACTGTTTGTGACCCCATGGACAGCAGCACACTGGGCCTTCCTGTCCCTCATCATCTCCCAAAGTTTGCCCAAGTTCGTGTCCATAGCTATATTGGTGACTGGTTTCAAATGGAATGGTAGAGAGGTTCTTATTAAAGAAGGTTACATTTTGTGTGCTATTGTGATGATTTGCAATTCAATCATAATTTACAATTACAGAAATAACTAGAAATAAATTTCTTAAGCTCATAGATTTAATGCCAATAAAACATAATGTTTGTTTACAAAAATATCCCACATAAACATAAAAAATAACAATAAAATTAAAATTAGCATCACTTTAGTGTGACAGATGTTGTTTTGCTTAAATTAATCACATCCCCAAAGTAAAATATATTTCTATTGGTGAATTTCAATTGCAAATTATCACTCCAAAAAAGAGTTCTGTCTTCCTAAATGGTAAAATATTTCAACCTGACAACAGTAGCAGATGCTTTTAATAGTGATCAGTTTGTTTTAATGAAATTAAGACATTCCAACTTAATTCTGCTGCATATATATTTTCAAACATGAGCATAATATTCTTTTTTGTTTTTCTGTGGCCATACTATGAAGCTTGTGGGCCACATAGTTCCTTAGTTCCTGGCCAGGAATCCAACCCAGGCCCTTGGCAGAGAGAGCGTGGAGTCTTAACCAGTGGACCATCAAGGAATTCCCAGCACTATATTCTTATACCTTTAAAATTATTATTATTACTCATTAACATGTCAAACAATTCCATAGAGACTGACACATCACAAATTAGAAGTTCAACATGTTTGTGTTTCAGATGGTTAAATATGTTTTTATAGAGTTTTTTTCTTAACTAGAATAAAAGAATATGTATACCAAAGTATGAAACTGTCAGTTGCTCAGCGGTGTCTGACTCTTTGCGACCCATAGCCCTGCCAAGTTCTTTGTCCGTGGAATTCTCCAGCCTAGAATACTCGAGTGGGTTGCTATTCCCTTCTTCAGGGGATCTTCCCAACCCAGGGATCGAAACTGTAGCTCTCGCATTGCAGGCAGATTCTTTATCACCAGAGCCACCAGGGAAGCCCATGTGTATCAAAAAGAAACTTAAAAACCTGTAAATATCCAGTGGTTATTGGAAAATTTCAACCTAACCATTTAGCAAGGAAATGAAGGGCTGGTTTAGCTTTAATAACACTAAGCTGACTAGACAGTTATTTAGGACCTCATAGGAAATTGACCTGCCTATTACTGGGGCACCAATCGGAAAAGAGCTTCTCCAGCAGATGAGGGGTCCCAGCCTAGTTCATGTCAATGTTCTCATCCTGGAAAATGCTGGTCAGATACACCCTGTACTCTTTCCTGTTCAACAGTCACCCTGCCTCAGCAGGTCTTCTCTGAAGATTGTCACAATCATCCTTGATTTATAATAGACAAAAATAAATACACAATAATTCTCTATAAAAAATAAACAGGCAAGGATGTTCTTACCTTAATTATGGATTCTCAGTCCCTATGGCGTATGAGTTGATTTAGCAAACTGTTATGAAATTATGTTTACAATTCTTCTTCTGAAATTAGTTGTTTTAACATCATTTCTATTTCAGATTTTTGTTTATATATTTGTATTTAGTTAGGAAGTTAAGACTTGAGCATATTATTTCAAAAGAGGCCGCTATGAGTGAGATCTATGTAGGCAAGAATTACAAATTAAAACTATTAGGCAACAAAATTATACAAGTAGAAATTCCTTTTAGATAATCTCCCAATGGCATTTTAAGCTATTTTCCAATTCTACCAATTGATCATATTCTTCACTGAGTTCTCTTGGGCTCAGTTGCTAAGTCATGCCCAACTCTTTGTGACCCCAAGGACTATCGCCCACCAGGCTCAGACTTTGTCCATAGGATTTCCTTGGCAAGAATACTGTAATGGAGTTCTCTTAGCTATTGTTTTTTAAAAGCTTACTACTTTTATCACTCAACTTAATGTTATAAACATATGAAAGATGTTTCTTTTCCTTGTTTGAAATTTCTTTATCTTAATCTTTCTTATCATCATTTCTCAAACATTTCTGCTATGCTTTGAACATAACATGCCCTTATTAAAATTTTTTCTCTCACTTTTTTTTCCTGTTATGCAACCACTTTTGCTCTCAGAGTAAGAAAAGACATAGTTTTTCCAGAGAATATAATAGCTTATTGGAGAAAATACTACTTAATTACAGTGTCACCAAGCAAACAGATGAACAAAATAATGAATACATTTCAAATGCTTTCTGAAAAATTAGTCTTCTCTAGCACTGTTAGATTATGAAAATGAAAATGTGATTTTAACCTCTGTTTCTGAAATATGAATGTTATTGAATGTCAACAATTTGTGACAATGTCAGTGTTTTAGTTTGCTAAGTTTTCCATAATACAGACAGTGTAGCTTAACCAACAGAAATATAGTTCTGAAGGCTAGATGTCCAAGCAACCCATCAGCAAGCTTTTTTTTCTCCTGAGATGTCTCTCCTTGGCTTGCAGATGACTGCCTTTTGGCTATGTGCTTATGCAGTCTTTCCTCTATTCACACACATGTGTACCTTAGTCTTTTTCATCAGGGTACCAGCTATATTGAATTAAAGTCCACCCATAGGACCTCATTTTACATTAATTACCTCTTTAAAGGCCCTGTCTCCAAGTATAGTCACCTTCTGAGGAACTACTAGTTAGGACTTCTACTCTGGAACTTTGGTGGTACACAATTCAGTCCACAGTGGACAGCTATTAAATATAGAATAATTACTGACCTAGTACTTGTTGCATATTCATATTTATAGAGCTGGAGATTAGCATATCTCATGAAAGCAATAATTTAACAAGATAACCAAATGAAATAATATCACCCATCAGCTTTTCAATGACACGTTTAGCATTTTAATTTTTTAAAACTCTGTAATTCTTTCTTTGATAAGTACTGACACAAAAGTTACACAAGGGAAATCAACAATTCCTCTCTTGCACTAATGGCAGCATCAATGCTAAATTATCCAGAAAAAAAGCCCTGCCTGATTTAATCGGTTAAGACTAGTGCAGGTAAAAATAATGTAATGAGAAATATTTATATTCATATAAAGATGAAAAGTATGTGTATATATATTCATGCATATATGCACACAAACACACACACACACACACACACACACATACATACATGATGTTTTTCTTTCAAGTACAGCTCAACAATATGAGAGCTACTATGATGAGCTATCACATCTCTCCACCATCTTTAGCATGCTGTTACTAATACAAGATGGTTTCTGTAACTAGAATTTTTGCCTATGTTCCAATCAGAAGGAAAATTTGAAACACATGAAAAAGATACACTTTTCATCTGAAGGAATCTCTTAGAATGACCATGTGAATGTGTTATTTAGTCAGTTTATAACTTGACCATATGGATCAAAATAGGTTTGAAAAATATAGTGCTTTATCTAGATACTTGTTTTGAAATTAACTGTGTCCTTGAAATTCATTTATTGATGTCCTAAGTCCTTGTGTCTGAGTGTGACTGCATTTGAATACAGAATCTTGAAAGAAGAAATTAAGTCAAAATGAAGTCACTAGCATAGGACCTAATCTAATATGACTGGTGTTCTTGTGCCAAGTGGAAATTTGGACAGACATGCTCAGAGGGAAGACTATTTGAGAGGATATGGAGAAGACTGCCATCTACATGTCAAGGAAGAAGGCCTCAGAAGAAACCAACCTTGCTAACACTTTGATCGCAGATTTCTAGCCTCCAGAACTGTGAGAAAATAAATTTCTGCTGCTTAAGCCACCCAGTCCATTATGGCAGCCCCAACAAATAAATATAGCAAGATACTTTATACAGCAGAACTGCCACTTCTTGAATGTTGACTGAACTTATAACTGTAATGTCAGGTCTGTGGTATGAGAGCAACTGATGAGGTTTTACAAATATTTTGCACATATTAAAAGATTTTGAATGGCCAGAATTCAGTGTCATGATAGAAGAACAGTATCTTGGGTGCAGGCATTACTAAATACAGTACATGAAATACTTTGCAAGTGCTTAAATTATCATTAAAAGTACAGATAGCTGTACTTCTACTTGAAAATTAACCTCAATGATGCTTTGTTACATGATAATTTAACCTTTCTTCTCATGCTGTGTCCACTCTGAGATATCAGCCACCTTTTGGAAGGCTTTATTATCACCCTTTCTGCAGATTAAATCTTTTCTTCAGAATTTACAACTTCTGTTGAGACATAAGAACAGATGGAGATGGGCTCTGAGAGACAGAAATACATGTTGTCTCCCCTTAGAAGTTCTTCAGTCCCATACTTCAGTGAATACAGATCTTTAGAAATATGTTGATGTACAAAAATGTATAAAATACATAAATCCCAGAGTGATTTAAAGCAAGTTTCATCTTATCATGCATTCATGGTGGTGTATACATTTAAATTATAATGTTTTTATACCTTAAGCATCTTAACACTGAAAGTTTGTACCTTTCTACCAACCTCTCCCTACTTCCCCTACTTTGAAGTTTTGCTATTTAAATATTTGAAATGGTATATTAAAATGTTTCACAGGGGTTTTCAGTATTACCTTAAAATACCTGTTTAATAGTTCAAAATATGTGTCAACGAGGAAACTCGTTGAAAGAATTAATCCTAAATAATAATAATAGAATACCACCAAGAAACAAAATCTTGCCATTACTTGGAAAGCATGGCTTTGCCTAATGATGCAAAACAAACACTAGTCTTATGTAACCATTTACATGAAGTTCTAGATTAAAAAATGTATTGTTGCACATTATATCTTATATCAAGATAGCTGCAAAATTCAAAATAGTTGTTCTCACTCCTTTTTTAAAAGTTAGCTTGTAGAACATTTTGTCTCCATTCCACTGTGAAAATTCCATTAACAACAGTAAATTGTGAGGCTGGATACACATTTAAGTTACTATAAATGAAAATGAGGGAGTTTTCCATCAGAAACAGTTGTATACAAATAGTTATTCACCCTTCAATTTAGCAAGGAGGGTGTTAGTGACATTTGTGCTTTCATGCTCAGTTGTTGAATCATGCTCAACTCTTTGTAACCTCATGGACTGCAGCCTGCCAGATTCCTCTGTCTATGGAATTTTCCAGGCAAGAATACTAGAGCAGGTTGCCATTTTCTCCTCTAGGGGGTCTTCGTGACCCAGGGAAGAATCCATGTCTCTGGAAAAACCCAAAATATCACTCATGCCAGCTAAAAACCAGACATTATTATCAGCACATGTAAGGGGACCAAAGAGAGTCATGCCAGAAAATTGATTACAGAGTAATTAAATGTAGCCAGTGGATAGAGAAATATTTTAAAGAACTCTTATTATCTTCATTACTCATATCCATTCAAAAAAGAGACCCTTGTGAAAAATAGAAATCAGAGCATAAGAGATAGTCTTGGAAGAAAATTTAAGGTGTTCTGAAATGGTAGTTATTAAATTTTTGCAGATCTTAGAATCAGCTATAGAGCATCTTCAGTGACTACATTTTAAACATAGCTATTCAAAATTATCAATAATAACAAAATGGAAACTGAGAAAAATGTGTAAGAGGTCTACAACAACACTCCTGGAAGCTAACATTTACCTTTTAGAGTGAGAAAGAAATAATTTAGAACACAATAAAGAAAAACTTCAAGTGAGATTGATAAAAATAGTAAAGGGAAATTTCAGTTCAGTCGCTCAGTCGTGTCCAACTCTTTGCGACCCCATGAATCACAGCACGCCAGGCCTCCCTGTCTATCACCAACTCCCTGAGTCCACCCAAACCCATGTCCACTGAGTTGGTGACGCCATCCAGCCATCTCGTCCTCTGTCGTCCCCTTCTCCTGCTCTCAATCTTTCCCAGCACCACGGTCTTTTCAAATGAGTCAGCTCTTTGCATCCGGTGGCCAAAGTATTGGAGTTTCAGCTTCAACATCAGTCCTTCCAATGAACACCCAGGACTGATCTAGAAAAACTTGAATAGTTAGAAAAATAGTGCCTACTAGCTGCTGCCCAGGATTTTTATGAAATCTCAAATCTTAAAATTTCTTTCAAATTATTAAAATTAAAAGTAACATTATAACAATGTATAACATAGAATTATATGCCCCAAATACCAACCCTTTAGGAAAGAAAAATAATAAGGACATATTCACACATTAACACATACACATTGATTTCAAATATATTCTTTTGGGGAATGACATCATTTTAAGACTACCTCTGCAAAATAAAAATGGAACCTGTAAGTAAGAGGCTGTCATAGTCTCCAGGAGAGTGTACTTACACAAACAGGACAGTGACAATCATCTCAGGATAAATGACCACCATGTTGAAAAAGGAACTCAGAATATATCATATAATTCAACATACAGTAGTTACTAAAGGTCTGGAACTTATAAATGATATGTTTGACTCAATGGCCATGAGCTTGAGCAATCTCAGGGAGATGGTGAAGGACAGGGAACCCTGGCATGCTGGAGGAGTCCATGGGGTCACAAAGAGTTGGACACAACTGAGTGACTGAACAACAATGAAGGTTTAAAGATGCTTCTGCTGGAACAAACTCAGTTAGAGGAATGGCATAAGAAACTAATGGATCAAATATGTATACCTATGGTTGATTCATGTTGAAGTTTGACAGAAAACAACAAAATTCTGTAAAGCAATTATCCTTCAATTAAAGAAATTAAAAAATATGAAGCAAGCTAGCTTATAGAATACTTCTGACAATATTTTGACATATAAGAAAAGAGAGAATATTTGATGTTTGTGCTTCAGTTTTCTCCTTTGAAAGTTACAATTCTTGATACTGCTTTATTTATGGATCTCTTAAATCCATGTAGTTGTTGATATTTCCTTAAACTGAATCATGCAATCACTGTATATTAACTTTAAAAATCTACCTGAAGGTAAAGCACAGAATTAATTTTAGAAGACTGTAAATATAATAAATATTAATAAGAAAATTAATATCATAGATGAACATATTTGGAAGTAGGGAAATACAAAATAAAAAAAAGTAAAAGGAAGTTAAAGAACAAAATTTTTCTGATATATATTGGGAGGTTCTTAAAATTTGTGATTCTGAAATGCAATTTTAAAAAGTGTTGTAGAAGTTGAGATATAAATATTTATCCTCAAAATAGCAAAAAAAATATCATATGTTGGTGGTTTGGTGCTTTCGTCGCTAAGTCATGTGCGACTCTTGGGACCCCATGACTGTGGCCTGCCAGGCTCCTCTGTCCAGGCAAGAATACTGGAGTGGGTTGCATTTTCCCTCACCAGGGGATGTTTCTGACCCAGGGTTGGAACTTCGGTCTCTGACACTGCAGGCAGAATCTTTACCATATGAGCTATAAGGGTAGCCAGTATGATTTATAATAGCATGTAACTATTTCTCCTCCCAAATAGCCTATATTTTTATGCCAAATATATCATTTACATTCTTGTTTCTAAGTGTATTGATTGTTAAAATATTAGCATTGTCTCTGAATATTTCTTATATTATTTGCTTTTGCAATCTATCTCTATAATAATTTTTCCAAAATTAAGACTCAGTAGAATCTTTCAAAGATTAAGAAACATAAAGTGATATTTCATTCACTTTGGCACTCTATTTTTGAGAGTTTGTAAAAGCTACTAATAAAAAATGATTTCATTGTTATTTAGTCCCCAGTCATGTCTGACTCTTTTGCAACCCAATGGATTGGGATTGTTTTAGGCAAGAAAACTGGTGTGGGTTGCAATTTACTCCTCTGGGGGATCTTCCCCACCCAGGGATTGAGCCTACATATCCTGCCCACATCTTCTGCATTGCAAGCAGATTCTTTCCCACTGAGCCACTTCATATTTTCCTAAGATTATTTTATTTATTTAACCTTTCACTAAACTAATATTTGTTTTCAAAGATATATTATGTTTATGTGCGTTGCTGTCTTTAATCTTCATGTTAGTTCCACTCAACACCATTTTTCAGATGAGAAAAGCTGCATTTCAATGATTTTTCACCTTAATGTCATAATACATGTTTTTTGTGAGTAGCTAGAATTTATACTCAACTAGATGCTTTCAGAGACCATACTAATAACAATATGCCTAAATCTATTATGATGTTAGATAATAAAATCAAGGAACATAAATATTTAAGATAATCACTCTCAGTGAAGCTAAATTAATTACCAAGCCTCAAAAATATGATCCAAATTCAGTGTCTTAAACTTATGTCATACTCTCTGAAGTTTATTAACATCATAATTCTTCATCTCATCATTATATCCACCATTGTTATCCATAGAAATATACTCTATTTTTATAAAATGAATAAAAGGATAAAATAAAATATCCAAACTATTTCAAAGCTATCATGTAGTTTTTAAAAAAATGGAAAGATATTTTCCAAGTTGCACTTTTCTCTAGCAAAAGAAAAAAAAGTCATATTTCTCAAACCAAAATACTGACTGTAACCATTTTCTAACCATTAGTAATAATTCAATATAATTTAAGAATGTCAAACTATTTTTGAGAAGACTGTATGTATATATTATACTTCCAATTTATATAGAAAATTCTGAGGATCCAAACTCAGAAATCAAATTTATTCATTACAAGGTGCCATTTTAGTAGGTGGCATGGGACTCTCTTTTAGTCATCTGCTTCACTGGTCAGGTGCATGCTGTTATATTAGCAGCCATGATCAAGCATGAAAAGTAATTCTGTTCTTTAGAGATGCTTCTGCTAGTTTAGAGTATATGACAATTAAAAAAAAGATAAAACTAAAATGTGATAAATACTGAAATGTTGACACTAAAACATATGCTTCTATTTCATCATGTTTGTTTCTCATTTTGATGCTTAGGTTGAACAGTTTTGCAAGTAAATATAGCTGGTTGGTTCATATTTATTCATGAAAGGGAGAAAAGAACCCCCCCTGGAATAGCTCTACACAGGAAAAGTTCCCTTAAACAGCTCTGAATCTTGATGCCAGGAACTGAATAAAACCTAGAGCAAGCCATGAGCAGTGATAAAGGAATTTGAAACTCACAAGGGATGTTTTTTGTTGTGTTTTTTTTTTCCTCTCCTACAATCTGTATATGTCATATCCAAATATGTGTTTCTACTGCCAAACAATGTATGTAGTCATATTGCTCTAACTGTCTAGTAATCCTGCTTAAAGGATGAAACTCAGTTGTACCTACAAGCTTTAGAAATAACTTATCATATTCATCTAAAATCTCTCTTCTGTGAATATTTGTCTAATTTTAATTGTATAAGATATGTGTTTATACATAATAGGTAATTAATACAATTTTTGTAAAATATTAAAAGCTCCAAATTGCAAAATATGTTCTCTAGTCAGAAAATTATATGTTTGTGCATGTTAAAAATGATAAATAAAAAACATCTAAACAGGCAGTTATAATGGATAAAGTAAAATTGCTTCCCCAGTGGCTCAGGGGGTTTGATCCCTGGGTCAGGAAGATCCCCTGGAGAGGGAATGGCAACCCACTTAATATTCATTCTTGGGAAATCCCAAGACCGTGGGGTCACAAAAGAATGTGATATGACTGAATGACTAAACAGCAAAAACAGCAATGTAAATATACTAGCAGTTACTTTATTCTAGTCTCCTAGTATAAAGAAACAATTTCCATCCACCTGAAACAATAATACTTCTTTCCTCGATATTTATCTTCAACCTGTCCAGAGGACAGCAATAAGGTCTTCACATTTTCTTCTCTGGTTATCTTCCTAGAGGGCAAGTTTCATCCTTTCTTTTCTTCTTTTGGGGGTCATTGTTCTATTCTGTTCATGTGACTACCAATCAGAAGATCATTCATGAGTACCTATAACAAGGGAAGTCTAGTTACTATTAAAACCCTGCCTACATGGTGGAATCCTAGGAATAAACTCAGTCAGTGTACCCTGTTATGTAGACATTGGATTAAGAAGAAAAGATGAGTATTAGAGGAGAGGATGTATATATGTTTCATATATGGGTTGTAGGTGGTACATATAATTTTCTTATATAAGTAAAAGACAGTATGGTAGAGATTCTAAGATTTAATAAATTATAATAGTCATCATTTCATATTCCAAATAGAAGGGATTGTTTTATGTAATTAATTAGTATCATTTGTAAAAATATATTTCTTTTGGACTTATTTTTTCTAATACAATTAAATCTTTTACATATCTACAAGTTAACTAGCAATATCAAAAAATAACATATTCAAGAAATTTCTTCTCATATATTGAGAAACATTTTTGATAATTTGGTGTCATTTAGGACTGTCTTTGTTTTGTTGATTGAACATAAGGCTGACATTCTTAAGCATTGTGGATGAAAAATCCACTTAGATGTACTACCCTTAGTTTTTAAAAGTAAAATTCCAAGTAAATTCTTCACATTTATCATTTGTTATACACATTTTAGTATGGATTATGTTTATGTTTTAAAACTTTTTTATGAGTATTAACATATAAATATCAATCAAATAAGTTACCAAAACTATTGAAAGCAAATTTTTCTAAGGTTTAAAATTATATTTCTCAGTAGAGTACTTCAATATTTATCCTCCATTAAGATTTTAATGACAAATGAAATGAAGAAAGTAGATTTTCATATTCCTACATACACTTTATTCTCAAGTATTGTGGATGTCTATGCATTGATTTACTCTGTATTCATATAGGCATTCATTCAGTAACTCAGACGACTCTGTAGGAAAAAATTCTGACTATCACTGCATGTAAAGTGATGCAAGTTTCTCATATACATTACCATATGTCAAATAGATAGCTAGTGTGAAGTTGCTGTATAACACAGGGATCTCAGCTGGGTGCTCTATGACAACCTAGAGGAACGAGATGGGGTGGGGAGTGGGAGGGAGGTTCAAGAGAAAGAGAACATATGTATACTTTTGGCTGATTCACATTGTTGTATGGCAGAAACCAATGCAACATTGTAAAGCAATTATCCTCCAATGAAAGCTTTTTTTAGAAAAGTTATACAAGTTTCTAACTTCAAAGAGCATCTCACCAAAATTTTAAAAAAGACGTATTATTAAAAATTTTACAAAAGGATTTTAGTATTCTCACAGAAAGTGAAATCAATTTAATGTAACTAAAGAGAAAAATTGAAAATCACTATTGAATATTTTTTCAGAATTTACTCTTATATAATCTTTCTGTCAGTATTTCTTAAGTGCCTACAGTTTGCTATTCTTTAATTAGATGTTGTGTAAAGAATGATAGAAAAAAGATAATTTATGAATTCATCACCTATTGAAGATACAAAATCAGAGATTTGTTTAAAAGCTAATTTTGGGGTTTCTGGAAGGGGAACATATGTATACCCATGGCAGATTCATGTCAATGTATGGCAAAACTAACACAATAAAGTAAAGAAAATTAAAAAAAAAATAAAATAAATCTGTGGAGGATATAAAAAAGTTTCAATAATATCGTTATAGTATAAAGATCTACCTTAAATTCTTTTGCCTTAAATTTTTGATCTCAGTTTTTAACCAAAGTAATAAAAGTGTAATAGGTAATTTAAAAAAAAAGCTAATTTTGTACAGGAATAGAATTGTGGTGAGCAAAAAGCACATGAAGGATAATTTTAGGATGGTTTCTTTGTCCAAATGAATAGAGATGCCAGTCACTGATGGGAGTAATTGGTGGTAAATGGGCTCATGGAAGAAGAATGGAACTCAATGGAACACCAGGGGACTGAAAGGAAGAACTGGGATCAGAAACTAGAGCACTGTAAGCAGGAGTTTCTCAGTGCAAATGGCAGGCACCCCAAACTGGCTGTGTTTACCAGTTTCTAATTGAGCACCCTGAGAGACAAACTGGAAAACCTCTTTTACCAGTTCAAATACCAGGGTAGAGGATGCAGTTGAAAATCTGGGGCAAATGTCTGTTAAGCAAAGTGACAACTCTTCATTGCTTGTACCTACTAGGTGTCATATAAAGAGGGATGATTTAAGGGCTTGAGAAAACAGGAGGGGTCCTGGCTAAAAGGCCTTTGTTACCCACTAAGTAGGGTGCAGTAGGCCCTACATATCCGCAGGTTTGCATCCTCAGATTTAACCAATTATGAGTGAAAAATATTTGGAGAATGCATTCTAGAAATTTGCAAAACACAAAGCTTGAGATTAGTGGCATAATTGCCAAGACATGATAGGGTCTCTAGATAAGAATGTATAATAGATGATCAAATCTACTTCCTTATCTTGAAGTATTCTAATTACATAAAATACCATTTGTGGAAAATATACAATAAAGATTTAAGGTTTAATGTCAGTAATACTTTTTAAACTTGCTCAAGAAAAAGGTTTTTTTTAGTACAATTATTTAAAAATAAATGCAACAATTTTGTAACACTGTTTTAGTTTTCATTTTTTTAAAGATTCATTAATGATTATATATGAGTTTTTCTTTCTTTTGTAAATGCCACTACCTGCACCTCCCCTAAGAATTCCTCCTTATACATGGAATTCAGGCATGCCATTGAGATGTTTCTAGAGCTTTGTTTCTTTCAATAATTCTTTCTGGGTCATTATGGCAGCATTGTCAAAAAGGAAAACTTACACCTTTATCTACATTTCTTGTATTTTCTGTTTTCCTTTTTCCCATATGAATTACATCTATTACCTATTCACACATCTCTTTTCCACAGCTCTGCTAATACTAGTGTTTATGATTTTTCTTTAGTGAGTCTTCACATACTAGAACACACATTCATTATATAGTGTGTGAATGTATAATAAAGCAATATAATGATTCATATTGTTTGAGAAGATAATATTTTGCAGACATTTAGATCTTTCTTATTGTCATATATGTATATCTTTTATAAAGGCCCCTGGTTAGGATGTGGATAAAATAAAAACTATAATTTATCCAGCACAAAAGATTTTAAAAAATGTAGTTCTAAACTTTCCTTTTAATTATTACTCTCTGTTACCATTTACAGAGCTGTGAAATATTATCATTCTTATGAGCCTTCAGTGATGACAGGAGTTGTATACTGAGTTATCTCCCAAAAGGTTTGCACAGATTGTCAGCAACAGCCCAATCATTCAAAATGCTATTACAATGCACAGAAAGCTTATGTAAGCCAACGAGATATAACATCTTCTCTTCCACCTAATGTTTAGCATTCTGAACTTTTAATAAATGTATGTAGCTTTCTTCAGAGTAAAAATTTGAAACACACATATTTTTAAAATATCAGTGTTTAATCAAAGTTCTTTTATGTAAATTTTTCTTTTTTTCCTTATTTTTCTAAGATTTGATCTCTAAAAACATGCCTTGGATAATCTTTAGTTTACTGTTTTGTTGTAGATTAAATTTATAGAAATAAAACTGTTACTGAATTAAGAATAGATGACAGTGTTAATTCTAATAGTAAAAGTCTAGGCAATAAGATAATTCTTTTCTATGTTGCTGTTTATTCATTCAATTGCCAATAGTCACTTACTTGTTAAAGTTACTATTGTAAACGGTGATGATTCAGCAGGTCATAAAATGGAAACAGCACTACTTTCCTTAACTGATACTATTATAAAGAACAAATAATAACATTAACAATAAGGTAGCTTTAATCAATGTCATTTTCCTGTAATAATGAAAAAGGTAATGAAATAAAGTGTGGAAATTTAGAACATAATCTGAATGCTAAGCAAGGCTATATTTCTTCCATTTTATAAGATAACTAAATCAAAGTTTATAAAACCATATGTAGCTATCAAGTAAATATAATTTCATATATATTAGTTATAACATTCCTCCTTTATTAATGTAACATTAAAGTTAAGTTCAGTTCAGTCTGTCAGTCGTGTCCAACTCTTTGCGACCCCATAGACTGCAGCACATCAGGCCTCCCTGTCCATCGCCAACTCCTGGAGTTTACTCAAGCTCATGTCCATTGAGTCAGTGATGCCATCCAACCATCTCATCCTCTGTCATCCCCTTCTCTTCCTACCCTCAATCTTTCCCAGCATCAAGGTCTTTTCAAATGAGTCAGCTCTTTGTATCAGGTGGCCAAAGAACTGGAGTTTCAGCTTCAACATCAGTTCTTCCAATGAATATTCAGGACTGGATTCCTCAGGAAGTAACGGTTGGATCTCCTTGCAGTCCAAGGGACTCTCAAGAGCCTTCTCCAACACCACAGTTCAAAAGCATCAATTGCTGGGCACTCAGCTTTCTTTATAGTCCAGCTCTCACATCCATGTAGTCTCATGTGACTACAGGAAAAACCATACCCTTAACTAGATGGACCTTTATTGTAATTTCTCTGCTTATTAATATGCTGTCTAGGTTGGTCACAACTTTTCTTCCAAGGAGTAAGCATCTTTTAATTTCATGGCTGCAGTCTCAATCTGCAGTGATTTTGGAGCCCCCAAAATAAAGTCAGCCACTGCTTCCACTGTTTCCCCATCTATTTGCCATGAAGTTATGGGACCAGATGCCATGATCTTAATTTCCTGAATGTTGAGCTTTAAGCCAACTTTTTCACTCTCCTCTTTCACTTTCACCAACAGGCTTTTTAGTTTCGCTTCACTTTCTGCCAAAAGGGTGGTGTCATCTGCATATCTGAAGTTATTTATATTTCTCCCAGGAATCTTGCTCCCAGCTTGTGCTTCATTCAGCCCAGCGTTTCTCATGACGTACTCTGCATATAAGTTAAATAAGCAGGGTGACAATACACAGCCTTGACGTACTCCTTTTCCTATTTGGAACCAGTCTGTTGTTCCATGTCCAGTTCTAACTGTTGCTTCCTGACCTGCATACAGGTTTCTCAAGAGACAGGTCAGGTGGTCTGGTATTCCCATCTCTTTCAGAGTTTTCCACAGTTTATTGTGATCCACACAGTCAAAGGCTTTGGCATAGACATAAAGCCTGGCAGGCTACAATCCATAGGGTTGCAAATAATCAGACATAAATAAGAATACACACAGCCAGTTTGACTCAGAGAAATCTTTTGTAGGCTTTGAAAGTAATTACTTGGACATTTGAGGACCATCTAAATTCTTTTGGGGATCCAATAGACTGTGAACATTCATGGAAAAAAAAGTGACACAAAGTCGTTTCCCATCATAGTGCTTACTTTTTAAATTGATTCAGTGTAGCAAAGCCTGATATTATCAATGGAAAGTGACAATGTGAAGAAAAGTTTATAAATATCAAATTATTTTGTTCATTACTCCCAGGCAAGAACTAACTAGACAACATCAAATACAGCATGGCTTATGTAAAAATCTCATTTTTCATACATTTCTGCTAAGTCCCATTCTGAGGAATAGAAAGATTTTGAAAGTACTTTCAAAAGCAAATGTTTTAAGTAGCAGGACACATATGTTTTAAGTAGAATGTCTTCAAATAATCCCTTCAGTCCTCAAGGAAATTCCATCCTGAGAGAGTTAAAAGAACTTCATTAAACATGTTGGTAAACTTCTATTGGAACAAAAAGACCATGGCACTGTGTGTGGCCTTCCTGGCTCATGCATATAGATCAGTTTACTGAATGAACTGAACTACATAGGGTGCCAGCAAAAAACAACTCACTTCTTTGGCAAAACTGTCCTGCCATTTACTTTCTCTTGTTTTTCTCACCCAGGATGAAATATATGTTTTTGCCAGTAAACAGAACACAATACATAGTCTTTTGTTCACATCATAAAATACAGTCCAGAAAAATGTGAAAAATCTAAACTTGTTTAAGTGAAATTCAAGGCTATCCTGAACCAGAAAAATCACAATGGGGACAAGAACATGTTTGGTATTTTCTTTTTTCCTTACCTAAGCTCATCCTGTGTTCTAGCAGTTGTTTTGGGCTCAGCACATTTGGGAAAAGAGGACAGAGTGAGGTATGGTGTAGGACATGTGGACAGAGATAGTTGACTCTTCACTTTGGTTTCTAATTGTGGCATATTTCAAATCCTAATTTCTTTCTTGTGTGGGCGTGTTTTCTATAGGTTCTTCAGAAAAGCCACACCAGCATGATCTCTAACTTAGTTTCCTTGATGTAAGCAATGACTGTCACAAGTGCCTTCTTTAAGAGGCATCAGCTCCAGTTTCCTGTCTCGGTTCCTCATGTGGGCTCATGCGGCCAAGAAACATGTCTTGTGTTGCAGTCTGGAAGAAATTGCCCTTCTCAAGCTTGTCTCCTATCCTCCTGACTAGCAGGCTGGCAATCCACTTTCACTTCAACATCCTGCATTTCTCCTCCATAAATAAATTTCACAAAACAAAACAAAGAATAGATGCACTGACTTGCCTTTATTCAAAACAGATGTCCAACAAACATATTGCTGATAAAGCTCAATAAAATGTATCTACATATGATAATTGTAGCTCATGTAAATAGCAAAGCATAGGTATCCAGAATCTCTCTTTCTCTCTATCTCTC
This sequence comes from Antilocapra americana, assembly GCA_007570785.1. Taxonomy (NCBI): domain Eukaryota; kingdom Metazoa; phylum Chordata; class Mammalia; order Artiodactyla; family Antilocapridae; genus Antilocapra; species Antilocapra americana. Next base: position 7,598,639 of record ML663566.1, on the reverse strand, counting down.
TCATCACGCAGCTATCAATAAAGTGTGTGTGTGTAGTGTAGGGGGGAACATCTTATAAAGAATGAAGAGAAGTTATTAACTGACAGTGTGTAGAAAATGAATGAAATGATAAAATAAAATTAAAAATCCACCTCACTTGATTTCAGAGAAATGAAAATTCTGCTAATAAATATTTTCAAACGCAGAAGACTTTAAGGTAAATAGTAAAATCAAACGATGACGTATTAAAAAATAAGAATGGTCCTACTTGCTGGTGGGAGGTATAATAAATACTTGGAAAAACAGTTTGCTAATATCTAGTAAATATGAACATATGCATATCATTTGATTTATAATTTTATTCCTTTATTTACATTGGGTTGGACAAAGTGTTCATTTGGATTTTTCCATGAGCTGTTACATGCATAAATACAATCTTCTGTATATATCCAAAGTGAAAGGCCCAATAAGTGAATATTTATTACAGCGTTATTTTCAATTACCAAAAAATATTGAGACACTCTAAACATCCATCAGTAGAAAATGGTATGGCATTATTATAACCATAAATCAACATAAACTGAAGCATATCTACTAATATGTATTCTATCAAATTATATAGTGATGAGTGAAGAGAGTACATTTTACTAAAATGTGATGTTATTTCTGATTTATAAATATATATTTAGCTAACGTTTAGCTAAATGTTAACATATACATGAAAAAAGTAAACATCATATTTAGAATGCAATAAATGTAGGGAAGTAAAGGACAATTAATTTGAATACTTCAAATATGACTGAAAAACTTTCTTATTTCAATTATAAGGAAATAAAGTTGACCCTTGAACAGCTTAGAAGTTAAATTTACTGACCTTCATGCAATGGAAAATCCTGTGGTAACTTTACAAGTGGTTCTGTGTACCCAAGGTTCTGAAACTTCAGATTCAACCAACTCCAGATCATGTAGTACTGTATTAAGTATTTATTGAAAAATACTCACATGTAAGAGTCTTGTGCTGCTCATGCTTACAAACAAGTGGATCCATCTATTACCCATAAAGATGAGTTTACCATTATTCCTGTATTGGTTGGAGCTCTGAGTGAGTCAAAAGAACAGGAATTCGGAAAACTCTTCAGTAAATACCTAGCAGATCCTAGTAATCTCTTTGTGGTTTCTTCTGATTTCTGCCATTGGGATCAAAGGTTCCGTTACAATTACTATGATGAATCCCAGGGGGAGATTTATAGATCCATTGAACATCTAGATAAAATGGGTATGAGTATTATAGAGCAATTAGATCCTGTATCTTTTAGCAATTACTTGAAGAAATACCATAATACTATATGTGGAAGACATCCCATTGGGGTGTTATTAAATGCTATCACAGAGCTGCAGAAGAATGGAATGAATATGAGCTTTTCCTTTTTGAATTATGCCCAGTCCAGCCAGTGTAGAAACTGGCAAGACAGCTCAGTGAGTTATGCAGCTGGAGCACTCACGGTTCACTAAAGCTCTGAATCCTCAGGAATGCCATCTGCACACACTCATACTCTGTCCAGGGTCCCAGCCTAACCCTTACCAAGACTCTGGTCCTGGTTTGGGGGGGATTCTGAAACCTCAAACTAATAGAACTTTCTTCTCTTCTTTTCTAGTAGGTGTAGTCCTTCCTTAATTTCAACTCATTAAAAAAAATGCTTTATAGTTTAGAACAGTGGAAGGAATGCTGGCATCAGAATATTTTGATCAAAAAAAACAGGCAATGTAAAGGCACAGCTGTGGCAGTCAGTTTTTTGAAAGTAACTTGTAAAGCATTTACCATATCCTAATTTGCACTCTTTGCAGACTTGTGCACATATACTCTGCTTTCAGAATAGTTTTGCAAATTGTACACAAACAAAAAGGGTGGAAGCTTTTTAATAAAGAAATTGCATTTATAAATGATCTGTATTAGAATATAAAATTCTCCAGTTATAGTCAATTACTACCCATATTGTACAACAGATACCTTCTATTTTAGTTGCTAATAAAGGGCTACACAACTCAAAAAAAAAAAAAAGAAAAATACTCACATGTAAGCAGAATTGTGCAGTTCAAACTCATGTTCTTTGAGGGTCAACTGTATTACAATATTTAAGCCATAGCAACATGGAATGGTGGATCATAACCATTCTTGCATAATTTGTTAGTGTACAGTATGCTTGAAATTGTCTCAAGATAAAATGAATAAAATCATAAAAATGATGAATATATTCTCATTTAAGTATTTTTCATCTGATTTGTTTCTCCATAAGAGCCTGTATTTATTTTACAAATTGAATATTTTTTAAACATAAAGAGTACTAGCATATTTTATTGTTAAGCATCTTATATATTGTATTTCCTCTGTACATATGTATATTAGTTTTCTAGTGTGCTCAATAGCTCGGTGCTGTCTAACGCTTTGCAACCCTATGGACAGTAGCCCACCAAGCTTCTCTGTCTATGGTATTTTCCAGACAAGAATACTGGAGTGGGCTGCCATCAGCTATTTCATGGGATCTTCCTAAGCCAGGGATCAAACCTGCATCTTTTCTGTTTCCTGCATTGGTAGGTGGGTGTTCTTTATCACTGTATCACCTTTCACCATGACCCAGTGGTTTAAACTGGCACACATTTCTATCTCAAGATTGTCTAGATTTTTCTAGATGTTCTGACCAGGGTCTCACTGCACTAAAACCAAAGTGCCTGCATCTTCTTTCTTTCTAGATTTTCTAAGAAAGAATCCATTTCCTTATCGAGTAAAGTTGTCAGCAGATTTTATTCTCTTGTAGTTAATAGGACCAATATCCCCATTTTCTTCTGGCTGTTCCCTGAGCATTATGCCTAGCTTCTACAAGTAAGGGCATTTCTTGGTTCACAATCTCCATTCTCCAGGTTCAAAGCTTGCAAAAGGGGTAGAGTTTATCTCATGCTCCCAGTATATCTTTTTTGAATCTGGACAAGGATTTACTCATCAGAACATCCACCAGAAAATTTGTGGTGTGTAGTGCACCACTCTAATTTTCAGGGACTGAATGACTGCTCTGGCCTCCCCCAAATTCCTGTGTTGAAGTACTAACTCCCAGTGAAATTGTGTTTGGAGGTGGGACCTTTGAAATTAAATACATGAAGTAATGTGATTAGGGATCTTACTGTGAGAGAAGTGTCTTTGTAAGAAGAGAGACCAGAGCTCTTTCTACCCCCTTGTCTCTCTCTTTCTCCCTTTCTCTTTCCCCCTCTGCCATCTGAGGGCTGAATGAGAACATGGCTGTCTGAAAGCCAGGAAAAATTTCTCACCAGGAACCAAATCTGCTCATTCCTTGATCTTGGGCTTCCTGGCTATGGAACCATGAGAAATGTGTTTATTGTTTAAGCCATCTGTTTTATGGTATTTTGTATAGTAGCCTGAGCTAAGACAATTTTCATTCCAGTTCTATCTGCCAAATCTAATGATTTTTCAATTTCATACATTTCTACAGTAATTTCATGTCTTTCTTCATTTTTAAGAGGTAGTTCTGTTTGTTGAAGAGGCCTAAACTTTCAATTGCATTCCTTTATTGATGTTTTACTAATTGTTGCAGTTGTCTATTTTTCTGTTGCTTTTGATACATATCTATACTTAAGTTTACTAAATCTGAATGCTGTATCATACTTTGGAGACTTTCTAAAAGTTATTTGTAATTCAAAAAGAGATCTCTCATGCCTTAAATCTCACCCTTTATATGAGATAACCTGGGTAAATGGAGACAGGCATTTTATGGTATTGTAGAATATTATCAATATAAAATGAAGCATTTATATTTTCATTTGTAAATAATTTGTGTGTGTGTGTGTGTGTGAAGTTGCTCAGTCATGTCCTACTCTTTTGGTCCCATGGACTGTAGCCTACCAGGCTCCTCCATCCATGGAATTTTCCAGGCAAGACTACTGGAGTGGGTTGCCATTTCCTTCTCCAGGGGAATCTTCCTGACCCAGGAATCAAACCCAGGTCTCCTGCATTGCAGGAAGACACTTTACCATCTGATCCACTAGGGAAGCCCAATACTTGGCTCTAAATTTTTATGTCCAGTATTATTAATTCAAAATATACAGTTTCAGTCTTTCTCCTTTTATAATATATGGGGTTTTACAAATAAATATTCAATTGACAATGAACTCAGATTTAAAATCATAAAAGATATTTGATATGTAAGTTGAAGTTGGTAACATCATGAGTAAAGTTGTACCCCTAGCATAGATCTTCCACTTCTTAAATAGAATGTATTCTGAAAGAATATGATTAGATCATTTTATAATCAGCACATTATGGCTATATGAGATTACTGCAAAAAACGTATTACTGGTGAATACCTAAGTTGAGTTCTCATTTCCTAAGAAGCACTGAATATATTAGGTTTGCTTGAGTCTTGCATTTTAGCTTTCCAATTTTGCAAATTATTCTTTTTCCTGTTTTCTAAATGGAGAGCATTTGAGTGGCAGTTCAACTGCATCCTCTGCCAATCAATCAAATATACATTTCATATGATGACTAAAAGGCTATTGCACATATGGCATGGGAAATCAGACTGGGGCTTATGGGAGCACAGGGAAATAATGAATAGTATGAGATGGGGTAAATGGTATTGTAATGGTTTTTGTGAATGCCAGCTTCAATAGATCAGGGCATGTTACTCAATCATTGTGAAATACACTGTTCCCTATTTAAGAAAATAGATCTTATTCATTTAAGATATATTTAATGGAATTATATGACATTTTAAATAAATTATAGTATATCTTTAAAAGCATTTTTATTAGTAAAATATGTTAATAAATAGACTCTATCATCCTTTTTACCTAGTAATAACATTTAGTTCAAAAATTCTAATTTTTTTCTTTATAAAATGATAGTTTTTATCTAAGAACTAAATGAATGTACAGGCACCTGCTTAAGAAAAGTTATTGAATAAAAATTAGCACCAATTACAAATACATAAGGGGCTTCCCTGATGGCTCAACAGTAAAGAACCCTCCTGCAGTGCAGGAGATGAGGGTTTAATCCCTGGGTCAAGAAGAGCCTCTGGAGGACAAATGGCTACCCGCTCCAGTACTACCAAGATCTACCCATTCTTGCCTGGAGAATGCCATGGGCATAGGAGCCTGGTGGGTTACAGTCCATGGGTTGTGACCTGACTGAGCGCACATACACATGAACACATAAGTTCCAGCTTTTACTATTGTCCATTTAGAAAGCTGAATGGACTTATTCATTTGATCATTCTTTATCATCAAAATTTAAGGCAATGTTTTTACTTTACTTCAGTTTACGCAATCAATATATGTCTTACCAAGTTTACTTATTCAAATGTTGTGTTAAACTGGCTTAGAAATCATAGCATTTAAATATTTTCTTTAATTCTTTTACATATTGGGTGCATAATTTACATTACTAAATATTTATATGTATTTAAACTATCCTGTAGTTTCATATTTGTATATAATATATTTTATATGAAATATTCTACAAATTTGAAAATTGTATTTTATTATTATTTATATTAATTGCATTTTATATTATTAAAAATTAATTTTTACTATTTAACAGTATGAAATTATTTCATATTTTGGTAGAAAATATCAACTGTTCATTGAGTGTACATACCATCATTTAAGAAATGTTAGCAAAATGCAACTATTTTATCATTTTAACAAGATACATCTCAATATCACTCATAAAACAGTACAGATTTAAATCTCTATTCTTACTAAGACAGACTTATTTAAAAGTATAAACCTTTCAGCATAATGGTAGGAATTTACTATAGATTGTTTCTCCAATTGCATTTTTAGCAATCTATAATTCAATGAGCCTGAACTCTTTGCAAAAGTACATATTTATTCAAAAGTTTTCCTCTAGTGTCAAGAGACCAGAGTAAATATTCATAGCACACCTGTTAAGATTTTATGGAAAATATTAACTTCCTTAAATATAAACAATGAATAATAAAAAATCTAAGTAATTAACAATAACAATAAAATATCAAATAAAAATATATAAAAAATAAAATAACAGTAAGCCCTCTAAATAGTTTAAAAAAGAAAATAAATAATTTACAATGTTGCATGGAACTTAGAAGTTCCATTTAGTCCCAGCCACCACAGGACATAGCTGAACTTTGAATTAATTAAAAACATGTTAATAACATATTAATTATTTCTTCCTACAAAGGTAAAAAATTGATATGAAAATTCATGAAATGAATTATTTTTATAATATATATGTATTTTTTTGCTGTTTAAAAATTTTATTGAAATATAGTTGTTTTGCAATATTATATTAGTTTCATGTGTATAATACAGTGATTTAGTTATACATATAAATCAGTATACATGTCATATGTCTTTACCAACCTGATAGCTCAGTTGGTAAAGAACATGCCTGCAATGCAAGAGACCCCAGTTTGACTCCTGGGTTAGGAAGATACTCTGGAGAAGGGATAGACTACCCACTTCAGTACTCTTGGGCTTCCCTTGTGGCTCAGCCAGTAAAGAATCTGCCTGCCATGTGGGAGACCTGGGTTCAATCCCTGAGTTAGGCTGCTGCTGCTGCGGCTAAGTCACTTCAGTTATGTCTGACTCTGTGCGACCCCATAGACAACAGCCCACCAGGCTCCTCCGTCCCTGGGATTATCCAGGCAAGAATACTGGAATGGGTTGCCATTTCCTTCTCCAGTGCATGAAAGTGAACAGTGAAAGTGAAGTTGCTCAGTCGTGTCCGACTCCCAGCGACCCGTGAACTACAGACTACCAGTCTCCTCCATCCATGGGATTTTCCAGGCAAGAGTAATAGAATGGGTCACCAATGCCTTCTCCACTTGGGTTAGAAAGATCCTTTATAGAAGGGAAAGGCTATCTACTCCAGTATTCTGGCCTGGAGAATTCCATGGACTGTATAGACCATTGGACTGGGAAGAGTCGGACCCCATTGAGCCACTTTCACTTTCATATATATATTCTTTTTTCCATTCTCTTCCATTATAAGCTATTATAAGATACCGATTATAGTTCCCTATGCTATACAATAAGTCCTTGTTGATTATCTGTTTTATATAAAGTAGTGTGCATATTTTAATCACAAACTCCTAATTTATCCTGCTTACTCCTTGGAAGGAAAGTTATGACCAACCTAGACAGCATATTAAAAAGCAGAGACATTACTTTACCAAAAAAGGTCTGTCTAGTCAAGACTATGGTTTTTCCAGTGGTCACGTGTGGATGTGAGAGTTGGACTATGAAGAAAGCTGATTGCTGAAGAATTGATGCTTTTGAACTGTGGTGTTGGAGAAGACTCTTGAGAGTCCCTTGGACTGCAAGGAGATCCAACCAGTTCATCCTAAAGGAGATCATTTCTGGGTGTTCATTGGAAGGACTGATGTTGAAGCTGAAACTCCAATACTTTGGGCACCTGATGTGAAGAGCTGACTCAATTGAAAAGACCCTGATGCTGGGAAAGATAGAGGGCAAGAGGAGAAGGGGACAACAGAGGATTAGATGGCTGGATGGCATCATCGACTCAATGGCTATGGGTTTGGTTGGACTCTGGAAGTTGGTAATGGACAGGGAGGCCTGGCATGCTATGGTTCATGGGCTTGCAAAGAGTCAGACACGACTGAGCAACTGAACTGAACTGAACTCAAATTTAAGTCTTTAATCCATTTTGAGTGTATTTTTGGTCATGATGTTAGAGAATGAATATAATCATACACAATAAAATATGTTTTCTTCATAAATTATTGATTTCAGTTTTTGGAGACAAACACAAGTTTTTACTTTTAAATACAAAAAGAAAACACAGATTATATTTTTATATTTTATAAAATAATTTGAGAAGTTTTAAAAATTGTGCCAACCAAAATAAGAATTTATCCTTGAGGCAAGGCAAAGAGAAATTTTTCTTAATGTATGGCAATGGAGGAGACTGATAATTTGCTTTTTGAGCTAATCTCCTGTTCAGGAGTTGGCAGACTTATGCTGCTGGCCAAATCAATATGACCCCTGTTTTGTGAGTTAGGAATGTTTTGTTTTATTTTAACATTTAAAAAAAACTCATTTTAAGTAATTGTGTAAGCCCTTGTATATGATAGTCTCAATTTTGTTTCTTGGTCTATAGCTTGATATATTTACTATCTGGCTCTTTTCAGAAAACATTTGTCAACCCGTGGGACCTGAAGCATAAAGTGAGGCACTGTTTAAAGATTTAAATCCATATGTTGACATGTTTCTGAAACATCTTTCTTGGCTTTTTAAAAAATTCCTGTAAAACAATTGCAAACAAATATTTGCATCTATTTTGTTGTTGTTTTTCTTTACTATTGTCACTATCTGAATGCAATATTTATTTCCTTCCATTAGTTGTAAAGCTGCTAGAGAAGTAACACAATGAAAATATAATTTACAAATGTAATTAAATGATAAGTATATATAGAAAGATTGAATTCAAGAATTTAAGAATATAATAGCTTTTTAGTGGCACCCAGGGATTGAAAAAATATATTTAAAGCATGAAAATGGTTATCAGTTAATGCAATGAGGCAAAATAGTGCTTAATAAAGTGATGATATGCTGTACACAAGCAATTCATCAAGGATGAATAGACTACATTATCTCAATACATACCTGAAGTCTTTGGGAATGCATGATATCAAGTTGGGTTAACTTACAGGTGCATTGAAATTTGCCACAGAACATAAAAATATAGCACAGTATCCTAATATATCATATGCACTAATTATAGTGGGTGTGACAAAATGTACTCTTGTTCTTGACACTACTTTCTGATGTTAATATTTCATATTATTTGCAAGATCATGAAAATACAAATAAGATTATTATAATCTTACTTTTAAAGGATTATTGTAAGGAAACATAAATTAAAATATTCTGCTGTCTTAAGCTTCAATGCACAACTTATTGCTTTTTATCCTAGAAAATATACTAAACCCTCTTTCTGTGCCTCTGTATCGTTTTGTTCATTGATATGCTTATGTGTAATTTCAATTATTGGCAATGAAAGTGAAAGTGTTGTTCAGTTGTGTCAGACTCTTTGTGACTCCATGGACTATACAGTCCATGGAATTCTCCAGGCCAGAATACTGGAGCAGATAGCCTTTCCCATCTCGAATCTTCCCAACTCAGGGATCAAACCCAGGTCTCCCACATTGCAGGCATATTCTTTACTAGCTGAGTCACAGGGGAAGCCCAAGGATACTGGAGTGGGTGGCCTACTCCTTCTACAGTGGATCTTCCCAACCCAGGAATTGAACCAGGGTTTCCTGCATTGCAGGCAGATTCTTTATCAACTGAGCTATCAGGGAATAGATAATGGTAAAATGATGATCTTTTGAGACTGGATTTCTGGATTCCAATCCAGAATTCAATTTCTTAGTTACATGAGCTTGGAGAAGTTTTTCAGCCTCTCTGTGCCTTAGATTTCTCATCTGTAAAATAGGAAAGTTTCATATATATGTCTGATGTAGTCAGTATATAAGGTGAAGAATTGATATTCATTACTTACTTACAACATGATCCTGCTCAGAACATTACTCAGAATCACAAATTGCATTTTGACAGGTATGAATAAGTGTGTAATTATTATAGTATAATGGCATATCATATGACACTTCTCTTAAATAGTATAATATGACTATATTTTTAATAATATGGTCCTTTTACTTATGATTGTCTTGGAAGGAAAATTTTTTGAAATATCAATGACAACCATTATTTACCTAGATGTCCATCTGCAGACAAATGGATAAGAAAGCTGTGGTGCATATACACAATGGAATATTATTCAGCCATTAAAAACAACACATTCGAATCAGTTCTAATGAGGTGGATGAAACTAGAGCCTATTATACAGAGTGAAGTAAGCCAGAAAGAAAAACACCAATACAGTATACTAATGCATACATATGGGGTTTAGAAAGATGGTAATGATAACCCTGTATGTGAGACAGCAAAAGAGACACAGATGTACAGAACAGTCTTTTGGACTCTATGGGAGAGGACAAAGGCAGGATGATATGGGAGAATGGCATTGAAACATGTAAATTATCGTATGGGAAACGAATCGCCAGACCAGGTTCAATGCATGATATATGCACTCAGGCTGGTGCACTGGGATGACCCAGGGGGATGAGATGGGGATGGGAGGGGGGTTCTCAAGGGGGAACACATGTACACCCAGGGCGGATTCTTGTCAATGTATGGCAAAACCAATACAATATTGTAGAAAAAAAAAAAAAAAAAAAAAAAATATATATATATATATATATATATATATACATATAAAAAATTAAATTAAGAGTAAAAAATGGTATTGGGAAAATTGGATATACTCATGCTAAAAATAAATAAAAAATGAAATAAAATAAATGTAATATAATAATACAGATATTAATATTTTGGCAAATAAATGTTTTAAAATTATGAGAGCATTAAAAAAAATTTACTGAAAGTTTGCTTTCACTTTTGGTTTCTTGGTTTTACATGAAACTTGAGCTGTCAGTGAAACAAATGCACCCAGGCATGGAGCACACTTGTAAATACTATTTATTCTTTCACTATTATGTCAAGAACACCAGTAGGAAAATTAAAATATCAAAATATCAGACATATTTTTGCTGAAACTACCTGATATGTTTTACTGATGGAAAAAATAGGTTTATGTTCATGAAATATTTGCATTTATTTTCACAGTACATATTAATTGTTTTAATGAAGACAAATGGTTATTTGCTTTGTAAATATGAATTTAGTTATAGAATGTAGAATGAGTTATCAGAAACATCCAGACATTTGCTTCACTAAAGGTAATATATATTTTTGAAACTATTTTAAGTTTTTAAATTGAAGTAAGTTGATTTACAATGTTTCAGGTGTATAGCAGAGTGATTCAGAATGTATGCATTCTTTTTCAAATTCTTTTCCCTTAAAGGTTATTACAAGATATCGAATATAGTTCCCTATGTTAAACAGTAGGTATACACAGTATATATGTGTATATATATATATATATATATATATATACACATATACAGGATTATGTATATGTATATATATATATACAGTATTATGTATATGTTAGTCCCAAACTCCTAAATTATCCCATTTGGTGACTGTAAATTTGTTGTCTATGCCTGAGTCTACTTTTGTTTTTTAAGTTAGTTTATTTGTGTTATTTTCTTAGATTCCACATATGAGCATATAATACGATATTTTTTTTTCTGACTTACTTCACTTGAAAGTGAAAATGTAAATCTCTCAGTTGTGTCTCTTTGTGACCCCATGGACTGTAGCCTACTAGATTGTCTGTCCATGAAACTTTCCTGGCAAGAACACTGGTGTGGGTTGCCATTCCTTTCTCCAGGGTATCTTCCCAACCCAGGGATTTAATGTGGGTCTCCTGCATTGCAGGCAGATTCCTTACCATATGAGCCATCAAGGAAGCCCCTGGTACACTAATATCTAGGTTCGTCCATGTTGCTGTAAATGGCATTATTTCAGTATTTTATTTTTTTTAGAATTGAGTAATATAAACATACATATGTATATGTGTATATATATGTATATACTGAGTAATATACACATACATATGTGTGTGTATATATATGTTATATATCAGCAAAGTGATTCAGTTATACATACATAATATACATATTTTTTCAGATTATTTTCCATTATGGGTTATTATAAGATGCTGAATATAGTTCCCTGTGGTATTCAGTGAGTCCTTGTTTTTCATCTATTTTATATATAGTATTGTGTATATGCTAATCCTAAACTCAAATTTAGAGTCTAGTATTTCTTATTTGTAGACTTTTTGATGATGGTTTTTCTGATTGATGTGAGGTGATACCTCATTTAGTTTTGATTTGTATTCCTCTAACAATTAGTGATGTTGAACATCATTTCATGTTCCTATTGGCCATCTATATGTCATCTTTTGAGAAATGTCTATTTAAGACAATATATTTTTAATACTTAGGGCAACGTGATAACTTAGTGAAGATTGGTTACAATTATGGTTATCTTTCTCATCTTTCATATTGACCCTCTTGTGTTGACTTCAAGTTGGCATGCCATATTAGTTAAAGAGAAGATTGAATGAATACAGTAAAAATTTAATTTTACTGTTTGGGATTCAGTTTTCTGTGTAGTTAAAGTAAAATACAAAAAGGATACCAAATTTGAAGATTCCCTGAGCAGACAAAATCAGTTAAAGACACATAGTGGAACAATTTAGCTTAGTCTCCAAAATAAGGGACATGTAGCTTGGGATATTTCTTTTAAATCCCTCTGAAAATCATAAATGAAACTATCCCTTCCTCCAAATTAGGATGTGGTAACCACTTTCAATCAATCCCCTATCACTATAAAAACTCTAATTTATAACTGATCATTTTATAGAATAAACAGTCTTTGAATTCTCACTTCATTGTCTGACAACAATATACATCTAAGTCTCATTCAGCTTTTGATTTCAGAGTTCCCATTTCACAAACCATTCTTATATGCACGACAAATTCCTACTAAATACTTAAAGAAATGGAACTTGAAGTGGTCCATTTTCAGGGTGAAGTAGCTGGCCTTGGGTGGAAAATTATTAACAAACAGTTTTTCCCTCAGAGCTAGGTAGTTTTGTCTTTGAAAATTACTGGTGCAACCTAGTCTTGCTTAACAGCTTACACCTGGAGAGACCCTAAGCTAACCAGATGGTTGAGAAGGGATAAACCAAAGTACTCATTGAGAAATGTAGACTTAGGATGGGAAGGAAGAAGAAGGAATATGCTATGAGACTTAGGGGACACCCAAGGAAGATTGTAATCCCGTAGTACTCTGCCAATGAGGATCTGGGGAGGGACCTGGGCACCAGGGAATAGGAGAGTTTGCTGTAGCTGTCCTGGGTGGGCCTGCCCACCAAATATCTGATCACACAAGACCCAATCTCTCAGGACCGTCATTAAAGGTCTCACTGTCGCTGTGCTTCCTGTCTCTGAGTTCAACTCTTGGTTTGGTGCTGGTGAGCATGTTTCTCACAAATACCATTTTTGCTGATTTGGTGGTTTTAACTTTTTTTGTATTTGTGACAGTGTTAAGTCAAATTCTTCTGTGTCATAGATTTCTGTGTTAAATTTTCTTCTTATTTTTACGTCAAAGCAAAGATAAGAAATTAAAGCTATCATACTTGTTTTACCACACTGACTCTTTAATGAGAAGAACATTTTAATCAACCCAGTGGTTATTTAGGCCACCACAATTTCAGTTTACTAACATAACCGAGTACTCCTGAATTCCACATAAGCAACACAAGAGAAAATCTTACTAATTCATCACATTAATACAACAGGAAAGTTATTTACTTATCTTTGCAGGAGTATAGTTGCTGTACTACACTGTTTTCAGATATATCTTTCCATCCCTATGAAAAAGGTATTTTTGTGTATATGCTTTCTTTGTTATAATCAAATGTCTAGTGATTGCATCTCTGATCCATGCCACATCCCTCTCCTTCTTAACCGTGCATTTGCAGGTCAGTCACTCTGCTTCTGCCTACTTTTTACCAGCCACCTAACCTGTTTTAAAAACTCTTCTTTTCAATCCTCTAACAATCAGTGCCCTCAGATATGTTTCCAATACTTCTCCGTTCAGGAGATCCTCTCATCGCAATGTCTAGACCTTTGCTATTTTTCTCCTTTTCTGCAGGCTCCACTTGATCTTAGACCAGGCATAGGCTTGGTGGTTGGTTCTTCTGGTTTCAGATATTTACTTTCCTAGCTACAAGCAAAATAATCTTCAATTTACTGCCTTCCTCCAATCTATGATACTGGCAGAAGTTTTGCATGGTTTTCTGACTCTCCTTGTAAATTTGTATGTTTTGAACTATTTGTGAAAAAAAATTAGGTAGCCTCAGTTACTCTACAAGAGTGGGCAGGTCAGCTCTAATGACAGTTCCACTAAGGCTGTTCACAATGTGAATAGGTAATTTAATAAGTGAAAATCGAGTGGTACGGTCAGAAAAGAGAAGAGAATGAATAATTTTGTCTAAAACCGATAATGAACCACTGTATATATTGCTACTGTTGTCAGCTGTTGGTTAAAATATAGCTATAACTCAATTATCTAAATTCACAACACTGCCATTTGACTTCAATTATTACTTATTGTCTGACTGACTGACTTTCTTGGAACTAAAGTATTAAAATCTGTCCCACCCTAATGAGCACTCCCCATTTCTAGTAGAAGACTGGATAATACTAATGACTCACTGGTTCAACCCTGGTTATCCCTATGAAGTTGAAGCTATGTGATCAGTCATTTCCTTTTTTGTTAGGTGATTTTTATTCTTCTCTCAGACTTCCATTGAAATGGTTCCAATACACTACATGGTGAAGCTATTAAAAATAATTCTTTTAGTGTCAAAATTTAGAAAGTCATAATTGTGAGTCACTTCTTACTTATTCTATATATCACAGATAAATTTGAAATTTAGAGTGAAATAACTACCTATTTGCCATTGTAACCTTTGAAGTTGAATGCTAATTCTCATTCATCTTTATTACTAGCAGCCCACAGTATTCACCTTATGAATATTTCTAGATTTAAAGTTAAATGTGAGATGGCTTTTCTGATCTTTATGCAGTATGAAAAAGAATGAGGCCCCGTTCAGCTCTGTGTGGGCTTCCCTGGTGGCTCTGTTGGTAAAGAATCTGCCTTCAGTGCAAGAGATCTGGATTAGGTCTCTGGGTTTGGAAGATCTACTGGAGGAGAAGGAAATGGCAACCCACTCCAGTATTCTTGCCTGGGAAATCCCATGGACAGAGGAGCCTGGTGAGCTTCCCGCCATGTGGTCACAAGAGTTAAACACAACTTAGCAACTAAACCACCAAGACCACCACTAAGCTCTGAGTGCCTCTATCAAAGCAGTTCTGAGTGCTTCTGGTTTGACATTTTTTTTTATTTAAACTCTCTTATTCTACCTGTACTGTATATCATAGTCAACTTTATTTGAAGCTCTGACACAGATATTATGTGCAACATTAATGGGATAATTCTGTATAACTTGCTGTTTTTTATTTTCTAATGATTTCATGCTACCATCCATTTTACTCACAATAAATAAAAGGTATGAATTCAAAAGGAACAGGGTAGGCTTTAGAGAGAACATAGAAGAAGGGAGAGCCTGGATAGGAGTAAAGCATGGAGTAAAAACCTTGGACATCAGAAGAATCAGTCACAATAAAGAAGACACACATAGATGTCTCAGTGGCTGCTTTGAGAAAGGATAAGGAGGGGAATAAAAGATGCAGATCAGAGTTGGCACCGTCATTTGGAAGATTTTGTACCTGTTGGAGGAAAACAGAGTAAAAAAAGAAGAAGCACGATCTATTAGCTTTGAATTCAGATATGCTCCCTCAGTACATGAACCAACTTTTAGAAGCAGCATAAGGAATTCATATGACTTTAAGGTATTTGTCTTTTATTTGCAGGGAACAATGAACAAATGAATGGCAAATTGCAGGTAAGATTTACAAGATTTATAGCTGTACCTACATAGCTACAAAAAATGGAAGATTATCTGTCTTTTTCTCTCTCTGATTTGGTTTCGTTTTGGATTTTCTTCCATCCCTGAATCTGCTATTTTTCTCTTCTTTGTATGGGCATGATGCTGCTTCTTACTTGCATCTCTAAATCAGGTTTTAGAATCATTCACATCTTTGGAATATCAGTGAGCCTCAAAGGCTGGGCAATTAGAGTTGGGAAGAAAACTAACATTGTTGCTCTCCAAATTTTTAAAAAGCTAAATATGAAGTAGCAAAGTGTGGAGTTACAAAGAAGTTTTGGAGTCATCATAACTCTTAATCTCAATTATTTGTATTACAACATGAAAGAACTTGGGTAATGTATTTGTTTTATATAATTTATTTTTAATGATTGATATAAGGAGATATTTGTTGAGTCATTCATTCACTCCTTCAACACTCATATCCACTTTTTCACAAAAAAATAGAGTCAACCAAAATAGGCATGCACCCTGCCTCCCCAAGTTCACAGTACAAAGAACAGTAACATTTAAGCAACCTAACTTACAGGAATAATATGAATCATTAAACAGACAATATATTAAAAACATTAAAAATTCACAAGAGGTCACATACAATGTTAGAGGTTCTTGTATTTTAAAAGTTATATTTTCTTGAGAACAACTGTGTTACTACCAGTGCCAGCTACATAATATGTAGAACTCAGTGTAAAATAAAAATGTGGGAGCCTTCATTTAAAAAAAAAGGGGGGGGGAGTGCTGTTGCATTTTTCTCTCTTTGTCAGTCTCTCATGACTTGTAATTTTGATTTATTTAATTTATTATTTAATAGCATGCACCTTTGCATATGAGGACACTCGCTGGGTAAATGCAGACCCTTCCCAAGCACACCGTGACCCCACCCTGTAATTCTGCTTGTGCACTCCCTGGGGCACGTTAGTCACTCTCAGACTCTGGTGCATCAGTGACCCTAAAGAGAAGGGTGAGAAGCTTCCTCCCCCACATTCACTGACAAAGCCTTTGGCAGTGCCAGCATGACTTAGGACGGCTGCGGGAATGTCCTGCCCCAAAGTGTCCCTGGCCCTTTCCAACCCCTCCTGGGCTCACAAACAGGTCCCGTGGATAGCAGGGCATGAGCCTGCCCACTACCGTCTTCCTCCTATGCCTCTTTCCCCTTCAACTCAGGGTTCACCGAGCTGCAGGAAAGGATGGTGATGGGGCAGGTGAAGGGAGGGACAAGGGAGGCTCTGAGGGTAGGTGGAGCCTGAACCCATCGTGGAGACACCTAGAGGAGCTAGAAATGGATTAGTATGCTAGCAAGGCCACTGGTGCATGTTAATGTCTTCCATCAGACTTCACTTGCAAAGCACAAATTCAAGGATAGAAGTTATTCAGAATTACCAGTGTCCACAGCATTAAATTCTCATTGTGGGGCCACTGCACAGAGTTCTGTGCTACTGAATTGATCCCACACCCATGAAGCTATTCCCGACTACCACCTCTAATGCATAATGAGAAAGCCCAAACTTATGAGCTCTGTATACAAATCACCTGGAACCTATATATCAATCAATATAATCAATTCTTCCAAATATGTGTTCGAATTTAAGATTACCTATATCTGCTTGTGAGCTTCCCTGGTAGCTCAGCTGGCAAAGAATCCACTTGTAATGTGGGAGACCCCTGTTTCATTCCTGGGTTGGGAAGATCCACTGGAGAAGGGACAGGCTACCCAGTCCAGTATTCTTGGGCTTCCATGGTAGCTCAGACAGTAAAGAATCCACCTGCAATGGAGGAGACCTGGGTTTGATCCCTACGTTGGGAAGATCTCCTAGAGGATAGCAGAACAACCCACTCTAGTATTCTTGCTTGGAGAATCCCTATGGACAGAGGAGCCTGGTGGGCTACAGTCCATGGGATCACAAAAGGTCAACATGACTGAGTATAAGCACAATAGAGCACAAATCTACTTGCATTTTTAAAATTACTAATTAAAAGGACTAGGAGAACTAAATTATCTTTTTTCTGTTCTTGTTTATTAATAGTCAATATTAACTCTTCCATCCCTAATAGGAGTCTTATGTAATTAGATTAAAATAATATGAATTACAATATCAATAAAACTGTTTTATAATACAGTATTTTTTCAGCTTTGGAAAGTTTGACAATATGGTAATAAGAAGAAGGAATTAAATAAAATCTGTTACCCAGCTCTCTATTGACTTAAATGGAAATTTCATGCATTATAATCCAACCTCAATGAATTTTATTGATAACTGCATTACAGGAAATTTTTTTAATCCTCAAAATATTTTAATCATGTTTAATAGCCTGTTAGCTTCTTTAATTACTTCATCACATATTATTACTGCTTGTATATATCTTAAAAAATGGATAATAGGTATATGACATATAATTACAAAAACTAGAATATACCAGATAAATATTATTTGATATGTGACTAATTTGAAGTGAGCTTGAAATGCATTTAATAAAGGGACTTAAAAAATAACTTATTAGAATCTAGCATGTCACATAGTGACTGGAATATGAAAGGCATTCCAAAATATCTGATGAAGAAAGCAGAAAAATGTTAATATGAGAAAAGACTGAGATTAGGAAAACAGCAAAATATATGCATGAAAATTACTATGCATTAAAACAAGTTAATTGTTTTCTTCCAAACATCAAGTAATAGCATTCACTATAAGAATATTTTCCATTAAGAAGTTTAAAGTTCTATCCAATTCCTCAAAAGAGTTTGCAATTAATATTACTATTATTTTTAAATTTTGAAATATAATTGAATAGGGAAAAATTTCAAGTAAATCTGAGTTAGGTCTGAGTCCCTATTCTGTCATGCATTTTTTTTTCTTTTCTGTCATATTGAATAAGCTGCTTACTCTTTCTAAGATTTAAATACTTTATCAGTCAAAATGTACTAAGTCATATAACTTTCAAGGTTGTTATGAAAGTTAGGTGAAATATACTTTTAGATTTTCAAATAACATCACTGAATTATTACACAATTTTCACAATTAGAGGAAGTGCCTGTAAAAATAGCACCCATAAAAATAAAAATCAGTAGTCACATAAGCTTAGAAGGAATTCTTTGTTTTTCAGCTAACCTTCTTTCTTCCCCATAAAGCTGTTATGACACATATCTCAAAGATGAATGTCTTGTTATAAGTACATATTTTTATGAGACATGAAAAAGGGCAGTCAATCAATGATTTAGTATATTTTCTTCACCTAGTATCATGGCTTATGCTACAAGGAAAACATGAATAAAAATTGCTAAATCACACCTTGACTTTGTCTTCATGCATGGCTCGTAACTAAAAGCATTTACAATATGGCACTGACTCTCAAAATGGTCATTCTGGGAGTTTTAAATCTAGCAGAAATTCAATAGCCAGCCCAAGTGAATAAGGAAATTAATAGTTGATACATGAAGATCTAGCACTATGCTCGTTTTTTATTTTCAATCAATTGATATAACCATGCTTTAAAATTTCTCAACTTCTAAAAGGAAATAAACTAAATAAACCAAGTCAATGAAGATGTGCCTAAAGTAGTAAATATTTTATATATGTTAACCATTTCTTTACAATCCAATATTTACTACAAGGATATGTTTTCCATTATGGCCTGTTTTCCTTACCTTTCTGATTTCTATCTCAATCCTCTAACATTTCCAAAACAAAGTGTTTATTTTAATCCAAATTTGCTCTTCTTCCATTGTTCCAGAAACAATAATAAATAGTTAGTTAGTTCAGTTGCTCAATCGTGTCCGACTCTTCGCGACCCCATGAACCACAGCACACCAGGCTTCCCTGTCCATCACCAGCTCCCGGAGTCCACCCAAACCCATGACCATCAAGTCGGTGATGCCATCCAGCCATCTCATCCTCTGTCTTCCCCTTCTCCTCCTGCCCCCAATCCTTCCCAGCATCAGGGACTTTTCCAGAGAGTAAACTCTTCGCATGAGGTGGCCAAAGTATTGGAGTTTCAGCTTCAGCCTCAGTCCTTCCAATGAACACCCAGGACTGATCTCCCTTAGGATGCACTGGTTGGATCTCCTTGCAGTCCAAGGGACTGTCAAGAGTCTTCTCCAACACTGCAGTTCAAAAGCATCAATTCAAAAGAAACCAAATCATTTCTAAATCATTTTATCATGCCATAACACCAGGAGTCATTCTCCCATTGTCCTTAGCTCTCACAGACCACAATGTTAAGAATGTCAATTCTAACTCACAACATATCTCTTGATTCAACCAGCCTCTTTCCATTTCTTTTGCCACCTACATCTAAAAAATCAACACATCTCCTGAAGTACTGCAGAATAAACTTCCCTGGAATTCCTGTTTTCAGTTTTGTCTTGCAGTCACGGTCATGTACTTTCACAAGCAGATGGAGTAACTTTTAAAATGGCAAACTTAGATATGTCACTTTTTTACTTAAAAGCCATAGGTAGATTTCCATTGCCTTTAGAATACCTCCCAAACATATTGATCCTGAAACAGTGTCTGCTCCCTGATTACTGCCGTCTGATTTCTTCTTGTTTATCTCTCACTTAATCAATGGCCTCCAATATCAGTAGCCTTCTTTTATTTCATTCAGTAAGTCAGTTTTTCCTTTCCTTCACCTGTGATCCATTAGAATTATTTTATTTATAAGGTACAAGACTTAGATTGCAGGTCATTTATTTTCCTTATGGATATTCAGTTCTTTCTAGAATTATTTGTTGGAAAAGTTATTTTTCCTTTACTTAACTGCCATGAAAAAGTAAATCTAAATTTGGAAAGAAACAAATGTCTCCAAACTTTGAGAAAGACAAAAAGGAAAATAGCCCTGTACTCCATCTATTAGTCTATGTAGAATTAAACCTTTACCAGAACATTTGATGTCTATGAGTCTGTCCTGTATAGGAGGATGAAGGGCCTTCCCCTCCCAGTAACATGTAGACAAACAGCTTACTGTGGGTGATTGTACAGCTGACACTGAACACTGCGGATAACCGTTCATAAGAGCACAGGAAGAGCATCCGTCTGGCTTACAAAAATAGGCAGCAAGAAACAGCTAACTGAATAAAAGAATAAGAACCCCAATTCTCTTCATCCCTCAGAGCAGTTAATTATCCTACCACATTTACTACAATTTTAGGGCGTATTTTCACCTTTCTAATGATCATACTGCAATGAATGGAACTTTGGAAGGAAGTTAAATATAACTTGTGATTGTAGGCTAATTTGTCTTTTTTTCCGACTTTGCTGATATTCTTGGCATTTTAATCTCCAATATATATTTGCTATAGATATCGAGAATATAGATTTTAGACAAATGTGGAACTGACCCTTATTTTTAATTTTGTATATTGGATGAATATTTCTCTATTCTTCTCAGGTAACTATTAGTTAACTAATATTGCTTTGCTTGCTTTTCCTCTATCTGCTTCAGTTAAATTCAGCATTGCAATCTCTATCACTAATCCATCCTTGCAGTTCTGGAATATGACCTACTTGTGAATCTATTAATCAGAAGGTACAACAACAAGCAACTTTGTCAGCTACAGTAGTACTGAACTTAATGTTCTGTATCATATAGTTGTTAGACTTTCAGAGAGAGCAAGAAAACCAAACTGCGCGTTTCTCATCCAGTAACAACATAGTAGGAGGAAATGTTTAACTAGCCCAGTGTCCTCTGTGTATTAGGTAGATGCCTGCTAAATCTCCTCAGTCATGTCCGACTCTGTGCAACCTATGGACTGCAGTCTGCCAGTCTTCCCTGTCCGTGGGATTCTCCAGGCAAGAATACTCAAGTGGGTTGCTGTGCCCTTCTCCAGGGAATCTTTCTGACTCAGGGATTGAACCTGTATCTCTTATATCTCCTGCATTGGCATGTGGGTCCTTTACCACCAGCACCACCTGGGAAGCCCCTAGCAGGTAGAAATACATCCCAACTGTTACCTTTCTTTCTGTCATGATACTAGGGACTGAATAATGGTTCATTTACCATAAGTGACTCATGATCATCAAACATTACTTTTGCAAGAAACTAACCACCCCATATATGGCCACCAATTCATCTCTTACTCCCATTCTCATCTTTCTTTTGTATTTCTGCCTGGCAAACCCCAGGTCATGTGAATTCAAGATGCAAGGGATTTATTGAATACAGTTAGTTGAAATGAATACTAATGAACCGATATCCAGTAATCAGCAGTAAATGAAGCATTTGCCTCTGAAACCTCTATAGACAGGCTTTTTCCTACTTACAGTTTTCCACCACAGACACATCAACTAATATGCCCCCACACAGCATAACGGTTTTTTTGTTCTTTCAAGAAGTGATAAGTACATTAACCCCGTAAGAGTGAAGATTGACATAGTATCAGTAATCACATCCAGCTTTGCATGGATTTGTGTGTATAATAAATATGTGTAGACAATAAATATGTTTAAATAATGCATAACTCTGAATATTATATAAGTATTGCACACATAGTATTTTTAAAAGCAAATTAAATAAAGGAGTTTTTTTTAACATTTGGTAGCAAATTTAATAATTTCCATTGATAAATTTGCTCTCTGGTAATATATTTCACAAATAAGTGCCCTAAAATTCTTTTTAGTATCATTTATACTAATGATATAAAATTACCAAGTTTATTCATAAAACTGTAAAAAGTATAAGTATACATCCAA
The DNA here is from genome assembly GCA_007570785.1 of Antilocapra americana. NCBI lineage: Eukaryota > Metazoa > Chordata > Mammalia > Artiodactyla > Antilocapridae > Antilocapra > Antilocapra americana. The sequence goes on along the minus strand of ML663566.1, from coordinate 7,576,349 downwards.
GATTTCAAATGCATCAGAATTAATTTTTCCCATATGTAAAAAGCAATATGACCTAATTTTATTTAATTAAATCATTTATTATTTAGTAAGAATAATACTTTGCAGAAGAACAGGTCCCACTTTGGTGGGTTATATTAAAAAAAGCAAATATAATGTGGATGGAGAGGAAAGCTGTTTCTAAGAAATGCAGCCCTATTGTCTTTGGGGAAAAGAAGTTAGGCTATTTCTATATGGAAGAAATAGTCAATATCTTTAACATTTGTCTGAGTTCCTATATGCTGAGTGAGAAATGTGCTTGTTTAGTAAACCACCTCAGATTTGTCTGCCATGGCTAAGTACATTTACAGAAAGAGCTTTAATGTCAACTGTAATACTGCATTTGTCCACGATATAAATCCACAGTAGGAGATGTTTTTAGATATGTAGCTCCAAGTTTTCTTTCTGGGAATACAGAGGGATAAAGATAGAGTAAAGAACTTGAGAGGCAGTCTGCTTTAAATCCCAGGTTCCAATTTAACAGCATCCTGACAGGGTGAGCTAGGATAAAGTGGAAGACTGAGTGGGGGTGAGAAATAAAGCAAACAGTAACATTTTTAAAAGTTGATAAATGTATGGAGAGTTGATTAGAATATATAGAGAAAAAAATGTATTTACAAGTTATATGATAGATACAGACTATGTTATTTTATTCTCAAATTTATAGATTTGGATCTCCCTTAGTTCATATGTTGTTTAAAGATAAATTGTTTTTGTCTTTAGCTTGTACTTTAAATTGTTAAAAGAGTTGTCCCTAGTACAGCTCATCTCTCACTCTCCTTGCATCAGACACTGTAAACTAAATGTCCCTTGCAGTTCACACCTTGTAACATCAAGAAAGATTTCTCATTTCACCACAGTGCACATAGCAATTACATTGAATCCAAGGTTGCTTCATTAGAAATTTCTCAAGGTTCACACTTTGAGTCACTGACTTTTTTTTTGTTATGTTTACTTAGCAGTTAAATGAAAGTTTGAAATCAAAGAAATGTATCTGTGTTTAATTGAAGTTGCCTCTGGGATTTCTACTGAGTGTCCAGGATTCTACAGCACTAATATTTTGTGGAAAATAATAACTTTCAATTAGATGCAGACAAAACTCTCCTGACTTCTAGTCCCTATCATATAAATTATTAATTCAGACAATGCATGATTTCTGTAGCTCTTTATTAAAGTGTTGTCGTTGCAGCTATGTTTATTTTATTGCTAGTTGTATATCCACATGTGTGGCTGTGTGTGTGTGTGTATGTGTGTGTGATATAAATAGCCCAACATCCTGATATAAGTATATAAGTAAACATATTCAGAGGTTAATAAAAGTTAACTCTATTAAAAGAAATAGTATCATGTTTCTCAAGAATTCTTTTTAGAGTCAAGCAGCCAGGTTATAAATCTTGGTTTTAAACATTTCTAGATATTGTAGGTGTCTGATCTTGGACATATCACTCAAAATTTTAATTTTTAATTCCTTCCATCTCTAAAGTGAGAGTAATAATAACAATTACTTTGTTAGTGTGTTTTTAACTTTTAATGAGATAACCTGAATAAAACATATTATCTGGGCCATGGTAAACATCTGGGGTTGCACATACATATATGCCCTTTTTATATTATTATAGATATTAGCTACTTTAATTTTATTTTTTTTAAAAAAGATTCATTTTACCATAGTTTACTAAGACCTTCTAGGTCTTCCCTGGTGGCTCAGGGGTAAAGAATCTGCCTGCCAATGCAGGAGACATGGGTTCAGTCCCCGATTCGGAAAAATCACCTGGAGAAGAAAATGGCAACCTACTCCAGTATTCTTGCCTGGAAAATCCCATGGACAGAGAACCTAGCAGACTATAGTCCATGGGGTTGCAAAGAGTTGGGCACAATTAGCGACAAACAACAGTTAAGACCCCCTGATAGGAGATTGATATAGTTGACAAGGCAATTGTGGACAATTATGTCTGTGGCTATTGTCTGGGACACAGTGACTGTACAAGCTGTCCTGAGCTACTTTTCACTAAGCCATCTCTGCTGCAAGCTCTCATCCTGAGATCTGTTACCGGCTCCAAGGAACCTGGAGTTCTCAGCTGGACACCGAAACCTCTCTCACACCAGCCTCTTAAATGACTAAGCTTGTGCCCTTGATTTCTTTTCAGGTTCTCACTAAAGCCTGTTCCTTTCAGCTTCTGATTTTCTCAGCTCATTTTTTCCTCTTCCTGCTTTACAATTGACTTTCCTGACATTTAAGAGGGAAATATTTTCATAATGTCTTTCATGTAGAATTTAACAAAGGTTAGTGGCATGTGTCAATTTTATGGAAAATTTTCCATTACATAACCTCAGCATATAATCAGTTTGTACTCCCTCCTTTTGTGGCTTCCTGGTTCATATTTGCATCTAACAAAGTGCTTCATAAATTATTGTTAATAGCTCTACTTGTGTTTTTTAATTTTAATTTTGCAAGGATTATTAATATCCGGTTACACAAATTAGGCCACATTTTAAGATCCAGATTTACTGGATTAACCTAGTTTATTCCAGAAATAAAAGGAATCAACAATTCTAATTCCTAATTAAATTCCTTTAACATGGGTAGAATTAATACACAAATTCATAAGTAGTGGCATGGTTCCTAACCTATGCAATTGTTTTTATAATGACTTGGATTATATATTCACTACCCTGACTATTACTATTTTCCCATTCTTGTAAAATGTAAACATTTTGCTAGGATAATTGTTATAATAATATAAATATAATAAATAATAATTAATAATTATTTATATACATATATATTTATATGTGTGTGTGTATATATATACACACATATATGTGTGTGTATATATATATATATATATATATATAGAAGCAAAGTGAAAGTCACTCAGTCATGTCTGACTCTTTGTGACCCCATGGACTGTACAGTCCATGGAATTCTCCAGACCAGAATACTATAGTGGGTAGCCTTTCCCTTCTCCAGGGATTGAACCCAGGTCTCCCACTCTGCAGGTGGATTCTTTACCAGCTGAGCCACAAGGGAAGCCCAAGAATACTGGAGTGGGTAGCCTATCCCTTCTCCAACGGATCTTCCTGACCCAGGGATAGAACTGGGGTCTCCTGCATTGTAGGCTGATTCTTTACTAACTGAGCTATCAGGGAATCCCACATATATGTATCAGAATATTATTCCATCCTTTCCTGCCTATGAATAGGAAGCATATCTTATTCACAGGCATATTCCTAATACATTGTAACATAGCATATTACATTATGTTATCTATATTTCATGAATAAAAATAATTTCTGAATCAAATAGTTAATATATGCCAGGAATTCTTGCTATGGTTTCTTAGTTAGTTGTCAAAAGACATGTTAAACTATGGATACAGGAAGAATGAGCAACCAGATAGAGGGGGTACATTCGGAGAAATGAGAGAAAAGTTGAATCTCATTTTATTTCCTGTCTCACTGCAAGATTTTTATCTGTAGAAAGGATGCAGTGGTCTTAATAAACATCTCAGGCTAAAGAGCAGCAAAAGTAGGCCTAAGGGTATTTCAAAATTATACTGAAAATATCAATAAGTGATGATAATTATGAAAAAGAATGAACTATCAGAAAATAATCAGCTCTCTAAGAAAAGGAGTAAAATAGGATCACCATTGTCCATTTAATTGTGCATTTGATTATTAGAGGTTTTAGAAGTCATGTTACACTGATACATTTTTTTTCTTTTGATATGTTCCTAACCAGCTGGGACTGTGAAACTGTTGGATAGTCACTGCTGAGCAAATGAATGCTTTGTTTTTAGAATAACAGGTCAAGAGTTTTGCCCCACAGTAGTAAAGCTACAGTGTTCACTGGAAAAGGTTAGACTGTGTCACAGAAGCTAGTGAGACTGGACTCACTGTAGCCTCTGGCAAATCATGAAGATGTGAAATACTCTTAGATCCTCAGATGAAAGGCAATACAAGGCAAATGTGGATACTTTGAAAATGAATCTTAATTTATACTGTAATTTTCTATTTTAAAAAATACTTCAAAAAAAGTGAAAATCAGAACAGATACTTTGCACATGAATTCTAACATACGTCTTTTCACTAATTAAAACTAATGTGACAGCAAATAAGTTTTAGAAATCCTTTAATATTACTTTTCCCTTTTATATTAATTAATGTGAGACATTTTAGAAATTATTCACATAATTCTGGCTCATGGGTATTTTTGATTTTAAACAACCACCATTTAAAAGTGTGATGGACTTTAAAAGATATTACGGTTAGTCTAGTTTACTTGCATTTACAGATTAGGAAATTAGTACTTTGACTACTTCTTTCATTTTCTCAATTGCATAACTACTAACCTTTCAGTTAGCCCAGTACTTGTTTTCCCACACCTTGGATATTTTCATGACTGGATATGAATGCAATGATGATTATAATGATTTGAGATCATAATATGTTTGTCCTTGGATATTTTGCTGCATTTTTCCCTAATATATATTTACTCAACTCAATAAGGACAAAGATCCATTATATTCTGGTTTGAATGAGAGTCTACTTTCTTTTAAAATTTCTTCCAGAAATTTCTCATATTCTTTGTTATCTTCCCCTAAGATCTTGTTTTCCATCAAGGAAAGCCAATGAATTGTGGAGTACCACCAGATCATTTAATATGGGTTTATGACCCTTTGTGCATTTAAAGTATGTTGATTTTTAATAAAATGTTGAATTACAGTTAATCCAGATTATCCAGTTCTTAACATATTTCAATGAAAGTGGCAATCCTTTGTCTCTACACTGAGTCTCCATCAATGCAACTGTTCAAGCCAGTTGCCAAAGAATTACTCTTGACGCTTCTGTCTCCCACAACACTTCCTACAACTGTTACTGGACAACAGGACCTGGAAAGACTCTCTAAAATTTACTTAAACAGACCAACTCTGTATCTAAGCATGTAGTAACTGTAAAAGCTCCTCTTAATTTCCACAGCTATCACCATAGCAAAAATCATTAGCTCTGGTACACAGTAATAAAGATTTATGATATAACTTATGTCCTAAAGATGCTTATTATTTTACACAGATAAATTATAAATAAGTTGATAGCAAAAAAAAGAACAAACACAATAAAACCAAGCAGAGTTGAGAATAAGTAAAATAACAGATATACTTATTCCATCTTTCTATTAATTCAATAAAATATATTTTGCAAAGTATTGATATATGATAGACAATATGTTAGGCACTGAATACATATCAATGGGTAAAAATTCAGAAACAATATTTTATTCACTCAGCTTACTGTGAAATAAACTGAAGTGCAAGATTAATCAAAGAAAGCTGTTAATAAAATCCATGACAAACAACTCCTGCAGCTCCATTCTAGAAAAATAAACAACCCAATTAAAAAGTGGGCCAAAGAACTTAACAGACATTTCTCCAAAGAAGATATAAAAATGGCTAACAAACACATGAAAAGATGCTCAACATCACTCATTATCAGAGAAATGCAAATCAAAACTACAATGAGGTACCACTTTACACCAGTCAGAATGGCTGCCATCCAAAAGTCTACAAGCAATAAATGCTGGAGAGGATGTGGAGAAAAGGGAACCCTCTTACACTGTTGGTGGGAATGCAAACTAGTACAGCCACTATGGAAAACGGTGTGGAGGTTCCTTAAAAAGCTGCAAATAGACCTGCCATATGACCCGGCAATCCCACTGCTGGGCATATACACCGAGGAAACCAGAATTGAAAGAGCCACGTGCACCCCAATGTTCATCACTGAATTGTTTACAATAGCCAGGACATGGAAGCAACCTAGATGCCCATCAACTGACGAATGGATAAGAAAGCTGTGGTATATATACACAATGGAATATTACTCAGCATTAAAAAAAAATTCATTTGAAGCAATTCTACTCAGATGGACGAAACTGGAGCCCATTATCCAGAGTGAAGTAAGCCAGAAGCAAAAACAACAATACAGTATATTAACACATATATATGGAATTTAGAAAGACAGTAATGAGAACCCAACATGGGAGACAACAAAAGGAACGCAGATGTATAGAATAGACTTGTGGACTTTTGGGATGAGGGTAAGGGTGGGATGATATGGGAGAAGGGCATTGAAGCATGTTAATTGTCATGTGTCTAATCAATCGCCAGACCAGGATTGATGCTCGGGACTGCTGCAGCGAGATTTCCCGGGGGGGAGGGAGGAGGGAGGGGGGACCCGGAGGGGAAGCATATGTAAACCCATGGTGATATCATGACAATGTATGGCAAAAACAATAATAATAAAAAAAAATCCATGACATATGCACTGAAGGGACAAAAATAAATAGAAGAAATGATTTGAAAATTAAACATTTTTCTCCTAAAAAGGAAACCTAAATGATGAGGTGATGTCACTCATTGCAAATAAATGAAATCATGTCTACAAGCTGAGTGTTGCAGGCATGAGGAGAAAACATGAAAAATAACATTGTTCTTGAAGGTGGTGAGACAAGGCACTGAACATTTTAAAGCGTGAACTAAGAGTCTAATTTAATGTTTAAAATAGATGCATTTTGCTATATAGATAGGAATTTGCAGAGTGGAATAATGTTAAAAAGTGCTTTTAAGTACAGTATGTATGAACTATAATTATGCGTTTTAGTTGTGCAGTTTGATGAGTTGAAAATGCATATCCTCCCATGTAACCATATCCACAATCAAGATATGGAATATTTCTATTACCTCAAAATATTTTCTTGTGCCTTTTTGTAATCAATCTCCTTCCCATCCCATTCCCCACAACCTATCTCTCTAGATATCATGTTCTAGAATGTCTCATAAATGGAATCTTACAGTATGCATTCTTGTTTCTGTCTTTTTTCACTCAGTATAACATTGTTGAGATTGATGTCTTTTGTCATTTGCATCAGTAAATGGTTCCTTTTTATTATTATTAAATAATAATATTATTTATTTCATTTGATGGTTACAATTGTAGTAAGGATATTTGCATGTATGTCTTTTATTTTGTCTTATTTGATTTTATTTTAAGATTGATATTATTCTTAGAGCTCAGTGGTTTAAACAACACAGATTTACAGTTTCATGGCTCTGTAGGTTGAAAGTTCAGTCTGGTCTGACTAGTTTTTCTGGTCAAAGATTGACATAGCCAAAATGAAGGTGTTGACTGGTTGAGTTGGTAAGGGGAGGCTCAGGGAAAAGTTCACATCCTGGCTCACTTAGGTTGTGGGCAGAATCTGGTTCCTTGAAACTGTAGAAATAAGCTTCCTGTTTCCTAGCTGTCAGCCTATGACATCCCTTAGCTCTAGAAGCTTCTCTTTATTCTTTACACATAAGCCCTTATATCATATTCAGCTATGATATCTCAAATCCTTTCCACAGATGGAACCTCTGGGTCTTTACTTTTTGCCATATGTCTCATCCTTCTGGGATGAGAAAGTTCTGATATGATTATATTGGGCCCACCTGGATTATGCAGGGTTATCTCCATATTTAAAGGTCTAACTTTAAATAGGCAAAGATCCTTTTCCTTATTTGTGCCATTTAGTGTATGATAATGAGACTTAACATTTTTTGCTAAAACTTACATCATTTTCTGCCTTAGATAAAAAGGAATCATAATGAGTGACCTGAAATGGTCCAATTTGCATATATCAACTGCCATGAGTGAGTGAGTCCTCAGTTGTGTCCGACTCTTTGCGACCCCATGCACTGTAGCCCGCCAGGTTCCTCTGTCCATGGAATTTTTCAGGCGAGAGTAGTGGAGCAGATTGCCATTTCCTACTCCAGAGGATCTTCCCCACCCAGGTTTCAAAACAGTGTGTCTTGCATCTCCTGCATTGGCAGGCAGATTCTTAACCACTAGTGCCACCTTTCCTTTCTTGAGGGAGTAGGAGTTTAGGGTTGTGGCTATTGTTTATTTTCAATAGAGTTAGAGTTTCTTTTTATGTAACATTTATTTTAACCAAGTCATAATATTTCCATAAACTTGTAGATTTCTTAAGGCAACAAAATAAGATTCCCTTATCTTTTACTCACGATATTGAAAGAACAGATGTTCACTTAATAAATAATTTTGAAAGCTGATTGTTTAACTAAGTTATAAATAATTAATGCTTATTTATTACTAGAGTAGAAATTTAAAATATTTTATCTGAGGACAACTCATGCTATTTGAGCTAGTTGTATAAATATATGTAAGAGATCTCTAAGGAGCAGAGTTTATCCTTTGGGAAAATAAGCCCTGTATTTCTGCCTTAGTTTCATCTCCCTTATTTAACTGCTCTTTTTTTTTTTTTTTTTTGATAATCAGTTTCTTCATTTCCACTATTTTCTTCCTAAAGTGAAAATATGCTTATTCTATCTATGTTAAATAATTGTGATAGACTGGATAATGCCACCCCACCTCCAAAAGATGCCCAAGCCCTATGCCCCAAAATTTGTGAATATGTTATGTTGCATGGCAAGGGAGAATTAAGATTGCAGGTAGCATTAAGAATACCAATCACTAAAATAAGGTGATCAACCTGGATTACTCTGGCAGACACAAAGCAATCACAAAGATTTTTTGTTTCAATAAATTATTTTTTTGGCTGAGTCAGGTATTACTTGCATCATGTGGAATCTTTTAGTTGTGGCATGCAAACTCCTAGTTTGGGCATGTGGGATCTATACCCCAGATGAGGAATTGAAACCAGGCCCCTTGTATTGGGAGTGAAATTTCTTGGCCACTGGACCACCAAGAAAGTCTCCACATTTTTTTTTAAGTAACTGGGCACAGGTGACAATTAGCTGTTTCGAATTTTTCATTGGTACTTTCCCATCAAACCAATTTTGTTGGTAAATTTACCATCAAGGTATCTTATTATAAATACATATTTATACATGTCTTGTTAGTTTGTACATAGGTTTTTTTGTTTATTTGTTTCATTGTTTTCTTATTGATTCCTTTTTATCTTCTGATGTCACTATTTAATGGAGGTTGTATTTGATTACTTATTAGAAATGCATGGGTTGTATTTAATATTGTTTAGGTTTAAGATCTCTTTAAAGAATCACTTCATGTTCAACAAATTGTGCAACCTCAGTTTTCATTTTTAGCTGAAACTTACTGACCTGTCGAAAACATTTTTTTTCCCTTGTGTCAATTACCCTCCCCCCTTTAACATCGCCATTGTTGCTGTTCCATGCCTGTAATTTCTTGCTCATTGAGATAGCCCACTATTTTTATTCATTTGTTTTGAGCATTATCCATATATGTATTAGGAAGAGAAGATTATATTATAGTTACATGGAGTCAATCTTAAAATGAATTTTAACTCTTTTCATGACAAATCTTTTCTCAAACCTCACTTTGAAATGCCCTCATGCTAACTTCACAGATTCATTTTCTTTTCACAGTTTGTAAACAGACTTAAGTTCCCTAGAACAAAGGATTTTGAATATTTTCTATAGTTTTATAAAATATACAACAGCAAACTTTAAGAATCAATTATTTATGAAGCAACCAATTCCTTAATATAGTATAGATCTGACTTTTCTGTATATTATACTCACACTGAAACAAAACAAAGCAAAAATTACTTGGTAATTTTAATTTTTAATAAAAAAATCTTAATGTCCTTTAGATTAAAGCTTTTACCTACTCCTACAAATATTCACCTTTGAGTAAATGGTTCATATATATGAGATATTTTCTCCTGTGGTGGCTGGGTTTACTGACCCTGGATGATGGATGAACATTTATGTACTGCCTTGATTGACCAGCAGTGTTTTCCAGATTGAAGTTAAATGACCTTGACTTCTTCCCCTGATGCCAACCATCAATGTCATTAAGAATGTGAATGATTGGGCAGTTTATGATGTCTACCCAACGTTTCTTCTTTAATGGCTCAACCTTCTATAATTTATTGTTTGAGTTCATGTTTCACCACACTTCTAGATAACTTTTATAAATTATCACTGAGTTAGTTTCCCAGCAGTTATTCCTTGAGGAGTCTCCTGCTCTCTGGCCTGACTGTCATATAAGCACTCCACACTGAAAGACAGTGTCTGCTTTTGAAAGGTTAAAGAAAAAAAAACTTCTTACACTGAATTTCTCCCAACAGTTCAGGGTCTCCTCAGATGATAACTAATCTATCCATTAGTACATGAAAATTATTTTAGGACTCACTAATGCTTCCATATACTATAGGATGCTGAGCCACTTCACCTTTATGATCTTTTCTATTGCAACTCACTCACTCAAAAGATCATGCTTCACTCACCTGGAAATTATTTTTCACATTTTGTTTTTTGTTTTTGAATCATATTTCTTTTCATCATTTTCATCAATAAATAAACTTTATTGATAATCATGTCCACATTACCCATTTGAAAAATGGATGTTTTTATATTTTTATATCTATTTTTGTCTCTCTAATGCAATGTATATTCATTGGCCTCAAAAAATTCCGAAGTTATGTATTTTTTTAAAATTTTCACTTTGCATTCAAAATACTATTTAAAATTATTTTAAACATTTTTAAAAATCATATTTGAACCTTCTAATTACAAATTTCAAATGAAATATTATTCTGTATTTGTTTACTAATTACACTCTTAAAGATCCAATAAACATCATAATTATTGTGATTTTCATCACACTTAAAAATAAAATTACTGACTATTTCAAAATTAAGTAATCCAAATATAAATCATAACCAAACATCAGATTTTTCTATAAACTACTTTCTTGGTTTGACAGAAACATACAGTAAACTTAGAATATGTTGATAAGCAAATTTATATCCAATATTTGCTTACAAATCTCACAGGAAGAGCAATTTTTCAATAACCAATTTCAGAAATGATATTTGAAATTTCTTTCTTTGCTTTTGTGTCTTTTTCTGCTCTAGAGACTGAAAATTTGGAGTGAACTTGCAACGTAACACTAATAAACACATGACTGATCATACACTATAATGTAAACCTGGCAACTACTTGCTCCCACTGATATTTATAGCTAGTGATCTTTTAGCAGATGTTATTTGGTCTAAGAAGAATCCTTCTAGTTTTACATGAAAGGCAAGTGACAAGATTTTTAATATTAGTAAAGATTAATATCATATGATAAATTTTATTTAGCATTGATTATGTGGCAGTCATAGCTCAGTTGGTAAAGAATCCACCTGCAGTGCAGGAGACCTGAGTTTGATTCCTGGGTGGGAAAGATCCCCTGGAAAACGGATAGGCTACCCACTCCAGTATTCTTGGGCTTCCTTTGTGGTTCAGATGGTAAAGAATCTGCCTGCAATGTGGGAGACCTGGGTTCAATCCCTGGATTGGGACAATCCCTTGAAGAAGGGAAAGGCTACCCACTCCAATATTCTGGCCTGAAGAATTCCATGGACTATAGTCCCTGTGGTCACAAAGAGTTGGACACGACTGAGCAACTTTAACTTTCACATGCCAGTCATAACTAAACATTTACCATGAATAAGCACATCCAGTCTTTACAACATCCTTTGAGGTTGGATATTATCCTCTTTTTAGAAATGAAGAAACTGAGGTGTACAGTTTAGTGAACTTGTCATATCAGATACTGAGGAAATGTCAGATCCTAATTCACACACAGGCAGTCTTATCCAACTGGCAGTCTTCCATGTGTCTTAAAAGGAATGTAGATGGGAAATATACTTGGAATGTGTTGGGAGATAACAATCCCACATGACAGTCTTTGAGTCCTTCTCAGTCAACATTAAATGAGCCTTAAGTATGGAGCATTCTTATTAAGAGATAAAGAGTCCACACAGCCTGTGTTAGGCCTCTTGTCTTGTGTAGGAATATCTTTCTGTTTCAGTCTCACGGTATGTACCTTTGTTATGCTTCAGGTTATATGTCAATGGCCCTCAGGCATGCCCCTGTGTTTTGATATTTCAGATTCCTTCTATCATGACTTGAGAGGGATGCAGTTCAGTTCAGTCGCTCAGTCATGTCTGACTCCTTGTGACCTCATGAACTGCAGCATGCCAGGCCTCCCTGTCCATCACCAATGCCCAGAGTCCACCAAACCCATGTCCATCGAGTCAGTGATGCCATCCAACCATCTCATCCTCTGTCATCCCCTTCTTCTCCTGCCCCCAATCCTTCTCAGCATCAGAGTCTTTTCAAATGAGTCAGCTCTTCGCATGAGGTGGCCAAAGTATTGGAGTTTCAGCTTCAACGTCAGTCCTTCCAATGAACACCCAGGACTGATCTCCCTTAGGATGGACTGGCTGGATCTTCTTGCAGTCCAAGGGACTCTCACGAGTCTTCTCCAACACCACAATTCAAAAGCATCAATTCTTCGGCACTCAGCTTTCTTTAGAGTCCAATTCTCATATCCATCCATGACCACTGGAAAAACCATAGCCTTGACTAGACAGACATTTGTTGACAAAGTAATGTCTCTGCTTTTTAATATGCTGTCTAGGTTGGTCATAACTTTACTTCCAAGGAGTAAACATCTTTTAACTTCATGGCTGCAGTCACCATCTGCAGTGATTTTGGAGCCCAGAAAAATAAAGTCAGCCACTGTTTCCACTGTTTCTCCATCTATTTGCCATGAAGTGATGGGACAGGATGTCATGATGTATGCAGGAAAATAGGCAATTACCCTGGGCCAGCTGCCAACAGAGACCCTCAAACCATGAGAAACCTATGTCCATTATCAAAGCTGATCTTGCTCTCTCTTCCCTGTGTGAGCAGGCATGGTTCCATCCAGTGTTTTACTGTGTTGTGTTTACTTTTCTGACTCCTATACCAAGATGCAATGAGCGAAACCATTTGAATTCACCCCTGGGATTAGGAAATGTGCACAGTGTTGCACTTCCCTGAGGTTAGTGCCTGGTGCATGGTACTGTGTTCAGCAGAATACTCGGCTGGCCTTTGGGAAGAGGTAAGCTCTGAATACTGATCTCGAAGACTCCTGGAAGCAAAGATGTTTAAAATTTAAATGCTTCCACTTGGATGTTCAACATTAATAAAAGCACCTCTACACCAAGCCTGTCTCAAGTCAGTTACTCTGCAATAGATCAATACCCTGAAGAAGAATTTACTTTGAAGGATAAGAAAGTCTTGTCTGGCAATTCAGTGTGAACTTTATGGCATCAACACAGTATACCATCAATTTTATAAAGAATTGAATGAGATGATTCAATGGTAGTTGAAAGTTTTTTACTTTTAAACAAATGGCTGAAATAATGAACAGAAAATTATAGAATCTACTACTGGATTTTTAACCATGAAACATATTTGACTGAACTTGATATTACTTGAGCAGAGTTTCCTTCTCTTAAGAACTATTGTAAAATATGCAGGAAAAGATAACCACAATAAAATAGAAATGAAGCAATAGGGGAGCCCAGGTCAGGGCTTTACTGAAACACTATAGGCCAACACAGCAATCATGGTGCTCCTGAAACCATGCTCTTGTAGGACTAATTAGAGCCTCTGATTCTCTTTTCATGGGAAACGTGAATTCATAATATATCCCACTGGAATAAGAAAGCCACTGGAATTTAGAGAACATCTTATCCATAATGAGCATGTATTACAAATGAGTTATAAACCCCTGTGATTTTAAGCCACTGAAGTTTAGTCCTTACTTAGAGCATTGAGCATCTGAGTCAATTAATTTTTCATGAACAGCAGGCATCACAAACTCAAATGCCCCAAACTAAGTGTGTAGTCACTCAGCCATGTCTGACTCTGCGATCCCATAGACTGTAGCCCAACAGGCTCCTCTGTCCATGGGGTTCTTCAGGCAAGAATACTGGAGTGGGTTGCCATTCCCTTCTCCAGGAGAATATTCCTGACCTGGGGATCCAACATAGGTCTTCTGCATTGAAGGTGGATTCTTTACTGTCTGAGCTAACAGGGGAGCCCCACTTCCCTGTTTGTGATTTTTCAGTGAATTATACCACTGTCTACTTGGTTCAGAAATTCAGATACCTTAACATCATCTTTGATCCTCCTTTTAGCTATTCCAATATCCAATCATTCACTAAATTCTATGATACTGATATTTCTACTTCTATCTCCTCTGGCATTACACAGTTTTTGCCATTGTTTTGTTGTTGTTGACACACAGCTCTACTTTTTCCTCCAAATTATAGGAAGAATGATCTTTGGCATCACAAGTTCATCAGATTAATTTCCTGATTCAAATTTGAGTAATTCCATATTAGTTTCTAACTTTATTTTACATGGTGTATAAGGCCTATCAAGGTGTATCTTTTTTCAACCTCACTCTTCCTTTTTCCCCACTGCTTACATATACCATATACTTTGGCCACACAGATAAGCTTGTCTCTTTAAGGACTCAACAGTTTCTCGTTCTCATTCCTAAGACTTTCAGTTTCATATAGACTACACGTCTATCCCAGGGCCTTTGTAGCCAATAGACTTATCTTTAGTATATTGTTATTTTTCTTCATTGTAACTGTCTGATGTAGTTTAAATCTGTGATGAGGAGCTTTATCTGCTTTTCTCAGTTCAGCTCAGCCACTCAGTTATGTCTGACTCTTTGCAACCTCATGGACAGCAGAACACCAGGCTTCTCTGTCCATCACCAACTTCTGGAGCTTGCTCAAACTCATGTCCATTGGTCAGTGATACCATCCAGCCACCTCATCCTCTGTCGGCCCCTTCTCCTCCTGCCCTCAATCTTTCCCAGCACCACGGTCTTTTCCAATAAATCAGTTCTTCCCATTAGGTGGCCAAAGTATTAGAGCTTCAGTGTCAGCATCAGTTCTTCCAATGAATATTCAGGACTGATTTCCTTTAGGATGGATGGGTTGGATCTCCTTGCAGTCCAAGGGACTCTCCAGAGTCTTCTCGAACACCACAGCTCAAAAGCATCAATTCTCTGGCACTCAGCTTTCCTTATTGTCCAACATCCATACGTGACTACTGGAAAAACCATAGCTTTGACTAGATGGACCTTTGTCAGTACAAGAATCTCTTTCTCTCTCTCTCTCTCTTTTTTTTTTTTTTTTGCCTTTTAATATGCTGTCTAGGTTGGTCATAGCTTTTCTTCCAAGGAGCAAGCATCTTTTAATTTTATGGTTGCATTCACTATCTGCAGTGATTTTAGAGCCAAAGAAAAGAAAGTCTATCACTGTTTCCATCGTTTCCCCATCTCTTTGCCATGAAGCAATGGGACCAGATGCCATGATGTTGGTTTTTTGAATGTTGAGCTTTAAGCCAACTTTTTCACTCTCCTCTTTCACTTTCATTAAGTGACTCTTTAATTCCTCTTCGTTTTCTGCCATAGACTGGTGTCATCTGCATATCTGGGGTTATTCATATTTCTCCCAGCAATATTGATTCCAGTATGTGCTTCATCCAGCCTGGCATTTCGCATGATATACTCTGCATAGAAGTTAAATAAGCAGGGTGACAAAATACAGCCTTGAAGTACTCCTTTCCCAATTTGAAAGCAATCCGTTGTTCTACGTATGATCTAACTGTTGCTTCTTGACCTGCATACAGATTTCTCAGGAGGCAGGTAAGGTGGTCTGATATTCCCAATTCTTTAGTAATTTTCCACAGTTTGTTGTGATCCACACAGTCAAAGGCTTTGGTGTAGTCAATAAAACAGAAGTAGATGTTTTTTTCTGGAACTCTCGCTTTTTTGATAATCCAATGGATGTTGGCAATGTGATCTCTGGTTCCTCTGCCTTTTCTAAATCCAACTTGAATATCTGAAGGTTCTTGGTTCACATACTGTTGAAGACTTGCTGGGAAATGTTGAACATTACTTTGATAGCAAGATTGCTAGCATGTGAGATGAAAAAAGATATGACACTGAAAGACTAACTCCCCATGTTGGTAGGTCCCCAATATGCTACTGAAGAAAAGTGGAGAAATAACTCCAGAAAGAAAGAAGAGATGGAGCCAAAGTGAAAACAATATTCAATTGTGGATGTGACTGGTGATGGAAGTAAAGTCTGATGTTGTAAAGAACAATATTGTGTAGGAACCTGGAATGTTAGGTCCATGGAGCGAGGTAAATTCGAAGTGGTCAAGTGGGAGACGGCAAGACTGAACATTTTAGGAATCGACATTTTAGGAATCAGTGAACTAAATTGGACTGGAATGGGTGAATTTAATTCAGATGACCATTGTATGTATCTGTTTCTCCAGTTCTCATTTGACCTGAACATTAAACACAGAGGCAGGCTTTAGATAGAAATATTTTTGTTGTTCAGTGACTATTTCATGTCTGACTCTTTGCAATCCCATGGACTGCTGCATGCCAGGCTTCCCTGTCCTTCACCATTTCCCAGAGTTTGCTCAATTCATGTCCATTGGTGATGTCATCCAACCATCTCATCCTCTGTCTCCCCCTTCTTCTCTTGTCCTCAATATTTCCCAGCATCAGAATAAAATATATGTTTTCTGGTAAATAAACCAGCAAACTCTGATTACTGGGCCAAATCTAATTATTTCTATTCAAACTTCGATTATCCACCTTGCACCATGCAAAATGGTGGTCTTTGTGTTCTTTACTTTTAAGATTCACCACTGCATCCTTCTAATTCTATAGTGTGAGAATTCTTGCTGAGTTTTTTTTCTCTGTTGCCTCTGTTTGCTAAGCAGCATCAAGCATTATTTCTGCTGCATGAGAATGAGATGGGACCATTAGACATCCTATGAAAAAAGTAACTGCTTTCTGATCAGGATACATATTGGAATTATGCTGCCTGTTTTTTTTTTATTACCGTGGTATTTCAATGCACCCTTTCTGGGACCAACAGTTAATGACCAATACTGATTAAAACCATAATGCCTTGTAGTGCATATATTCTGCTTGAATTTAACTAAGACACATTCCATCCTTTATTATTAAAAGATATAATTTAATTTACCAAATCAAGTTTAGATAGATCAGTATTGCCAGTCTTATTGCTTTGCCTCTGTTTATTACTGTATCAAACATTAAATTATTTTTAACATTAATTTCTTGATTTAAACTCATTTTTGAAGGGAGAAATTATCTGATTTCTGCAAAACATGCTGTGCATGAGATAAAAACATTGATTTATGTCTTAAAGATATATGTGTTCTGTATTTAAATATAGGGCAGGTATTTAGCTTCTTTTCTACCACCCCAGTATTCTTGCCTGGAGAATCCCATGGACTGCAGCCTGTCAGGCTCCTCTGTCCATGGGGTTGCAAGAGTTGGACACAACTTAGCGACTAAACCACCACCACCACTAGCATTTTAATCAAGCCCACAGAGATTAAGAGAAAAGGAAATATAAAATAAATATGTTATCTTATGGAAATTGAGAGTATTTTAAAGGAGCTAAAAAATTCTAAATCTGACTCCATTGCTTTCATGAATTATTTTCAGAATATTAAGCAAAAAAGAAGGAAAAAACTTCCTTGAGATAAAGGACCCAGAAAGATTTGATACCTCTGCCTTGCTGAGCTCATCTCCCTCTCTCATTTTAAGTCCCCTGTTGGTATGCTTTGAATAGCATGGTCTCTACTAAGCCGGTGCTTCCTTTCAGCTACCCTGCTTCCACAGTGGGCAGCAAGTGCTTGATCCATGCTGGCCTCCTATTAGCAGGATCATCTTGCAGAGAAAACACACTAAGCCTCACTTCAAATCATGTTTTAAGATGCTTGTCATGTAACCCCAGCCCTCCACCTAATAAACATCTCAGTGCTTCGAGCTTAGCTTATGTGCACAGGCATTTCTTCTGGGCTTTGTTTTGTTCTGTTAAAAAGAGATTGGAAAAATCACAACTCTCTCTTTTTTCATTCAGTTGGAAAAAAAATCATTAGTAAGGTCACTTCTATTAAATTAGAAGAAGAAAATAAAAACTTCAGTCTTCTATTTCTCTTGCCTCTACACTTTCTTTCTGAGTGGTCTTATGGCATTGTATTATAAACACCAAAAGGCAATGGATATAAGAAACATGGGGGCTGTGACTAGAAATGCAGAAGCAAAATCAAAGTTCAAAAAAATCAATTCATGTGTATTATTAATTTAGTGCTGCACCGGTAATAAAAATAAGCTATGAAGCATATGAGTACAGGAAGGTGAATAAGGACAGTGATTTCTAAGTAACATAAAAATCAAGAAGCCAAGAGCAATAAAGCTGTCAGCTGACCACCCCCCCAAAAAAAAAAAATCAAGAAGCCAGCAGTGATTTCATACAGAATTTTTTTAACCATTTCTGTGTAAACACAAAGACCTTTAAAGACTTCTACTTCATGTAACTGCATACATGTTTCTGAAAGACAGAAATGGCTGTTATATGCAAGTGGAATAACGGTGTCACTTAAGAAGACTAAAAGAGTGGCTTACAAAAATAAGCTAGTGTTGTTTTAAAAATTAAGTGCCTAATTTTTACAGCATTTTGATGTGATGCAGATGGTATGAAATATATGTTATCAGATAAAATGCAGGATATTCAAATTTGAATTTAAAATAATCAAAAGTTTTTTTTTATTGAGGTAAGATTCACAGAACATAAAATCAATCATTTAAAAGTATACATTTCTATGACAGTAGTATGTTATGATGTTCTACAACCAAAACTTAAATCAAGTTCTAAACATTTTCATCACTTTGCAAGATAACCTCATGCCCATTAAGCAACCTCGTCCCACTCCTCCCAGCCACTGGGGAGTATCAACTTGCTTTAAATCTTGATGGAGGTTATCCATTCTTGGTATGTCATATATTATATAACCTAAGGTTTTTTGTGTTTGGATCTTTTCAGTTAACAAGTTTTCAAGATTCATTCACTGTGTAGCATGTATCTAGATTTCACTCCTTATTGTGGCTGAAGAATATTCCACTGCATACATATATCACAATTCATTTATTTACTCATCCAATAAGGAATATTTGTACCATTTCCATTTCCACCTTTTGGCTATAGAGAATATTGTTGCTATGAACAGGTGTGCACATGTACTTACTTAATTTCAGTTGTTTTTGGTATTATATCCAGCAGTGAAATTATAGCCTCATATGGTCATTGTAGGCTTCCCTCATAGCTCAGTTGGTAAAGAATCCACCTGCAATGCAGGAGGCCCCGGTTCAGTTCCTGGGTTGGGAAGATCCTCTGGAGAAGGGTTAGGCCACCCACTCCAGTATTCTTGGGCTTCTCTTGTGGCTCAGCTGGTAAAGAATCTACCTGCAATGTGGGCGACCTGGGTTCTATCCTAGAGTTGGGAAGATCCCCTGGAAAAGGGAAAGGCTACCCACTCCAATATTCTGGCCTGGAGAATTCCATGGAGTCCTGAGTGTTCATTGGAGGGACTGATGTTGAGGATAAAACCCCAGTACTCTGGCCACCTGATGCGAAGAGCTGACTCATTTGAAAAGAGCCTGAGGCTGGGAAAGGTTGAAGGCAGGAGGAGAAGGGGACAACAGAGGATAAGATGGTTGGATGGCATCACTGATTCAATGGAGATGAGTTTGAGTAAACTCTGAGAGTTGGACATGGACAGGGAGGCCTGGCGTGCTGCCGTCCATGGGGTCGCCAAGAGTCTGACACAACTGAGCGATTTTCACTTTTCATGGTCATTCTATGTATAATTTTTTGATTACTTGCACAACTGTCTTTCCACAAGAGTTGTGCATTTTACATTGCTGCCAGAAGTGTATGTGTGTGTTCAAATGTCTCCATGTCTTAGCCAACAGTTGACGTTTTTCTTTGCATTGTTGTTTAAAATAGCTATCCGGATGTGTATGAAGCTATAATTTGCTGTGGTTATGATTTGCAGTTCCTAATTAATGATATTGAACATCTTTTCACACTCTTGTTCTCTGCATTTGCATCTCTTTTTTGAAGAAATGTTTATTTGTGACTTTGTTCACTAATATGAAGGAAGAAATTTAGACACTAACTAAAAAATCTAGTCCACAGTTTGCTTGTTCTGGCCTAAGGAGTAGCAATAGAAATGTTGAGAGTTCATAAATATAATATCATAAAATCTTAAAATTGTACAAACTCATGCTGGAGTTTTAAAAATTCTGCATAGTCACAAGAACTCAGACTAGGCAAAATGTGTACATAATCATTATATTTTCACCTTAATTTTCCATTAAGTCTTAAATTTATTTTGGCTTTTATATTTACCTATATTATTACCTTTATAAATATTTGATTTTACTGTAACTCCTCTTTTTTCTATATGATTTAAGAAACAAATGAATAAAACATGATTATAACTTTATGTTATTGGCTACATAAGTTATAAAACTAAAACTTGTGATAATAACATAAAGGGAAGCTAAGACCATATTAATTCAAAAGAGATTACTACAATTAAGGGTTAATTTAAACCCTCAGGTAAATTATGGACTTCATTTTCTAACAAAAACTGATGTGAAGCAGTTAAAATATTCAACCAGAGTAATATAAAATGAATCTCCATGGATAATTAAAAAATATACTAGCACCAAATGGAGTTAGAGTATTTAAAAATAATTTATATTCAAATGTTTGAATTTGTGTAGTCTTTTTCTTTTTTACTATATGCACACTGGGAAGGGAATAGTGCTACATAAATAAATTCAGAATTAAGTCATCTCATACTTTTAGGGGAACTTTTTTTCCCAAAACATACTCATAAAAATGATGAAATTCATTGATTGCTGAAAGCATTTAGGTAAATTATATGATAATTTCACTAAATTGTGACATTCAGAGTACTGTACTATTATTGAGACATTAGATTTTCATTAAAGGTTAAGAAATTCAATGTTTTAGGAAGCGGCTTGTGTTAAGTAAATTATGTAAATCAATAGCTAAGTTAGCCTACACTAAAGAAATATGTTCATTTCTAACCTGCCAACTTAGTCTTAGAAAATTACTAAATGGTGAAAGTGTCTAAACATTTTAATTTGAGTGCATTATTAAAAATGTAATGATAGATTTTCATGCTCAATTTGTACTTAAAACTGAGAGTTATTTTGTGATTGTAATTAAGCTCTCTAAAGTTTTTTTGATAACCAAGCCCTCTGTAGTTACTATTTTATTAAAACCAAATAAAAAATTACACTGATCCTTAAAGTAATTTTATATGTTAATATTTTTATATGTTATCCATGGAACGTGGAACTCTCCATTCACTCCTTTACTTTTCTGTCATTTTGATTGTCTATTATATCTGGAAATCATATTTCTTCACAAAGTCATTTAAATTTTAACTTATCAGATGGAGTGTTGTCTCCATAAAATTGTCACATTTTCACCACAGGCTAGAAGCTCACAGATATAACATCTAAACTCAAAAGCTTGTCATCAGAGATGTTAATATGAGACTGCCTTCTAAATTATTAATTATAACTTTTTACAGAAAGTAAAATGTTATTTCAGTTTTTGAAGATGATGCTTATTAAACCCAGGTCTCCTGCATTGCAGACTGATGCTTTACCCTCTGAGCCACTAGGGAAGCCCCTATAAATAAGCTAAGTTATTTAAAAGATATTCTGTAAAAACAACTAAGCTATAATAAACTCTATTACATATTTTACACAATAAAATTTGTCAAAACATTCATATTTTTGACATAACCAATAAGAACTTTTAATATTTTTAAAAGAAAAGATCAAAGTGTTTATTTGCATAAATTAACATCAGGGCAGAGTTGTTATATATTTTCCAGGCAGAAAAAAATAATGATATATAACTCATTAAAGTAAAGCACAGTAAAGTAGTCGAACTTGCATGACACTACTGACAAATATGCATTATAATCAATTGAATATTTTCAATCTATTTTCCTGTATTATCTTATTTGTATATAAATTTTAATCATCATAGATCCATTATTGAATACAATGGGAAAGTACTTTTATAATTTATTGATATTTTGCTATTTATATTCATTTATGATATAAATGTTAATTCCTTTAAAGTGAAACTATATTTCCCTCAGTTAGTAATTAGTCAAATAATTCAGATCATCCATTTCAAAATGGCTGACTTTCTTTTAAAACTGAGAATATTTTAAAATCAAAATAGGAGAGTATAAAACAGTATTAGTTAGTAATAATAAAAAGTGTAGGGAGAGAGATAAGATTGTCAAAACTTCTTAAAATAGAAAATAGGAAAATAAAAAATAATGTAATATGGAAAGGAGGAACAAAGAACAACTTTCCAGTGGGCAGACATGAATACAACCTGCAGTTCAGTTCATTCGCAGAGTTGTCTCCAATTCTTTGCAACTCCATGGACTGCAGCATGCCAGGTATCGCTGTCCGTCATCAACTCCTGAAGCTTGCTCAAACTCATGTCCATCGAGCTGGTGATGCAATCCAATCATCTCATCCTCTGTCATCCCCTTCTCCTCCTGCCTTCAATCTTTCCCAGCATCAAGGTCTTTTCCAGTGAAAAGTTCTTTGCATCAGGTGTCCAAAGTATTGCAGTTTCAGCTTCCGCATCAATCCTTCCAATGAATATTCATGACTGATTTCCTTTAGGATAGACTAGTTGGATCTCCTTACAGTCCAAGGCACTCTCAAAAGTCTTCTCCAACACCACAGTTCAAAAGCATCAGTTCTTTGGTGCTCAGCTTTCTTTATAGTCCAAGTCTCACATCCATACATGATTATTGGAGAAAACATAGCTTTGACTAGACAGATCTTTGTTGGCAAAGTAATGTCTCTGCTTTTTAATATGCTGTCTAGGTTGGTCATAGCTTTTCTTCCAAGGAGCAAACATCTTTTAATTTCATGGTTGCAGTCATCATCTGCAGTGATTTTGGAGCCCAAGAAAATATAGTCTCTCACTGTTTCCACTGTTTCTCCATCTATTTGCCATGAAGTGATGGGACTGGATGCCATGATCTTCATTTTCTGAATGTTGTTTTAAGTCAAAATTTTCACTTTCCTCTTTCACTTTCATTAAGAGGCTCTTTAGCTCTTCTTGCTCTCTGCCATAAGGGTTGCATCATCTGTGTATCTGAGGTTATTGATATTTCTTGTGGCAATCTTGATTTTAGCTTGTGTTTCATCCAGCCTGGCATTTTGCATGATATATTCTGCATATAAGTTAAATAAGCAGGGTGACAATATACAGCCTTGACATACTCCTTTCCCAATTTGGAACGAATCTGTTGTTCCACCTATGGTCTAACTGTTGCTTCCTGACCTGCATTCAGATTTCTCAGGAGGCAGGTAAGGTGGTCTGGTATTCCCATCTTTTGAAGAATTTTCCACAGTTTCTTGTGATCCAAAGAGTCAAAGGCTTTGGTGCAGTCATTAAAGCAGAATTTTTTTTCTGGAACCCTCTTGATTTTTCAATGATCCAATGGATGCTGGCAATGTGATCACTGGTTCCTCTGCCTTTTCTAAGTCCAGCTTGAACATCTGAAAGTTCACGTACTATTGAAGACTGGCTTGGAGAATTTTGAGCATTACTTTGCTAGTGCATGATATGAGTGCAATTGTGCAGTAGTTTGAACATTCTCTGCCATTGCCTTTCTTTGGGATTGAAATGAAAACTAAACTTTCCCAGTCCTGTGGCCCCCACTGGGTTTTCCAAATGTGCTGGCATATTGAGTGCAGCACTTCACAGCATCATCTTTTAGGATTTGAAATAGCTCAGCTGGAGTTCCATCACCTCCACTAGCATTGTTTGTAATGATGCTTCCTAAGGCCCACTTGACTTCAGGATATCTGGCTCTAGGTGAGTGATCACACCATCATGACTATCTGGGCCATGAAGATCTTTTTTGTATAGTTCTTCTGTGTATTCTTGCCATCTCTGCTTAATATCTTCTGCTTTTGTTAGGTCTGTATCATTTCTATCCTTTATTGTTCCTATCTTTGCATGAAATGTTCCCTTGGTATCACTAATTTTCTTGAAGTGGTCTCTAGTCTTTCCCATTTTATTGTTTTCCACTATTTCTTTGCATTGATTACTGAGAAAGTCTTTCTTATCTCTCCTTACTATTCTTTGGAACTCTGCATCCAATGGGTATATCTTTACTCCTTTGCCTTTTGCTTCTGTTCTTTTCTCAGCTATTTGTAAGGCTCTTCAGACAACCATACAAACATTTGCCTTAGGTAATCAAGTAATAATCATCGTCACAGTGATAAATCATGTTGATATCATGACTTCATATAATGTGAGGAGAATGGTATTTTATCTCTATGGTCTTCTTTTAGAAAACATAACCCTAGTGCCCAGTGTAATTATAAGAAGATCACCAGTCAAATCCTAATAGAGGGATATTCTATAAATATCTGACAAGTATCCTTCAAAACCGTTAATGCTATCAAAAAGAAGGAAAGTTGTGAAACTATCACAGCCAAGAGAGTCTTAAGAGATATGAAAATAAAGTGAAATGTGGTATCCTGTATTGGTTCCTAGAATAGAAAAACATACACTAGGTACAGCTGAAAAAATTATAATCATGTTTTAGTATTGATTTATTAATGTACAAATATTCCATTATAAGCAAAGATGTTAATAATGGAGTCTGTGCTATCTGGGAAGTCTCTGTACTGCCTTGCATTTTTTGTATAATCTGAAAATATTATAAGAAATAAATTTTATTTTGAGAACTTTCTGTAAAACATATGAATCATGTAGACTTGACCAACTTGACAGTAAAGTTTCTAACAGTCACAATAAGTGTTAGAAATTAGAGGAAAATTTATGAAGGGCATTGTTTTCAATTTATAAAGAAATATACCTGTAAGTCATCCCTATCTTGTATATCTGTCCCCCACTCACCCTTAAGGTGAATTTATATATGGATATACTCAAGCCACATACTGGAGTAATATTGGGACTGAATTTTTCTGAAAAATAAAAAGACTATTTGGAAATGTACTCTAATCACGAATTGCAGTGAAAGGAAGTCCCGGAATGATTCTTTCACAGAAAACTCATAAATTAGCCTTGACAGGTTGAAAAAGAAGATATCAGGGCTTTGGAAAGAGTAATTACCAAATAAGAGATTTACATGCAATAGATACTATCACTGAAAAATTGATACATCCAGGGACTTTTCTGAGGGCCCAGTGGTTAAGACTCTGAGCTTCCACTGTAGGGGGTGTGAGTACATTCCTGTTCAGGGAACCAATATCTCACAGCCTGGCCAAAAAATTAATTAAGTAAATTAATTTAAAAAAATAGTACATCCAAATACCTGAGAACTGTATATTTGTCAGTACAATCAAGCTAAATATTATAAAACTAAATACTTGGAATTTAAAAAATATTAGTACTCAAATTTATGTTCTCATTATGATACCTTTACTTAAGGGGTTATGAAGTTGGGCACTGGGAAAAGAAGTTATATTGTTTATATTCTACTTCCTGTAGTAAAACATTTCATAAAAATAACATAAGCCACATTTATTTTCATATATTGGCATAAACCTTTGTTAAAAACTATAGTGAGTATTGTGATAATACTATAAAAACATGACAAAATTCAAAATCCCCAAAAACTATGTAACCTTTCACATATTTAGATTATTTTCTATTTACAGTAATAAGTTTAACTCCATAGCACACACAGTTGAGGATTCATAAAATAATCATTTTTTCTAAAATATTTTAATTGGTGAGTAAATATACATATCCACAAGTCTGTAGGGAAGAACTTAGATTTCATTTTGTATCACTATTTTATTACAAAGAAATCCATATCTCAATTCCTATGAAATTTGCATTTCTATGCTATATTCCCAACATACATTCTTAGTAGGCTAAACTTTCTATATATAAATATAAAGGGTCACTGTTCTGATTTTATTTTATACTTCAGATTTTAAAAATGATGCCATCAAATGCATAGAGAATAAAACACAAAGCAAATCTTGCTATGTATCAGCAATCATTTCTAGATAAACAGGATTTGGCAGGGTCAAAAAGCTGGCAGTGAATTTATGAGGAGAATCATAGCAACGGATGAAAACTAGTTATGAGACCGAGGTCACATCATTCCTGTTGAGATTGCCAATGTGTAGGATTAAATTCACAACACATGTGTATGAGTGACCACCCGTGCCAGAATTTATTGTTGTTAATGGTATGGATACAAAAAATGCTCAGACCCTTTCTTCAGATTCAGATGGTTTAGTAGAGGAGACAGACATGTAAAATATTCCTTAGTCCAGTGTGCTGGGTGTAAATGTTATACAGATTTTAGGTGGGTTCAATGACAATTAAGATTTAGATGTGATTTAAATTAAATTCATGTTCAGTGCAAGGTATCTCCAGATGTCTAAGTTCTCATGTCCTCATGATCATCTCTGGCTCCTGTTTTCTCCTCTGACTGCAGGTATATCCTCCAAATCCACAACATTGTCTTTTATTTCTGATGTGGTATAGTGTAACATAAGTAACAGACAAATCTCCTCCAAGTAAAGACAGCAACAAAGACAAATCAATTACCAGTCCCTGCATATGGCACATGCCTTTCAGTTTATTTGGAGGATGAAACACACAGGTGATTTAGGCAGCCACGAAGCAAATTAATAACTTTTGAATTTTAGATATCCCCGTTCGTCTATGGGGTTGCAGAGTTGGACACGACTGAAGCGACTTAGCAGCAGCGGCCGTTCTCAAAAGTACCACAGCCAAATTGCCATAGAGCTGAGCCAATCCCCACTATTCGGCTATTTTTCCTTCTAAAAGTCACTTCTAAATTCAGTTTCCCTTCTAATGCAATGGGGGCCATCCATCTCTACTACTGACGACTTTCAGAATACTATTAATATTTTATATCTGTGATTCTTTTACTTTTATTGATTTATAAAAGTACTTTCTTAAATATTAATAAATACTACATCATTATAAGAATTTCTCTTAAAAGCATTACAGAAACTTTTCCATACATCTGGGTTACTATAAATTAATACATGTACATAAATGTTGATGATATTTTCATTGATGCATAATATTTATAATGCATTAAATTAGAGAATTTTGTAAATGCTACTCCAGCTTAGCAAAATGTTAAGGAGCATGGTGTCAGGAGTTAAGGAGCAAGATGTTCTTCTAAAAGTGGCGCATACATCTTTAACTTTGAAGGATACTGTTGTTGCTGTTCAGTTGCTCAACCCCACAGACTGCAGCATGCCAGGCTTCCCTGTCCTTCACTGTTTTCCTGAGTTTGCTCAAACTCATGTCCATTGAGTTGATGGATGACAAAAGGAAACAGAGTGAAGGGAGAAATTTTGAAGAAGGAAAAAGGAATTTTAAATACAAAGACAATGAGCTATGAAAAAGCATGGTTAGCATGGGCTTCTCTGGTGGCTCAGACAGTAAAGAATCTGCCTACAATGTGGGAGGCTTGGGTTTGATCCCTGGGTTGCATGAATCCCCTGGAGAAGCGTAGAGCAACCCACTCCAGTATTCTTGCCTAAAGAAATCCATGGAGAGAGGAGCCTGGTGGGCTACCATCCATGGGGTCGCAAAGAGTTGGACATGACCGAGTGACTAAGCACAGCGCAACACAGTATGGTGAGGCATAAGGATCTCAAATTGCTATACTATTACTTGAATTGGTAAATGGGCATCAGACGGTGATGAGTATACTTCAGAGAAACAAAGCTCAGGGCACAGTGACTTAGATGATAATACTGAGGATATTGAAATCTATCTTGCAAGCTCTTGACACACTAAGTAAGGGATCAGAATATAGAATATAAAATGTCCTTATGAAACAAATCTACTATTTAGTGTGGAAAAAATTAGTAGAAAAGCAAGAAAGAGCTGCTATCAAAGAATCTGAGGGACTTTATAATAGTTTAAGTGACTGATGGCAAAGTCCAGAACGTGGGATATAATGATGTGAGAGACTGTAGATTCGATTATTTAATGTGTCCTTTATCTACTAACAATTGGTTCAGCCTGTGCTAAAAGCCATACTCTCACTATTATAGGGAAAACAAGCAAAACTGGCAAAACAAAATGAAACAGCAAAACTACTGTTCAGTGGTTGCTAACAAGGGAAAATGTAGGAAAGTCAATAGCAGAGCATGGTAACCAACCTGTAAGCTATTACTTTAGTCCACATGAGACATAAAGGTGGCTGGGGAGACGGGGATAGCTGAGGAAATTACGGGAAATGAGTAAGTCTGATTACATTTTAAAGTTAGAGCCGAAAGGAGGATAAGTTGTACATGGATTATTAAAAACAAGAATTGGAACTTCCCTGCTTCCAAGACTCCATGTTTCCAATGCAAAGGGGCACAGGTTTGATCCCTGGTGGGGGAACTAAGGTTTCACATGCTGTGTAGCACAGTTAAAGATAAAAATACAAAAAAATACCAGAAAGAATAATGAAACAATTTTCAAAAAGAAATACTTTAAATATACCATGATTTAAGACTGTCAAGATTTTGGAACAAAGGAACTGAGTAGTACAGATTTATGAGAGAAACAGCAAAATTCTCTGCGAGTTTGTATTGAAACTAGATAAGTTTGGGACACAAGTTTGAGACATACTTGATAATTCAGAGAAGATTTCAAAAATACAGCTTTAGGTGGAAAGCTGGAATGCAGCTGAATGAGTTGCAGGAGGGATGAAAGCTTAAATAATATATAATTAAAGCCATATGACTATAATATCAAGTTAAAGCCAAATGAGTGTAAGATGACTTCAGAATTAATAATAAAGGAGGAGAGATTAGAGACTTAAATTTGGATAACTGAAGCTAAGCAGCAAAAGTGATCAAGATTATATAACTAATATGATGCATCTGCAGTTCAGGTCAGTTCAGTTCAGTCGCTCAGTCGTGACTGACTCTTTGCGATCCTATGGACTGCAGCATGCCACGCCTCACTGCTGCTGCTAAGTCGCTCAGTCGTATCCAACTCTGTTCAACCATAGACAGCAGCCCACCAGGCTCCCCGTCCCTGGGATTCTCCAGGCAAGAACACTGGAGTGGGTTGCCATTTCCTTCTCCAACGCATGAAAGCAAAAAGTGAAAGTGAAGTTGCTCAGTCATGTCCAACTCTCAGAGACGCCATGGACTGCAGCCTACCAGGCTCCTCTGTCCGTGGGATTTTCCAGGCAAGAGTACTGGAGTGCGATGCCATTGTCTTCTCTGCCAGGCCTCACTGTCCATCACCAACTCCCAGAGTTTACTCAGACTCATGTGCATTGAGTTGGTGATGCCATCCAACCATCTCGTTCTCTGGTATCCCCTTCTCCACCCGCCTTCAATCTTTCCCAGCATTAGGATCTTTTCAAATGATGTGTCTTAAGCCAAGTAAGAAAAAATGTTTCAGTGTGGAAGGATAGACCACTGGCATTAAATGCTGATCAGAGGTGGCAAAAGATGTTCACTGGGAATCAATGTCGATTGTGAAAAGTAAACATTTTAGATGACTGGGAAGAACTGTCTGTGATTTTAACATAGTAATGAGGGGAGAATGCCTAACTGGAATGGGAGTAAAAGGTAGAAACAATAAAGATATGGAGACTGCAAGTGTAGAAAACCCTTTCCAAGAGATTGGTTGTAACAGTGAGCAAAGATATGATATGGTAGTGGGGATGAGCATGGGTCAGGACGAGTTTCTGTCTGTGTGCATTTGAAAACATACACACTGATGAAAATCATTTGAAAGAGAAGGAAAACAATAATGTAAAAGATATCCAAGTACGTATTTTCCACAGAACTAATGCCTTAATTAGTAATTATCTACTAGCACGTCCATAAATATATTTAAATGTTATATTTAATGTTATTAATGGTATTGCACAGCATAAATATTTACATTATTTTCAAAGTTAAAGGAATTCTACATTCCAAAAACAGTGTGAACAAGGACATTTGTACCATTTTACATGTTTATTATTGGCTATTGTTAATTTGGATTTTGAAATCTTAAATAGACAGAAATTTCATATTTGATTTCTATGGAAATCAGTAAGATTTGCAAGTAATTCAGTGGTTTAAATGGTTTAATTTAAGTCATGAAAATGTTAATATACTCATTTGTGGTTTCAGAGAATGTTAAGTTATTGACAAATTAGAATGTGAAATTCATGTTCACAACATTTTTGTACAAAGTTCTTTGCATTTAGTTCTTATCTGTAATTGTTATTTCTTAGACAGAAATTTGAATCAGACTTATACATAATCAGCAAACACTTTTAATTGACTCAAATATTCAATACAGTCTGAGTTCATGTTCTACATAGTTTCTTGAACAGGTTTAAACCTATTTAAATAGCAATATTTTTCCAAAGACATTTTTTTGTTACATTGCCTGTCATAAACTTCTAAGTTTTGAAAAACACATGTGTTTAATAAAATTGAAATGGCACTAATAGAAACATATATTCTTATAGAAATTCAGAATTTCTGTGGTTGACATTTAGAACACTAGTATGTTGAATTGCTATGTAATTGTTATCTTTCTAGACCAGTGATTCATCTCTAGGGTATCTTTGCCCCCCATAGAGGCACAACTGCCACTCTATGTGTCATAAACTTGTGTAGGGTCAGAATAAACTTTAAAATCCTGTAAATAATGACTATGCACTAGACACACTAATAGAGACTTCCAAATTTAATTTGGGCCTAAATCAAACTTCACCTAATATTATCTGAAATATTAACTCAGTAAGCAAACTAGTATATCTATATTCTTTTAGGGGAAAGTTAATTTGAAAGATCAAGGAAATTGTTGAGAATTTTATGGATTGTATTTTTTTGTATATTGATTCCTCAATCCAGTAGCCTATTTTAGCTACAATCTGATGTTTTTTTCTTAATGATTTGAACTGTTCAAAGAAGCAGTAAATATTGATAAAACTTTGAAATACAGAAGGGCAGACATTTAGAAATAATGTTTTAGAAACTCACGTTATGTGAACAGATTGTCCAGCCTAGGTTCAAACAGAGCACACATCTGAATGTCACAGTTTCTTATGGTGAGTTTTGATTAATTAATCTTTTTTAGGGCTTAGAGGTCTCTGAATACTTAATATGGGACCTGATTCAAGAATGCTGAAACATAATAAGCAATCATCCACCAGGATGTGATTTAATAGGTATTTTGGGACCTGTCATTCGTTTTCAGTTTGTACTCACCTATGTGCAACAGATATATGGCAAGTGTTAACATTTACTCCAAAACAAGATATAGATTAAAAGACATTAAAAATTCAGAGTTGAGTTAGTACTTGGCTCATGAAAGAGTCAATGAAAACCAGTTCTGAATAATACAAATTAAACACACTACTGAATAACTTGATTTTCATTTTAATAAATCCTTGTTTTTAATTCGGTCTGATTTATAATATTAAATACAAAATACTTATCAAGTTTCATGCTTTATTCTAAGTGTGTTATATTAATTGTCTTTTCACATTTAAAGAAGAAGAATATTCAGAGCTGCATAATATCTACTGCTACTATCTTCAGTTTATGGATAAGAAAATGGTAAAGAGATGTTATGTAAATTGCCACTTGTCACACAGATAGGAAATGGTGAGGCTGGTGTTCAAATCTAAGCAGTCTGTTTCTAGAACAAAATGGTGGAACTGGGGATGGGCACGCACACACACACATTTTACATATAACGTAACAACATAAAATATAGAAACAGTTAGTTGTCTTCCCTTTCAAACCTATCATTGCTTAGTTCAAAATTAATTTCTTCTATAGATATAATTTTCAGTATCACCACCATCTAAAACACTCAAAAGCACTGTGCATTTGCTGTCTTGTACTTTTATGATTTATTTGGATAAAATATTTTTAAGTATGCATATTACTTTTTCCACCAATGCTTTATACATACAAAAGAACAGGAGTATACAAGTTTTTTCTTCTAGAACATTTAAAATACACTGTAAAATCAATTCTTGTATTTTTATATGGAAGAATTTCAATATTTTGTATAGAGTTATAAGAATATATTTTAGAGCTTTATCAATTTTTCTCAGTGATTTGCTCATATTTTTGCATACATCATCAAAAAATCAGTTATTTTCTAACAGAGTTTCTTAGATTTGTTGTATTATGACTTTGTTAAAATTGCAATACTTTAAAGGATATGAATTGCAGCTATAAATTAAATGTGTTTAAATTAAAATAAATAATATATCACAAATAAAATTAATTATTATAAGAATTGGTAAATGCACTAAAATGCATATTTTTTATTTTATACTTGAAAAAACTTACAACCAAATTTTTTTTATTCAAGTAATAAAATCATCACAATAAAGCTCAAAGTTTTAGTATTTTTTATTATAAATTATAGTGTATATTCCAAAGGTTTTCATGAAAACAATATCTGTCCCTATTCACTGATCTACTTAATACTGTAAATGATGAGGAGGTGAAAGTATGCTACAGATCAGCTGTAGCATACCTTATTTCCAAAAGCTCAGCTGTCATCCCAGCATAAAATAAAAAGCCAATTTTAAACATGTACGTTGAGGCTGTTTCTTCCTTTGCACAAATTGTGTGCTTTTAATTTTTATGTTTCAAGAAATCTTATCATGAGCTATTATCTCCAATGTTGTTTTAGAAATAAAGGATGCACACTTTATTTTTTGTTTGTTTGTTTTCTAAATTGCTTTCTTTCATTATTTTATTTATTTTAAATTTTCTTTACTTTATTGTGTTGGTTTCGCCATACATTGACATGAATCTGCCATGGGTATACATATGTTCCATTTTAATGTACAGGTTCACACATTTTTATGTATGAGTAAAGAATTAATACATTTATTGAACTCAGGTATATTTCATCCCTTGATCTATAGAGAACAACTATGAAATAAATAAATGTTTTGATATTAGCAGTGATCTAGAGAAAGCTTTTAGTTGAATGGTAGAACAAAAATGATATATATCCATGATTTAAAAGTAGAAATGGAATTATGAAATCCTAATTTGGAAGAATTATGTAGGTCAGCATTTTTCCAGTAGTCATTTATGGATGTGAGAGTTGGACTATAAAGAAAGCTGAGCATTGAAGAATTGATGCTTTTGAACTGTGGTGTTGGAGAAGACTCTTGAGAGTCCCTTGGACTGCAAGGAGATCCAACGAGTCCATTCTAAAGGAAATCAGATCTGAATGTTCATTGGAAGGACTGATATTGAGGCTGAAGCTTCAATACTTTGGCCACCTGTGTGAAAAACTGACTCATTTGAAAAGACCCTGATGCTGGGAAAGATTGAAGGTAGGAGGAGAATGGGACGACAGAGGATAAGATGGTTGGATGGCATCACTGACTCAATGGACATGAGTTTGAGTAAACTCCAGGAGTTGGTGATGGACAGGGAAGTCTGGTGTGCTGCAGTCCATGGGGTTGCAAAGATTCGACTGAACTGAACTGATGTAGGTCACCAGGAAATTATTTAAACTAGATGTAGAATTATGAAACATTTTGCACTTCCTTGCTCATTACATTGAGGTAATCTACAGTAAACACCTAATTAGTGAGATTCGAAGACACAACCACAGCTTTCCTGGTTGCTATGGCAATGATGATCTATCCTATATTGGCGACATAATAATGAACATAAAATGAAGTAAAAATGAAGATTAATTAATTATCTTGATCTTGGGTGACATTCTGGGGTTGCACTTGAAAGAGTTAATGGTAAGGAACCAAAATGAGGTCATGATGGAAGACATGCAGATAATGTTCACAAGTTTAATATGAGTGCATGCTCAAGAGAGACTGAGCCTTATGTTAGCACATGAATTTGTTTCTACTCTGACTTTATTTGAAGACACTGTAGAGACATGTTTACTGATAGCACCTTGGACTCAATTTTTACCTTGATGCCATTCTTAGTCTGAAAGCTTTCTGCTACAGGGAAATGAAGATTTGTTGCTGTTGTGTAGTCACTGAGCTGTGTCTGACTCTTTTGACCCCATGGACTACAGCATGCCAGGTTTCTCTGTCCTTCACAATTTCTCAGAGCTTGCTCAAACTCATGTCCATCGAATCAGTGATGCCATCCAGCCATCTCATCTTCTGTTGTTCCCTTCTCCTCCTGCCTTCTATCTTTCTAACTAATTAGAATTAGTTATATTTTTAAAATCAGCAATCCCTGCTTTTGCATATTCTCCAATTTTTTTTTTCAAAAACTGAAACTAATGCCTATTTTGTTATTCTTTCACCTATTTTATAACTGGCAGCTAGTGGCCAGTAGATAAGTTCTAAGCCCAGCCTGAAATCTTACATGTTAGGTTATCTTCCATAAGAGCACATGAGATCTTCCACTTTTCACATTATTATAGCAGCAGCAGTGCTGCTGAATTTCTACTACTACATAAATCGGTTCCTGTTTTCTCCAGAATGAAAAAAAAAGCCACGCCACTCTTCTTCAAGATATCAACAACAGCCTGAACAGTTGAGGCCTCCAATTCTCAGAGCACTCTCTTCCAGGCGCTTTGGGATTCTTCTTGCCACTATTACAAAACAATGCTACATTTTTAAGTGTGTTTTTACATCACCACTTTCATTATTAAATTATTTTCCAATGATTTATTGTGGCATAACAAACTAAACTCAAATTTAATGATTTAAGAATTTGTTTTTGACACCAGATATTATATCAGAAATGAGCCTTAGGAACCATCACTACGAACAAAGCTAGTGGAGGTGATGGAATTCTGGTTGAGCTATTTCAAATCCTAAAAGATGATACTGTGAAAGTGCTGCACTCAGTACGCCCAGCAAATTTGGAAAACTCAGCAATGGCCACAGGACTGGAAAAGGTCAGTTTTCATTCCAATCCCGAAGAAAAGCAATGCAAAAGAAGGCAATGCTCAAACTACTGCACAATTGCACTCATCTCACACTCATCTCACATGCTAGTAAAGTAATGCTCAAAATTCTCCATGCCAGGCTTCAGCGATATGTGAACCATGAACTTTGAACTTCCAGATGTTCAAGCTGGTTTAAGAAAAGGCAGAGGAACCAGAGATCATATAGCCAACATTTGCTAGATTATCGAAAAAGCAAGAGAGTTTCAGAAAAACATCTATTTCTGTTTTATTGACTATGCCAAAGTCTTTGACTGGGTGGATCAAAATAAACTGTGGGAAATTCTGAAAGAGATGGGAATACCAGACCATCTGACCTGTCTCTTGAGAAACCTGTATGCAGGTCAAGAAGCAACAGTTAGAACTGGACATGGAACAACAGACTGGTTTCAAACAGGAAAAGGAGTACGTCAAGGCTGTATATTGTCACCCTGCTTATTTAACTTTTAGCAAGAGTACATCATGAGAAACGCTGGGCTGGAAGAAGCACAAGCTGGAATCAAGTTTACCGGGAGAAATACTAGTAACCTCAGATATGTAGATGACACCACCATTTTGGCAGAAAGTGAAGAAGAACTAAAGTGCTTCTTGATGAAAGTGAAAGAGGAGAGTGAAAAAGTTGGCTTAAAGCTCAACATTCAGAAAACTAAGATCATGGCATCTGGTCCCATCACTTCATGGTAAATAGATGGGGAAACAGTTTCAGACTTTATTTTTTTGGCCTCCAAGGTCACTGCAAATGGTGATTGCAGCCATGACATTATAAGATGCTTATTCCTTGAAAGGAAAGTTATGACCAACCTAGACAGCATATTAAAAAGCAGAGACATTACTTTGTCGACAAAGGTCCGTCTAGTCAAGGCTATGATTTTTCCAGTAGTCATGTATGGGTGTGAGAGTTGGACTATAGAAAAGGCAGAGAGCCAAAGAATTGATGCTTTTGAACTATGGTGTTGGAGAAGACTCTTGAGAGTCCCTTGGACTGCAACAAGATCCAATCAGTCCATCCTAAAGGAGATCAGTCCTGGGTGTTCATTGGAAGGATTGATGTTGACGCTGAAACTCTAATACTTTGGTCACCTGGTGTGAAGAGCTGACTCATTTGAAAAGACCCTGATGCTGGGAAAGATTGAGGGCAGGATAAGAAGGGGATGACAGAGGATGAGATGGTTGGATGGCATCACCGACTCAAATGACATGAATTTGGGTAGACTCTGGGAGTTGGTGATGGACAGATAGGCTTGGTGTGCTGTGATTCATGGGGTCTCAAAGAGTCGGACACGACTGAGCAACTGAACTGACTGTCTGGGGAAATTACTGTTGGGTAATTATTTTGATCCACCTGGTATAAACTGAGGCACTTAGTCATATTTAGGCAATTATCATGCTGACATAGAGAGTTCAATATGTCTTAGTTTCCATTTGTTGTACCTGGGTTGAAATGACTGGTAAAACCAGGAGTTGGTAGCACTGGTATGTTGCAGAGTGGCCTTTGCATATAACAAGTCTGGACTTCCAAGAAGTTGGAGGATGTCCAGTGTTTGAGTTAGTCAGAGGGTCACCACTACACCATGAAATGTGGCAAAGGAACCAAGAAGGAGAAAAACTCAAATATTTGGCTCACCTTCCTTCCCATTTTGATTAGCTCTCATTGGTCCAACCCAAAAAGAAGCTATGCAGCAAGACTGGCAAGTTAATGTAGGGGGAAAAGAGTGATTTGTTGATGTAGAGAGTTAAACAGAGAAAAAATTGAACATTTCATCAGTTTTGCTGTTCAGCAACTACTCATTCACTTTCTTTAGTTTAAGAAAATCTATTCCCTTACAATGGAGATGAAAAATATTATCATCAAGCACCATAATTGGGCAAATATTAATTCAGTTGGCACCTTCAGTTCAAAGTTTGTGGTGCTGGCAACAGTGTTTTGAACAGACACATGTTTTTCCAGGTTATGTAAGTTTCTCCTGGAGGACACATTGCAGCCTCTTCTATGAAAAAGAAATACAATTGCTGACAATTGCTGTGGGTGGGCTGAACTCAAAAGTAGAGAATGCAAGATTCTTCCTGCTCAGCAAAAACTACATTGTTTGAGAATTTTTGCCTCTAATTACCACAGTTTTGCATTAGTAAGTAAATGTTAGTTGCTCAGTCATGCCTGACTCTTTGCAACCCCATAGACTGCAGCCCACCAGGCTCCTCTGTCCATGAGATTTTCCAGGCAAGGACACTGGAGTGGGTTGCCATTTCCTTCTCCAGGGGATCTTCCAAACCCAGGGAATGAACCCAAGTCTCCTGCAGTGCAGGCAGATTCTTTACCAACTGAGCTACAAAGTCATCATTCATAAAAAATAATACTTACCCCAGTAATTACAGCTATATTTCTCTTAAATTCTCCAGCCACAGGGAATAAAAGTTACTAAAGTTATTAAACTGAAAGATTACAAAATGAGGCTACTACTAGCTGGGGTGGAAGATTCTGATATATTTGATAAATTTTAAACAAGACCAATTTATGTTTGCAACTATGCTGTGGTTGCAGATAAGACTATGACTGTTACATTTTGTTGAGCTTGTTCACACTTTTCAGTTATGCCACTGTGATCACATTGTACTTGTGCCTATTAAACAACACAGGTAACCAAATGAGGGTGACATCACAAGAAGGTTTGGTTTATTTGTCTGATAATTGAGAGACATTCTTGCAGAGAATGTCCTCTAATGTTCATCTCTGTGGGAAAAAAATGTCTTCATACTTTGCATTTATTTTAAGTCATTTCAACCATTCAGCCATGTCCGACTCTTTGCAACCCCATGGACTGCAGCACACCAGGCTTCCCTGTCCATCACCAAAACTCCAGGAGCCTACTCAGATTCATGTCCATCGTGTCAGTGATGCCATCCAACCATCTTATCCTCTGTTTTCCCCTTCTTCTCCTGCCTTCTGTCTTTCCCAGCATCAGGGTCTTTTCCAATGAGTCAGTTCTTCACATTAGGTGACCAAAATATTGCAGTTTCATCTTCAGCATCAGTCCTTCCAGTGAATATTCAGAACTGATTTCCTTTAGGATGGACTGGTTGGACCTCCTTGCAGTCCAAGGGACTCTTAAGAGTCTTCTTCAATAGTTCAATAGCATCAATTCTTTGGTGCTCAGTTTTCTTTATAGTCCAACTCTCACATCCATACATGACTACTGGAAAAACCATAGCTTTGACTAGAAGGACTTTGTTGGTAAAGTAATGTCTCTGCTTTAAGTGACTTCTCTTTGGGTTTCCTCATCATCAATTTTTAATTTTTTGTTTTTAATTTTGAATTGGAAGATAATTGCTTTATAATGTTGTGTTGACTTCTGACATACAACAACATGAATCAGTCATAACTGTATAACTTCTTAAGACCCTAACTAGCTACTCAACTCATTATGACTGTCCATGAGTCACAAACCAAGATCCACATCTCTGGCTACTGTTTCTTCCTAAAAAAGTAGAAACCATATATTTTGCTCAAAGTATTGATGTTTCCTTTTCAATACTTTTCATAAACAACCTTGCAAAGGGCTGTTTTTCAGTAGCCATCACTTTGATATGTTACCAGCTTAAAATGCAGACTCAGCTGCAAACCAACCTGCATTTTTTCCTCTTCTGTTAATAGTCATGGTGGACACCACATGAGGTCATACCAGTGCTGTGAAGGAGATGTGGCAGAACAGCAGGGGTGAGTATTATGGTAGTCTGAGCCACCTGTTCATGTAATTTATTTGCATGTTTTATAACCTGTTTGGATCCAGTTTGTGTACACCATTTCTATTTAAAGATGGAATGCTGCTCTGCATGCCTCAGATAATACTTGGTTTATGAATGGTAGCTAGGTTCAGAGACTTCTTGTTCCATGGCCAGTGTTCATGATTACTAAAATAGTTACTTATACGTCTTGAGAGAATTCTAGTCAGCAGTATGAGGCCTGAATAATCACTACAGGCACAGGAAAATTGCATTGCGTGTATATATAGTCTTGACATCTCAACTCTGTCTACTGCGATCATATGGCCACCAGTTAGATTCCTTAAACCCACACTTATGTGCTTATGTAGAATTATATCCAGATTCCTGTAAGTTTAAAAAACCAAGAAAACTAGGAAATAAAAGGAATATTGTCCCTGTTTTATAGACGGTTTTGTGTAACAGGATAGCTTTAGCTTAAAATCAATCTCTTAAAGGCTCCCTGGTGTTTCTTAGCACGCTTAGTGGTAGAACTCAAGGTTAGGGGTGGAAAGAAAAAAAAAAAGATACAGTTGGTAGACCTTTGACCAACTATAAAGATAATAAACAGAGAGATAGCCTCTACCTATATAGCTACATGCAGAACATGCACTTATATATTCATTGTACAGGAAGCAAAGGTATTTCATGAATAATTTTCTGGCTAGATGACCAGAAATTTCAAGGAAGTCCTTCAGTGAAAGGTGACAGAGATGTCAGAGGAAAAGGTATTTGGATAGAAACCTAGACAGTATATTAAAAAGCAGAGACATTACTTTGTCAGTGAAGATCAGTCTAGTCAAAGCTGTAGTTTTTCCAGTAGTCATGTATGGATGTGGGAGTTGGACTATAAAGAAGACTGAGTGCTGAAGAATTGATGCTTTTGAACTGTGGTGTTGGAGAAGATTCTTGAGAGTCCCTGGGACTGCAAGGAGAGCAACCAGTCAATCCTAAAGGAAATCTGTCCTGAATATTCATTGGAAGGACTGATGCTGAAGCTGATGCTCCAGTATTTTAGCCACCAGATACAAAGAGCCAACTCATTAGAAAAGATCCTGATACTGAGAAATACTGAAGGTAAGAGGAGAAGGGAATGACAAAGGATGATAGTTGGATGGTATCACCAACTCATTGGCCATGCATTTGAGCAAGCTCCAGGAGTTGGTGATGGGCAGAGAAGCCTGGCATGCTATAGTCCATGGATTTGCGAAGAGTCAGACATGACTGAGTGACTGAAAAACAACCACAAACTAATGTAATATGGAACTTACATTCTGGATTACAACCAACACTTATACATTTTTTATTTTTTCAGTAAAAGTATCATATCTTTATGAGTTAATGGACATGGACTATTGGATATTGCCTGTCCAAAGTTTAACAAAATTGTATTCATCATCTTAACACACATAATCTGACTTCTTACCATATCTTCAGTTATAATTTAAAATCTTTATGACTTAAGTAATTCAATAACATATTCTATGAAACTTCATTACCTTAGCTTATCATGAAATTAATCTATTTCCAATGAAAAAAAGGCATTTTGAGTGTTTCTAGGAGCTGACTATTCAGAGCTAAATTTCCTGCATTTGAATCTTAGCTCTACCACTTACCATTTATTTGACTTTAGAAAGTTACTTAGCTATTGTTTCTTCAGTTTACTCAGTTATGAGATGAGAATAACAACAGTATTTACCCCATGGGTAATTGTAAGAGTTAAAAAATAAATAAATTAAAAATAATTAGCACAATACTTAGTACACCTCAACCAATATGTAAATGTTAGTTTTTACTATTAATTATTATTCATTTCTGACTCTTTTAGAGTGTATGAACAAAAATGCATAAACCATAAAATGACACAGCCTATGCCAAATAGGATATTTAACATTTTGTATGAAATAAAATGCACTCTTTCTGAGCAGAAATTTATTTATTTAACAACATATTCATATGTAAAAGATATTTTGGTGGACTTTAAAACTAAAATGCTGCATATGTTAAAGGCAGTATTATATAGCTTTTTCAGGGGGGAGATGGGGGAAGCTAGTTTAAAGTGAATAAAATAGCAGGTGTGAAATCTCTGAGGCATAGGAATGGAGAAAGGGGGGCAGAAATAAGTTCAAGGTGATATCATGAGTGTATGTAAGTAGTCATGGCAAGGGTGGGATAGAGCTGAAGTTAAATTGAAAGATGTTAAACAATGATGTTGAGAAAATAGATGAAATATTGTGGAAGAAGATGAACCAACCAAAACTTTTAGCTTAAGCATTTATTGAAACTTGGCAATGTAAGAATAACATGGAAATGTGTCCTTCAGGGGACAAGGAACTTAAAGATTTTAAAAAGTTAAATATGGGGGGGGCAAGTTATATTTTGATTAGTACTAAGAATTGGTCACTATTCAAATTTTCAGAAGATATAGAAAAACTTACATTGCATTTATCACAAGCAGGAAGTGGAAACAGCAATACTTAAGTCACAATTGTGTGTGTGTGCCTGCTCAATCATGTCCGACTCTTTCACAACCCCATGAACTGTAGCCTGCCAGGCTTCTCTGTCCATGGGATTTTCAAGGCAGAAATACTGGAGTGGGTTGCCATTTTCTACTCCTGGGATTCTTCCCAACCCAGGGATCGAACTTGAGTCTGTTAAGTCTCCTGCACTGGCGGACAGGTTGTTTACCATTAGCGTCACCTGGGAAGCACACTTATCAATTGGATAATTTCAATTAGCAAGGGGAGAAGCAATAGTTGGGGCTACAGTCTCATAATAATCAGTGGAAAAATTTTAGTATATCAATACCTTGCATTACAATGCAAATTTGAGTATTCAGATGTTCTATAAAGAACTTTGAAAATCACTTGATGAAGATTCAGCATCTTAAAAAGAAGAATTAATATTGCAAGAAATGTAGACAGAAAAAAATGTTAGATTAAACCATCTATTAGTTAAGAATCTGTTGTACTAATCCACAGAGAAATAATGGTTGTCTTAATTTTGGAAGTGACACATGAAGAGAAATGGATAGAAATAAGACAGAGCTAGGTGGTCAGATGAAAAATAATTTGTAACTGAGCATGGATGATGCAAGGAATAGGAAGGAGTCAAGAAATTTCCCCAGATTTCAAGATTTAATAGTA
Source organism: Antilocapra americana (assembly GCA_007570785.1). NCBI lineage: Eukaryota > Metazoa > Chordata > Mammalia > Artiodactyla > Antilocapridae > Antilocapra > Antilocapra americana. The sequence goes on along the minus strand of ML663566.1, from coordinate 7,534,628 downwards.
GGTAGGATAGTGGAATAGGAAATTGTTTTCATGTGGATACAAGATGGAGGAGGGAGACCTGAATGAGTTTGTAGCACAGGGAAAATTAAGTGTTGGGCTTCCCTGGTGGCTCAGTGGTAAAAATCTGCCTGCAATGCAGGAGCCTTAGGAGACACGGGCTTAATCCTTGGCTTGGGATGATCCCCTAGAGGAGGAAATGGCAACCCACTCCAGAATTCTTGCCTGAGAAATTCCATGGACAGAGGAGCTTGGGGCGGGGTATGCTAAATTCCATGGGGTCGCAAAATGTCGGACACAACAGAAGCAACTGAGCACATATGCACATAGTGAAATTGAAGCAGCTGAAGACATCTAAGTAGGGATGAGCAACAGAAAAGGTTTGTGCTGGTGTTAAAAGCCGTTAGCATTACTAGGATAGCATAGCAGTGAAGACTAGACTCCAGAAACTGACTGGCTAGGTTTGCTAAGGCAATGGCACCCCACTCCAGTCCTCTTGCCTGGAAAATCCCATAGACGGAGGAGCCTGGTAGGCTGCAGTCCACGGGGTTGCAAAGAGTTGGACACAACTGAGCGACTTCACTTTCACGTAATGTTTTATCTTTGTGCTTCAAGGTACTTACTCTATTTCAGAAATTTGATGGGAATATTTACATCATGGAAAAGGAAACGGGGAAGAAAGTGAGCTCAGACTGAATGAAATGATCAAGAAAGAATGACCTTAGGGTAAAAGCAAGAAAATCTAGTGCAAAACCCTGAGAAAAAATAAAAAGGAAGAAAAACAGAAAATGGAAATAACCAAATAATATACGTTTTTAAAGAAGATGTAACTTCGTATTTGTGTACCCATATTGTGCTTTCCTGTTAGTTCCGTTGGTTAAGAATCTGCCTGCAATGCAGGAGACCCTGGTTTGATTTCTGGCTCAGGAAGATCAATGGACTTGATTGATCTTCAAGGGGTTGACTACCTTCTCCAGTGTTCTTGGGCTTCCCTTGTGGCTCGGCTGTAAAGAATTCACCTGCAGTGTGGGAGACCTGGGTTCAATCCCTGGGCTGGGAAAGTCCCCAGGAGAAGGGAAAGGCTACCCACTCCAGTATTCTGGCCTGGAGAATTCCATGGACTGTACAGTCCATGGGGTCTCCAAGAGTCGGACACGACTGAGCGGCGTTCACTTTCACTTTTTTCGCCATGCTTCAGAAATGTCCAGGTGGGTAATACTGTCACAGTGAGTGCCAGCCCCTGAGCAAGACTGTGCTGTTCAATGTGCTCAAGGTCACCAAGGCTGCGAGCACCAGACATTCCAGAAATTCTAAGACTGGGTGCTTGCCCACTTCTCCAAACCAATTAATTTCCCAATATAAATAAATATTTTGAAGATATTAAACCTGGGAAGTCAAGTATGGACTCCCTTTTACAGTCTTTGGGGTCCGTATCAAAAGTGAAGGTCTCATTCTACACAGTTTGCCAAGATCATTCAAGTAATTTCATCAGTTGCTTGTTAGTTAACACCTAATAAATGAGTGAAGAAAAAACACAGATTTTCTTGCTTTTTCCTCAGTGAAGCACAAGCAACTATATATGTAGAAACATTACTATTTTTCCAATATGCAAATGCTTTTGCTTCCTAATTAAAAATGTCATACAAGTTGATCACAAATAGTTCCACAGTAATCACAAGACAGAAACTTCTCATATCCCACCACTTAGAAACAACAATGGTATTTTGCAAATATTTTAGCAAAATTATATATGTAAGCAAACACACATTCTCAGGAGACAATGATAAAATCATCCCATGCACCCCGGTTGTATATTGCATTTCTCACTGAACACCTGGTACACATTTCCCAGTGAATCCACTCTTGATTAACTCATAAATGGATATAAAACTGTATTTAGCATAAAAAAAATCTTTCAAGTGGCAAGTAATCAGTAAAGAATCATTACCATTATTATTAGAATTTCAGTGACTGCTATGTATTCCATTTTATGAATTTACCATAATTTATTTAACTTGACCATTCTAATCAAGTATTAGAATATTTTCTACAGTAGTTAAAGACCTTGAGCTTTCAAATCAGCCTAATATAATCATATATTTAATCTCTCAGAACCTCAGTGTTTTTATCATAAAATGTGGATAATTATGCAATTAATATTGTAGTGTCCTTGGGGGAGGATAAATGAAATAATATAAGAATGTTTCTATTGCAGGAAATAGTACATATTTACTATTAAGTAATTTAAGTTTTTATTATTATGCTTTAATTATTTTTAATTTATGCCCATGTTTCATTGCATATCTAGTCCACAAATTTCTTGTTTTCTCTCTAATTATATGATTTCAACTACTTTTATTTTGTTCTACTCTATGAGTTAAGAAAAATACCAAAGAAAAATTACAGATGTACTGATATTTGGATAATAGAGTATGTGGTGGGAAACAGTGCAATAATAATAGATATTAAAAAAAAATTTCCTGTCAAAGTTTTAAGCATATAACATTGTATATTTCAAAATATCTCCCGGTGGAAAACATAACTGTCTTTATCTTGCAGAAGAATAAAATAGGACCAACATGCAATTGTTTAAGAATTGAAGATTTTAACTTAGTTCAAGTTTAATTCCTCCACATTTTCAGCAACACTGATATTCAGTCATTTTAATTTAAGCAATTCACATAAGTATGCAGTATCATCTCAATGGAATTTCAATTTGCATTTTCCTAATAACTAATAATACATGCTAAGTTGCTTCAGTTGTGTCCGACTCTTTGCAACCTTATGGACCATAGCCCACCAGGCTCCTCTGTCCATGGGATTCTCCAGACAGGAGTACTGGAGTGGATTGCCTTGCCCTCCTCCAGGGTATCTTCCTGACCCAAGGATCAAACCCATGTCTCTTACATCTCCTGCATTGGCCAACAGGTTCTTTACCACTAACATCACCATAATAATTCATTTCTTTTCACATGTCCATTAGCATATTTGACAAAGATTCTATTCAAAACTTTTTTTCATTTTCCTTTTAATTGGTCATTTCCATTTTGATTATTTGGGTTTCCCTGGTGGCTTAGTGGTAAAGAATTCACCTGCCAATGCAGGAGATGCCAGAGATGCAGGTTAGATCCCTGGGTCTGGAAGATCCCCTGGAGCAGGAAATAGCAACCTGTTCTAGTGTTCTTGCCTGGAAAATTCCATGAACAGAGAAGCCTGGTGGTCTCGAGACCATGGAATTGCAAAGGGTCAGGAATGATTGAGAACACATGCTGATTATTTAGTTTCAAGATTTCTTTCTAAGTTTGATTGCAAGTAATTCATGAGAATTTTTTTGCATATAAAAGACAGTTTTACTTCTCAGTTTCCTATCTGAGTGTCTTTATTTTTCATCTCTCATTGAGCTGGCTGGAAGTCAAGACAATATTGAATAGATGTAGCACTGAGGTAGGAGGCAGATGGTTCTCCCCCCAGAGTTAAAGCAATTGGAGATTTATTCTCTATTGAGTGAGACTCCAAGACAAGATTATCAGGGCAATTAAGGGAGGGAATTGGGACCCGCCCAAACTACATACTTCTCATTCCCCAAGTCAGGAGACCTCCTGGACTATATGTGCCCATAAAAGGCTCCTTGGAGGTTATGTGAAGGGATGTTCTACCCAGATGCCTTTTCGGTAGGATCCATCTTGGCTAAGAGATCCGTGCACATACATGGAATGATTCTGAGAAATACCAAATAGGGACTGTAAACTAGGCAAATCAAAATGATCCGCTAAAGGAAAACTGGAAGAAACGCCCCATGTAAGTGATTTAAGCTGCCATGTGTGCACAATGTAGGGACTCTTCCTTTGTGTCTGCCCGTGTGCCTATCCATATGTATTGAACTCTTTTCCTCCTAATAAATGCTTTACTTGCTCCACTACTTTCTGTCTTTGTGGAAATTGTTTCCTGCAAAGCCGAAGAGCCAGGGCCCTGGTCACTGACCACTGGTCTAGCGGCTAGGATCTGGTGCTCTCCCTGCCGCAACCCAGCCCAGTCTCTGGCTGGGAATCCAAGCCCTGCTCCAAGCTGTTGAAGGCAGAGGCCATCTGAGATCAGCATGATTTGACATGTTGTCTTTTTCTTAACGTTAAAGTAAACTACTCAAAATGTCAATACTCAGTGTGATTTTTTTTTGGCATCCTTATCAAGTTGAAAATTTCTTTTATCCTTAATTTACTGAGAATTTTTATCAGAAATACATTTTGGATTTTTAAAAATGATTTTTAATAGCTGTTCTAAAAATCATATATTTTTCTTTTTAAAGTAGATGATATGATAGATTAAACTGATTTTGAGTGCTGAAGTAAACTCACATTTCTGAATTAATTGGCAATACTATAAAAAAATTAAATATATTGTTGGTTTCTACTTTTTAAATTTTTGCTTAGATTTTCTTTTGTACCATAAGATATATTAATGTTCTTACTCTACTTTCTTAATCCTGCCCTCCTTGATAAATTTTATTTAATTACCAATTACTAAATTAAAATTTTCTTAAGCATCTTTAAAATGTTGTTTTATACTTCCCATCAAATGTGGAAAAATCTGGCCAATGGCTTTTCTTTCATATATGTTGCTGTATCCCATCATCTCTTTTCTTCCAGGAATTCGAATTGCAGCTATACTAGATTTCTTAAATATATCCTACAGCTTAGTATTTTCCTTCCTTTCTTTTCATTCTTCACTATTTCATTTTAATAGTTTCTCTTTTTTTACTTCAATTTGCTAATATTTCCTACTCTGACGTCTAAATTGCTACTAATCTCACCTAGTGTTTCTTCATTTCCTACATTGTATGTTTACATCTGGATTTACAATTTTAAAATATATGTTTCATGCCTCTACTTACTTCTTAAACATATGAAATGCAGTTTTGATAATTGCCTTAATGTCCGTTTCTTCTAATTGGAACATCTATGTAATTCTCTATTGGTTTGCATTAATTAAAATCTCTTGCTATATGATTTATATTTTCCTGCTTATCATACTTGGACATTTTTGTGTTCTTATAAATGTTATTGAGCTTTGTTCTGTGCAATTTAGTCCCTTGTAGAAATTCTACCCTTTGGCATCTTGTTTTTATGATTTACTAGGCAGGAATTGAGCCATGTTCAGGCTACAGTTAGACTTGGTATTGAGTCAGTCTCTTCTCTATACTCATCACAATATCCCATGAATCTTTAGACTATCTAGTGACAACATAGTCTATCTAGTCTTTCTGGCCCCATGTAAGCACTGGGCATTCTTACCCCTAATCTTTTCAAGATGACTATTTCAGGGGTCTCAGTTAATTGTGATACATATCTACACTCTTCAGTACACTGCTGAATACTCAGAAGCACCCACTGATAAACTCCAGGGTTCTCCATGGGCTCTTTCATCTGAAATTCTGTGTATTGTAAACTGCAGTACCCTTGTCTTCCTGCAGCCTCAGATTTTTCTCCTGAACTCACTGTGTGTGCTTAGTCACAGTCGTGTTCTACTCTTTGCAACCACATAGACTGTCCTGTTTGGCTCCTCTGTTCGTGGGGATTCTCCAGGCAAGAGTACTGGAGTGGGTTTCCATGCCCTCTTTCAGGGGATCTTCCCAAACCAGGGAACAAACCCAGGTCTCCGATATTGCAAGCAGATTCTTTACTCACTAAGGTTTTTCTTCATTCACTATAATCTTCAAACCTTATGAGGGCACTATTATGGAACAATCATAAAGCTCACTTCACTTTTTTTCTTTCTCTGCAGGATCATTTTCATTTATTTACTAATCTCTAATACACTTAAAAACTTTTTGCACATTTTTTGCCATTGTTTTGATGCTTTTATGGGGAGGATAAAAACTCTATCTTGATATTTTACTTTGGCCCAAACCTTACTATTGTATTTCTAGTCATTTTCTAGATTTTTGTAGAGGAAAACCACACTATGATCATCTAGGTTAGCACACTCATAGGATAGTTCCCTTATTTAATTTTAACATTTGTAATAATTTCATATCACAAATTATTTTGTGCTCTAGGGATTAAAAATAAAATGGCAGTTTCCATTCTTTATTTTTTATTTTTAGAAGATCAACATAGCAATCTTCAATACTGCCTTTTGAGACTTCTCAAGATATGCACATAATGATATGAGAGTGTAATTGGCATTCAATACAGGTTTAATTGGGAACTTGGAAGATATTCAGCAAATGCTACCTAGGAGAGTTGATTACAGAATTACATTTGAATTGATGATTTGGAGTTTTCAATGGAAGAAGACACGGCATGAAAGCATTTCAGACATAGGTAATAGGAACAAAATGTGCAAAAGTGTGAATGGAATATAATGCAAAGTATCAAACAGACTAGTTCTCAATTATGAAGCAGAGTTATGGAATGTTAATTCAGCATTGAAAGATGAGGCTGAAGTAGCAGACTGTTGCCGGATCAAAAAAGAGCCTGTATAATAGCCAACCTGACCACGATCCATTGATGAGAGTAGGATAAAAAACTGAATAATGAAAATAAAATCTTTGAGAAGCCATGTGGAGCCTCCAACAAACATTAGAAAACATAATTTGTGGAATCAATCACATGGTGATGAGATTTTGACTAATATCATCCCAAGTCATCAGGAATATATTAATATTATAGCAAAAGACAGACAATAGGTTAATTCTAAGATGTGAGTTTTTAACAGGTATACAAAGGATGAAGCAGGATCAAGGTTTTTGTGGATGATTCTATGAAACTATGAAATGATCAGTCATGAATTTCAGCATTAGCAAAGAATGAAAATAATGTTGAGTTGCAGTGGGTACAACAAGAAAACATAGGAAGCTGTTTTCTGAAAATGGGATAGAAGAATTTAAGATTCTGGAAGTTCCCCAGTTCTAATACAATTAGAATGACAGTAAATGACATTAAAAAAAAAAAGATGAACTGGTTTTCCTTCTTATGATTTTTTTGTCCTAGAAAATAGTTTACTCCAATGACAATGCTGTGGATATTTGTGGAAGGTATTGATGGAATAAAGTTTGATTTCTATAACATCTTAATGCCAAGAATAAAAGTTCTGGCCTCCTTCAATCATCAAGTGCTAAGTATGATCACCCTACACTACAAAATGCATAGACTATCCATTTTTCCTGGGTGCCAAGCACTATCTAATCCCAGAGATTTACAGTACACAATGATGTGTACTGAGATACTCCTTAGTCACCCATTTTTGAGAGGGAGGGGAGATAGCCCTTGCTCATCCTTCAGGTTTCAGTTTTAATGTGACATTTTCCAAGAAGCAGTCTGCTTTGCACCTTTCTCTGCTGCCCTCTCAGTGAGGGTAGTGTGCCTTTTTGTATAAGCAGAAAATACCTATACTTCCACTACTTGATGTGATACTGTCAAATTTCCTGCTTCTGCCTGTATTCAAAACCAATATTGGGAAACTGGCATTGGCATATATACACAACTATGTATAAGATAGATAACTAGTAGAACGTAGTATATGGTACAGGGAATTATAATTAATGCTCTATAGTAACCTAAATGAAATCTAAGGAAAAGGGGATATATGTATACTTATGGCTGACTTACTTTGCTATATGGCAGAAACTAACATAACATTGTAAAACAACTATATTCCAATAAAAAATATTTAGAGCAACTTACAGCATTCCTTCTGCAGATGACCAATGTAAATATTAATAAGCTGTGCACAGATCCTCAGTGAGTAGTAACTGTTTGTCTCCTCTTTGAGAAATCTTTTTCCTAAGGAGAAACTCTTCTGTTGAATATCTTTATTTTTACTTTAAAATATTCCTTACAATGCACTGAGTCACCAAGGATTACATATTATGCACCCAAGTGACCTTAAACATAACCCTTCTATATCTTTGTCACCTGTGTTTCCTTTGCTACAGTGGCTTAGGAGGAAAAACTTATACTTCCACTGGCACAGTGGCAAATATTATTTCTCCATTTTTGCCGATGTCTGGGATGGGAGACTTATAGGTTCCTTAAACATCTCTTTCCAACACTGCTCCCTGAAGGCGTCTCTTATGCTCACAGCTACCATTGTTAGTACTAACATTCTGGATCCAGTGGTTTGGTATTTTTACTTCCCTTTCAGTTCTAGCTCCTATTCCCTGTGGTTACATTTACTGCAGAGTATATATCTTTACCACTGGCAGCTGCTGCAGCATGATGCTACATTAATGCCTACAGAACTCCTACTGGTGCCAGTGTAGAAACTTGCAGAAGCTGCTCCCCTGTGCTTCTGTGTCTTTGTGGTAAGGTGCCATCCACAGCGGCCTAATTCATACCCAGCAGTGACCCTAGAGTTCCAATAATTCAGCAGACACTCTTTAGTGAAACACGTCTTTGGGTTTTCACTTATTCTCTCCCAGGAATTCTGATCCAAGTCCGTGGGAAATAGAATGGGAAATAAATGCATCCACTTGTGCAGTTACTTACTGACTTACTGGCTGAGTCAACATACATTATCCAGTTTCTATTAAGTGCCGTGGGCACAGCTAAGCTGTGAGAACACAATGAAGGAATGGTTCCTGGCCAAATTAAGTGGCCAGGCTAGGGGAAGAGACAGACACTCAAGGTTTTTTGTTTTTTGGTTTTTTTTTTTTTCATTTATTCCAAATATTTAAAGTACAGTATCCTATGCCAGGTCTTTAGATGGAATAATAAATAAAATTGGTCAAGTCTATTCCTCTTGGAAATGAAATTTCTCTCCTCTTGAAGAGATTTATTAAACATAAACTCAACTAGTGACAGCTATAATGAAGAAAAACAAAATGGAAATATATGACGCTATTATATACAATGAATTATAGAGGAGTCTTTTAAGGAGAATATCCTCACTACCGATATGTCATTTAAGCACAGATCTGATAAGGATATAGTGAAAATAGACCAGTCAGAAGGGCAATAGGCAATTACAGTAAAACATACAAAGCCACTGTTATGATTGTTTTAAATAGTTTATGCTGTTGTAGTTTAGTCACTTAATTGTGCCAGAATCTGTGCAACCCCATGGACTGCAGCACGCCTGACTTCCCTGTCCATCACCATCTCTCAGAGTTTGCTCAAATTCATGTCCGTGGAGTTGTGAGGCTATTTAACCGTCTCATTCTCTGCCTCCCTCTTCTCCTCCTGCCTTCAATCTTTCCGAGCATCAAGGTCTTTTCCAGTGAGTCAGCTCTTCGCATTAGGTGGCCAAAGTATTGGAGCTTCAGCTTCAGCATAGGCCCTTCCAATGAATATTCAGGCTTGATTTCCTTTAGGATTAACAGGATTGATCTCCTTGCTGTCCAAGGGACCCTCAAGAGTCTTCTCAGGCACCACAGTTTGAAAGCATCAATTCTTCGGCACTCACCCTTCTTTATGGCCCAACTCTCACATCTGTACATGACTATTGGAAAACACAGGGTTTGACTTCATGGACTTTTGTCAACAAAGTGATGTCTTAGCTTTTCAATTTGTTGTCTAGGTTTGTCATAACTTTCCTTTGAAGCAGCAAGTGCCTTTTAATTTCATGGCTGCAGCCACTGTCTGCAGTGATTTTGGAGCCTAAGAAAATAAAATCTATCACTGCTTTCACTTTTTCCCCTTCTACCTTCCATAAGCCATGGTTTTCTTTTTCTCATGTTTAGTGCTTATTTATTAAAATAATTCACCTACATCTTTTGCCTCTTCTTTCTTTTACCCTCTACAGTTAAAACTACATCACAGCTAACTTGGATAGAAAAAAAAAAAACAATTTAATCATGCAATTTTTTGATTTAAACTTCCAGTTGGTTACTAGTTACTAAACATGGATTTACTGCAGTCAATCTCCTCTTTTCAAAAGTCATTAATTCTTTGACTGAAATCAATAGGCATAGGCAACCTAAATATGCACATTGATTAATCATCAACTGGGATGATTCGATCAGTGAGTTACAGATAATCATTCCGGCCACTTGCAAAAGGTAATTAGATCCTTTCACTGCCAAAAAAGTTCAGATCTAGTCTTTATGAACAGTGTATGCTGAGAAACAGATCATGATTTGTGTCTTTATCTAAAGGGATACAACATCAGAGACAAATTGGTTATGGCTCTTATATTTTCATGCATATATTTGTGTGTGTGAGGGAGATTTTTCATGTTAAATGGTAAGATGAAAGTTCCTAGTTTATGTAGAATCAAGAAACTTTTACTCTTGTTTTTCCAATGGAATATGTAGTATGCCTGAGTGCATAAAATTAATACAGTTTTCTTTAAGCCACAAAGCATATATATATATATATATGTGTGTGTGTGCGTGCACACACACATATATTCAGCTCAGTTCAGTCTCTCAGTAATGTCCAACTCTCTGTGACCCCATAGTCTGCAGCACAACAGGCCCCCTCTCCGTCACCAACACCAAACTCACGTCCGTCGAGTCGGTGATGCCATCCAACCAGCTCATCCTCTGTTGTCACCTTCTCCTTCCACCCTCCCTCTTTCCCAGCATCAGGGTCTTTTCCAATGAGTCAGTTCTTTACATCAGGTGGCCAAAGTATTGGAGTTTCAGCTTCAGCATCAGTCCTTCCAATGAATATTCAGGACTGATTTCCTTTAGGATTGACTGGCTGGATCTCCTTGGAGTCCAAGGGACTCTCAAGAGTCTTCTCCAACACCACAGTTCAAAAACAATAACTCTTCTTTTCAACACTCAGCTTTCTTTATAGTCCAACTCTCATGTCCATACATGACTACTAGAAAAACCATAACTTTGACTAGACGGACTATTGTTGGCAAAGTAATATCTCTGCTATTTAGTATGCTGTCCGGGTTGGTCATAGATTTTCTTCTAATAAGCAAGCATCTTTTAATTTCATGGCTGCAGTCACCATTTGCAGTGATTTTGGAGCCCCCCAAAATAAAGTTTCTCACTGTTTCCATTGTTTTCCCATCTCTTTGCCATGAAGCTATAGGACTGGATGCCATGATCTTCATTTTCTAAATGCTGAGCTTTAAGCCAACTTTTTTACTCTTCTCTTTCACTTTCGTCAAAAGGCTCTTTAGTTCTTCCTCACTTCCGGCCATAAAGGTGGTATCATCTGCATATCTGAGGTTATTGATATTTCTCCTGGCAATCTTAATTCCACCTTGTGCTTCATCAAGCCTGGCATTTTGTGTGATATATTCTGCAGGTAAATTAAATAAGCAGAATTATAATATACATCCTTGACATACTCCTTTCCTGATTTGGAACCCATCTGTTGTTCCATGTCCAGTTCTAACTGTTGTTTCTTAACCTGAATACAGATTTCTCAGGAAGCAGGTAAGGTGGTCTGATATTCCCATCTCTTGAATAAGTTTCCACAATTTTTTGTGATCAACACAGTCAAAGGGTTTGGTGTATCCAATTAAATAGAAGTAGATGTTTATCTGTAACTTTCTTGCTTTTTCAATGATCCAACAGATGTTGGCAGTGTGATCTCTGGTTCCTCTGCCTTTTCTAAATCCAACTTAAACTTCTGGAAGTTCATAATTCACATACTGCTGAAGCCTGGCTTGGAGAATTTTGAGCATTACTTTGCTAGCATGTGAAATGAATGCAATTGTGTGGTAGTTTGAACATTCTTTGGCATTACCTTTCTTTAGGATTGGAATGAAAACTGACCTCTTCCAGTCCTATGGCCACTGCTGAGTTTTCCAAATTTGCTGGCATATTGAGTGCAGCACTTTCACCACATTATCAGTGTTGCTTTACATGTGATTTTGTGCCAGTAGTAAAGGATTTTCCCCCCAAATATTCAATAATTAAGTCATTATTTAAGTTTAGAAACATTCTATAATTTTTTCTCTTTTTCTTTGAAAGTTCCTCAGTCGTTCCTGACTCTGTGCAACCTCATGAACTATACAGTCCATGAAATTCTCCAGGTCCAAATACTGGAGTGGGTAGCCTTTCCCTTCTCCAGGGAATCTTCCCAACCCAGGGACTGAACACAGATCACCTGGATTGCAGGTAGAATCTTTAGAATAAATTTGGAGCCACCTCTATTTTTCATGAGTAAAATGACAGCTAGTTTTAGCATTGGTTGTGGAATCCTCTTTGTTTCCTCATACAAACATACAGTGTGTGTTTGAAAAACCCACTCAGACATTGTTCCCTGTGCCTAAAAGTTTGAAGTCCCATTTATAGGACACTGAGTTCTACATATATACCGGGGTCCAGCCCCAGCTGGACCCAGGGGTCTTGAGGGATGAGTGGCGTCAGCGAAGTACTGAGCTGAGTCAATGTGTTGATGGAGCAGTCTCTCACTTTATTGTTGTTGATTTACAGTTTTATGTCCAAAGAACATCCCCATTACATCACACATCATTCAAGGTTACATGTTGCTCTTATCAGGCGCAGCTGTGTGGAGGCTTGAGGGAAAGGCTAGGCTTGAGGGAAAGGCTAGGCTTGAAACTGTTTTTATTCTAGTGACCTCGACCACTATCTATGTCATTCTGTTCTGAAAACCTTGTCTGTAATTATTGTCTCACACCTGCTATTTTATACCTAAAGAGGAAGTAAATGAGGGGTTAACTAAGGCAGATACAGCTGTTTGTGTTATATCTGTACACTATGGTTTTTACAAGGTAGGGAACAATGAGACAGTCTAGCAGCACTGTTTTGGCAATAAAACCAGATTAACCTTATATAACTACTATAATGAATTCCTAGTCTACACTATCCTAAAGCAATCAGTGTCTCCAACTATGCTGGCTACAGTTATGAGCATTCCTAAGTCTCATCCCTCTTGGTCCCTTTAAGGAAAGAAGCCTCCACCGTGGAGTGGTTGGGGGAGTGGGAGGCGGAAAGGTGACCCAAGTACGAACCTGTCTGGTGGTGGCTTTGCCAAGACTCCCAGGATGGCATGAACAGAACTCCCAAGAAAAATACCAGGAGGGGCCTTGCCCAGGAATGCCCCCATAAAGAAAATCCGCTTTGCAGTTTCCTTCTCAGTCTCATGACTTTGCCATCCGAGCGATGGAGGCATCCTGACAGCTCCAGGCACATATATTTATGGTCTTTTCAGGCAGATAAAAAAATGTATGAATATAGCTGTGATCTGCCTCAGAGGTGTTAGTGGAAAAAAATCAAGTCAGAGTATAAATCCTCAAGGAATTTCAAGTTGCATAATCATATAGTTAATTTCCAATGCCTGTTTTATTTTAAAATGACTGGTTGCATTTGTCATTAATTCATTTATTTTTATTGATTTTTATTGGAGTATAGTTGCTTTGCAGTGTTGTTAGATTTTACTGTGCAGCAATGTAGATCAGCCACACATATACATACATCTGGCACAGTGGTAAAGAATCCGCCTGTTAATGCAGGAGACACAAGAGACAGTTGTTTGGTCCCTGGGTTGGGAGGATCCCCTGGAGAAGGAAAAGACAAACGACTCCAGTATTATTGTCTGGAAAATTCCATGTACAGAGAAGCTTAGTGGGCTATAATCCATGGGGCGGCAAAGAGTTGGCCAAGACTGAGTGACTTAAGCATGCACCATGCTATCTCCCTTTTGGACTTCATTACCATTCTGGTGACCACAGTAGATCAAGTAGAGTTCCCTATGAAATTATCTATTGTATACATAGTATCAATGGTGTATGGTTACATTTGTCATTTATTGCTACACTGCAAATTATCCCCCAAAATGGCAGCTAAAAAAAAAACAAAAAAACTTATTACCTGACAATTTCTGATGTCAAGAATCTGGATGCTCCTTATCTGGGTCCTCTGGCTCAGGGTTTCTCATAATGCTGCAAAACATGTTGCTGGCTGGAGTTGCAGTCATCTCAGTATGCATCTGCTGTTCATGACAAAGTGCAGTGCAGTGTGAGTATGCTCGTTAGTGTCCAACTCTCTGCGACCCCAGGGACTGCAGCCTATCAGGGTCCTCTGTCCATGGAATTCTCCAGGCAAGAATACTGGAGTGGATTGCCATTTCCTTCTCAGGGGATCTTCCCGACCCAGGGACTGAACCCACATCTTCAGTGTCTCCATCATTGGCAGGTGGGTTGTTTATCACTGTGCCACTTGGGAAGGGATAACCTCTATTGCTTTGTTCTCTTTGTCTTCTATTTTTATACCCCCTGAAGAATCAGGGTAGCAGAAACAAATGGCTTCTTGCCAAAGACTTTAAATGGGAGAAATTTAGGTTACTAGAAAATGTATATGAAATCATCTAGAGAAATAAGACCTGGAAAATAACCCCAGTAATAGTTTATAAACTCTTGTTTACAAACAACTCAGACCTGTAAATAGATGGATCTAAGTAGCATGCCTAAGACTTTGTACACTGAGCAAATAGATTTTTATTCAAGTCTCAGATCAACCCCTGAGCAGTGCACACAAAGGGAAGAATGAAACAGCACAGTTGATCCTTTTATTATTGAATTGTAAGTCATATATGTGTGTGTGTGTGTGTATAAACAAATATATTCATATATATGTATGTATGTACATATTCTGGTTATAATTCTTTATTAGATACATGATTTGCAAATATTTTCCTCTATTCTCTGAGTTGTCTTTCTTAATGGTGTCCTTTGAAGCACGGAGTTTTAAACTTTGAAAAAAATCTATTTGTGCTTTTGTTGTCATATCTGGGAAAATGTTACCAAATTCACATTCACAAAATTAACTCTTTCATGTTCTTCTAAGAATTTTGTAGTTTTAACTGTTACAGTTAGATTTATGCTTCATTTTTATTTTGAAGAGGAGTCCGTCTTCATTCATACTTTTGCATGTGGATAGACAACTTACTGAAAATACTATAATTTCCCCTTTCAACTGTTTTGGCACGTTTGTAGAAACTCAGTTGACTGTCAATGCAAAGGATTCTTTTTAGAAATTCATCTCTATTCTATTGGTCAAAGTGTCTATGCCAACACTGCACTGTTCAAACAGTGTGGCTTTTGGTAACTTTTGCAATTGTGATTACGTCTTCTAACATTGTTCTTATTCAAGGTTGTGTTAGTGGAGTAGATTACACTGATTTTTCTAGCCATATTAATTTATGCAGTTTGAAAAATAAACTTAAAAGTACGAAAGAAAAGGCAAAGTTGAAAATAAGGTGAAAACAATGGTCCTAAATATAAGTCAGATTGACCACATAAGTGATAAACATACTCTATATTATTACCATATAGTTTAGAGCTTTAAATTCTAAGAATTTAAAATCTGTAAAGATATAATAGACATCATTCAGATTTTTTATGTTTAACAGTTAATGTTGCTATTTAAATTATTTCATGAGTTTCACATTAGACTGTACTGAACATGTAATTTAAATTAGGAACCAAAGTGTATCTAAAGTGTATTTAAATTTTTTAAATTTAAAAGTTTTTGTTAAAAATTGAAGTATGCTTGATTTACACTATTGTGTTAGCTTCTGGTGTAGGCCAAAATGATTTTTATATAAATATACTTATATATATATATGAATTCAAATATGAATGAATAATATGAAATATATGAATAAAGAATACAAATTAATATGGCTGAAGAATATATATATATATTTATATCTATCTATATATATGTATATATACTTTCTATGGGGCTTCCCAGGTGATACCAATGGTAAGAGCCTTCCTGCCAATGCAAGAGACCTAAGAGATATACGTTGGATCCCTGGTTTGGGAAGATACCCTGGAGAAGGGTATGGCAATCCATTCCAGTAGTCTTGCCTGGAGAATCCCATGGACAAAGGAGCCTGGCAGGCTACAGCCCACAGGGTTGCAGAGTTGCACATGACTGAAGTGACTTAGCATGTACAAATATTTTTATGCAATTTATATATACTCTTTTTCATATTCTTTTCCATTGTGATTTATTATAGGATATTGAGTATATCCACTTGTGCTATACAGCAGGGCTTTGTTTATCAATAAAAATATAAAGTTTTACTGAATATGTTTGGAGATTAAATTTGATTTGCAAAACCAAAATTTAATCATGTCTTAAAAATATAATTTCCAAGTTTTAACACTTAGAGGACCTAGATGAAATGACACTCAGAAATAAGGAACTGCATTCTACCCACATCTTGTTGTGAATGATGAACCAGAGACCTTGGAGATTTGGAAAGCTACGTGACTGTCAAACATTTTATGCCAGAGATCAAGGAAGAAAACAATAAATAATAATTTTTCTGATATGTTACTAAAACCAATTTTAAGGTGTCCTGCTCCTCGAATGCTGAAGAATATACACACAAAATTATATATTGATTAGTCATTGGAATATTCAAAAGAGAAAAATATTTCCACCATGCTAGGTATCATGACATCAACTTTTTTTGAAAAACAGACCATAGATGGAATAAACATTTAACCCAGCTTAAAAAAAAAAAAAAGGTGTTCTTTCTCATTTAATGGCATTTTATTATGAAGTTGTCAAGTGATACAGAAAAAAATATAGTATCATGAAAATCACTATTTTGCTACCTTTAATGAAATAATAGAATTCAGGTAAAGATCATCAATAAATGTTACCATTGGTTGAAAGGTGATGCTTTATTATTCCATATATTGCTTCCTAATTGAAAAGGACAGATGTTTTTCAGGGAGAAATCTGGCAGTCATCACTTTAACTAAATGTAAATAAACATTCCTAAAAGTTAGACATTTAGATTGTGTGTAATATGTGCTGCTTAATGGGATGTAATATTAAGTACCCAAATCAATATGAAGCATTCCTGCTAAAAATGTTCAACCTGAGTCTAATGATGACTTAGTCTATTCTTCTCTTTGGACACAAAATTGAGTGATTCAAGTTGAGAAAGTCTGATCGGCCTAATTTAGCACTCTATTCAAACACATTAGTTTAAGTTGATTCCTTAGTTTAAAAAAGGATCCTCACAGTCAAGAACGTTGACTCTATAGCATGGGAAATTACATTCTAACCTATAATGGAATACAGTATGAAAAAAATAATATCTATCACCTTTCTATATACCTGAAAATAATAATATTGTAACTCAATTATACTTCAATAAAAATGGGAAAAAGTTAAAAGTAAAACAACAGAAACAAAAAATAATGCAACTGGGGGAAGAAAGATGAATTAGTAAACTAATGCATATTTAAAAACTTAGTAGTAGTAGGACTAACCTGCAAATTTTTTATGTTGAAATTCCCAGAAATTATTTTTATTGCTTTTACTTTTTCTTTACAGCTGAGTAGGTATTTGCAAGTTTATTTCAAAGAGAGAACTAAAAGGAGTTGGAGAGTTAAACATATTTTTCTGACCACTCATTTAGCTGCAGTGTTAAGGACAAGAATATTCAATAATAATAAAAGTAACTGTTATTTTCTTATTTCTGACTTCAATTTGAGTTAGTACTGTATGTCAACTTCATGTAGGATATTAACTATAAACTGAGAAGTAATTTCTGCAATGATAAATGCTTAAATTTATCCCTGGCTTCAATAATGAATCAAAACTGTCATTAAAATTCTTCTTTTAATTTACAAAAATGCGATATAATCATATCTCTTTTGATTGGTTGATATGCAACATTGAAAAATATTTAATATAAAAATTAGCCTTCATTTAAAGAATTTTCTTACATGTAGCAGTGTAATCTTTAAATATATTACTAATGTTAATGTTTAATAGGATGCTTGTAACTTAAAATGATGCATTATCATTAAAATGATGCATTTTCAGTTTTTTCTTATTCTGATTTTGGTTTCAGGGTTAACATATTGAAAAATGAATTGGTATGTTTTTTCTCTGCTTTGTATCAAATGACATAAAATTATATATTTTCAATATTTGAGCAAGGATGTTATTTTACATTGGGGAGAATCTTTTCAATGATTCATTTTGTCCTCTTCATAAATTAAATTAGTATTTGTCAAAAAAGTAAGCAGATTCATTGAGATTTTACACATTATCCATAGAATCACACATAAGAGGCCACGATTAGCTTATGTTGATAGGAACTAAAATAAGGATTTAAATAATTCATCTGTAAAGTAGGTGAAAACTGCATAAAATTGCCTCATTTCATTCTATATCAGTGATATTTTAAAAAATGAAATTAATGAATCACTCAAAATTATGAAAACTTTATATATACTACACGTGAACAAAATTAAGTTTTATAATTATGGAATACTAAAAATGTACATTGAAAGAGCATATGAATATTTATTATTAGAAAATCTAAATGTGTATCTCAATATATAAATACCTTGCTTTGGGTATGTTAATTTATTTTATCTAGGCTAAGCTTTTGCATCAATAATTAAGAATACATTTTTCATTTAATCCTTCCAAATTCAAGTAAATTTTTAGACATATTAACCCAGATTGTTAAAGGCAAATGGTCTATTTTGTCCTTAGAGATAAAAATAATTTTCTGTATTTTTATCCATTTAAAAATGTCAGTCAGATAATTTTTTTTAGACTTTATATTTATTTAAACATTTTAATATGCATATTACATAGACCTACAGGAAAATTTTATGTCTTGATATTTATGAGACAAGCTACTTAATAATAAATCTTATTAGTTATGAGATAATTTATATATGTTTTTGAACTTTATTAAACCATATTTATATTTTCAATGAAAATATTTTCCCAAAATTTTCTTCTCCATTATATATACTAATACATTTTAAATTGCATTAGTCAGACCTACCAGAGAAGAAATATTGAAATGCTGGAAGAAGCAATCTTTTCTTGGCTTATGTTCCCAATAACAATATATTGGATATTGATTGATTGAAAGTCGCTCAATTGTGTCCAACTCTTTGCAACCCCATGGACTATGTAGTCCATGGAATTGTCCAGGCCAGAATCCTGGAGTGGGTAGCCTTTCCCTTCTCCAGGGGATCTTCCCAACGCAGGGATCGAATCCACATCTCCCGCATTGCTGGTGGATTTTTTTTACCATCTGAGCCACAAGGCAAGCCCAAGAATACTGGAGTGGTCAGCTTATCCCTTCTCCAGGGAATCTTTCCCACCCAGGAATAGAACCTGGGTTTCCTGCATTGCAGGCAGATTCTTTACCAACTGAGCTGTCAGGGAAGCCCATTACAGCTTATCAAAACATTGATTAATTACCTGCATCATTGCTGAAAATGCATGAATTTGAGTGTAAAGAGATTAGTGACAATTTGCAGAGCTATTCTAAGTTTTTTATACATATGTTTCATCTTATATTCCTTAAATGATTATATTGCACCTATTTTACATGTGGTAAAATCAAGGCATAGAGAATGATTGTAAATCACCACTGTAACAGATTTTGTATATGCATATATATTTGTATGTGTGCATGTATGTACTTACATATATTTGTGTTTGTAATCACAGGTATAATCACACATACGTACATACAAGCATATTACATAGCCTCTTGTCTTTGTTGATTTGCTGTGTAATGCTGAAAGAAGACCCTTACTGAAATGGGAAATGGGGAATAAAGATGTATGTACCCCATTATGTACCCCATTGTTCATCGCTGCATTGTTTACAATAGCCAGGACATGGAAGCAACCTAGATGCCCATCAACTGACGAATGGATAAGAAAGCTATGGTACATATACACAATGGAATATTACTCAGCATTAAAAAAAAATTCATTTGAAGCAATTCTACTCAGATGGACGAAACTGGAGCCCATTATCCAGAGTGAAGTAAGCCAGAAGCAAAAACAATACAGTATATTAACACATATATATGGAATTTAGAAAGACGGTAACGAGAACCCAACATGCGAGACAGCAAAAGGAACGCAGATGTATAGAATAGACTCGTGGACTTTTGGGATGAGGGTAAGGGTGGGATGATATGGGAGAAGGACATTGAAACAAGTTAATTATCATATGTGTAATCAATCGCCAGCCCAGGATTGATGCTGGGGGCTGGTGCAGCGAGATTTCCCTGGGGGGAGGGAGGAGGGAGGGTTGTTCTGGAGGGGAAGCATATGTAAACCCATGGTGATATCATGACATTGTATGGCAAAAACAATTGAAAAAAAAAAAAGATGTATGTTTGGAATCATTTGAGGATTGTTAAAACAAGAAAGCAAAGAAAAAAAAGACATGAATTTATTATTTTTTTTACATAGAAAGAATACTGCCTTAGCAAAATATTATGAAAACATGTCCAGCGATGATGAGATTCCTTCAATGTGTCTCAAGAGTAATATACTTTAGTAAATTATGTTTTATTTTTAAAATTCCACTGGCCTTCTTTACAAAGTTTATTACAAATATTTTACATTGATAGGTAAAGAGTTGAATATGAATTAATCTCAATAAAAACAAAACATCATTCAGTTAGGTAGAGACAACCAAAAAACAATTTCAGATGATTTTCTCATCAAATGAATTCTAGAAATACCCTTTTGTTTAAGAACAATAAAATTAAACCTGCTTTTACAAAATTCATTCTTATTCTTTGCTCTGCTGTGCTTAGTCGTTCGGTTACATCTGACTCTTTGCGACTCCATGGACTGTAGCCCACCAGGC
The DNA here is from genome assembly GCA_007570785.1 of Antilocapra americana. Taxonomy (NCBI): domain Eukaryota; kingdom Metazoa; phylum Chordata; class Mammalia; order Artiodactyla; family Antilocapridae; genus Antilocapra; species Antilocapra americana. The sequence goes on along the minus strand of ML663566.1, from coordinate 7,514,083 downwards.
TCCTCTGTTCATGGGGATTCTCCAGGAAAAGACACTGGAGTGGGTTGCCATGCCCTTCTACAGGGATCTTCCCAGCCCAGGGATGGAACCCAGGTCTCCCACATTGCAGGCCGATTCTTGACTGTCTGAACCATCAGGGAAGCCCAAGAATACTCCAGTGGGTAGCCTATCCCTTTTCCAGAGGAACTTCCCAACCTTGGGAATCAAACAGGGGTCTTCTGTATTTCAGGTAGATTCTTTATCAGCTAAGCCACCCAGAAATGAATTAATGTAATAAAAAGTGAAAATAAACATTAAGGAGATTTCTTCACCATTATTTCTATATGTTGCTATAATTGGCTGATAGACAGTATAGGAAAGTAAGAATATAAAACATCATAACAAATCTTAGGATTATACAAAGCTTATTAGAGTCATATACAAAGCTTATTAGAGTCATATCAAAAATATCAAAATAGCTATCAAGTAGCTATCAAAAATTGAAATGGAAGTTTCTTTTACCCCAATTGTTCATGTTCCAGACATCTATACTTATGATAGAGCCTGTATTGTATGGATAGGAAGTTATTCAAATAATCCAAATATGAAATAATGAAAATCCACAACTAAAACAATATGAAATATATATACGAAGAATTTAATATATATATAAAATATCTAGATAGGAAAATCTAAACAGCTTTTTATCTGCTTTAATGTGAATAGTGAGTAGAAATGTAGCCTTAGATTTCTTCTGGGTTTTATTCTATGGTGACTTGTAATAGGCAATACTAATGGTAGAACACAGAATATACAGTAGCACCTATTTGTCACTTACTGAGATGAGTTTAGATTTGGACTAGTTTAATGTGTATTGCCTAGAACACATCTGGTTACAAATATTCAGGGTATAGTCAACGAAAATATTGTGAAATTAATAGATAAACTATGAAATAATACTGCAAGTAGACGTCAGAGTGAAGATTTATTCAAAGATATTTTTATTAAAAGAATTTTGGCCTCACCATCATATTAATGATTGTGGAAACTATGACTATGAATGAGGGCTCCAATCTGCATAGCTTTACCTTTTTCTGCAGTAATGTTATCAGCCAAGAATAGGAGTAGAGAAATCAAATATTTTTATGTGTGATTTATGGCCACAACCTGACAACATAGCATCTGAATGCTAAAAGTACAGTCCTTTTTAAAAATATATCAAACATATATTTCACCAAACTGAGTTGATGACTTTTGTATGGATCAATATGTATTCTGCTTAAAGTAAAACACACACACACACACACACACACACACACATGACAAAATATGCTATATAAGCATGTCCCCCATACAATACTTTTGAAATTATCCTAGTATTTCATTATTTCCAGATTGATGTCACTTTTAAGGTGTAAATCTCCCTTGTATTTAAAGATCACTTGTAGTTAAAATTCATTTTTATGTTGAGAAAGCAGAATAGTAGGCTCTTAAATTCCACCAAATGCTTACTAGGTCTGACAGTAGTACACATATCATTGAAATGTTCTCTTCAGACTATTTGGCTTATTCCATATTTTGATAATGGAAATATATTCCACTTTGTAAAATTCATGTTATCCTTTAGAAGCATGCAGCTAATTTGGATGTTGCTCGGCAGATGATATTTTACTAACCTCATTGGCTTCCAGTTTTACCCTATATATGAAAAACAGGAGAAAATTATGTAAAGTACTATGAAGAATCATGTATTGCAGGAATAATTCAAACATCTGAGATGAGATTGCTAACTTAAATATATGGAATGGCAAGTATAATACTATTGTGAGCTTTGGTCATGCTTAAAAAAAAAGTGAGTGTCTCTTCTCCGTCCCTTTTATTATTTCCATTATTTATTTCTCTTATACACAAGCGCGCACACACACACACACACACACACCTATGATGGGTAAAACCTGAGGCTATTGTCATGATTTTATGATTTCAGAGAGTAGAAATTGCAACTACATAATTCCTGTTTTAATGAATAGGAAATAGAACATCTGTCTTTCCATGACTATCTTTAAAGAATATAAATCTCCTTTCTGACTTTCTTCCCTCTATCTCTTCCTTTCTTCCTTCTACTCTTTTAGTGGTTTTCATGCTTTTATATTGAAACACATTTAGTTCAGTTTCAACCTTGATGGGAGGAAGGATTTTCCATTTAGAAGGTTAAATTCTATATCTCTTTTGAGTTTATATTTTAAAGATTTGAACCTATGCATTTTTCATCTAAAAGAAGGAGCCCAGATTTCTAGGAAAATGAAGATACATGTTCTTGGAGAGAGAAGGATAAGTAAAGCCATTAATATATATTTTTAATTCCTAAAAGAGTGAAATTGCAATGGAATTATTAACTCAAGGGATTTTATTTTTATGTCGCACAAATTTTCAACCTGTCAGATTCAACTTCCTGGGTATAAAAAACATAAGGTAGATTGGAAAGTTGACCCACTGTGTGGTTCATCTAAGTTTGGGATACAGGAGAGAGTGTCACTGAGTAGCAGTAACATTTTGCTTGAAAAGCCTCAGATTTTGCCAGCGCTCAGCTACTATGTGCTCCAGCACAAGTAACTTGGTAGAAACCTTAGCAGTCCCTCCACTGAAGGTTAAAGCCTGGCTTTTTCCAATTCTTTCAGATTAAGCAATACATTAAGTTTTCTGACGTCCCCAGTAACTATTGAAAGAGTTAAGTGACCGCTACCAAAATTACGGAGAAGTTAATTCCCTACAAGATACATTTTGATGATTGTGGATAAGAGATACAAGAGAGTGTTGAGAATTAATTTCTGTAACTGTTTCATCCTTTGATAGACTGTTTCTATACCTCCTGCCCAATGCGTCCTCCACACTGATTGACCGGCTCTGTATCTTTTCTGGGTCTTGCCAGGTATTTCAGTGGTTAAAAAAAAAAAATCAACCTGCCAGTCAATGCAGGAGATGCAGGAAATGTGGGTTCAAGCTCTGGATTGGGAAGATCCCCTGGAGCAGGAAATGGTAAGCCACTCGAGTACTGTTGCTTGAGAAATCTCATGGACAGAGGAGCCTGGTGGGCTATAACCCAAAGGGTCACAAAGAGTCGGACACAACAGAGGAACTGAAGAGGCATGCGTATACCTTTTCTAGCTGTGAGTAATGTATCTTTTCCCATTCTTGCTTGCATGTCCTCTTTTTCCTCACTCTCTTTGTCCTAGGCTTATACCTCTCAGTAACATATTAGCCTTAACTTTCACTTCAAGTTATGTACTTTTAGCTAACCCTAGGCTAAGAAATCCTAAATCAAAATAACATTTATATGATCTATCATGAGTCTAGGAATGGGTATAATACAAAGAGAAAAAACATGAGAAACATGATAGAATTAGCGAGAATGGAAGCATGCAAAAAATTTAAGGTATCTTGAAAGTATAACAGGTGTGCTTATAAATGAATGTTAGAAATCTTGAAATTTGGAATTCTGCAATAGTGGAAGTATTAAAATATTATGTAACAGTATTGCTAATGCAGAAGAGAGTCTATAGTCTCTCTAGACTCATTGTAAGGAAAAGCTTCCCTGGTGGCTTAGATGGTAAAGAATCTGCCTGCAATGCAGGAGTCCTGGGTTGGATCGGTGCCTTGATAAGTGGGTCTGTTAGTATAGGGCAGTTTTGTTTAGCATGATTTTTCTTGTTTAGTAAGCTAGCATGGTGCAAGAGATGCCATAGGCTCAATTATGAAGCAGGATTCAATTGATTCTAGGTGTTGAAGAGAACATTCTGTGGAATTTAAATTTTTCAAGTCAGTTTCTTACATAGGCATAAGGTAACTGATTAGAGAGGGAAATAGCAACCCACTGTAGCATTCTTGCCTGAAGAATCCCCATGGACAGAGGAGCCTGGCGGGCTACAATCCATAATATCACAAAGAGTCAGGCATGACTGAAGTGACAGCATAAGGTAACTAAAGGAGCTCATTGAGAATTACATGCAACAAATGTGGTATGAGCAGATTGGAAAGAGTCCTGAATATGGTTTGCTTTGTTTGAGCATAAAAGATGCAGAGGAAAGGCATTAATGGAATTATCTAAAATTACTATTTTTTTTCACAATATTTTTGTTGCAGTTATTCATTTAGAATGGGCTGAGATCCCAAGAAGTATCTGGAGTAACTTCGAGGGATGTGGGCTGCCTGAGACTAGGGAAGGTTGTGGATGACTTGGACTGAGCAAGACTGACTCCATCTTCTATGGTGTGGTGAATGCCCTGCTTAGGAATACATTCTCAGAAAGTTTGTATCAAATTGTGAACCAAAAAGGAAAAATAATGAGTCAAGATAAACTGATATAAAAAATGTAGGCTGATACTTGAAACTCTGCTATTATATTCAAAGCTATGCAAGTTTGGCTTCAGGATACGCTTTTATATTAATGTAACATTTGTATTATATGGATTGCTTGCTGGTCAATTAAAGGAATCATCTCTTTAGGAATAGTTGGTGATATAGAAGCTATTACTTTAACACTTTAAATAATCTCTTTTCATTTTTTATTCATTATATGTAGCATCAACAGCCATGAGATAATGTTGTTGTTTTTTTTTTTTTTTCTAAGTCAGCTCATGCTCTCTTTGAACAAATTTAGGGCATTCATAATTCCTTCATTTCTCTACAAGATAAGCCTCTCAGCATTACCTAAATCACCATCCATTGTGGCCATTATTATTGTTACTTTTTTCATTTGTTTGCTTTCACGAACATTCTCTTTAGTTTCACTGTTATCATTTCCACTGTTTTCAGGTTTGCTATCTACCATCCTATCTGTTTCATCATTCAGCTTGCTCTTGCATTATCAGGGAGCACATTATTAATTCTATTGTTCTGTTTCTCCTGGCTGACATATTTAACAGAATCGGATAAAATTTTCCTTCTTTCATGCAAGATGAAGCCTCACTGTGCTCTTTGTTAATAATGACTTCCTTGCTATAACCTTTCATTTATTATGATGGTATTCAGTGTTCTAGGGAGTAACAATTTGACTGATTGTCAGCCAGAATTTTGTTACATGAGTAGTTCATGATCTCATAAAGCCTTGAGTGTTTCCCCAGGTAATTCAATATTAAATTAATATTAAAGCTTAATACATTATCATTGCATTTTCTGACTCCCCTAATTGATACAGTGTTGGTGCTTACACACTGTCACTTTGTCTAGAGCAGTTATAGGTTGTTACAAAGCTAATCTTGTTTATAATTTACTCAGTAATTTAGCTATGACTTTGGGTAGGTGACAATATTGTAGTTCACTTATTTCTTCCCATACTTTTTGTAAATATAGAAAAATGCATGCCATAGTTCAAGAAAACATTAAAATCACACAGATGTATTCATATCATAAATACATATTCACTGATCACTTTTTTATGTAACATGCATTGTAGTAAGCACCTAAAGAAATAAAAAAAAACACCTTTCTTTTCTCAAGCACTTTATACTATACTGTGAAAGTTGCTCATAACTATGAAGAAGTGTACAAGATTTTCAATGAAAATATGAAAGGTAAATTTAGAATTGTCACTTTCATGGTGCTTTGAGAGACATGTATATATATATATATGGATTCAAGGAAGTATTGCATATAGGTTTTTGGAAATCCACATAGATGGTAAGCCAGAAATAAAGACCTGTAATCCAAAACCCTCGCTATGATAGTTACTGGAGGAGAGGGAATTAGCTCTCTTAAAGAATATGGGAGACACGGATTTGAGTTTGTTTCAACTTTGATTTAACTTTACTGAAAATAACGGGTGGAGTAAAAGGGTAACTTGGAGCACAAAAATGTACACAGAGAATATAAAACCTCCTATTTATAATATAATCTACAATGGAAATTAAAGAGGGATGTTAATAGAGAGAATACTTTTCTTTTTAAAATGGAAAGATTTGAGCTTATTTAATTGATGGTGTCAAAGAAGGATATTAGGTTAAATCTGTAAGAGATGGACAAAACTGGGTTTAAGGTTGAATTAGCAAGTAATTTATCATCTATTTACATTAGTTGACTCTAAAAGTTTTTATGTGTTGATTGATCTAACAAGTAAATCATTGTATAAACTCTTTTAAAAAAATATATTTATTTATTTTCTTTACATTAGTGTGTTGATTTTGCCATACATTGACATGAATCCACCATGGGTATATATGTGTTCCCCTTCCAGAATCCCCCTCCCATCTCCCTCCTGATTCCATCCCTCTGCGTCATCCCGGTGCATTAAAAGGTGTGTAATATGGAGAGCTAAGACAAATATAACTGTATTCTTTTTATCTCCCTAAGAGAACGTAACCTAATTGAGACTGAAAAAGGCACTTTATTTAATAGTATTTTCTCTATTATTTCCATACTATCTTGAACATTAATTTTGAACAAAACTTGTTGATTTTCATGAATTTCTGGCTGTCATGTAATAATTTGCCATTTTCCTACTCTAAAAAATAAAGATTAAAATAATTTTTTTTTACCATATCATGGATGCATGAGAATGCATGCTTATAAGATTGTTACAGCAGAGAAAGCACATTAATTTATAGAAGAAGGACAAGTGCCATTTCATATGCTCCATTCAAATTCCATCCATTTCTTAGGAAAGGAACATGATCTTTAATATTACTCTAGAGGTCCTGTGGTTTATAAGTGTCTGCTGGGCCACATCACTTGTATATAACTAAATGTATAACCATGTGTATTTATATGAACTATTGGATATAGGTTAGTAATTCTTTCTCACAACTAAAGAGACACACACAAATATTGGAATGCATATCCACTAAATTGCAGGCAACATACAAGTGAAACAGTTGAAGCATGCTAAAACCTGTATTTATTGTTCTTTTTTAGGCTAAATCTGACAAATCAGAATGCATTACTAAATTATTTAAGCAACCAATTGTTGAGTGGGCAATCTATTTCATTTAGAATTGTGCAATAAAAAGTCAATGTGATGGGTTATTGAAATTCAGTGTAAGGCTTAAGGTTTAACATGCCAGACTAAGAAGATTCCTTTGTTTTTTCTACTTCCCATGAAAGCATAGGGTTACAAAATAGAGGAAGGAATAAACACATAATAAACAGGAAGGACTTCATAAACAAAGATTTTAGAGTATTTCATAGAGAGACTAGCATTAGAGTAAGGATGAAATAGAAATAAGCATTAAAGTCAGAGTTCAGTGTTGCCCAGTAAAAGGAAACAGAAGTCAACCCAGGAAGAGTCAGAGAGATTATGGGCTCAAAGTCAGAAAGGAGGGGACATTTGTAATGAAATTCATGTTCAAACCAAGGGGATCAACTCAGAACCTGTATTAAAGAGTCTTCTCCAATCAGTGGTACTATATCCTATTACCAACAGTATAGAGAACAGGGAGTCTGCATCCTTCCCAAACAATCTAATGTTGATGTGAATGCCAGTTGACAAGACCTCTGTATATCAGCATTTCTGGGGTCATTAGTGAATATCTATAATCCAACAGCATCCAAATCTCCTCATCTGAAAGTGAACTTTGCAATTTATTTTCCTAAAGTAATGGCTAGAAAGTGAACAGAATTTTTATTCACAAGGATGGTCTGCCTATAACAGATCTGCTTACTTAATAGGGAAGAAAAAGTTAAATCTATACCATTCCTGGGCCTAATACATGAATTGAGGAATATTAAATATCCTCATGCTTAAAAGAGAATCCTAAGTATGACCAATAACAGCTAAATAAAAACAAATAAACAATAGAAAACTGAACCAAAGGAAACAAAGATAATTTAGAAAAGTGAAAAATTATAGTAAGCTAAATTTAAATTCAACTGAACATTCAAATATTCTAATATTTTAGGAAATGCATTCCTTAAGAATATGATAAAGTAAAATGAGAATAAAAATTAAGTAAAAAAAGAAATCTAAAAAAACTAAACATGGAATTTATATTTTAAAGAAAAATAAATGGGCTATGAATTATACATTAAAAAATCTCCATTAAGATATACAGAAAGATATTAAAAGAAGGTATATGAAACAAAGATGGACAGACATTTTTGGAGATGCTCTATTGGTTTAGATGGTTCCAGTTGCACATAGGAGGAAATCTAATAAATTCTGTTAAAAATGTGCTTGCATCCAGAATTGAGATAAGCAATGAAAAGTTCCTTAAAAAGAGCGCAGCGGCTTTCTCTGTGGCTGTCTTTCTTAGTTTCGTTCTCCTCTGAGCGTGATCTTACCCTCCAGCTACTTTCTTGGGCTGTAGCGGCGGTTCCCTGATCTCGTTTACGTGGCGTGCTGTCCGGATAAGGGAGCATCTGTCAAGAAGCTTCACCACAACAGGAAAGAAGCCTCTTTTCCAGAAGCCCTAGCCGCGGCCAGTTTCATGACCACGTTTCAGAGAAGGATATGGTGGAAGCCCTTCTTGCCCTGGCCTGGGAGCCCAGAGTATGTTCTGGCTGGTGTGATTCAGTGGGTGTGAGTGTGTTGACCACCTCTAAAACTGGAATGTCCTAGTGCAGAGTTTTCAAAAGCGTGGAAATCATCCACCTGCCGCTGGTTGAAGCTCTGAACACTGGGACAAGGTGATTGATTTCCCCCCCTCAGGAGGGGGCAACTTATGGACCAGTATCAGGCACAAGGAGGACAGCCATTTGGTGTAATAAAGGGATTCGGTGTCCGTATTCATTTTTGAGAAGGAAATGGCAACCCACTCCAGTATTCTTGCCTAGAGAATTCCATGATGCAGGAGCCTGGTGGGCTACAGTCCACTACCGAAAAAGAAAGGGGAAATGTTATATTTGGGTACATTTAATAACACTTCTTCCCTTTTCTTTTTGAAGAAAAGACTCTACACATTTGTTTGACATAAGCCATGAAAATTAGATCCTAGACACAAGATACATCTCCTTGATACATATCAGCCTAAACTGTGCAACACACTCAATCCTGCATCAAATAAGATGGGAAAGAGGATTACACATGCACTTTTAAGAACAAATAAAGATGAGGTTAGAATAAGACCCTAGATTTCAAGGTTGTACGGTAGAATTGTGATAACCTCAGGAAGAGAAAATTCAGTGCCGAGCAAATTTTCACAGCATATGCAATAAAAAATATAAAAAGAGAAAATGGATGAGACTCACTTATGGAAGATATTATAAAAGAAAATTTACTTTCAATCTTCGATGACATAAAAGAGCTAATTTTAAGATGAACAGAGTAAGTAAAAAATGCTCATATCCATACATTCATTTATAGAATTTTAAAATACAAAAGATAAAGAGCAAATCCTTAAACTAAGAGAAAGAGAGGGGGAAACATTTCCTAATAAAGATATTAAAAATAGCAACTGGAAACAATGGACTTCACAGATACTGGAGTCTTGCTCTCAATTGTGTGAGAAAAAAGGTGTTTGGAGGCCACATTTAAATTATCTTCTGAGCTAAATTAATCAGCTGTAAAGTCATGATAGATGCTTTCATACATAAGTGAGAAAGAAAATTATCTTCTGATGAACTTTGTTTTTGCTCTAGCCAAATGGTGTTGGTGTGCTATTTCAGTGGGGGAGGAGGTGAATACAGAAGACATGTAGCCCAGGAGACAAGGACTCTAAGTATAGAGAATTGAACAAATACTTGCAGAGACAGTCAATAGGGAGATTCTAAGAAATAAGTCATCTGACCAAACATTAAGTATGATTGAAAACAGAAAAACAGTGATAGTAAAGATACAAATATAACAAAATGTTAAGAAAGTCGAAAATCTAATGAAAGTATCTATGCATAAAAATTAGTTTAAATAGAGATCAAAACAAAAAATGTGAAGAGGTTGAAGTGTTACAATAATATCAAAATATTTGTTTGAAACTAAGGATAGTATTATTTGAATGTCTGTGTGTTGATAATAATGTGTGTGTGTGTGTGTGTGTGTGTGTGTGTGAGTCGCTCAGTTTTGTCCGACTTTGTGACCCCATGCGCTGTAGCCCACCTGGCTCCCAGCTGTCCAAGGGATTCTCCAGGCAAGAGTACTGGTGGGTTGCCATTTCCTTCTCCAGGGGAATCTTCCTGACCCAGGGATCGAACCCAGATTTCCTTCATCACAGGCAGATTCTTTACTGTCTGAGCCACCAGGGAAGCCCCCTCAGTTTTCAGATATTATAAAAATTCCATTGTTGTTGGGGAGAAAACTGAGGCACACTGACCCCCCCACCCCACCCCAGACCTCTATTGAGGATCCAAGATCTAAACGGCTACCCTCCTGCTCTCCCCAATGGAATGCGCTGCACACGGGCAGGCTTTGCTACATACAGATCAAACTACAGTATTTAAATTACTAAGTACATCATTAAGCATAATTTTCTAATGACAATGAGAAATATCTATGGCTTCATAATCTTACAATCTAGAGACATAGAATTAGAAAAAGTTTTTTTTGAAGGCAGAACATGAAAACTCATAACATCCTTGAAAATATTAATACAAAAGTATTGTTGACAGAAATTGGGGACATTGTAAGCAAAAACTGCTCTCAAGATTGAAATTTTGTTAACAGTTGATTGAAATAGATACAAAGTTTTTTTTGTAGATTTTAAAGTTGAAGCTATAGGAAGACGTAAATGCAAATTTTCTTACAGTGACAAATAGAAAAAAATGGATTAAATGTGTTTAATAAACATAAATGAAGTTTAAGCATTTGCCTTTGAAGAGATGGGCTTGAAACAGGCCAGGAGAGTTTTGCAGAGATAATGTTATCTGTCTACCAAACTTATTCATTTTCAGCCTGTGTATGCAAATAAGATAATAATCAAATCTTTATGCCTCCATTTGGTAACATGTAACTAGTTTCTGCCAACAAAATGTGAAAAGAGGGAAGCAGGCCTCCTGGCCAGGAACAGCTCACATTTTCTCCTGTCTAAAGCAAGAACCACTTAAAGGAGGTTCTAGCCCAGACTTTCTACTAGGAACCAGTCTTTGAAAGAGCAGTGAACCACATTTTCTGTGTTAAGCTGAAAAAATTTGGGAATTTTATTTCACACTGGTTAGATATAATTGCACTGAATAATTCAGAATACAAGGAGACTATTTCATGATAAACTCTTCTAAGCGCAAATGATATGCTATCACGGGTATGTATCACTCTGATGAAAATTGTTTTAAAAATGTCAACAGAAGTAAAAGTAAAAAAAAAAAAAACCTTTGCTCTTGTTTTACTAAAGTTTAAAACTGCGTGCAGTGCTATTTTCTGGATATCATTATGTGCATTATGCCAGGTTTCAGAAGGCAGTATGTTGAGACCTATGATTTCAATTTTTTTGAAAATCATAAACTCTTCATTTTCCTAAGAAAATGAAAACAGTAACTTGATAAACATACATGTACCATGAACATGCATACCATGTTCATTTGCAGCCTTATTTTATAGTGGCCAAGACATGAAACCATCTCTTTCTGTCAATGGATAAAGAAAATATGATATACATACACAGTGGAATGTTATTCAACCATAAAATGGAAAGCTTGCCATTTTGTGACCATATGGATGGACCATGAGGGCATTATGCAATGTGAAATAAGTCAGATGGAGAAAGACAAAAGCTGTATAATTTCACTTATATGTGGGATCTAACAAGAAAGAAACAAACAAGAGAAAACCAAAACTCATGTTAATTGATACAGAGAATAGACTGATTGCTGCCAGAAACAAGAGTTGGCCAAAAGACACAAACTTCCAGTTATAAAAATATAAGTCCTGGAGAGATAGTGTACAGTGCGGTGACTATAGCTAATGATATTGTGGTGTATATTTGTTGTTAGGAGAGTAGATCTTAAAAATTAACATCACAAGTAAAAATGTTGTAACTATGTGTGGTGATGGATGTTAACCAGACTTACTGTGATGATTGTTTCTAAAAATATACAAATATCAAATCATTATGTGGCACCCTCAAAATTAATATAACGCTATATATCAATTACATCTCAATATAAAAGTAAAATAAAGGTATATATTCATATTGAAACATAACCAAAATATCATAAAATGATTAATTAAAAATATGTGTAAACACTAGTGAAAATTTTCATAAGAAATTATAAGATCATATGTTTGGCAAAAAAAAATGTATTTAAATAAGAGGGGCCAAATAATCACAATAGACCTCAAACAATCAGAAAGCAAAATGAGGAACACTATAGCAACTCAATGAAAGAACCACAAACAAAAATAATGAAATAATTTAAATACCAAAAAACTGTTTTATTAATGCAGGAGAGTGAAAGAAATGTTTTTTGAGTATATATTTACAAAACTATTAGACCAGGAGTCCTCAACCTCCTGGATCTAGCGCTCGATGACCTGAGGTGCAGTTGATGTAATAATAATCGAAATAAAGTGCACAATAAATGTAATGTGCTTGAATCATCCGGAAACCATCCCCACCCCAACTTTGTCTGTGGCAAAATTGTCTTCCATGAAACCATGGAACCTAGCGCCAAAAAGTTTGGGGTATGTTGAATCCAAAGCTTTCTAATTCTTCTACAGTGCACTCTGGCATATTATTAATAGTAAGCCTATTTCTTTATTCATGCAAACTATTAGCTTCACACTACGGACCTTTACTTTGCCAACAAAGGTCTGTCTAGTCAAGGCTATGGTTTTTCCAATAGTCATGTATGGAAGTGAGAATTGGCCAGTGAAAAATGCTGAGCGCCGAAGAATTGATGCTTTTGAACTGTGGTGTTGGAGAAGACTCTTCAGAGTCCCTTGGAATGCAAAGAGATCCAACCAGTCCATCCTAAAGCAGATCAGTCCTGGGTGTTCATTGGAAGGACTGATGTTGAAGCTGAAACTCCAATACTTTGGCCACCTCATGCAAAGAGTTGACTCATTAGAAAAGACCCTAATGCTGGGAAGGATTTGGGGGCAGGAGGAGAAGGGGACCTCAGAGGATGAGGTGGCTGGATGGCATCATTGACTCAATGGACATGGGTTTGAGTGGACTCTGGGAGTTGGTGATGGACAGGGAAGCCTGGTGTGCTGCAATTCATGGGGTTGCAAAGAGTCAGACATGACTGACAGACTGAACTGAACTGAACTGACCCCTGTTATAATTTAAACTTTAAAAAGAGGTGATACAATGTTTACAAGGTATAAAAGCATCTAGAGTATATCAGTCAGAATTTCCTGCATTGCAAACCAATACAAACTTAGTGGTTCAAAATAAAATAATTTTATTTAGCCCATAATTCTGTGGCTCAGCTGTGTGATTCTGTTCAGCTGGCTCAGCTGATTGCTGCTGGGTTCTCTCAGGCCTCCACTGCCAGCTGATGAGTCACCTGGCTGTTAAATGTTCCCGGATGGCCTCACGCAAATATTCTACAGCTGGTGGCCTGATTTAATAGGGGGTTGTGCTGTGACAACTCATTTCTGCTCTTCTAGTGTCCTTGTCAACCAGGAGGCTAGCCTGGTTTCTTCCTGTGATATCCCATGGTAGTCTCAGGATTCCAAATGGCAGCAAGAAAGCACATGCTTGTGTATACTTTTCCAGCCTGGATTTGTGTTTCAAAATTTGTAATGTCTCATGGCCAAAACAAGCCTCGCCACGAGGTCAGAGTCAAAGGGCAGATGGAAAAACTATACTTCTTATTGGCAGGATCCACAATGCATGCATGCTCAGTTGCTTGTCATTTCCAACTCTTTGAGACCCTATGGACTGTAGCCCCCCAGGCTTATCTGGCCATGGGATTCTCCAGGCAGGAATACTGGAATGGGTTGCCATTCCCTCCCTCAAGGGGATCTTCCCAACCCAGGGATCCAATCCCATCTCCTGCGGCTCCTGCAGTGCAGGCGGATTCTTTACTTCTTAAGCCACCAGGGAAGCCCAGGATCCATGCTATTATAGTGCTAAAGCATGGTTGCAATATGGGGCAAACTTGTGACCTCTTTGCAATCTAACAGAAATGGCATCTTTCATAAAACTAAATGTCAGAGTTTAAATTTATCCTGTGTATGTATATGTATTTCTATTTATGTATGCATGTATTTTATAATATATACATGCACTATCATATACACAAAGCATGTGTTGCATATACATATTTTTCAAGGCATTATTTATTTTCTCAGCAATAATTTATAATACTGTACAGTTTTCTCTTTTATGATGACTTCATGGGCTTTTACTCATTACCCAGAAATCTTACCATAGTCAGGCTTGGAGAAATCATATTGAATTTTCTATTTGAGGAAAGCCTGGGAAGCTGTGGAGCTAATATTTTAGCATGAGAAAGACCAAAAAAAAAGTTAAAAAATGAATTGCAAATTGTGTTTTAAAGATTTTGCTGGGAAAACTCTGATTTAGTTGATCCACTAAAGCATCATAAGGACTGATGCTGAAGCTGAAACTCCAATACTTTGGCCACCTGATGCAAAGAACTGACTCATTGAAAAAGACCCTGATGCTGGGAAAGATTGAAGACAAGCAGAGACAGGGATGACAGAGGATGAGATGGTTGGATGTCATCACCAACTTGATGGACATGAGTTTGAGGAAGCTCTGGGAGTTGGTGATGGACGGGAAGCCTGGCATGCTGCAGATCATGGAGTCACAGAGTCAGACATGACTGAGCAACTGAACTTAACTGAATGAATCCGAAAAAGATCTATAATATCAATTTATTTTAGGGTAATAAACGTGTGGTGGGCTTCCCTGGTAGCTCAGTGGTAAAGAACCCACCTTCCAGTGCAGGAGACACAAATTTGATTCCTAAATCAGGAAGATCTCTTGGAACAGAAAATAGAAACCCATTCCAATATTCTTGCCTGCAAAATCTCACGGACAGTGGAGTCTGGTCGGCTACAGTCCATGGGGTCCCAAAAAAGTCATATACAACCTAGCAACTAATCAACAACAACAATAAACCTAGAGACACTCCTTTACTGGTACAGGATTACAGGTAGTTTCCTGTGGCATAATATTTTCCCTTAAACCACTACTGCTTTTATAACAAAATGAATTCAATTTTCCACAGTACAAGACTTAAGTACTTTTGTACTACTGAGAAGTTATTAAGTAAAATGTAATAAGTAGTTTAGAATTTTACAGTAGCCTCAAGAGTCTCTTTCTTTCTATTATAATACTATGACATCCATTTCTTGTAGTAGTGTTATGCCTTTATGTAGTAAAAATATTCTTGTCCTTCTAAGCATCTTAGCATAACAGTAATTAAATATCAGGGTTTCTGTGTAAATTGGAGAGTTATGATGTATGATTTCTCTTGAAGGAAGTTCTGTTAAGGTAGGGAATCGTGCATGAAAGACTAAACTAGGTATTAGTTTACATAATTCAAGCACTTTCAGTGGTATTAATTTGTTTGGTTTTAAAACAAGAGATATTTGGCTTAAAATGTTTTAAAGACGTAAAAGCAATCACTGAGTTAAATATTTCCCATATTTTTTTGTAAGCATGAAATATAAATGGGAAACATAACAGCATTATACAAAATTTTTTGAAACTTGAAAGCAACCAAAATGTCCTTCAGTAGATGTGTGGTTAAACAAGCTGTGATACATCCAGGCAATATTATACAGAGTGAAGTAAGTCAGAAAGAGAAATATACATATCATACACCAATGCATATATATGGAATCTAGAAAGATGGTACTGATGAATTAATTTTCAGGGAAGCAATGGAGAATTAGACATAGAGAACAGACCTATGGACAAGGGCGGAGGGAAGGAAGGTGAGGGTGAGATGTATGGAGAGTAACATGGAAGTTTACATCCCGTATGTAAAACAGATAGCCAATGGAAATTAGCTGTGTGACTCAGGGAGGGAACTCAGACAGGGGCTCTGTTATAGTCTAGAAGGGTAGGATGGGGAGGGAGACGAGAGGAGGTTCAGGAGGGAGGGGACATAGGTGTACCTATGGCTGATTCCTGTTAATATATGACAGAAAACCACAGAATTCTGTAAAGCAATTATCCTTCAGTTAAAAAATATATAAAGTGGTAATAAAAGAGAAAGGAACTGTCAAGCCAGGAAAACTCATGGAAGAAATATAAATACATATTGCCAAGTGAAAGTAGCTAATCTAAATACTATGATTCCAATTATGTGATATCTAGAAAGAGAAAATGATCAGTGGTCTTCAGTAGGTCGGTGATGTGGAAAGGCGGCCTGACAGGTGAAATATAGGGCATTTGGGGCAATAATATACTTCTATGTAATACTGCAGTGGCAGAAATCTATCATTATGCATCACTCAAAGTCCACAGAGTGTGTATAGAGTGAGCCTAGTATAGCTATAAGTTTTATTTAGTAATATTGTATCAATATTTGTTCATGAAGTATAACAAACCTACTATACTACCACAAGATGTTAATAATGAGGGTAACTGTGTATGTGTATGTACTGGAGAAAAGGGGTATTTTGAAAACTCTTTGTACTCTTTGCTCAACTTTTTGTAAACTTAAAACTATTCTAAAAAAGTAGCCTGTAAACTAAAAATGACCAAAAAGTTTATTTGCTATCAGATAATGCACAAAGAATCTAACACAAAAGAAAATTGTAGTTAAGGAATAGAGACTTTATTTCCCTGTTATGCAGGACATAAAACAGCTCCTATTTGTCTTTAGAGGGCGCAGAGTCATATTTATTTTGAACTTCAATTAGAAAAGTATCAATCCTGGTAAAATGATTAGAACTTAATACTTCCTTTCATCTTAGTACACAAAATATTGTAGCACAGAAACGAAGTTAGTGTTTGAGATCAAAACTATTATTATAGTAGCATTACTAACAGATATTCTACCAACAATCCAGTTCTACTAGCTGGTAGCATAACAATAATAAGCTGACTTTAGCATCATTCTCCAACTTTACTAATAGAATATGATTTGCATAGTATTTCTTTTTATGCATGTGTCTAAAATTTATCTTTCCAAAATAATGTGTAATATTACATTATTACAGGGACTTCCCTGGTGACCCAGTGGTTAAAACTTTACCTTCCATTGCAGGGGGTACAGGTTCTTGGTCTGGGAGTTAAGATTCCACATGCCTCTTGGCCAAAGAAAGAAAACCTAAAACAGAAATAATACAGTAACAAGTTCAATAAAAACTTTGAAAATGGTCTATATTTAACAGTCTTAAATCTGCATTATTACATTGTTAGTTTCAAATATCCACGAAAAATATTATGAGTTTAACATTTAGGAAACATTCCAAAAGAGATAGTGTGAGCTCATAGGGACTCTAAATGTTAGCATATTCAAACTTTTCAAACAATTGTCTATACCTTAACTATGGTTGCTTCAAAAATCGTAGCTGCATGTAGTAATGTAAAGAAAAAATGTAATATTAGAGAATATCTCAGTTATCTCTAAGATATATCATTTAAATGGGATTTCTGTTCTGTAAATTGAATCAAACCATTTACAAAGTAGTGCTTTCATACTCTTATTGATAGATGTGAATGAATTCTTTATCGTTGCTATCATAGCAGAGTAGAGAAATCTAAACAGATAGATACAATTTTTGCCAAGAACAAGATCAATTTCACTTTTTGGCAGTTTCTAAATTGTATTTGTCAATTGTTAGTGAAATTATGGAGATAGATGATCACTGATCTTGACCTTTCATTACTCCAAGGCCACAGTGTGAAGCAGCAGATTGCTGCTGTAAAAATGTTTGCTTTGTTTCAATTTACAGGATCTCAGGGATTTTTCTCAAAGCTCAGAATGGGATAACTATCTGGAAAGGCTTATGGAACTTCCACTCTCACATTTTAGATGTTATAGCTAGCTTCTAGACTTCGGCACATCTTTTTATCTTATCTTACTTATTTATAGCTCAAATTGTTTTAATTACAAAGCTATGCAGGCAGATTTGGGGGTATAACTGCCCCTGGTATTTTCACACTTATTTATTGAATTTGCTTCATAATAAATAAATCATTTTCCTTTGTATCCAATAACTAGGTATGTCCTTCCTGAAAAATGTTTTAATTTTAAATTTTTACTAGGGAAAAATATGGTCAGATGATTGAAATCCGCAAATTAATAGCTTTCTCTTATGCATATTTATTTAAAATATTAGAAATTAATTAAGAAAATGAGCAAGTCATGATCCTGCAACAGCTATGAATACTCACTCAGTCATCCATAGATTAGAAAAATTAAACAAATTGTGTGTGTGTGCTGAGTTGTGTCCACCTCTTTGCAACCCCATGGACTATAGCCCACCAGGCTCCTCTGTCCATGGGGTTCTCCAGGCAAGAATACTGGAGTGGGTTGCCATTTCCTCTTCCAAGGGATCTTCCCAAACCAGGGATTGAACCCACATCTCCTGAGTCTCCTGCATAGCAGGCACACTCTTTACCACTGAGCCCCAGGGAAACCCAACAAAAACGTCACTATACACTAAAAGATTTTATACATGTGGACTTACATTTTAATTTTGGGAGAGACACACAATCACCATTCCCTCTCCCTGTCCACACTACAACACACACACACACACACACACACACACACACACACACACAC
>ML663566.1:7468512-7495512 GCA_007570785.1 Antilocapra americana | reverse complement strand
ACACACACACACACACACACACACACACACACACACACACACTCAATGAAATGCTATTTTGAAGACAAGTGTTCTATACCTTTCAGTGAATAATCACTTTCTATGGAAATTGGTGTATCTACAATTTCAGAATCGCCCATCTACATTGTGAAGGCAGACAAACTGATCTATTATTTTGAGGTCTAGTGTTGTTGCAAAAGAACCCTGTGCGTGCTTGTTGCTTCAGTCGTGTCCAACTCTTTGGGACCCATTGGACTTATCCTCCCAGGCTCCTCAGTCCATGGGATTCTCCAGGCAATGGTATTGGAGTGGGTTGCCTTGACCTCCTCCAGGGGATAAAGAACCCCAATTCCTTTCAAATATTTTCCTTTTAATGAAACCATTTAGTTACTACTTGCACTAAGCAATTCTCTTTTGGGGGGCTTGCTATTAAAATTCAACTATCTTCATCTGGTATTTTTGTTTATTTCCATCTATTTTCATCTTCAAAAGATATACTATCAAATGTTTTAATAATAACCCAAAAATCAGAGCTCAGTGTCCTGAAAAATATAACGTTGGACAATTCTTAATGTAGGAAAGTGCCATGTAGCTATTGCTGCATAGCAATTGGTGAGCATGGGAACCCCTGTGATTTCCTAAAAGGCTGTTCTGGTAGATGGAAGCTGCATAAACCTTCATGCTATGTCACTTCAGCCATGTCCGACTGCTTGCGACCCTGTGGGCCTGTCAGGCTCCTCTGTCCATGGGATTCTCCATGCAAGAAAACTGGAGTGGCTTGCCATGCCTTCCTCCAGGGGAATTTCCCAACCCAGGGATGGAACCAGCCTCTGTCTTCTGCACTGGCAGGTGGGTTCTTTACCGTTAGCGCCACCTGGGAAGCTGTAGCAACATAAGGTTGAGATTTAATCTTTCTCATCTAAAGTGTTTTCCATTACCTTATTAATTTTGTACTTTTACTTTTTCTGTTTTAGTTTATAGCATTATGTTGCTGACCACACGTTAAATCCTAAGCACTATTTATCTTGGGTTTCCAGTATCATAGTAAGTGGGAAAAAATGAGAGATTTCCTCCAAAACGATGGAAGGGAAAAGAATGATTTTTATTTATATAGACTTCAAATTTGGAGTACTTGTAATCCTCTTACTCATTTTAGTCTGAGTTCTTCCATTTTTATATAGTGTGAAAGCTAATGAAATTTCTTTTGCTCTTGCCTATGACTACTGTAATCTTGTATAGATGACCATTTCAAGTAAATTATTTGGTAATAATAATAATAACAAAGCTATTTTTAAAGATATCATGTGTTTTGCCCACTAAGCTGTAGACTGTTGGAAAGCAAATCTATTTTACTTTGCTTGTTTCTGTTTTGTTTAAATCAGAAATGCTAACCTCACTATCTGACATGTAATAAAAAGTCAGTTAATATTTCAAATGAATGGGTGGACTGATGAAAAATCATTCGTCATCTATAGACTTACATTTAAACTATTACACTGACTGTTTTTAATTATCAGAGTGATTCTTCAGTAAATTTTCACAACCTAAGAAACTAAAGCACTTCTCCCTCTGTAAAAAAACTGACTAAAGAAAGCTATTAGTTCAACTTATTTATCATCATATTTAAACCAACAAGCAATTATGTTTTACTCTTTCCAATTTATGTGCCTAGATTTTACTTACATGTAAATTTTCCTTTCTATTTAGATGTTATGTTCTTATTTTTCTCATCTGTTTATAATGCAGAGCAAAATATTTATGCTTTTCATACTTCTGTTATGGCCCATATACACTAAATATATGTTTGAAAATATTCTAAAATATAGCAAAGGGAAATAGGGACAGTATGACAACAGAAAGTGGAAAGGTGGATTCTTTGCTTAGAAGGAATTTATATATTTACTTAAATGCTTAAAGAGTCTAGCTAACGACCATTACCCAAACTGAACCCAACATGTGTTGGCATTTTGCTGTGTTTACTCTTTATATCCAGCTTCTTTTGCTCAACATTAAATGTTGTTTCATGTTGCAAAATGTAGTGTTAGTGCATTCTTTTTACTCTTTACTTTTTAATTTTTTTTTCTTTCTGAGAAATAATTATGGACTCACAAGAAGTTTCAAATAGAGTATAGAATGTCTCCTGTCCCTTAGGTAATTTTTGAAACTAGATATAATACTGATGCCCCAACCAATCAAAGTTATTATGAGATGTTATTTTTTTATTCATGGGTTTATAAGCAAACATACAAAGATAATATATTAGAAAATTAAATCCAGAAATAAAGTTTAAAAATAACATATGATTAAATAGAGTTTATATTGTGAATCTAAGAAGGTACCAATATTAGAAAACTTCTTGATATAACACAATTCCAAATTTCAAAGTTAATGGAAAATATTCCTAAGATTGTTTCAGTAAATTCAAGAAATTTTTTCTAATACCATACAAGTTATAATAAAGTTTTCATACACTTGAAGTAAAAGGGAACTTAATAAATTTCAAATACATTTTATTAGCTAAAATCATTAGCAAAGATTACACTTACTAGTGAAAAATTACTGGGGTTACTATTAAAGTGCTGGATTTTTACTGTCACTGTTGCTGTTTTCTATTATACTGGAGTTTCAATTGTCTCAATAAACAGGGAAATATCAGTAAAAGTAAGTTATATGTTTATGGTTAAGGCACTTTATATAAGAAAAAAAGGAAAATTTTTGTACTAATAACAGCCAGGAAACAGAATACTTAGGAAATATTGCTAAATATGACTTCATAAAAATGAGAAAAATCACACTAAAATAGATAAATAAGTAACTAACAAAAAAACCAATATTAGTACTTTCTATACTTAACATCTGTACAGATTTTACTGATATTATTCAAAGGTCCTTATACATAAATCAATGGTATTGTTTTAAAATTATACATCAGTAACTTTACATAAGAGTATTTATATTATTGTCACATGATATTTTACAACATGACATTAAATTTTATCATAGTCAAGCAAATGTAAATTGAAAGAACAATGAGATGCTTTTTGAAAAATGTCATTATAGCAAAGCCAAATAATTTATAATACACATTGCTGAGGGAGAATGAGAATGCCCTGGACTCTCATATGCCTTTGTTGATGCTCTGAATTCTTTCTACAGGTTTTTTGGGGAGTCCAGAAGTGAGGGAAATGGCCAATCTTTAGTAATTTTTAAAATTTATGTCAATGTATGGCAAAATCAACACAATAATGTAAAGAAAATAAATAAATATATTTAAAAGATACATATATTCTATGACTCGTGAATTACATCTCTAGGAGTTTATCTTATACTTGTATTGACCAGGAAGGGCAAATAATAAGTAGTAGTGTGCTATTTTTAATACTGTTACTGCAAATATATTTATGTTACCAAATTTCAGAGACAATTGTTCACACTAAATATGTTGTATATCATCATAACCCAAGGCACTAGAAACAGTAAAACCAGTGAAAAAAATAAAGATAATTATACATAATTCATTTATTTTTTTAAGTTAGTATTAAAAATCCTATCAGAGCTTCCCAGGTGGCTCAGTGGTAAAGAATCTGCCTGTCAATGCAAGGAGAAACAGGAGACGCGGGAAGATCAGGAAGATCCCCTGGGTCGGGAAGATCTCCAGGAAGAGGGCATGGTGACCCACTTCAATATTCTTGCCAGAAGAAGTCCATGGACAGAAGGTCCTAGGGAGCTACAGTCAATGGGATTGCAAACAGTAAGACACGGTTGAGCACACACCTACCATGCAAATCTCCTATCAACACTGAATTATCCCCTTTCCCAATCCATTATTTCACCTGTATTTATTTAGTGGTAGATTATTATGTCAATAATTAACCAGTGCTTCATTAGAGAGATGCTAAACTTAATATCACACATCACAGAGGTAAAAAAGACAATACTGAAAATGGTCATTGATCTTCAAATCTTCAGTTCTGTTCAATAGACTGTTTGTTGTCATTGTTGTGTTGAGTAACTAAGTCCTATTCTATTCTGTGACCACATGGACTACAGCACGCCAGGCTTCTCTGTCCATCACTATCTTCCAATGTTTGCTCAAATTCATTTCTATTGAGTTGGTGATGCCATCCAACCATCTCATCTTCTGTTGTCCCCTTCTCCTCCTGCTTGCAATCTTTTCCAGCCTCAGGGTCTTTTCCAATAAGTTGTCTTTTCACATTAGTGGCCTTTATTGGAGTTTTAGCTTTACCATCAGTCCTTATAATAAGTATTCAAGATTGATTTTCTTTAGAATTAACTGATCTTGCTGTCCAAGGGACTCTCAAGAGTTTTCTCCAGCACCACAATTCAAAAGCATCAATTCTTCAACTTTTTATGGTCCTCAGTAGACTGTAACTGTGTGAATTTCTTCCCTCACATTTACCAAATTATATCATTATATTTTATGTCAGGAATGCAGAAGTACAGAATCAGTTGCATAGGCAAACATAGAATAAGCCCTGTCAAATGGATGAGCTGAAAATTAACATAAATTTCACTTAATGTATCTAGATAACTCTATTTAGATGGTTTGCTTTACAAACACACTGTATTGTTTATTCCTCTGAAAGATGCAAATTATAAAACATCAGTTCAGTTCAGTTGCTCACTCACGTCCGACTCCAGACTCCTCCGTTCATGGGGATTCTCCAGGCAAGAATACTTGAGTGGGTTTCCATGCCCTCTACCAGGGAATCTTCCCAACCCAGGGATCAAACCTAGGTCTCCTGTATAGTAGGTAAATTCTTTACCAGCTGAGTCACCGGAAGCCCAAATATGTTTACTCTAATTTGAATGACTACTTAATGACTATCAAATAATTACATGAGTATATGGTCTTTATTTATAGAAATGTTTAAAGCATCCTTCATTAAAACAAAGGGCATATGTGTGAGTAAGTCCATTTTAAATTTCTTAGTCTTTTTCTTTAAGAGAGATCTCTTTGGAATTACCAGTAATTACCATGTTGTCCCCTGTGGGGTTTCTATTATTCTGAGTCTTGGTCCTTTACAACTGCCTTAATAATCATTGCTGCTAAACACTGTGATTATGCTTCTTGATTTAAGAGAATATTTTTTTATCATGACTGAATATCTAAATTAAAACTATTTATAAAAGGAAAATATTTTCTAAATGTTTCTATTTGTAGTCTAAATACCTATCTACCTATCTGTATATGAACATAGGTATACATAACTTCATATTTGGAAATTATCTAAAAATATAAGTGTTTAATTATCCAAGGATGTTTGATCTTATTTCTAAGCTTATTTCTAAGGTTTCCTAAAATAGATTCAAAGTAATTACATCCCTTGATCAACTTGGTGTCACATGGATTAAATACACTGAGAATTGAAGAGTTAATAAATATTTAATGGCAAAAAGAATAGCTCTTTTATATACTTTAGAGAAGAAAATTCTGAGCAAAGTATTGCACCAAGAAAATGGCAGTAGCATACTACTTCTTCAGCTAAGATATAGTTAAAAGAATTCATGTTTTCCCCAATATGTTGGTTAGGAAAATGCTATTGATCACTTTCTAATTTAATTATCCCAAGAGAAAGCATTAGTATTTCCAAACCAACAACAATCTGATGCCTTGAATTTCGGCCTTTTTAACATTATAGTTTCATTATTTTTGCTCTGACATTTGCTCTTCAATGTTTATTAACCTTAACAGAATCTCAGGGTTAAATGCAGGTTCATGACTGCTAGAAGATCTATTGCCCAGAATGTGCATTCAATCATCTCCTTTTCTTGCTTCTGATTAGAAGATTAAATAATATTAATTGAGAATACGTGTGTATGAGCAAAATGCAAGAAATCAAAGGATGTAATGCAAAATGTAGGTTTTCTTACATTAATTCAAAATGTAAGTAACATTAGTGTCACTCTGTGATCTAGTTTGCTGTTATGAAAAAATCCATATATACCAGTTTCTTATGCTTCTTTCAGGAGTAATTCTAATAAATGGCTAGATAGACATTATTTCTCCATGTATATCTAGAATTGCTGTTGTTTTATTTGCTTCAGTCATGTCTGACTCTTTTGCAACCCCAAGTACTGTAGCCTACCAGGCTCCTCTGTCCATGGGATTTCCCAGGGAGGAATATAGGAATAGGCTGCCATTTCCTTCTCCAGGGGATCTTCAGGACCCAAGGATTGAATTCTTGTCTCCTACATTACAGGTGAATTCTTTACTGCTGAGCTACCTGGGAAGGCAAGTGTGCATGCATTTTTACATAAATGGTAAAATAGTCTATCTACATATTCTCCTACATTTAAATCAAAAGTCTGTCCTGAAGATACTGTCATATTAGTAGCTGTTGCTCTGTAAAGCTGTGTTTAGAAATCATTAGACTCTGCTGATCTTAAGCTAGATGCTTGCTAAATGGCTATACGTGTTATTTTGTACACTTTAGAATGTGATTAGAGCATCAGTGGATTTATTTCCCGGGTAGAGCTTATATATATGAATTACAATTACATTTATGGTCAGAATTATAAATTCAATATTCCTTAATCTCTCTATAAGCTTGTAACTGGAGAACTGACGCATTATCCTAAGCATGTTCTTTGATGAAACCAGTTTGCAAAGATTCATGGAAGACACAATAACTATAAATGAATGGATTGTAGATAACTTATTTTGTGACTCTTGTAGCCTTTGAGATGACTGACCCACATGGCAAGAGAGATTTTCAGAAATGATTTTGCTGCTGTGTGTATAATCATAATCTAAAATCAAACCCACTTAGATTTTTGGCACAGTGTCTCTCATTTTATCAGAAATTGGTATTACCTGATATGTATGCTTATCTCCCAGGGTTACACCGCATCATCCATACCATAAAATCCTGATTTTTGGTCTGCCTTTTATTGTGTCAGTTCAGTTCAGATGCACAGTTGTGTCCCCTGTGGACCACATGGACTGCAGCACACCAAGTTTCCCTGTCCATCACCAACTCCCAGAGTTTACTCAAACTCAGTTCCTTTAAGTTGACTAGATGGACCTTTGTTGGCAAAGTAATGCCTCCGATTTTCAACATACTGTCTACGTTGGTCATAACTTTTCTCCCAAGGAGCAAATGTCTTTTAATTTCATGGCTGCAGTCACATCTGCAGTGATTTTGGTACCCCCCAAAATAAAGTCTGTCACTGTTTCCATTGTTTTCCTATCTATTTGTCATGAAGTGATCGGGCCAGACACCATGATCTTAGTTTTCTGAGTGCTGAGCTTTAGGCCAGCTTTTTCACTCTCCTCTATCATTTTCATTAACAGGCTCTTTAGTTCTTCACTTTCTGCCGTAAGGGTGGTTTCATCTGCATATCTGAGGTTATACATATTTCTCTCAGTAAGCTTGACTCCAGCCCAACATTTCGCTTGATGTACTCTGCATATAGTTAAAAAACAGAGTGACAATATACAGCTTTGGTGTACTTCTTTCCTGATTTGGAACCAGTGCATTGTTCCATGTCTGGTTTTAACTGTTGCTTTTTGACCTGCATACAAATTTCTTGGAAGGCAGGTAAGGTGGTCTCTTTAATAATTTTCCACAGCTTGTTGTGACCCACACAGTCAAAGCCTTTGGTGTGATCAATAAAGCAGAAGTAGATGTTTTTCTGAACTCTCCAGAAAATTTGCTTTTTCTGTGATCCAAATATTTTATTGTGTAAATTGTTGCAATACCTAACCCCTGTCTGGCAGGGAATAATGATCTGAAATTCTGACCCAATTATATACTTATATCCTACATGTTCCATTGGGCCAAATTAAAAAAATCAAATAAATGATACGTTATAACCACATTTCACTCACTTTAGCAAAATATCAGTTGCCAAAGACATACTCTATTTCCTTATATTTGCAGTCGCTTTACAAATAGAAAGGGTGACCTGAATTGTGTTTTGGCAGATTTTCTTTAAACCTTGAATAAAGAAAAATCATTTATGGACAAGTTTAAGACAGAAAGCTCAATTGTATAACCCTTTAAAGATTTGCCATCAAAAATGTGTTATTTCTACTCTCTTACCTTACTTAAAACATATTCATGAAGCAAACAAACATCCATTTGTAGCCTCCTTAGGCAAACTTGCTCACCATTCCTGTATATTGTATGTGATCTGTCGGAGATGGTGGGAACACTCTTTGAAAGTCCAAGTACCTCAAAATCTGTCATTCACTGCCATCTTCTTCCTAGTAGATCCCTCTGTCTTAGATATCTAAGGAACTTGACCCCTTAATCCCAGCTGTTTTCTTTACTACAAACCCCTAGTGGTTGACACTCATTTCCTGGTAACGTAATCTCTTGGTTGTTCCAAATCACTCCCTGGGTGCTCTGGGCACACATCAGCACAGCAGGTATTTGCACTTAGATAGTCATCCTTACCTTTCTCAAAAGTACTGTGGTCATCCTCAGCGTACACTCTGCTGAAACAAGCCTCCTTCAGGAAATTCAGTTCATTGTACCAATCATAATTCAATTATCCAGAGGTTCTTACCCTTCATAATGGGTTCCTCTTATCTGTGTCCTTTCCTCCAAAAGCTTGAGCCCATCGAAGGGATCCTGAACATTTGAGTTATGGAGTGGAAGTGGAGAGAGTGTCAAGCCCTTTTCTCCCAGGAGACTACTTGCTCTGCAGTAGGAGTTTCTATTCCTGCCTGTGAGACAGCCCCACAGCAAGGATGCCTGAGGAGCTCCCTTTGTCAGGACACAATAGGTCCTTTTATACCCTCACCCTGTCTAAATGTGCCTTCTGGCATAATATTTGCATGAATGAAAGAGGAAAATCATATGTCATCTTAGCAGAACAAAGACGATATGTCCCAAGGTGACTTTCTGCCTTGAGATACAGAGGACAAAGACAACCCAAGCACAGAATCTCTTAAAAACAATAAGGCAGAAAAATTTCTGTCCATTCTTTTTTCATTTAAAAGTATTTTGCGTGTTTGGGGGGTTTCTTTTCCTTCATTAACGTTTTATCCGTTCAGTTCAGTTCAGTCGCTCAGTCATGTCCCACTCTTTGGGACCCCATGAATCGCAGCACGCCAGGCCTCCCTGTCCATCACCAACTCCTGGAGTCCACCCAAACCCATGTTCATTGAGTTGGTGATGCCATCCAGCCATCTCATCCTCTGTCGTCCCCTCTCCTCCTGCCCTCAATCTTTCCCAGCATCAGGGTCTTTTCAAATGAGTCAGCTCTTTGCATCAGGTGGCCAAAGTTTTAGTAAACAGATGTAAATACTGAAGCACATTTTCTCTATTATCTTTTTAATCATAGACCCTATCTAACTGATAAGATGATAATTTACTAAACATTTTTATGTATGTTATATAATTAATATTTTTAAAGGATAGAAAATGACTTCATTGTTGTTCTTGTTCAGTAGCTAAGTTGTGTCTAATTCTTGGTAACCCCATGGACTGCAGCATGCCAGGCTTCCCTGACCTTCATTGTCTCCTGGAGTTTGCTCAAACTCACGTCCATTGAATCAGTGATGCTATCTATCCATCTCATCCTCTAACGTCCCCTTCTCCTCCTGCCTTCAATCTTTCTCAGCATCAGGGTCTTTTCCAATGAGCTAACCCTTTCCATTAAGTGGCCAAAGTACTGGAGCTTCAGCTTCAGTATGAGTTCTTCCAGTAAATATTCAGGGTTAATTTCCTTAAGGATTGACTGAAATCAAACATCTCCATGATGTCCAAGGAACTATCAACAGTCTTCTCTGGCACTACAGTTTCAAAGGATCAGTTTTCCCGTGCTCAGCCTTTTTTATGGTCTAACTCTCACATCCATACATGACTACTGGGAAAACCATAGCTTTGACTAGATAGACCTTTGTCAGCAGTTTCTCAGAGCTATCTGGGGTGCTATCTGCAGGGTACTTATTATGATAAAATTCAGTGTTCTTGGACAAAAATAATTAAATGCAGCTGATACCACCAAGAATGATGGGGAAAGTATTAAACATGGTTGCTCCAAAAGGTCATTTATTCAACTGCCCATAAACCAGTTTAGTGAGACCAGTAAAAAAATGTGAAAACTCAGAGTTAAGGTGTAGGTAAAATGTAAGGATAAGTAAAAATGTCTGTCTCCATTTTATAAAGGAAAAAAGGACCATTTTCCATGACCAAGGCTTCCTTAAAATTCCCTTTAGCATGATTAAACGTTAGATAGGTCTCTTCTTAAATGTAGGCTCCTGACCTCCATTTCCTAGAGTATTTATTTAGAAAATTTACAGTGTAAATTCTCAGCTCTTTGAAATGCAAATCCTCTCTTAGCCTCTTGCTAGTTTTACAACACTAAGATGGATGTCTTTCTCAAGAAACTATTAGGCATTATTTTGGAAATGTAATTGTTAAGAAAGATAGAGCTTCTATCATAGTCTCCAAGAGGGGGTAGGGGCCTACGTTTGAGAAGAACTAATTGGCAAATGCACATGATCTAATGACATTGACCAACTTCCCCCAAGAGTCCTCCTGTCTTTTCCACTATTTCACCCTAGCTCACCCCAGCACTTGAGAGCCCCTCCCCCAATTTTCTTTCAGCAGAGCTGAGTTCGGTCAGCCCTGGCTATAGTAATAGTCTTGACCTTATTATAACAGCTTTGGATGAAGTCTTTCTTGCTGGGTAACTAAATCAGGAACAATTTCTCTTTGGCATTCTCTTCTACTTTTTACTAGAGCATTTCATTGGAGGCATAGTTAATCTGAGTTTTTACTCTAACCTGTAGAATAGAGATCTCTCTAGGGATAGAGTTTATTTTCCAAGATTTACAATGCAGTGGTATCTCCAAGTTTTCAAACTAAATAACCTTCAGACATGTAAAGATATATCATAAAATTAACTCAATAAATTCAGCTTATATTTTTTTCTTACAAAGTGTAAAGAAAACTTAGGAGTTATAGTTTCTGGTCTATTGAGGAGTTAAGGGGAGTAATTTGTCTTTTGCTTTGCTATATAAAGTGTGTGAAATTCTATTCTAACTCGATATCCCCTTTTAGGTTGTCTTACATGCCTGTTATTAACATTTAATTTGGTACAAAGAGCAATCCCCAAAAGGTGCCCATCCCAATTTCCAGAATCTGTGAATGTGTGATATGGAAGAAGGGATTTTTCAATGTGATTAATGTAAGGGTGTGGAGATAGGAAAAGGTATATTGAATTGCCTAGGCATACCCAAGGTAATCACAAGGGTCCTGGTAAGGAAAGGGAAGCAAAAAAAGCAGAGGCAGAGAAGGAAATGAAACAACACACGCGAGGGTTGAATGATACAGGTCTAGGATCCAAGAAATTTTTGCAGCTTCTAGAAGTTGGAAAAAGCAAGGGAACCTACTCTCCTAGAGTCTACAGATGGTAAGCAGCCTTGCCAAACCTTGATTTTAGGGTTTCTGACATGCAAAACTATAGAAGAATAAATTTATATGGTTTAAACCACTAAGTTTATAGTATATTATCATAGCCAAAAAAAGATGAGGGAGGTTCCCTGGTGGCTGAGCAGTAAAGAATCTTCCCTACAGTGCAAGAGACAGAGGAGATACAGGTTTGATCCCTGAGTTGTGAAGATACCTTGGAAGAGGAAATGGCAACTTACTCCAATATTCTTACCTGGAAAATCCCTTGGACAGAGAAGCCTGTTGGGTTACAGTCCATGGGATTGCAAAGAGTCAAACACAATAAAGAAACAAACACACATCACAACAAAAATAAGAAAAAGCTAACATACTTTATTTAATAATGAATTATGTCATTTTTTATCTTCCACGTTGCTACAGATGAGTCTTTTGATTAGTAGGATTGTTTTATTTCTGCAACAGTATAAGAATAATGGTTGCAAAATTATATAATAAAAGAAAAACTCTTGAGATTATTGTACTGAATATTTGTGTCTCCCCAAAATTCATGTGTTGAAATTTCACCCCCCAAAGTGATGGCGTTAGGAAGTCAGGCCTATGTAAGATGATTAGGTTCTGAGGGTGAAATTCTCATGGATGGGTTTAATGTCCTTATGAAAGAGATCCCAGATATCTCTCTTGCCTTTTCTTATACCATATGAAGACCAGTGAGAAGACCCTGTATGAGCCAAAGTTCATACTGCCCAGACACTAAGTCTATAAGCACTTTGATCCCAAACTTTTCAGCCTATAGGAATGTGAGAAATAAATTGTATTGTTTAACCCACCTAGTTTGCGATGCATTGTAATAGCAGCCCAAACTAAGATTATGGTGTTTCTTCTACTGTGCAAGTTTAAAGTTGTTTCTTGGTTAACGATGTACTTTAAAAAATCTATAGTAAACCCCATTGGTAATAATGAGATAACAAAATACAGTGGATTTTGAATAGAATATATGTACTGCATTTTCTTTTGAGAAAGTTCATGATAAACAAAATATTTGTTGACATTAGCCATCCATTATGACAAAATGAGGTAGTGGAGACACCACTGAACCCATGAAGTCAAAGGATAAAATCCACTGGAGGCGCACCATCACCCACTTCAACGGTGAAAATATTGCTTATGCAGCTGCAGAAATGACATTTCCAAGTCACTTTGAAGATTTACTTTTTATTTAGGTCAAATGGTTCTTTTTCTAAATTAATTTTGATTATTTTATTCAAAGTTTCCATGTGTAATAGAAAAGTGAATTGTGAATGTTAGCTCAATTGGCAGAAGACAATATTTGCAAGCATTTAAAGTCGCATTGTTAAATCAAGTATCTCCAAGAATGGCTCAAATATATTACTTCAGTTTATGAGATCAAAGTAAAATTTTTGAAAGCCCATCTTGTTAAAGGTGGATTATATGACACTTTAAAATATGTTACAAATTCAGTTAAAATTACATCAGTGATAAAATTCATTTTTGCAATGATAAAAAGCATTCCAAATGTGGTAAGTTTAATGTTATTGTGTAAACTATATTTTTTATTACATTCTGAAAATTGTTGAGCCAAAATGATTTTGCAAGAGGTTGTAGTGATTCTATCCAAACAAGTTCTTATATTCTGCCAATTAATGATAAGTTTAAGTTTTTAAAATTAATAAACACACACACATAAAACAGACAGGAAGCTGATGCTGGAGACTCAAAAATAGCACAGAAGAACAATACTCACTTTCTTTTTGTTGCTTCTTTTTAATTAGAATTTATTATAAAACTTTAAAGATTAGTGACATGTAATGTTATTCAATGTTTTTATTCACAAAATACTATTATTGTGTTCAAAATCATTAAATGGAAGGCCAAAATATTCAATTCTTGAAATTTTCGGTGAATTACACATGAACATGAAAGCAAGAAGCTACTGAAATCCATCACACAAAGGCAAGACTAATATAAATAAATTAATAATGAAATATCTTAAACTAACATGATTGAATTTTGGAATATCTGGACGTGTATAAAGAATCCTTTGATAGACCCATATTTCTAATTAGACAAATTGATGATCTTTATCTGAATACAATAAAAATGAGAGAGTCAACAATTTTGTAGCATATTAATTTTACAATATATTCAAATATTTATAAATAGTGACAACTTAATTGATAACAAGTGTTGTCTTGTTAAAAAGTGTTTGCCAAAAACAGACTCTATGGGGAAAAAACAAAACCAGAAAAATGTATTTGTGAAAATATTTTGCCTCCAGTATTTACAAATTTCAATTTTCAAATGGAATACAATACATTTAATCAAATTTATCCCCAGCTTACCAGAAACCTCAGCATATTTAGGGAGCATACTATATTTACAAAGAGGATTTATTGATACTGTCAACCCTTTCAAGAATTTTATGTTGATTTAACAGAAAATGTATTTTATTTTTCTTTTTTAATTTTCAAAAATTTGTTTATTTTAATTGGAGGCTAATTACAATATTGTTGTGGGTTTTGCTATACATTGACATGGCTCAGCCATGGATGTACATGAGTCCCCCCCCCATCCCACTGGGTTATCCTAGTGTACTGGCTTTGAGTGCCCTGTTTCATGCATCAAACTTAGACTGGTGATTTATTTCACATATGATAATAGACATGTTTCAATGCTGTTCTCTCAAATCATCCCACCTTGCCTTCTCCCACAGAGTCCAAAAGTCTGTTCTTTACATCTGTGTCTCTTTTGCTGTCTTGCATATGGAGTCATTGTTACCATCTTTCTAAACTCCATATATATGCATTAATATACTGCATTGATGTTTTTCTTTCTGACTTACTTCTCTCTGTATAATAGGCTCAAGTTTCATTAACCACAAAATGCGATGATATAGAAAACTCTATCAATTATTTAAAGATCGAAGATAATTAGGTCAAATTGACCAATCAATTTGTTTTTAAGGAAAATACTCAGATGTTAGAAATGGTTATGCTCAGAAACTTATTGTTGTACTTAAATATGTAGTAATGCTCTGTGCTGTACTTAAGCCGCTCACTGTGCCCTATTCTTTGTTATTCCATGGACTGTAGCCTGCCAGGCTCCTCTGTCCGTGGGGATTAGCCAGGCAAGAATACTGGAGTGGGTTGCCATGACCTCCTCCAGGGGAGCTTCCCAATTCAGTCTTCCCAATTGAACCAGGGTCTCTTGCATTGCAGGCAGACTCTTTACCAGCTGAGCTACTGGGGAATAGATGATTCTTTTAAGTTGTCCTTCAATATATAGATAAACAGTGTGTTTTTAAGTGTTGCTTCTGTTTGGATGCCTAGATATTATTTTCATTTTGTACAAATTAGCTTATTTTTGAGAAAGGATCTTCAGTAGAGTTTTTCATAGGTCTACCAACATAATATAAGAATTTGTCAGACAGTAAAAAATTATCAAATTTTATTCATTTTATGACATCTTTTCATTCTAAAGCTTCTGAATTTGAAATTAGATATATGATGACCTTGATCACACTTTTGTTTTATATTCATCAAATGAGAGAGATATATCTTTTGCTGTATTCCACCCGATAAGAGAATTCTCCAGAGACACTCAGTATTTATCACTTAGAGCCATGCCCTTCTCTGGCCCTTAGAATCTACCCAATTCTGTTCTCCCTGATTCTGCCATACCCTCTGGGGGACTCACACCAGGGTTATTTATTTATTTCTTACAAAGGTTTTGTGAGCCAGTACACAAGCATTTCACTCTGTATTCCATCTCTGCACAGTATGTATGCCCAGATTTTCCAACTCAGTGTTATTTGTGTGTGTGTGTGTGTGTGTGTGTGTGTGTGTGTGTGTTTCCTTTGGTGGGGTGGAGGTGGGCATTGTAACATGATTTGCAAATTAAAAAAAAATACTATTGAGAATAATGTGGCAATTCCTTTAAAAACTGGAAATTGAACTGCTATATGACCCAGCAATCCCACTGCTGGGTATACACACCAAGAAAACCAGAACTGAAAGAGACACACATACCCCAGTGTTCATTGCAGCACTATTTACAATAGCTAGGACGTAGAAACAACCTAGATGTCCATCAGCAGATGAATGGATAAGAAAGTGTGGTGCAGATACACAATGGAATATTACTCAGCTCTAGAAAAGAACACATTTGAATCAGTTCTAATGAGGTAGATGAAACTGGAGCCTATTATACAGAGTGAAGTAAGTCAGAAAGAAAAACACCGATGCAGTATATTAACACATATACATGGGATTTAGAAAGATGGTAATAACAACCTTGTATGCAAGACAGCAAAAGATAAACAGATGTAAAGAACAGACTTTTGGACTCTGTGGGAAAAGGTGAGGGTAAGATGATTTGAGAGAATAGCACTGAAACATGTTTATTACCATATGTGAAATAGATGACCAGTCCAAATTTGATGCATGAAACAGGGCACTCAAAGCCAGTGCTTTGGGACAATCCAGAGGGATGGGATGGGGAGGGAGGTGGGAGGAGGGTTTGGGACAGGGGATCACATGTTCCCCCCTGGCTGATTCATGTCAGTGTATAGCAAAACCCACCACAATATTGTAATTAGCCTCTAATTAAAATAAATAAATTAAAAA
Source organism: Antilocapra americana (assembly GCA_007570785.1). Lineage (NCBI taxonomy): Eukaryota > Metazoa > Chordata > Mammalia > Artiodactyla > Antilocapridae > Antilocapra > Antilocapra americana. The sequence goes on along the minus strand of ML663566.1, from coordinate 7,479,476 downwards.
ATAGTATTGAATTCAAAGGCTGTGCTGAAGTCACAGATTAGTGAAGGATCCACACCATAGTTTAATGCATTTTTCCTTTATATACTTTCCTTGGTTCTGTACTCAGGGAAACCTAATCTTCGCTACACTTCTAGAGTTTTCAGTTCTTCCACTCATTTTTGTCTTTTAAAACTCTTTAAATATCTCTTGATGTTTTTATTAAAGGTGTTTTTGGAATGAACAATCAATGTATAAAACAGGAGAAAAATTGTCATTAGTTGTTATCTGTCACAGACATCACATGTGTTTAAAAGCTTGCTAAATCTAAATATATCAAATACAATTTTAAAAGGAAGTGATTGTGATGGAATAAGGAGCACAAATTTTAAAATTTATGGAAAAACCTTTTGCAGTCTGTGGTATAATCTAAAAATTGAAGCAGATTTAATGTTACTTTGGTGCCTTAAAGCATTTAACTTAATCTTAATGATATTCAGCTTATTAACAACTATAATTATTAAAGATTACAATTTTCACTACTCACAATTATTCTAAGAAAATTGTTATGACTCATTTTTCTGTGATGGCTTTTTGATGTTGTAAGCTGACAGAACTAATTTAGAGTGGAAAACACAAACTGAAATTATGCAAGAAATGTTATAATACCCATATACCCACTTAGAAACACAAGTAGAAGAAAGAATTCAAACAGAATATTGTTGTACTTAAAAAATTTATTCTACTTTTATACTTATATACTTTTATACTTATATACTTATATGTATATAAGATACATATAATCTTCTTGGTTTACTCTCAAAGTTTGCCAAATGACGATGTAAGCAAATGATTTCTTTCTTATATTTTTCATTACAGTTGTGATATATCTGTGCTGATACAGAACTATAAGAGTGAAATATCAAAAAAAAAAGTTTTTTAAAGGAACAAATAGCCTATTTTCCTCTTCCTCTTCTTATGATTTCTATGTGACATGACAATGATTTTAGTTATCTTGAGTTAAACACTATCAGTATTTATGTATAGAAAAAAAAAAAGTCTTCCTTCCTAATTAGGAGATACACAAGCTTGATGTATGGGAGGGGTGGGAAGGGCCAGGAAGCAATATAGAAAGGTATAAGACTGTACAAATTAAATTATGGTCATGCAGGAAAAAAACAGAAAGGAGAATCAAGGAAGAGTTACAGCCCAGTCTTGTTTTCATTTGTCTTTCAAGTCTCTGAGGTTTCTCTCTGGATTTCAGGCTGTGAGTTCATTTCTCACTCATTCCTTCAGCTGGGCAATTGCTCACTCCAGGGAGTAAATCCACATGGGGTCAAACCCTGCTGTGTGCAGAAAGAGAATCCCTATAGAAAAAAAAAAAAGTTTTTTTTCCAAAAGTTCTTACTCTACTTTTCGACTAGGGGGGCAAAAAATTCTGACAATTATCCTGAGAATATTTTAACAGAAAAATATTTGAAATATTTGGCCTACATTGCTTGGAGAAATGCCTCTAAAAGGAAAGAAAAAAATTAGAAGTGATACTTCTCCAATCTCTCTTTAAGCATGGAGATTTGACATTTTTTGCTAATTGTTAGAATCCCCTAGAATGCCTTTGAGATTGAGTATAAATTTAACCTCTGGATGAAGATAAGAAAAATTCCTGGGAGATAGAACTTAAAAATCTTAACTTTGGACCAAAACTATGCCTATATACCCTAGATATTCAGAAATGTAGTATCAAAAAATAATGAGTTTGGGTGAGAATGGATACATGTGTATGTATGGCTGAATCCCTTTGCTGTTCACCTGAAGCTATCACAAGATTGTTAATCAGCTATACCTGAATATAAAAATTAAAACTTAAGAAAAGTTCTATTGAAAAATACATTGAGATGCCACTTCACTCCCATTAAAATAGATACACTAAAAATATAAACTTCCTGTTTCATCTCCGAGATAAAGAGAACAAAAAAAGAACTTTGAACTCACTCTTACTAAAATATTCTCAAGCTTCAAAAAATTAATGAATATTTTATAAAAGTATCTATATAATTTCATGCTATATTCAATTATTTAGATTTAATACTGTGTTATAAGTGTATACAGGCTCTTTAGAAATATTTGCAGCTAATAATCTACACTTTGTGCCTTGATAGTTTTTAGATGACCCCAATCTCTGAATTTGGAACTTATATGCAATTGAGGTCCTGTTTATTGCTACATATTCTCAGTAGAGAATTGTTACTTCCACCAAGAGCTAGTTTTCGGATAGATAGATTCTTTTTGTGGATCATTCTTCAGGAAAAATTTATATCTCATCCATCCTTATTTAAAGTTTAGACCTTTGTGATCAATATTCATGTAGCAACCTTTATTCGACCCTCAACCTTAGGTTATAGATTTTATCATTTTTTCTCCAATTACACATTTGAAATAGAAGTTAAGATCACTAGGGTTCAGTGGATATTTCAAATGTAAAACCAGTCAGAAATGTGTTCTGTCTCAGCATTCATAATCATAACTTGTTTTTGGCTTCTGAGAAGATTTATTTTTTTGAGAGGGTGGGTTTTTTTCTGTCTCCATCTCCATCTCCATCTCCATCATCTACCTATTACAATTTCATAATATTTAGTGATGATATTTCTGATAAAAAAAAGTGTGGCATTCTGTAGGACACAGTTTCCTCTATGTTTACTATCATTTGTGGCAATCAGTTCAAATTCTGACAATAGATTCAAATAGTAATTCATCTTTTAATTTATGTTAAATACACTTGGGGACACATGCAATAGTATAAATCAGTGCTAACAAGATAACATTTTAAATATACCCACCTTTTCTTCTTCCACCTTTTCTTCTTCCATATTATTTTATTTATTTCTGGAGTTAGATAACCACATGCTCATTTTTGTTTCCTTGAGAGTTGACTGAAACTCTTTGAATATAGATTCAAAAGTGTAACTCTTTCCTGCTTTGAGAAATGCCATGCACGATTTTGCCTATCCTGGGAAAAGGCAATCCTGAAACTGACATCACTCATAGACTCAAGTAGACTATAAAAGAAAGCTAAATCAGTTCTACTTCTAATTTATATTTCAAATCTTCTTTGTTCATGGCCATAAAGATGGTACTATAATTAGTGTCAGATTTTTCATACAAGGCTATTTGTTATTAACTAGTCAAAAGAATCATTTGTATCAGTCAATGGAAAAATGACAGTTGCTATTTTCAGTCACACTGGTATCAAGCTTTATACAACCCTAAGTTATGGCCACCCACTTCCCTGGTGCTCTGCCAATGCAATCCCTGGGTTGGGAAGATTCCCCTGGAGAAGAGAATGGCTACCCATCTAGTATTCTTGCTTGGGAAATCCCATGGACAGAGGAGCCTGGTAGGCTATAGGCAATGGGGTTGCCGAAAGAGTCAGACACGACTTAGTGACTAAACAACAAAAAAGTTGTAGTAAAGAAGCAAACCTGAAAAGTCTACCTCCAATCCGATGTATATACTGATATGAAGAAGTCTTGGAAAATCAAAGATAATTTCTTTGTGAAAATTAAAACATACCTTGGTTTCTTTAGGCTTTCCTAGTGGCCCAAACAGTAAAGAATCTGCCTGCAATGCAGGTTCAATCCCTGGGTGGGGAAGATCCCCTGGAGAAGGGAATGGCAACCGACTCCAATATTCTGGCCTGGAAAATTCCCTGGACAGAGGAGCCTGGCAGGCTATAGTCCATGAGGTCACAAAGAGTCAGACACAAATGAACAATTAACTTTCACTTTCTTTGGTTTCTTTAGGGCTGTAGGAATTGCAACATGATTTTCCTGGCCTGAAAGGAAGAAGAAAAAAGGCTAAATTGTTTATAGCACTTTTAGAATAAGCTCTATTGTTCCTATTCCTAGTTCTGTATTAGATTTTATAAGGTTTATTCTTTATTAGATACTGCTGCATATATTCCAGGTCTGATTCCATAATAAACTAAACCTTGCTCATCAATACCCCACAGCTTGACAAATATCCAATTATACTATACAAACACACTGAATTTTATTGCATCTTATCTCTTTTCTAATAAACTGATTAAGAATATGGATTAATAACATGAAAAGATAACAATGTTCTAAGAGTTCTGAAGTGTATTATTCTGTCAGGGTGGAAAGTAGGGAATGTCTAGATTTAAAGACTAAACAAAAAAAATGCCATTAACAAAACTGATTTGACTGAGGACCCTTGACCTTTTCTACCTCCCACCCTCCACCATCTCAAAGTTGTTTCTGTTGATAAACCATTTCCCATCTTTTGCCTATTTATGTCACTTTACCATATTTTTGCTGGTCTGGTTAACTATGCTATATCAGTTTTGCTTTTGTTTTGAACAACTAACCAACTTTCTATATATTCCACGTAGCAACTATGGCTCCATCATTTCTAACAAAATGCTTCTGTGTGAACATTTGCAGGTAACTGGATATCTCGACACCAGCCCTTGCTTATCTCAGTACACAATCGTATTTTATTGTGCATAATCTGTCAGTTTGAATTGGTTTTCAAGTTTTGTGCTACCAAACATATCTGTTCAAATATATTTTTCAATAAAAAATAAGACCAAGACTTTCTCAGAGGTATAACGGCAACATGTGTTAAAAGTTTTCTTTAAATAATTATTAGCTAAGAAAGAAGGCAGTGTTTACAGCGAGGTTAAAGGAGGCTGCAAAGAGCAGATACGTTTATAGATCAAGAGTATAAACTTACTAATTGTTTTTTTTAGTTTTTTTTTGGGGGGGGAGTGTGGAGGGAGTGTGAATCTCTTCACAAGACAGAATTGCTTCCATCTGTATTGCCATTAGTTGTTTTTATATACTTAATTTTAACATATTTCAAAGGCAACCAAAGGTTAGAAACAGGTAAGCCAGAAGTACGTGTTTATTCTAAACAATGGTCATTTTTCCATTGAAAATATTGTAAGGGTAAATCAAAATTACTTTTTTCTATTTATAAATGGATAAGATACCATTTACTCTCTCTCGCTCCATTTCTTCCTTCACTATATTTCTTTGGAGACAAAGGGAATTTGACTCTAACACAGAATAGAGATAAATCTCTCTAGGGATGAAGCCCAATCTCCAGTTTTTACAATGTAAACTTATCTTTTAAGTTTGCAGGCCCAACAACCTTTAGATATGTAAAAAATATTCCACCAGAATTAGCTCAGGGGTCTCTGAAGAGACTTACAGTAGACTGTCAGGAGGTGTGATTCTTTCCTCTCCCGAGGGGGTAAGAGAAGTTTTAAATATTCTTTCTTCTGCTTTACTGTTTAAATTTGTGTGATATTCTACTTCTTTTAAAAATTCACTTTTATACTACCTTATATATATAAATGTGAATATGTTAATGCCTACTTAGTGATTGATTTTTTTTTCTACCTCGCTTCTGTGTTTGTACAGAAAGGTCTTTTGCTGACAGGAATATTCTATTTTCCCAACAATACCCAATACCTATTTTTGCTTCTTCCATATTTTACTTACATATTTTAACTGATACATATGCTGAAGGGATTATGATTCTTTAGATGACTTAAAAAAAGAGAGAGGTAACTATGGCTCAATTTTAGTAGAATTTTTATTTTGAAATAGTTCTTTAAAAGTTAATTTACTCTTTTGATGTCAGTTACAGTGGTCTTATTCTGACAATTTTATTGTTATGTACCTTAGAAACCAAACCTCCTGAAATGTTCAAGTATATTAATTAAGAATTATATATACTAAAATCTATGTTTTAGTACCCCGTTTGGTTCTCAAAATATTACTGTTTTTAGAGAAAAAAATTACTAAAAATTTAGTTGTACTTCCAGAAATGCATGTACTATTTATACTTGAAAAAGCTCACACATATATGTAACATTTTACTTTTGATCTTTTCTGAAAAATTTGAATATTTCTAAAAAGTAATAAATGTGTTTCTGTGGCAATATAATTCCTATATCTAAAATAACCTGATGTATTTATTTTTTATCCTTATGAATTGATTTTCATTTTATATGCATATACACATAGGAATAATAATCAAAAATAAACAAAGCATGCACTTAGAACTTTTTAGTTCCATCTTTCATTAAATTTCATTTCTTCTTCTTTAAACACTTAACAGACATACCTTGTCTTAAAATAACTTCTGTATACGTAAAAACAACTACCCCTTATTTACTGAATTTTCAGGGTCAAGGTTGAAAAATTGTTTTATTTCAGTAATACAGGAACTTTATTATTGTTTATTTTTCATCATTCCTGAAATTCTAGAGCTAATTTTTAGTCTTTGTGGGCTTTTTTTTTTTTTTTGCTAAAATGTACCTGTCAAGATATTGACTCATTGTTAAATAGATTTGCATAAAATATTCAGCTATTTGTTTTAGAATTAGCTCAATGCTTTTATATGACATGCTCTTGCATGTTATTTTATTCCAAGGCTTTACTATTCTGAGGTTCTTAATTTTACTTTATCTCCCTGTGATGAATAAAGGAATATTACTTCAAGAATTGAAAATCTATCAAGTAGGGTTGCTTTTTGTGATTTTGGATGCCATATGACAGATACTATGAATCTATATTAGCTGATGTCTTTTCAAACCAGAAGATATTTATATTTATTAGAGTAATGCTATAAATACTTACCTAATAATAAAATACAGCCAGAAAGATTTAAATTATAAAATGGTGGAAAATCCTTGTGATCTTCAATTTTTGATCTGTAGATGAAATAGTGCTTGATAATTTTTATGTTCATATATCAGAGAGCAATTAAAATGTGTTCTTAGAAAACTAGGAATATTTATAGCAGCTTTATTCACAATAGTAAAAAATAAAAAAAACTCCAAATGTCCATTAAGGGATGAATGAATAAGCAAAATATGACATTTCCATACAATGGAATATTACTCAGTCAAAAAAAATGAAGTATTGACACATGCCACAACATGGATAAAACTTGAAAACATCATGCTAAGTGAAGGAAGTTGATCACAAAGGCCATATACTAAATGAGTCCATTAATATAAAAGTCTAGAAAAGGGAAATGTATAGAGACAGAAAGTAGAATAGTTGTTAGGGATGAAGTTTTAAATGGGGAAGTGTGTAGTGAAGTGATAACTAAAGGTTCAGGTTGTATTGTGGAGGTAATGAATATGTTCCAAAATTGACGACGGTAATGGCTGTGCATTGAATTGTAGCCTAAATCCTGAGAGGTGTTTTGTTTAGTTTGTTTTGAAAATGCAAGTATCAGACTCAAGTTTTGATTGTGATGGCGTCCATATCAAAGAGGCATCCTTTTCAAGAATACCTTGAAGAAATCAGTTGCAAGTCACCTTTCTACTTGTGGTTACTTTGGTTTGGAGATATTGGTTGATTTTAATAACTGATCATTTGGGTCACTTGTTTCTTCTCTTTCTTTCCTTTAAATTCCTATTTTTGTTTTTAAACTCACTAGTACACAGTGTGTCCTTGAATTATAAACTTCCACTTATGCCCCTACCCCAATAAAAATAAAACCCCAGGCATGCTCTCTCTCTCTACCTATTTTTTCACTCTCCCCAGGTCCTAGCTGTGTAGCCTCAGCTATGCTATGAAATTTCCAGGACCTGTAAGTAATAAACTTTTTCCCCTAAGCTTTCCCGATGACTAATGAGAAAATATGTCTTGCAACCATAAGAACCACAAGGTTCAATATACCCACAACATTGGTTACCAGTAGGTTGAGACATGCACAAGACTTGGGTATACTAAAAAATGTTGAACTTTATATTTTATGTGAGTGAATTATATGACATATAAATTATATCTCAAATTACTTCTACAAAAGTCAACATTTACTTCAAAAAACCATATATATTGTTTCAACAATTTTAAAAGATTGAAAACATTCAGTGTATATTTTGTGACTACTGTATAATTAACAAATCAGAAAATTTGAAATTAGGCAATATATAATAATATATAAATATTAAAATACATTTATATATATAAACAAGCATATTATATATGTAAATATATGCAAACACATGTACACACTTGTATTATATATATATATTTACACAGAGGCTTCCCAGGTGGTGCTAGTGGTAAGGAACCTGCCTGCCAATGCAGGAGACCCTAGAGACATGGCTTCCATTGCTGGTTTGGGAACATCCCCTGAAGGAGGGCATGGCAACTCACTCCAATATTCATGCCTGAAGAATCCCCATGGTCAGAGAAGTCTGGAAGGCTATGGTCTGCAGGACTGCAAAGTCAGCCACAACTGAAGCGACTTAGCATGCAGTCACTCTATATATACATATGTGTGTGTGTGTGTGTGTGTGTGTGTGTGTGTGTGTGAATGTGTATATATATATATATATATATATATATATATATATATGAAAGTCAATATAGTAGTTCCTTTAGTTAGTTTTATAATGGAGCTATTGATTTTGACTTTGAAAAGTATGTGACTAGGAGATGGAGGTAGTGTTTTATTTATTGTTAACTGGTTTAATGGGTACTTGCATTATAAAATTTTGTTAAACTGTTTACATGTGTTTTATGTAGTTTTTCCATGTATATGTTTTCTTCATAATGAGAGAAGAACAAGAAATTGTGAGAACACAATCAATGTAAGTAACACTGAGTGAACTTATTTCCATGAATAAAGTTACCCACCCATGAGCAAGAAAATATGTGGCCTTGTCTAGAATACATCAACTGCAAGATCTAGTCCTCTTTTCAGAAGTATTAAAATGTCAAATTAAAAAAAATTAATAAGGATATAAAGTAAGTAAAGTTTGTGAACCTGGTCATCCATATTAGAAATATCAGGCTTTCTTTGATAAATCCAGTATTCAAAATATGTGATAAGTTCAATCCTCAAGCATCTGCTTTAAAATGAACATGTGCTAAATTAATTAAACTAATGAAATTTCAGAACAATTTTATGCTCTATGCCTCTTCCCTTTGTAATAACACAATTAAAGTGTAATGACAGTTAAATAAAGATCTCTTGTGTTTTATAGTGTGACATTTTTTACTTTTATGTGATCATATTTTCTGTATCATTACACCTTTGTATCTAAAATGTTATATTATGTGCATTTCACACCACATTGTGGAGTTAGTGGGATATTACTGTCCTAAAATTATTAATTTCCCAGCACTACTTAGTCAAAAATTGAGAAAATCCATCAAATCATCTGAATTCCAGCCAGTTTTAGGTTTGCTACTTTCACTGATTCAGTTTATTACAAAGCCCTTGTCTTAACAGTTTAGTGAATATCACACAATTTCCTCTCAAGCAATAACTTTCAGCCTTAGTTATCTGACTTTTAAGACATAGGATGGCTGTTGTGTTTTCATTTTCATTCGTTTCCATGCATGTAGTAGGTTAAGCTGGGCTGTTGAATTTGACATTATTTATCAGGTTGCTCAAAAGGTTTTTTCCTGCTGTTTTTAAGCCTAGAAAGTTTGGATCTCAAGAGGTGTAATCACAGTCAGAGCAAAAAGATCTAAATTTCTGTCTTTCTACTTATTTTGAGGGATCTTGGGCAAGTTACCTAAGTTCGTCATTTATTAGGTTGTCATGCTGAAGTCTGTCTTTTTTATTTATTTATTTATTTTTTTTTTTTACTTGTTTTTGCCATACAATGTCATGATATCACCATGGGTTTACATATGCTTCCCCTCCGGAACCCCCCTCCCTCCTCCCTCCCCCCCGGGAAATCTCGCTGCACCAGTCCCGAGCATCAATCCTGGGCTGGCGATTGATTAGACACATGACAATTAACATGCTTCAATGCCCTTCTCCCATAACATCCCACCCTTACCCTCATCCACAAAGTCCACGAGTCTATTCTATACATCTGCATTCCTTTTGTTGTCTCCCATGTTGGGTTCTCATTACTTACTGTCTTTCTAAATTCCATATATATGCGTTAGTATACTGTATTTTTGTTTTTGCTTCTGGCTTACTTCACTCTGGATAATGGGCTCCAGTTTCGTCCATCTGAGTAGAATTGCTTCAAATGAATTTTTTTTTAATGCTGAGTAATATTCCATTGTGTATATGTACCACAGCTTTCTTATCCATTCATCAGTTGATGGGCATCTAGGTTGTTTCCATGTCTTAGCTATTGTAAACAATGCGGCGATGAACATTGCTTTGGCTATACGAGGTTTTTTGTATTTCCATACAAATTGAGAAATTATTTGTTCTAATTCTTTGAAGAAGACCTCTGGTAGCTTGATAGGAATTGCATTGAATCTATAGATTGCTTTAGGTAGTATACTCATTTTCACTATATTGATTCTTCCAATCCATGAGCACGGTACATTTCTCCATCTGTTTGTGTCCTCCTTGATTTCTTTCATCAGTGTTCTATAGTTTTCTATATACAAGTCTTTTGATTCTTTAGGTAGAAATACTCCTAAGTATTTTATTCTTTTTGTTTCGATGGTGAATGGGATTGTTTCCTTAATTTCTCTTTCTGATTTCTCACTGTTAGTGTATAGGAATGCCAGGGATTTCTGTGTGTTGATTTTGTATCCTGAAACTTTGCTATATTCACTGATTAGCTCTAGTAATTTTCTCGTAGAGTCTTTAGGGTTTTCAATATAGAGGATCATGTCATCAGCAAACAGAGAGAGTTTTACTTCTTCTTTTCCAATCTATATTCCTTTGATTTCTTTATCTGCTCTGATTGCTGTGGCCAAAACTTCCAAAACTATGTTGAATAGTAGTGGTGAGAGTGGGCACCCTTGTCTTGTCCCTGATTTCAGGGGGAATGCTTCCAGTTTTTCACCATTGAGGATAATGTTTGCTGTGGGTTTGTCATATATAGCTTTTATTATGTTGAGGTATGTTCCTTCTATTCCTACTTTTTGGAGGGTTTTTATCATAAATGGATGTTGAATTTTGTCAAAGGCTTTCTCTGCATCTATTGAGATAATCATGTGATTTTTATTTTT